>CM028136.1:872047500-872714642 GCA_016271365.2 Neoceratodus forsteri
ACATTGGCCTATGGCAGATAAACAGTGCAAAGTACATTATCTGCACTGATGAGCATGATACACTATGTGTAGATTCATCAACACACCAACAGCAACATACATATTATAACTTTTACTTTATGCTTAATGAAAGACACAATACAGGTAGAAAAGGCTTACAAAAGATTTATTGCCCAATAAAACTTTTTTTTAAAAGGCCAAATTAAAAATTCAATTGGTGCACAAAATCAGTCTCACAAAACAAACATTAAAATGTTTTCACCAATGTTTGAAATACATATAAAACAGTCTCAAAGATAGTCAATGGCTAACATGTGACAGTAGTAGACAATACATGAACACATGCACCACAGTACTGTCTGCACACTGCTTACACATATTAAACAGTTATGATGTTGTTGTAATTCTGTGACTGACAGTGTGAATGTTCCTGGGGTGGGCAAAAAAACAGGTGCAACCATTAAAGTAATAGCAGTATAGTCTAGAGGTTAGAGTAACAAGTTGTGAACCAGCTTGGTACATCCAGCAGACCAGATCTGGGTTTGATTCTCGCAACCTCCACTTGCATACTATGTCGCTCTGAGCAAGTCACTTAACTTTTTGGGGGTGCTGCATCATACATGGGAGGACACAGTGATACTGAGGAGGGGGGACCCTTAGCGATCAGCGGGTCTGGGGAGAGGGGGAGGCATCACTGGCAGGAGGGGGGGAAGGCTAAGCAGGGGAGAAGAGGTAGCGGAAGTGGAAATCACAGCAGAGAGAGAGTGAGGGAAGTCCTCAGGTCCCTTAAAATGGAGAAAGCATTGGGGCTGGATAAATTACATCCCAGAGTGCTGAAGGAACTTGTGGATGTCCTGGTAAAACCCCTGGCAGAGCTTTTCACCATCTCCCTGAGGACAGGGTGGGTGCCCCAGGACTGGAAGGTGGTGCATATAGTGCCTATCCACAAGGGGGGATCAAGGGAGGTGGCAGGGAACTACAGGCCTGTCAGCCTGACATCAGTGGTGGGCAAGGTGATAGAAACATAGAAACATAGACTTTGATGGCAGATAAGGACTGCTTGGCCCATCTAGTCTGCCCATTTCCCTACCTACAGGATAGGCCACAGATCCTAGTTAACCAACAGCCTATTTCTTCCTACCCCCCACAAGAATTGCCTTATGTCTGTCCCATGCATTCTTGAATTCTCCCACAGTTTTAGACCCCACAAGCTCCTCAGGAAGGCTGTTCCATGCATGGAGGGCATTGTCAAGGAGAGGCTGGGGGGACCTGGAAAAGTCAGGGTGCCTGGATGATAGACAGCATGGATTCATCCCAGGGAAATCATGTCAGACAAACCTTGTGGAGTTCTATGACTGGGAGATGAGTGCCTTGGACCTGGGTAGACCAGTGGACGTCCTCTTTCTAGACTTCAGCAAGGCATTTGACTCTGTTCCTCATGTGGGCCTGTTGGATAAGCTGGGAGAAATGGGGATGGGGAACCAGATGATCAGATGGATAGGCAATTGGTTCCAGGAATGGACCCAGAGGGTCATAGTTGGTGGGATAGTCTCATCCCCAAGGAGGGTCATTAGTGGGGTCCCACAGAGATCAGTCCTTGGGCCCCTCCTGTTCAATGCCTACATCTCTGGCATAAGGACAGGTATCAGGAGTGAGATGAATTTTTGCAGATGACTCAAAACTGGGGGCGGTGGTGGATGAGGAGGAGGGGAGGGTGGCCCTACATGGGGAGCTGGAGGCTCTGGAAAGATGGTCTAGAAAGGGAAGCTGAGGTTCAATGCAGGGAAATGCAAGGTACTCCACCTGGGGCCAGAAACCCGGGCCAAGTGTACACCCTGGGGGAATGCTACAAGTCTCGATGGCTGAGAGGGACCTGGGGGTGGTGGTGGATGACAAGATGAACAACTCAGAGACTTGTAGGAGGGCAGCAGCCAAGGTCAATGGTATGCTGGGATGCATCACTAGGGGGATCACTTCCAGAAGGAGGGAAGTGATACTCCCTCTGTATAACTGCTTGGTGAGGCTGCACCTTGAGTACTGCATGCAGTTTTGGAGGCCACACTTAAAGAGGGACATTAAACTCCTGGAGAGGGTCCAGAGGAGGGCAACAAAATGATTTGGGGCTTGGTGGACAGGACCTAGAGGAGAGGCTCAAGAGCTAAATATGTACACATTGGAAGAGAGAAGGACAGGTGGGATATGATAGAGGTCTTCAGGTACATGAAGGGGTAAATAGGGGAGGAACAGTCAGGGTGCTTCAAGGAAGGAGGAGGGGCCACTAGCGGGCATGGTGGTAGAAGCTGGAGGGGAAGGTTCAGGGAGAAAGGAGGAGGTGCTACTTCACTGAGAGGGTGGTGGAGCCATGGAATGTGCTGCCTAGGGGGCTGGTGAAGGCAGAGACGGTGGAGGAGTTCAAAAGGGGGTGGAACAGGTACAGGGGAAGGGTTCTGGGAGCAAAATCCAATGCAGCGAGAATATCCAGAACTGGGAAGGGAGAAGCCAGAGAAGGCGAAGGGTGAAGCAAGGTGAGCTCCCAGGGTGGGGGCTGACCAACGAGCAGACGCAAAAGACCGTTAATCCTATTCTGCTGGCATTTTAGTATGTTAGTAAAAACAGACAATCCTCTCTAAAAATATATTCATCTGAAACTTACTGTTAAACATTAAATTGGTATATATTTTATGTGTACACATACGCATATGTATACACATACATGTAAAGACATACTATGTTACTGCATTTGGAAAATTACCACCAGACCCCTCAATAGAGGCAATCAAAAAATATTATCAGGAACACAAAAAACTTAGGTTTTATCAGTGAAAGTGTCTGATGTACAATTGTTAACTATTATAAACATACATTAATTAACTTACCACACAAATAAATCAAATCGCACATGGTAACAGGGACTATATACATCAGTAAAAAGTATCAAATCAGTAATCAAATTACTAACGAACTAGCAAAGCACCTAGATCTGTTACATCTTCTACTTGCATAAAATCAATAGTTACCAGAATGCTATGAATACAATTTCTAATTATATTATGAACAAAAAATGTAACCTGTACACAATTAAGACTATCTAGTACAACACTTAACTTTGATATCTATTATGGCTATATGAAATTACAATATACTATATATATGCAACTACATATCTATGTCATACTAATAACTATATTCACATAACATTTAAAATGCTTGTGAATGTAATACTTCAAAAAGTCAGATATTTGGTATTTCTGCAATACAGCAACTAATATGGCAAATAACACAACTACTGTAAATGTCACTGTTACAAAATATTACTAAGTGACGTATTAACTATTATATATTTATAAATACAATACAGATGTATGAGAACAAAACAGGTACATTAATACACTGTTGCAACACAAAATGGTGGTATTCAGTGAAGACATAAGTGGATAAAAAAACATGTACAGAGTGAAGTAAATTTTTTGAGTATTGTACTCTTAAGTACAGATCATCCAACCATGTTAAAAAAGAGAGCTGAATACTGTTGGCACAGAACTTGGAACAAACACCAGGATATCTTTTAGTTATAAAAGATCCTAATAATGTTAGGATAAAGAAAATTGTTACAAACAGATATGTAACACTGTTATCTTAATGCACATGGACAAGTATTGTGCCTTAATAGAGGCACAGACTTGACAAGTGTGCCAAGTAGTACTTGTTATGTCTGCATATAACATACTCATAAAAAAAGACAATGACAGAAGAGGGCGACCAGATAGGAATTTCTCTTTTGACATTAAAAAGTCTTTCTTAGACATATAAGTGTGGTTTTTCTAGTGACTGTGAAGACAGTTGGCGCTGATTAAAGACCACTGCAACTATTTTCACTGTGCCATTGATCAACATAACAATCTTATACATCACATTGAGTAAGCATATGCTACTAAACCATGTGATATGTTAACAGTGTGGTAATGAATGTACATCTGTAAAAAAAGTATGACAATGTACCAGAAGTCACTCTGTAACAAAATGGACAGCAAAGTATGTCACATGTTGTGTGACTATTCCTCTGACACATAAAGATTGTCGTAAGTCTTCAATATCAGCACGTATGCATTTTTTAAGTGTCGCGATAGTCTCTGTTTGAAAGAGCTTGTTGAGTCATCGCAGTCAACCCAGCCAGTTGTGTACCTCAACAAACAAGTGTAATGTCCAGAATGTACAGACTGGCCATAGTGGTAGATCACAGCATGAGTGTCAAACACTGCTTGGTTAAATACAATTCTACCAGTTGTGAAATCAGTGATAGGTGTGTCAACGCTGAGCCCATTGGAGTCAAATCTATGCAATACAAGCATAAGATATTGAGATGAAGTCCTCAGATGTATGGACTGAGTACATGTACCTCCACACCTTACACACAAGTGACCACTTTCTGCATTGATAAACAGCTGCTGGAACTTCACACTTTTAATCTGAGGTGCAAATAGAGAAACCCAAAGCATGTCTTCTGTGGTTTCCCGCTCTGAATGGCCACATAACACACATACATATTTGTCATATGTAAATATGACACACTGAAATACTAACATATTGGAATCCCCTCTTCATCCAAGCTGTTTGTGATTGCCATCATGAACTTGCTGGTGTCCTGCTGCATGTTAGCAGAAAATGTACTGCATTTGTCATATGTCCCCAACACCTGTTGCAGAGATGAAAATGACTATACATTGTTAGCTTGATCACAAGCCACATTGACAACCTGCTTTAATGCCTTCGATAAAGGAGTGTCTTGTGAAGCAGATATTGCCTGCACAAAGTGTGGCATGTGTAGAAACACTTGCATAGCTGAATTAGCATAGCAGTTTACTCTAGTACTGTTATCAAACACTGGAACAACAGCCATACCAACTGACTTTTGACCAACAGCCAGTTCTGCATCTGTATTTGACACTGTGACCTTCTTACCACTCTGCACAGTTGAATCAGTTGTAGAAGCTCATTTTCTTTTGTTGCTAGGTGTAGCTGGGACTGTGGGCTGTGAGACAACCACACACGTAGGTAGTAGTATTAAAGACATCTGTGGCTGATATAGAGTACGTAATCTGTTGTACTCAACAATACATCACTTGTCAGCACGCATCTTCTAAGGTGTGAGTGTTATGATGCGCAACTCAGAAAGACTACGTATGCATGAAAGTGCAACGTAACTCATGCCATCTTTGAAAATGTCTGTCCCTATGTCCACCATTGCTGAATCCAGACTCAAACTCTGAGACTTGTGAATTGAAACAGCATATACAACACATATTGGGAACTGTTTCCCGTTATCATAGATATCCTTAAATACCTGGAATTTAACACGGGTACGATCAATCTGTACAGGAATTTCCATGTTGCCAAAGTGGACAAGAAGTGTCTCAATAAACATTTTCTGAACATTATAAACAAAGTCAATGATATTACCCATGGCACCATTTATCATGCCATGCTCCACATCAAGATTGCGGCGTAGCATGACACATGCATTCTTACAAACTGTAAGAACAGCTTCCAGTCCAGCTGTGTATGAAACATCTGACTTCAGAAAGTCGTTCAGTCATCTTCGCTACCATTTTCCAACTTAGAATGATACCATCAACTGTATAAACAGCATGCAGTGTGAGAATCTCTTGATTCTCTCTCTGCAACGTGACACTGTTGAACTCAACACATTTCTTCAGTCATGGCATAAGACACACAATGTGTGCCTGTGGAGTACACATCACTGAAAACATCACATGCTGTTTCTATGGATGTAGTATCCATTCTGCTTCTTCGACCATGTATCATTGAAACATGTTCTGGTGACAGAGAACCTGTATGAACTTGATCCAACAGTGCCTTGTAAGCCAGATCACCACTTTGTCACATGTTCTGATACAGCTCGACATAGGTAAATAACTCCCACAGGTTAAAACCTCCAATGCAACATAGTGTATTATTAGCCTGTTTGACAGTCAAAGCTACAAAGACATGTTCCACATTAACTGGTGCAAGCTGTAAGAGGTCTCCAAATACAACAATGCTTTTGCCACCAAATGCATCTCCATAGTCAGTCCCCAAGATCTCCTGTAAATACAGGAGTATACAGGCAAGCATTACATTGCAGACCATACTAATCTCATCAATAATGAGTAACTTCATCTTAGTAAACATAGAATGAAGCTGAGATGCAACCTCAAATGACAGCTTACCATACTCTCCTGCTTTGCCATGCTCCACTGGCAACATGAAGAGACGGTGTAACATAATTCCACCAATGTTGCATGCAGCCAGTCCAGTGGGAGCACTAACAGCAACAGACATTGATGACCCTGTCAAGTTCCATATTTCTGCCATTATGGCTTCTATAAGGAAACTCTTCCCTGTGCTGGCTGAGCCAACAAACATCAGCAGTGGCTTGTAGTCAAGACAGTCAGATTTCTTGTGTTCATGTAGTAATCCATCCCGGACAGCATCAGTGACCTCAGAGTGAATCACTCGTTGCTGCTCATTCAGTCTCTCTCTCTCCCAACTCAGCTGAGTCAACACTGCAGTGTGTGCTGTGTTCCATAGCACTCTCCACTTCTGACATGAGTACTTATGGGGCATTCAGAGGCAGAAATTCTCCAAGGATACCTTGTCTTTCTGGATTAAGATTCTCCTGTGAACAGATGGGAGTGTCCTCTTCAAGTAGTTTCTGTGCCTTCTCAAGTTGCTCCTTCTCAGTGTCTTGCCTCTGTATATCTGTGTCAGAGTATTCACTTTTGAATGTCTCATAACTGTGATTGAATTCTTCTTCGAATGTATCACAGTCACCTTTTAATTCAGATTCATTCCTCCAGGGTCTAAATAGAAATAGGAGAGCAAATTAGTAATGCTGTCTGCTCTCAGATGTACCTAAATGTAACTTACAGTGGTCAATGAGCCAAGGCTTATGTCTCTTAATGAGACAGCCATCCACTCCTTTAACCTTGTAAATGCCACGTGTACAATCAGGTGAGACATCCGTCTTCTAGTCATACCACTTAGCCACCTCAAATAAACACACTTGATCCATGTCTTCATGTCTACGTGAGTAGTGCATGTCAATGAGGTTATTCTTCAAGATATGTCTTAAAGAAGGTCCCTTGAGAGCCAGTTCCTCAATCTCAGCATGAGGAATAAGTACATGTTTATGCTTCTCTTTGTAGTTTACACTGAGAAAGCACACAGCATCAGATTTTCCATACAAATATGTACCAATCAAGCGATCGCCGACCTCATAAGCACCACATTCTCTGTGTAATAGGGTCTTCAACCCCAGTGGCCACAACTGAGATGTCAGTGACTTGCTTGAACTGGCAATGTCTTCCCAAAGATCTTGTTAGCTAGTCTGTTCATTTTTAGTTATATACGAAGTGACGTACCGAACCAGAGCCAACGAGTTGTCAGTCACAAACTGAACATCTATGTTTGCTTGCCACAGTAGAAGAAAAGTAGGGTTGCAGTCATTGATGTACACCTCATTCTCTTCTCTGGGTAACTCATAAACCTTCTTGGTTGATTTTGCCTTCAAGTGATGTCACATAGCTGAAAAAAGTTCATTCATGCAACCATCCTGACAGACATGTCTAGGAAATCCGAAATGGGATCTTGTGTACCAATCAGATTTGTTCTCCACTACCCGGCGGCAGTATTTCACAAAAGTATGGTGTTGAAACTTCTGCACCAACTTCCACAGTGTAGGACTGCCGTACTTGTCCAGAACGTGGCAAGTAATGTACTGCTTAATGAATGCTAACACTTGTACTGCTTCATGTTCACCTATGCATGGGGCATCCTTGATCCAGAGTAACATGTGAATATGAGGAGTGCCTCATGCCTGATACTCTGTCCTCCAGAAGTAATGCTCCACAATACCAAGAGTCAGATTGTCCTTTGACAAAATGATAGTCAGAATGTCATGGAATCACTTGTGGAAATGCCTTGTCTCAGATACAGGGTCAAGTGAGCACATTTCACCGAGAGTCATTGATGAAATGCCCTCTACATCACAATTTGCCCACTTCAACAGTTCTATGACCTCATCCCAGGCATACTCAGCACAACTGAGTGTGACAAACCAGGTGGCTGGACCATACTCTCGCAGCATGGTCATCACTTAGAGTGTTCTGTATACTAGTAATCTTTGGTGCCACGTAGACTTGACAGAATGGAAGACAAATTCACATGCACATTTTCATCCTTCTGCTTCAGTTTCTCCAGGAACTGTGCAGCTGTTATTCCATCAAGTGGAGTTGTGAGATGAATAGTATGCGTAATAGATGCAGACAGTATGCTAAGCTCACTGTCCCACAGGAGATGAAACAGATACTGTACGTTACGTTTGAGTTTGCCATCCTTACTGAGCACAAAGTTAGTATGGTTCTCAGCACCTTGTACACGCACTTCTCTTTCATCTAAGTGTCCATCTGACCCTTTTGGGAATATATCTGGGAAACAGCATGCTTCCTATGTTGCCTCTCAAATGCTGACAGGCTCACTTTCCACCTGTTTCATTTGATAAAGATCAGTGTTGTCCCCTACTGGATCTCTGCCATGCTGTGGGTGAATTGTGTACTGTACTCATACAAATGTGTTCATACACATTGTCCCGGATTCCCCCCTTTTCCCTCACAAAAAGACAGAGACCATTGTTTGTTGTTGTGCTCAGATTGGCAATTAATTTATTTATATATCATAATTCCATGTTCCATTTCATCATCTTTTATTATTATATCTCTCACAATTTCATTTATTTTCATCCATATCAATCTCTGATCATCCCTCTTTCTTCCTCTTGTTCTCCCCCAGGTGAAAATCTGGGTGCCTTCTTCTTCTCCTTTTCTGTTAGGTAACGGTGAAAACTGAGACCACTTTTTCCTTCATCTTCTTCCTCGTTTGGTCTTATTCCTTTTTATTTCCCCCTCCCCTCCTTCCTCCCCTTTTTCTCCACTAGCCAGTCTCCAGCTTGCGTTGGATGACTGACTTCCCCTCACCTAAGGTATAATTCTCCGTACCTCAGGAAAAACCTTCCTAGCTTCTCTCTTCTCTCTTCCTTTTTTTTTTTATCTTCCATTTTTCTGCATATACCCTCCATGCCTCTATAAAACCCATCATTTCTGTACTGCTAAACATCTATGGCTAGATCTGACAGGTGCACCCCATCTAATCTGTAGAAATCTTCTACCCATTCTTCTACACCCACAGTATTATCTATCCTCCCATATTCCTTACCAATGTCTCTACCCTTCTGTTTCATCTTTTCTCTGTCCCTCTCCACAGCTCTGATAACTGTACTCCTGCCTCAAACCCTCCTTGGTATCATATCCGACCAGGTAAAGGCTTATCTGAGGCCACCACTGCTATGTATTATTTCTAGGTCCACTTTTATCTGCAAGTATGTGTCCACCATTGGCTTGCCCACAAGGTCTTTGCCCCCAGGTGTATAATAATCAAGTCTGGACTGGGTCACCATTCCTTAAGTTTCCTCAGCATTGGGAAGCAGTTGTACCCATCTCATCCCGTGGATGCCACAAACCAACCTACATTTATTTCCACATCTTGGTATTTCTGCTCCCCAGCCTTTTCTCGCCCTCCTTTCTGCCCAATAAATATAGGAGTAGCCACAGATCCAGAACTTTCAAGGTCCTCCCCTCTTCCTATAGGGTTTAAGCAAAATAATTATCCTCTATATGATCTTAGTTTCCTCACCATACTATCCCTCTCCCTGTCCCCCTGCCTTTGTCAACATCTGTAACAAAACATAAGCAATACATAATCTTCTCACTTCAGTACTCAAAATGTATCTTATAACGCAAGTGACTTTCCAAAATACTATGCAGTTTCACTGCGCACCCACGTGGGGGCAGCCAGTCTAAAGTGGGATGAATAATTAACTGGGTCCTCCCAGGTGCATGCCTTTCTTGAGCAATACTGTGACTTGATAACTGGTAATCCTTCTTCCATCACATGAACAAATAATCTCTGTCCTGGTACATGATATGCGACAAAAAGCCACAAAGCCTGCTGGGCATACTACCCTCTACCTGTCTCTGCAATGTCACCATACAACCCTATCCCCGATCCGTCTTTGACCTCTTAATGTTGATATGTATCTCTCATTCCCCAGCTTATATCTTCCCATTCTAATCCCTTCTTTGTCCTTTTTGCCATGTCCTACACCTCCTCACATAGCTGCAAACATACAACATAAATCATAACGATAGCTGGGCTCAGTCTTTGATCTGCATATTGCCAGTAACACATCAACAGGTTTGCAGCCACTCTTCCTATTGGTCTTCTGTGTCCTACTGTTGTCTCAATCACCCATCCCTGCATCATTCTTCTAATAAACAATAGTTTATTAGGTCCTTCCATCCCTTTAGACTGAGATAACATTAATCCCTATAAATAGACCCCCATTGTGGTATAAACCATTCCCTTTCCCCATTGTTCCATGATGATCTTTCCCAATTGTTCTCTGGCAAGCTACTTACCTCCATAGTTGTGCCACCTAAATGTTTGAAACACTCACAGGCCCAAAAATAGGCCCTCAGCACCGAGAGTGCCCATGAGCTACAAAACAACATTCCCCTTTTCCTCACAAAAGACAGAGACCATTGTTTGTTGTTGTGCTCAGATTGGTAATTAATTTATTTATATATCATAATTCCATGTTCCATTTCATCATCTTTATTATTATATCTCTCTCAATTTCATTTATTTTCATCCATATCAATCTCTGATCATCCTCTTTCTTCCTCTTTTGTTCTCCCCAGGTGAAAATCTGTGCCTTCTTCTTCTCCTTTTCTGTTAGGTAACGAAACTGAGACCACTTTTCCTTCATCTTCCCTCGCTTGGTCTTATTCCTTTTACTCCCTCCCCTCCTTCCTCCCCTTTTTCTCCACTAGCCAGTCTCCAGCTTATGCTGATGACTGACTCCCTCACTTAAGGTATAATTCTCCTGTACCTCAGGGAAAAACCTTCCTAGTCCTTCTCTTTCCTTTTTTTTTTCTTCCATTTTCTGCATGTCTCCTCCATGCCTCTATCAAACCCATCATTTCTGTGCTAAACATGTCTATGGCTAGATCTGACAGGTGCACCTCATCTAATCTTGTAGAAATCTTCACCATTCTTCTCACTCCACAGTATTATCTGTCCTCCTTCTTCCTTACCAATGTCTCTACCCTTCTGTTCATCTTTCTCCTGTCCTCTCCACAGCTCTATGGCTGTGCTCTGCCTCAAACCCTCCTTGGTATCATATCTGACCAGGTAAGGCTTATCTGAGGCCACCACTGCTGTATTGTTTCTAGGTCCCTTTTATCTGCAAGTATGTGTCCACCCATGGCTTGCCCACAAGGTCTTTGCCCCTAGATGTATAATAATCAAGTCTGGACTGGGTCACCATTCTTAAGTTTCCTCAACGTGGAAGCAGTTGTGCCCATCTCATCCTTGGATGCCACACCAAACCAACCTACATTATTTCACATCTTGGTACAGCTGCTTCCCAGCCTTTTCTCTGCCCTCCTTTCTGCCCAATAAATATAGGAGTGGCCACAGATCCAGACTTTCACGGTCCTCCCTCTTCTATGGGGTTTAAGCAAAATAATTATCCTCTATGTGGTCTTAGTTTCCTCACCATACTATCCCTCTCCTGTCCTCCCTGCCCCCTTTGTCTACACATCTGTAACAAAAACATAAGCAATACATTAATCTTCTCACTTCAGTACTCGAATGTATCTCTTATAACTGGTAGACCTTTTTCCAAAATACTATTCACAGTTTCACCTGTCGCTGCCCACGTGAGGCAGCCCCCATCCGCAAAGAGTGGGATGAATAATTAACTGGGTCCTCCCCAGGAATTGCATGCCTTTCTTGAGCAATGCTGTGACTTGATAACTGGTGATCCTTCTTCCATCACCATGAACAAATAATCTCCTGTCCTGGTCTCATGCTCTGCGGCAAAGCCCACAAAGCCTGCACTGGGCATACTGCACCCTCTACCTGTCTCTGCAGTGTCACCATGCAACCTGTCCCTTTGATCCGTCCTTTGACCTCTTAATGTTGATATGTATCTCTCTCATTCCCAGCTTATATCTTCCCATTCTAATCCCTTCTTTGTCCTTTTTGCCATGTCCTACCACCTCACTCACTCACATGGCCCCTGCAAACATTACAACATAAATCATGTGAAATAGCTGGGCCTCAGTCTTTGATCTGCATATTGCCAGTAACACATCCTTCAGTTTTGCCAGCCACTCTTCCCCTATTGGTCTTCTATTGTCTACTGGCCCTTGTCTCAGTCTACCCCATCCCTGCATCATTCTTCTAATAAACAATGATTTTATTGGGTCCTTCCATCCCTTTAGACTGCAGATAACATTAATCCTCTGTCAAATAGACCCCATTGTGGTGTGGGCTATTCCTTTCCCCATTGTTCCATGGTGATCTTTCCAATTGTTCCTCTGTGAGCGCCTACTTACTCCATATGGTGTGCCACCCTGAATGTTTGAAACACTCACCAGGCCCCAAATAGCCCTCAGCACCGAGGTGCCCATGAGCTGCAAACAACAGTTCTGCTTCTTCTTGCCAATGTCCCAGATGTTCGTTGATATGGGCATTTTCTGCTTCTCCGCTGCTGGTGCCAGCCTTCGAAAATGGTCCAGCTGCAGGCAGGAAAGGCTGTCAGCCAGGGTGTTTGTACACTTTTATGTGTTTTGCTCTGAAAGACATGTTCAACTGCAAGGCCTTTAACACTAACCATCACAAGACTTACATGACTGTTTCTGACCTGGCTCCTGTTGTTTAGGACCTCCACCACTGCTCTATTGTCGCACCAGAATGTCACTCTCTGATCCCATACATTCTCCCCCAAACCAGGGTGCATGCCCGATGGGCATGATCTCAACAGTGTAATATCTCTACTCTTGCCTTCCCTACCCAGTCAGAAGACCATGGTTCTGCAAACCACCTGCCCTGCAGGTAGCCCCCCATGCCTAGGCCCCTGGCTGCATCTGTGTAAAGCTCGAGGTCTGTGTTATACACCCACCCTCTTGCCAGAAAGAGCAGCCATTATACTCCCCTGAGGAATTCTTCCCATACCTAAACCTCCTGACACCATTTGTCATGTCTACCCAATGGTGTGGTCTGGTGACCCCAGCTGTAGCTCTGGTAACCTTTTTGTGAATGCCTCCTGGTCCAATAGCCCTGCAGGTGAAGTTCAGGTGCCCCAGTGCCTGCTGTACTTGTTTTAGTTGTGCCCTTCTTGCTGGTGTGTACCTGGATCAGGTCTTTCAGTTTCTTCACCTTTTGTCCGCAGCCTGAATATTTCCCTAGGGCATCTACCTCAATACCCAGGAATTCAAGCACCCTGCTGGGCCTTTTCTGTTTTTTCCAGTGCCAGCGGAACCCCTAACTCTTTGCACAGCTCTTGAAACTTGTCCAGCATTTGTTGTGTCTCCTTCCCCTACCGATGAAAAGAAAATCATCCAAATAGTGGATGACCATTCTATAACCATTTTTTCTTGAAATATCCACTGCAAACAGGTGCTGAATGCTTCAAATGTTGCACATGCTTAGAACATCCCATGGGCATGGCTTTGTCAAAATAGTACTGCCCCCAATTCTAAAACCCAATAGGTCCCTGTCTTCTCTCCTAACTGGCAGCAGTCTGAATGCGATTCTGATATCCATCTTTGCCATCCATGTGTCCTGAGTAGCCTGGATTATTCAGACTGCATCCTCTAAGTTGCATATGTCACTTTACTATACTCGTCCCTCGATAAAATCATTCACCGACTCCCCTTCTGGATAGGATAGATGGTGAATCATCCTGTACTGTCCTTCCTGCTTCTTGGTTACCAAGCCCAATGGTGAAATCTGCATGTTCTGCAATGGGGTATCAAATGGGCCTTCTATTCTCCTGCTGCCTTTTCTTCTCTATTTTCTGTCTTAACATCTCTTCCCTCCCTTGACTGATGCCAGGTTGCTCACCTCTCTCGCTTGTCTGAGACCCTCACATTGTAGTGAAAAGCCTGTGCAAAAATCTTTTAAGATCATCTCTGCCACTCTTTTGTTCAGATATCTGTCAAGCCAAACTGTCCATGCCTCCAACCTGATGGGGGTTCTGGCCATCCCAAACCGCTCTCTGTCTTCCCTCCCTTTTTCTCTCCCGGTCCTCCCTCTCTCTCAGTGCCTGTTTTTGGTCAATGATTCTGACCTCCCTACTGTGTTCCCCTGCCCCTTCCTCCCTGTTCCATGCCTGCCTTTAAACCCTGTCCCTCCCAAAAACTGTTGACCTGAACTATGACCCCCAGATCCTTGTGCTCCTTGGGCCCATATCATCTGCATCTGCTTGCCGGTGCATGCCCTGCATTTTGAACATGCATGCCAAAATGACATTGAGGCCATGAACAAAAGGCCCTATTGTGGCTCAGCAGCACCTCTGGGGCGTAACTCCTTTCCTCCCCACTCCCCTTCGAGTGTGGACTGATCTGTTACATAATCTGTCCATAAGTCTAATTGCTTCATATCCCATCTTACATCCCAGTATGTTGCCATTCTCTGCAGGAAGAAATCATCAAGTATATCTACCCCACCCCTTTTTGCCTTTGCCTGCCTTATTATCAGGAGTATGTAATGAGCGGATGCCCAACTCTGGCTTCTTCTCCAGCACAATGGTTGAGAAGGTGGCAAACCTACGAACCACCCATCCCAAGTCTTCCTTTTGGGAATTTGTCTTCCTCCTTCTTCCCTAACAACACTACCACTGCTGCCATTTCCTCTTTCCTATGTTCTCTGTTTCCTCATACTTCACTGCCACTTCCGGCTCACCAAAGCTTAATATATCCACGTACTCTCCTTTCCATATTTTTTCCTTTGTAGCCAGTGGAACATGCTCACTCACCTCATCCCAGGGGCACTCATCTCCTGGTTCCTTTTCCTTCCTTCTCTGTACCCCTTCATTCCCTTTTGACACCTCTTTCTCTGTCCTAATCTCTGCCAGAGCAGATTCCATTTGTCCCTAAACCTCCTGTCCCAAGTGCCGACACAATTTGACTTATATATTCTTTTATACTGTCACCCACTGCGCTGGGTGTGTTACCTGCATCCTTGTCGAGCCTTGTTGCCTGTCAGCTTCCTGGTGTCCCATTCTGGCACCCTGTGGTTGAGGGGCCGGGGAACCACTAGGGGTTGCAGAGAAAACACCACATTCTGAGGATCTGGTCTGGGTTCCCCAGGGCGATCCTGACTTGGTCTTGGGGAGGTACTGGTGGTGCGGGTCTATGGGCTGCAGAGGTACTGGATCAGCCACCTTGATGGGTCCCACTGTTAGTGGTTGTACCCCAGTGGGACTGCATGGACTTTCTGCTGGTCATTTCCTCTGCCCCTTTCCCTGTTCCTGCTTTCCTTTTCTCCCTGGGTCTCCCTGGTTCCTTCCTTTCCACCATCCCACATTCTGTTGGCTTTTTCCACCAACTCGATTATAGCCTTTGGTGTCTTCTTTGAAGGCCTGCTCTTCTTTGGTGCCATGTCCTTCGATCCTTCCAACTGTGAAGACAACTGATGGGAAGAAACAAGATTCCATTGTTAACTTAGGTTTACAGCATGCCCTCATGTGGAAAGCCCCCCCTTTATATATATATATATATATATATATATATATATTATTATTTTTTTTGAAAACTGCTGCCTGGGCCATCCTCCATGTGATCGTGCCCCAGGCCACTTCCCATGGCTGACCTCACTCAGCTGCTCTCCCCTTCCCTATGGTGGCCCTCAGGACAATCGCAGAATTCCTGCATCTTGGGTGACCTTTCCTGTGGTCTCCCTTGCCTAGGCCTTTCCCCTTTGGATGCTTCCCATGCCTCTGGTTGTTACTCTTTGGGCATGTCCTACCCTTTCATGGCTCTCTCCCTTTTGCATGCCCTGCCTGTTGACCTTCCAAGCCCCCTCTCTTTTTTGTGCTCCCCTGAGTCCCCACCCACTCATGGCCATCCCAAGATCTTCGCTTGCTGCCTCCTGCAGTCTTTAGGCTTCCTTCTTGTTTTTTTTTTTTATTCCTCATTTTTCATGGCAGCTAATCCAACTACCCTCCAATCCCTGATTCCATTCCTGGCCTGAGGCCCTTCTTAAAAGAAATAACATTTTTTTTCTCCTTGAGAAAGCTCTGTTTCTGTCCACCCCCCACTTTCTCATCACCTCTAGGCCTGTTGGGCCCACTGTCCCTTATATGCCCCTTCCTAGCCAGTGACTGCTTGCCTGCAGCTCCTGCTGCCTTTCTTGGCCTTCCCACCAGTGCTAGTCACTTCCTCCCATTTGCCAGACCTTTTTGTCCAGCCGCATGGTTCCCCCTGGGTGTGTGATGGCACACCCAGTGTTATTCAATGCTTTCCTGCGTGCCCAGGCCTCTACTCACTGTGCCCTCTCCTTGCCTCGATTGCCTTCCAGTTCTCTTGCTTCCCTTGATGTATGCCTGCCCCATAGCTTTCCTTGAGCCCCTTTTTTGTTTCCAATCTTCATTCACCCTCATGGCTGCAGTGCAGCATGTGACGTCACACCACGTGGCCGCCTGCATGGGCCCATGCTACCCTGCCTTGTTCTACAGCCCTTCTGGGCACTTCCAATCCAAAAGCCAATGAACAACCCCAGGTTTCCATGCTTTTGCTTTTTTTTCCTTTTTTTTTTTAAACACCTGACCTTGCCACCCCTTGCTCACTCGGCCTGGTTCTGTTCCCCAGCCAATTCCCTGGCCTAGGCTGACTAGTCTCCATTGCCAGCCCTGAAGCTCCATCTGCAAACCAAGACCACACTCGTGTACCATCCCTTCTTAACACCCGTACACTGGGCCAAACCTGTAGCCTACCTCACCAACTTTACTGGCGCTGTGCAGACACCTCCGCTTTACTCCTTAGTGCCTCTGCCCACACACAACAGCCTAGTTATCATTGTAGCTGATGCATACCATCGCTGGGAGCTGATACTTCATTAATAATGCAATTCCTGAGCTAAAGGTGCATACTCCCCACTTAGTTCTTCTCTCTGCTTTGCTCCTGCTTACGGCAAACAACCTTGTTACTTGCACCTTTCTTAAGTCTTAAGCAATACCATCACTGCATTCAGTCAATAACATCATTAACCTTGCAATTCTTAAGCTAAGTTATATACTTCTGCATCAGCTCTTTTCTTAGCGCTTCACCTCTGCCAGTACATGTGTTTCCTTTTATCATATCTTATATATCATTCTGTCCAATCCTATATTTATATATATATATATATATATATATTATTTTTTTTCTTAAACCAACATCAGCTATCCTCCACCACTTAGTGGCTTGTTTCCTTACCTTTTCTGTCCCGTGAACAAACCTCAAATCAATATGCCAATCTGACATGCTGCAGGTAAGTGTAAAATCAAAACTCCAGCAAAAGTGGCTGGAACCCTCTGTGCTGTCCATTATGTACCTCCACTTGCCCCCCCTTCCTGTTGCCGGGCCATTGTTTTTTCCCTGTCCCTCCCTTCCTTCCCTCCCTTCTGAGCACAACCATCCTGATGGAAAAGGAAGGTGCACCAGGACAACCTGGTCTGCCCCTAAGCGGCAAACTCCATTATCGCTTTGTCTGCACGTTGACCTTCTCAGTCATTGATTTTGTAGTTTCCAATGGATCATGTTCAACAGACACAGTGGTTATGCAATCAATATCAAGGTCTGCATAAAAGGATTGTTGCTCTTTAAATAAGTTAGAGCAAGCTTCACTTTCTCTACATTGACAACATCCTGCCAAATGACCTGTGACTTAGTTGGAACACCACTGACAAGATTCACCAAAGTGTTCTCAATAGAGATCGCTCCACATTTTCCTGCAGAGGAAGTGGAAGATACATAACAGAACCCTTAAGAGATCTAATGAGTTCTTTTTGTGTAATGTTCCATGTCTTTGTGTTCAGACGAAATTGTTTGAAATGGTTTCATAGTCTGAATTAGAACTGTTCAAACATATTCAATCGTAGCAATCTCAGTTGGTGTAACATGTGCTCCATGTTTTTCAAGACTGTCCTTGGTGGCAGAATGTTAGACTTCACTTTGGAGAAACAGTGCTTGCATATCACAAAGATTGGGTCCAACTGAAAGTCACACTTTAACAGCAGAAATGCTGACAGGCGAAACCACATGTCATTGTCACGGTGACAAGGTTAACAGGTTCACTGTGACCGTTTGTTTTCATAACAGAGGCAATCACATGACATGCATGCACAGTAAAATTTCTGTCTTTGCCAACTCAGATTTGGCAATTGATTTCCAAACTGCTTGAGAATATCACTTTCTAAGACAGACACAATTTCTATCAGCAATTGATGACTGATCAATCACAGTATCTGTCACACTGCTGACACACCACAACTGTTTCAGAAATGTCATGGCACCATGCATGTCACCAGACTGCAATAACTTATTCAGATGAGTATACTGAGTGACAACTCGACACAAACGTCATAGACCCTGTACACAAAGTTTTGCATGCCTGATTGATGCACTCCCAGCATACGCATGTGGTGAAAGACACTGTCACAAACACCACTATCTAGGCATGCAAGTGGAGTGACCCATAAGTCCAGTATGTGGACAGATCTCACAAAGTTCTATACTCTCAAACAGTTTATGCCTGTCTTTATGGTCAGTAGTGACAAACAGGTTGATAAAGTGCTCAACTTTGTCAAATGATGATTGCCTCAGGTTGCAAGTCTCATCACATGACCATGAGAGACAGTGAAGTTTAAGAGGCTGAGTAGTTCCCTCACATTCATCTGACTCCATTGTAGTGTCATCACACACAGTGAGCACACTACACACTTGCCGGACTCATCAATGCACAAGTTGCTGTCCTTTTTGTGAGTAATATGACCCTCCCAGAAATATGCCTCTGAGTGCTGTGTGTGCAGCCACCGTCCTGTGAAAACATCACAGAAATTGTGCAGGCTTAAGGCAGGGATACCATTGTATCCTCATTTTTATGTCATACAGTTTTTCTGAACTACTCAAGTACATGAGACATCTTTACCACAAGCGTTGAAGAACAAAACTGCTCTAGGAACAAATGTGCGTATTGTGAGGAACAATTTCATCAAACTGAGATGACTCTTTTTTTGCATTCATGTCTCATTACAGCAGCAATAAGTCTGGCAATCTTAGCTTTAGAAGCTAGTGATCGAAAATACTTTTGCTTCCTCAGATAAGCATCAGCAGCTGAGAATTTACTTACACTGCTTACCACGTGTATTAATGTGTGTCTTTGCAACAGTATCCTTTTGGCTCACAGATCTGCACAACTGTTGCTTAGCTACACATTCTTTCCTTGCTGTTGAGCAAGCACATTTTTCCTGCAGAGTGATGAAGCTCTGAATTCAGGCTTTTACTGGAATGCTGAATCATTTCGTCTTGAATTACCAACACTGGGTTTTGATTACTGTTAAGCAACAGTGATCTACTATTATACCTGTTTCATGTCTGCATAGACTTTTGTCTCTGTTTAGAGGGCTTCTTCCCTGTTTGTTAATTCACAGTTCAGTACACCAATCTTACAGAAGAATCAGACATCTGTATGGAAGTAGAGAAAAAGTAAGTTAGAATTCATCTCTTTTGTTTGTTTCTAAAATTACACAGTATCATGCACTATCTATATCTCATATAAGAACAACAAATACTACTGCCTACTAAATATTGTGGAGATAATTACTGAGTAAGTGAAGATCAGTAAAGCAATACACAGTCTTTTCAAATGCTGTCAAACATAACTTCAATAATAATATGAGAATAAATATCTCAAAATGTCAGAAATCAAGCACTGGCAAAATGTAAAGCATCCACAGTACTGTTTTACTTAATGAAAACTGCTTTTTAAAAGTTGCAAAAGTAGTATCGAGCGTGCACCACTTTCACAAAATATAGTGTTGTTTGAATGATACTTTTCGAAAAACAATGCTCATCGCTCGAAAGTGTCGAATGTAGTGTTGCAAAATAGTGTTGCACACACGGAAGGGTCAATAACAGCATCGCGACGCACGACACTTTGGCAAATCTCAGTTACTTTACACCCCTTTAACACTCAGCCAATCACAGACTGGTGCCTATTTGAGTGACAGATGTTGCATCCAATGTATCGGCACATTCATCAGGCCATATCAAGAAACCAATCACAACCACAGAACAGTGAAGAAGAAGGACATAGCAGCCATCTTAGGAAAAAGAGACACCCTGCTTCTGACTCATGTAAGTACATCACATTTTCTAAAGAATTTTTCTAGCATCATAAAAACTATTAGCAGTACAAAAATAGTATTAAACTAAACGTTTTTAATGCTGTGTTTGACTATGATAATATAATTCACCTACCATACTGTAAAAAAAGTTATAACAATTTGAATTCAGAGTGTCAATCATTACTTACTAGAACAGATAGAGCTGCAAATGGAGGCAGAAACAAGCAGCATGTGTATCATAACAAGAGACACAACCAATCACATGCCTCTGTTAAGCTGTAATTGTTTGAAGTAGCCAATGGTAATATTGTATTTTCCCACTAAGAAATATTCCTGCATTTGTGTTTGACAGCAAGAATGCTCATTCAGTGTAGTAATAGTAAGTTCATGCACTGCATTGGTTAACCAAGAAAAATCATCAACCAATAACATGGCAAATGACTGTGTTTTGGATCAGCCCACAAAACCAGTGTTGAAGCCGAAGGAAATCTTTGTTTCACATTCACTCGTGGCTAGCCACTGCAGGAGAAACACTGATTTTTTTGTAGCTCTCTGTCCACTTCTCAGTTTAAAAGCTAAGAATGGCAGAAAACAGCAGATGGACCGTGTGGGTAGTGGGCAGCAGTATAGTAAGGCGTGCTTCAGAGTATGCTCAGAGGAGTGATTTTGGGAGAGACCTGCAGCTTTCAAATTGCTCTGTAAAGTGGTTTGGTAGAGGTGGCATGAGGTGGAGCATCTCATGCCAACTATCCACAGACGTTTGACTACTCAAGCTCAGCCAGACATACTGCTAATCCATCTCAGAGGCAATGATTTGGGCACCAAAAGATGGATAGATTTTGTCTCAGAAGCAAAACTGGACCTTGCTTCCATTAAGCGTGATGTTGCCTGCCTGTAAGATCATTTTTCTGATATTACAGAGCGTAGGTCTGGCAAGCAGAACAGCACATGTACCTGCTTGACAGAGCTCACAGAAAGGTAAACATCCAGGTATCTAGATACCTCCATGGCTGGGATGCACACCACACGTCATCCTGAAATTAAATATTGTAATGATTGGCTCTACCTACCAGATGTGCACTTCTCACATGCTGGCAATTGCCTTTTACTGGGTGACCTTCAAGATGGGATCCTCACAGTCCTCTAAAACTATTAAGTTGTTACAGCAGATACAATTCTAACAAAAGCGGCTCTTTTAAAAGCCCACAAATGTTGTCAAAAATAGAACAACTGCACTGGTTACACACAAACAAATAAACACTATGTCACTGTTACACTGCAACATACATTCTGAGTCATGCAGATGTTCAGGATTCTCACATACATAGTTCATAAACTTTTTATTTATAATTCACTATGTTGTTTCACTATTCATGTAAGACAGACTGAAACATAGAATTACAAAGACAGTACTCTTTCTCAATGTTATATAATCTAACGATTACTCAAATAATAAAACATTGTGGGCAGGATTAACAATTCCCCAGACACCATCCAATGACATTCCTGGATCAGTAGTAGAATTGATTCCCCCCAAAAGAGCCGTTCCTGGTGGCTATAGTAGCAATGATGGACCCCAACTGGCTGTACAGTTCTGCTCCCAGCATCACTAAATGGAAGCTAAACCACCCTCCCAGCCACAAGACTTCATTAATACTCATGTACCATGCCAGCCATGCAGACAGTCCCTCTCATGTACCCCAACCACCTCTTCACCCACCCCAGCACGGTGCTGCTGTTGCTGGGAGACTCAACCCAGCCACATACCACCACAGCTGCCTGCCAACAGAGCTGTCTGAGAATCACACCCATTGCGCAGTAAGTCTGTGCAATAACTGTTATTCACAGACAGCCATGTCCTAAACAGCTATGGCAGTATGCGGTTGGTTTGACTCACCCACCGACAACACTACTCTGCTGGGATGGATGGAAGGGATTAGGTTGCAGGGTACAAGGAGCTGTCTGCACAGCAGGATAAGGCATTAATAATGGCTTGGGGCTGGGAGGTGTACTCAGCCTGCCATTCACCACTGTGAGGAGCAACATGATATCGAGCACTGGGGTGGGGACCAGCATTGCTACTATGGCTGCCAGGAGCAACATTGTATGGGTGCTCGGGGAATCTTGTTACTACTGCTGCCAGTAGCAGCACTTTTCAGGGCCCTGGGGGCAGAGGGGAAGGATCAGTACTGCTGATGTTGCCAACAGCACCTCTTGTATAGGGTTTTGGGGGCACCATGGCCATAGCTGCTGCCTGGGACAGCATTGCACAGGGCTGGGGAGGCTTACTGGACTGCCAGCATGCAACAGCATATATCAGATGTACTCGGCATTTCTTCTGTTAATTCTGGTCAGTGTGCTATTATAAGTATGCAATCACAAATATTTTCCTCTGTAATCATCCTTAGTATCACATGTATGCAGAGGAGAGAAAATTCACATCTTACAATACAGTGTTCTAACATACTGTTTTATCTGTATTTGTTACAGCTTTGAAAAAATCAAAAACATAACACAAATGAGACTGTGGTCTGTAAAGGAGGTGTGCTGTCTGGTCCAGGCAGCCCAGGGCAGACGAAATTCCTCTTCCTTATGTGTAGCATGAATAGGAAGCTGGATAAGATGTTGAGGCACATCCATGAGTATATGAGGACTGTCCTCAAGGTTATGAACAAGAACGCACCCTGTGCACAAGAAAGTGGAAGCTGTTGCATCAGCGATTTTACATTCTGAAAACCTGGGAGGAGATACCAGATATGGACGTTAGCTGGTACTACATCACTACGAGATGTGGGAGGTGGCTGGAAAGCTGGATGCGAGGGGCGCACCTTGAGTAAAGAAAGCTATCTGTGGTTAAGTACTGATGTGTTAATAATAAAAGAATCTGACAAATAGAGCTTTCACATTGCCTGTAGACATTCTAACAGTCCAATTTTGTCTCTATTAACTTGCATTTACAGTTCTGACATTGCTAACAAAGGGTTTAACAATATTTATAAACATTTTTTATAGTAATAGCAATAAGCCACTGCCATACATTTTTCAATTATCACATAATCAACGATTAGTGGCATGTGACACTTAGCTACACCTCATGTCACAGCACACTGCGAATGCAGTAACAGACCCAAGCATAAGCCTTGTACCTGCTTTATTCTTAAGTAACATAACACCTTAGGCAGACAAGACCACAGACTCACTGCATCCACAAGCTGACATATCACAGGATCACACCACATCAGACAACTTTAAGGGTGATACTCCTACAACACAATGTTTTCTTGTAAGTTACATTCTTAGAAATAATTTCAATGAGTGTGTCACTACACTCACAGTTATGCTCCATTTCCATACATTGCCTCACCATAAAAAGCTGAACATTAAAGCTGCACTGCCTGGTGTTGAGTGGGAGGGTGCATATATTGACTTATGGATACCATGAACCCCTAAGCATCATTAGTTTGAGTTCCTTAAATCAAGTTAATATTATATCAATATCCATGCCTTTAGTATCACAATTAGTTACCAGTCAGGATGCACAACCTCTTCTGTCATAACAGTGTCTGCATTATCTGACTGAGAGCCTCAAAGTCTTCAGTCATGTAATCTTGGAACACAGTTACTCTAACCATTGATATATATCCATGTTTCTCAACTGAAACACTGTACTCACAATGCACTGTCTGACCTATCTTACAACACAGGACATTAAGTACTATGCAACTGTACTATTTGTACTAATTGCCTTTGTTTGACTCTGACTACTTACACAGAAAACACTACTCCTTTTTATTTCTGGGTGTCTCATAGCCTACCTGTATCACAAGCAATCTGTCATTGTAGTAATTGAAATATAAAAGCTATTTCCATAATGGTTATTTCTCTGTGGTTCTCCATTATTGATGCACCTGTACCATCTATTTTTTTATCTCTGCTTACTGTGAGTATTATCTCAGGATTCAAAACCCATTGTATATGAGTGGTCATTGTTGTCTACCATAGATAGCTTCTTACTGCTATCACCTTGCTGTATCATTTAAATCCATGGAAAATCTTTTCTGTACTCAATCATTATACAGCACCTCAACTAGTTGTATCTTAACTGGCAGAGTAGACTATAAGTGTTCAAATAAATGTATTTTAAATACATAAACAACACACAAATACCACACTCAATAAATATCTTTACTATCTCTCATTTATAGATCATCAGAGGTGCCCTCACCACAGAGCAATGCAATGCCAGCTGAATCACAGGCTGTGGAGGCCAACCATTCAGACTCTGACAGTTTAATCATTGTCGAATCAGAAGGAAAGAACACAATACAAGAAATTATTAATCATACTTACTGCCATGACTAGATGCCCATTACAGTTCTGATGCTGTGCACCCAGTGAACTGCTGTTAGATTGCTAGTGTGCTGTGCTAGTTTTGTTCACATTTACAGTGGAGTTTGTCCTTTGAGGGCAGACCAGGTTGTCCTGGTGCACCCTTCTCTGTCATGGAATGGTTGTGCTCAGGAGGGAGGGGAAGGAAGGGAGGGGCTAAGGGACCAGAACAAAGGACAGGTAACAGGAAAGGGAGGGGCAAAGGAGATACATAAGACAGCACAGGGCCTCAGCCACTTTTGCTGGAGTTTTTGATTTACATCAACTACAGCACATCAGATTGGCATATTCTTTTGAGGTTTGTTCACCAGAAGATAGAGGTAAGGAAACAAATGATTTGTAGGAGGAGATGTGAAGTTGTTCTTCAAAAATATATATATATAATAATAAGAATAAATGTTTACAGTATACAGTAGAGGAATATAGTTTGGATAGATTAGTGCACAAAGATAGGATGGAATACAGGGTGGAGCAGGGATTTTGGATAAACAATGAGATGTGTTTAAAAAGAGGAGGGAAGAGACAAAGAAGAGCTTGTGGGGTTATGACTGTTAGAAGGCCATTTTGGTCAATTTGCTTAATTTTTAATGATAGAGTATGGTTCAAACAAGTTGTAAGGACAGGGCAGGCATGTTAGGATGCATGGGGCCCACACCAGAGGAGGGTTGCAATAGCGATAGTGGCCAGATGATGGAAGCAGGGGCAAACTAAAACAAACAAACAAAAAAAAAGAATGGTTTTGTTATGGTTGCCGGGAGATTAGCAGGCCTGGAAGAGGCCCTGCAGCAAGGGAGCGAAGTGTGATCCAGAACCCGTAGTGTCTGTGGTGAAAGCTTTTCCCTAGTTTTGGAGTTAATTACCATGTTTGGGTCTGTTTTGGTTTGTTGGGAATCACTGGTAGGCCTGGAAGTGGCCCTGAAGAAAAAGGAGTGAGCGCTAACTGGGACCACACGGCGGATGTCACACACCAAGTGGGACTGGTGAGAAAGCTTTTCCTTTCATTCTGTGCTGTTGTGTGGCATTTTGTGGCCAATTTTTCATTGTAATGGCTAAAGTAGTAGGCCTGGAAGAGGCCTGAGGCAGAAGGAGAGATTGTGATCCGGGACCACGAGGCATGACATCACAACGCTGCGTGGTTTTCAGAGAAATCTTTCTTTGTTCTGTGCTGTTGGGGCATTGGTGGCTGTTTTCATTGAAAAGGCTAAAGCATGAGGCCTGGAAGAGGCCCTGAGACAGAAAGGGAGAGAGCACGGTCTGGGACCACACGGTGATGTCACACCGCGGTGGTGGTTGCAGTAAAGCTCTGCCCCTTTTTGTTGGCTGCTTGCTGTGTTTTTGGCCCCTTTTAATCGGGCTGCTTTCAGAGTGAGAAGGCTGGTAGAGGCCCTGAAGAAGGGGAACGAGACCTTTGGCGATCAAGAAAGCGTGACATCACACGCCACGTGGTGGTCACAAGGGAAACCCTTCCTTTGTTGGATGCTGACAGCGTGGTGCCCTGGTGGTTAGCCCAGTGCAGGCTAAAGTTACATCATCCCCAGGGAAGAAGCTTCTGGGAGGCCAGCATGGCTCGACATTTTGAGGACAGCAGCAGGGTGTTAGTGTCTCGAGGGAATTTAAAAAAAATAAATAAATAAAGGGATAAAACGAGGCAGTAGGGTGGATGCCAAGGGGGATGAATTGGTTTGGTGAGACAGGGGCCAGCAGGAGGGTCCACAGCAAGGGGAGCGGAAGCACGTTGCAACCACGCGGTGTGGCGTCTGCAGGAGCCGTGCAATGGGCAAGGGTGGGGGATCCAAATAGAAGACCAGTGGTGGTCAGGAGAGGGCAAGTAAGGCAAGGAAGTGAGCATGAGCCACAAGGGAGACTGGCTCGCATAAATGGGAGCATGAGCATGCACACACACCAGTGGAGCATGGGTGGAGGTGCAGGACACCCCAGCTCACAATAAAGAACTGGTGGCTCCTCCCACCTGGGTATGTCATGGGAGGAGCTATCCCCTCAATTTTCCATAATTAACAGCCAACAGAGAAGAGGGGTCAAGGAAGGCTTAGAGGGCCAGTGAAGAGGCCAAGGGGGGTTAGTGGCTGTAGCATGGGGTCACTCATGATGGACATGGCAGGGAGCAGCCAAGGACCTGGTGACCTATTGAGCATGATGGAGGCCTTTACTGGGGCCTCGACAGGTCATGCAGGTGCATGCTATGAGGACAGAGGAAGGCATTACAAATAGGATATATATATATACAATTAATCCTGTTTTCTTCCCGTAGTTGTCTTCACAGAGCAAAGGAAAGAAGGACATGGCACCAAAGAAGAGCAGGCCATCAAAGGAAGACGCTTACAGGACTATAATTGAATTGGCAGAAAAGTCAACAGAATGGGAACTGGTGGAGGTGAAGGAACTAGAAAGACCGGGAGAAGAGAAAGTGGGTCGGGAAAAGGTGGCAGAGGGAAGCGACCAGCTGAAGGGCCATGCAGTCCCACTAGTGTGCCACTGGTGGTAGTGGGACCCACCAAGGCAGCTGATCCAGTACCTCTGCAGCCTATAGACTCAGTGATGCCAGTACCTCCTCCCATTCAAGTAGGATCTCCTGGCTGAACCCGGACCCAATTCCCAGAATGTGATGTCCCCTCCGCAACCCCTAGTAGTTCACCCTCCTCCTCAACCACAGGGAGAAACAAGGGACACTTGGAAGACTCCAGGCAGCAAGGCCCAGACAAGGTTACAGGTAACACATCCAGTGCAGTGTGGGACAGTACAAAAGAATATATAGATCAAATTGTGTGGCACTGGGAACAGGAGGTCTAGGGCAGATGGAATCAGCCCTGGCAGAGATTAGGATGGAGAAAGAGGTGCGGGCAAAATGAAGGGGTACAGAGAGAGAAGGAAAGGTACAAGGGAGATAGGTGCACCTGGGATGAGGATAGGCGAACATGTGCCACTGGCCACAAAGGAAAAATATGGAAGGAGAGTATGTGGATATATTCACTTTGGTGAGCGGGGAAGCAGCAGCCAAGTATAGGAAACTGAGAGCATAGGTAAGAGTGAAATGGCAGCAGCGATAGTGCTGTTAGGAAGAGAGGAGGATGACAAGTTCACAAAGGAAGACTTGGGATGGGTGGTTCGTAGGTTTTGCCACTTTATCAACCATCATCCTGGAAAAAAGGCTGGAGCTAGGCATCCTGCTCATCACTTATTCCTTGATAATACTGGAGGCAAAAGCAAAGGCGGGTGGGGTGGTTATACTATGATGAATTTTTGGGCAGAGAATGGCAACATTTGGGGACGTGAGATGGGACACAAGCAGCTAGATTTATGGACCAATTATGTAACAGATCAGTCCACACCTGAAGGTGAATGGGAAAAAAGAGGGCCACGCCCAGAGATGCTGCTGAGCTTATAGAGCCTTTGCTCATGGCCTCAATGGTTTCTGGCATGCTTGTTCAAAATGCGGGGAGGCATCTGGCAAGCAGATGTAGAATGACGTGGGCCCAAGGGGCACAGGGGCATGGGGTCAAGGTCAGGTCAGCAGTTTTTAGAAGGCCAGGGGTTTAGAGGGCAGACATGGAGCAGGGAGGGAGGGTAGGGGAACATGAGTAGAGGGTCAGAATCACTGAGAGAAGAAACATTGCACAAAACAAGGGAGGCTAGGGAGGGTAATGGGGGGCATGACAGGGACCAGTTTGGGATGGCCAGAACCCCATCAACTTGGAGCATGGATAGCCTGTTTGGACAGATATCTGAACACAAGCATGAGGATATGATTATAGGAGGTTTAACACAGGGTTTCACTGCATTGTGGGGGGCTCAGACAAGTGAGAGAGGTGAGCAACCTGGGGTCAGTGAAAGGAAAGGAAGGATGTTAGACAGAAGATAGATAAAGAAAAGGCAGCAAGGAGGGTAGAGGCCCATTTAACACCCCCCCATTGTCGAACTTGCGGATTTCACCATTGAGTTTGGTACCAAGAAACAAGAAGGGGTACAGGGTGATCCACCACCTGTCCTATCCAGAAGGGACTCAGTGAATGATTTCATCAGTGAGGAGCATATTAAGGTGACATATGCGACACTAGAGGATGCAGTCTGGATAATCCATGCCACAGAGGATGCATGGATAGCAAAATGGACATTGAATCCACTTTCAGACTGCTGCCAGTTAGGAGAGAAGTCTGGGATCTATGGGTTTAAAATTGGGGGCAGTATTATTTTGACAAAGCAATGCCAATGGGATGTTCCATAGCATGTGCGACATTCGAGGCATTCAGCACCTGTTTGCAGTGGATATTCCAGAAAAAAATGGGTTATAGGATGATCTTCCATTATCTGGATGATTTCTTTTTCATTGGGAGGGAAAAGAGACACAGAGTATGCTGGGTAAGTTTCAGGAGTTGTGCCAGGAGCTAGGGGTTCCACTGGCACCAGAAAAACAGAAGGGCCCAACAGGGTGATGGAGTTTCTGGGGATTGAGATAGATGCCCCAAATGAAATATTTAGACTACTGGACAAAAAGTAAGTAAATTGAAGGAACTGATCCAAGAACACACCAGCAAGAGAAGGGTACAACTAAAACTAGTGCATCAGGTACTGGGGCACCTGAACTTCACCTGCAGGGCCATTGGACCAGGAAGGGCATTCACAAAGAGGTTAGCTAGGGCTACAGCAGGGGTCACCAGACCACATCACTGGGTGGACCTGACACAAGGTGTCAGGAGGATTTTAAAATATGGGAAGAATTCCTTAAGGAGTATAGGGTGATCTTTCTGGCATGAGGTGACTGTACAACACAGACCTTGACCTCTCACAGACGCTGCTTAGGGGATAGGCAGGGGTTACCTGAGGGCAGGTGGTTTGCAGAACCATGGCCTGCCAGCTGGATGAGTGACGAAAAGTGAGAGATATAACACTACTGGAGATCATGCCCGTATGGGCATGTACCTTAGTCTGGGGAGGAACTATGGGATCAGAAAGTGACATTTGGTGTGACAATAGAGCAGTGGTGGATGTTCTGAACAGCAGGACCAGGTCAGATACAGTCATGCAGGTATTACAACGTTTAGTGTTAGGGCTTTGCAGCTGAACATGTCATTCAGAGCAAAACACATAGAAGGGTACACAATACCCTGGCTGACAGCCTTTCCCATCTGCAGCTGGACTGTTTTGGAGGCTGGCACCAGCAGTGGAAGAACTAAAATGCCCATACCAACGAACATCTGGGACGTTGGCAAGAAGAGCAGAACTGTTGTTTCACAGCTCATTGATTGCCTTGGACTCTGAGGGCCTAGCATAGGGCCTGGCGAGTGTTCAAACATTCAGGGCAGAGCACCAGATGGAGGTAAGTGGGCCACTCACAGAGGAACAGTTGGGAATGTTCTCTGTGGAGCAGTGGCAGAAAGGGACCACCGCACACAATGGTGGTTTATCTGGCAGGGACTAGTGTTATCTGCAGCCTAAAAGGGTGGAAGGACCTGACAAAATCACTGCTCATCAGGAGAACGATGCAGGGATGGGGCAGGTTGAAACGTGGGCCAGGAGATAATAGGAGGCCAATAGGGGCAGTGGCTAATAAAGGTAAAAGGGTGCTCCCAGTAATGCAGATCAAGGCTGAGGCCCAGCTATTTCACACGATTTATGTATTAATGTTTGTGGGGGCTGAGTGGAGTGAGGGTGGTAGGCCATGGGAAAGAGGACAAGGGAGGAGGTTTGGAATGGGACGATGTAAGTTGGGGGTGAAGAGATACGGATCAAGCTCAGGAGGTCAAAAATAGACCAAAAGGGCAAGGTTGCATGGTAACACTGAAAGGAAATTAGAGGTTGCAATATGCCCAGTGCAGGCTCTGTGGGCTTTTGCTGCAGAGCAGGTGACCAGAATGGGAAAGCTATTTGTACATGGTGACGGAAAAGGGTCACGGCTATCAAGTCACAGGTGCTTAAAGGGCATTCAATTTATGGGGAGGACCCAGCTAATTTACTCATCCCATTCCCTACGGATTGGGGCTGCCTCACAGTAGGCAGCAATGGAGAATCCATGAAGGACATTTTGGAAAAAGGCGTTGGTGGTCAGCCAGTTATAAGAGATACATCAGAGCACTGAAGTAAAATAAAAAAAAAAATAAAAGTGTGCTATAGAAGGTAGTTCTCCTATGGGGATCACAGGTAAGGGAGGGAGTTGAGGGCAAAGAAAGGAAAGAGGCGGGGATAATACGGTGATGGCACAAGAATAGTGTAAATTAATTAATTTTCTTTGCACCCCATAGGTAGAGGAGGATCACAGAAGTCTGGATCTGTGGCCATTCCTACATTTATTGGGCTGGAAAGAGAGCAGAGAAGAAAGCTGGGGAAAGCAGTTGTACCAGGATGTAAGACAGTGTAGGTTGGTATAGCACGGCATATGTGGGATGAGATGAGCACAGCTTCTTCCCGCACTGAAGGAACTCAAGGGATGTTGGCCCAGTCCAGACCTAATCATTATACATCTAGGGACAACGACCTTTCGGCAGACCGTGGGTACACCCATACTTACAGATAAAAGGGACCTAGTGTCAATATGACAGTGGTGGCCTCAGGTGTGCCTCGCCTGGTCAGATATGATACTGAGAAGGGTATGGAGACAGGAGCACAGCCACAGGGTAGTCGAGAGGGCCAGGAGAAAGATGAATAGAAGGGTGGGGACATTGATAAGGCAGATGGGGGACAGGTGATACTGTGGGGGGTAGAAGAATGGGTGGAGGACTCTACAGGTCAGATGGTGTGCACCTGTCGGATCTAGCCATAGACATGTTCAATACAGAAACAATGGGTTTCTATGGGGCATGGAGAAACAGGCGAAAACTGGTATATAAAAAAAGGAAGAAGGATTGTCCCTGAGGTAAGAGGTGATGCCCTAAGTATGGGGAAGCCAGCCATCCAGCATAAGTTGGAGACTGGCTAGTGGGGAAAAAAGCGGGGAGGGGAGGGGAAGAAAAAGGAATAACACAAGAAGAGGAAGAAGAGAAGCAGTCTCAGTTTTCACCGTTACCTAGCGGAAAGGAGAAACAGAAGGCACCCAGGTTTTCACCTGGGGAGGATAATCAGAGATTGATATGTGGATGGAAATAAATGACATTTCTGGAAATATAATAATAAAGAAATGGAAATGGAATATTGGATTATGAATATAAATAAATTAATTGCCAATCTGAGCACAACAACAAACAATGGTCTCTGTCTTTTGTGAGGGAAAAGGGAATCGGGACAATCAGTTGCCCTTTAAGGGGCATACCAGGTTGTCTGGTGCCTCCCTCTGTGTCGTAGAATGGTTGTGCTCAGGAGGAAGGGGAAGGAAGGGAGGGGCTAAGGGACCAGAACAAAGAACAGGTAACAGGAAAGGGAGAGGCGAAGGGAGGTACATAAGGGACAGCACAAGGGGCCTCAGCCATGTTTTGCTGGAGTTTTGATTCCTCCCACCCACCTACTAGACAGAGCAAGAGGAAAAGACAATTAAAGGGGGACTGTATGGTGGGTCTGTCAAGGTGGATGACAGGCCAGTCCGGTTGGACAGTTTGGACTGCCAAGGTGGACGACGGTGATGATATGGTTGTAGACTGCCAAAGATGGATGGCGGGGGAAGGGGAGTGGGAAGAAAAAGAATAACACAAGAAGAGGAAGAAGAAAGCGGTCTTGGTTTTCACCGTTACCTAGCAGAAAAGGAGAAACAGAAGGCACCCAGGTTTTCACCTGGGGAGGGATAATCAGAGATTGATATGTGGATGAAATAAATGAAATTTCTGGAAATATGATAATAAAGAAATGGAAATGGAATATTGGATTATGAATATAAATAAATTAATTGCCAATCTGAGCACAACAAACAATGGTCTCTGTCTTTGTGAGGAAAAAGGGGAATCTGGGACAATAAGCATAGAAATTTTTGTGTATCATCACAGCACATACCTTTGCTGAGTACATAAAAGTACTGATTTGATAAGTATATGTACCACTATAATCAGCAAGCTGTTCTGTAATTGTAATATCGTTACTTTCCTGTGGTCCTCCGCTCAAGGCACATTATGCATTAAGTACATAACTAAGAATGAATACCTGACACAGTACTAATTACTTAGAAAGAATTCTGTACAGAACAAGTAAGTATCTTTTCACAAAAGACAGTTTCAGTTGTGCAATAGTGAACAGACAAGTGTTTAGTAGAGGCATAGCCATACTGACTTTGTCAGCATAATATGATAAATCATTAACATAAATGTTTTCATACCTGACTCTCAAGTTGGGATATCATACCACTCTCACTTGTGTGTATGTGTAGCGTGGGGGGCACAGCAACATGACCTGATTAGTATTATTTAACAGTTAAGAACACTAAGTTTCCTCTTGAGATTATACTGGTGATTTGTTTCCAACTAAGGGGAGGGCTCACATACCCTGGGTATCAACATGCAAGCATAAAGTGCCACCTAACTCCCACAACACTAATGCTGACTACAGCAGTATGTGGAACAAAAGTGCAAATGAAAAGTGTAACAATAATGGAAAAAGGTAGTAACATGAATGCAAAAGTGTCACAGACATTTGCACACATAAAAAAAGAGAAGGTATACGTAAAACAAAATAGATACAATGACAGTAACAGTAACAAAGTAAAATCACTGTGTCTATTAAACAATCTATATCTCCTATCTTACAGTGGCGGAGACTGGAGAAACATCTCAAGCACAGGTGATTTAGCCACACTTTGTGTGGTGTGTCCTGAAGCATAGCCAGTGGCTTCTGAAAGTAGGTAAATCCTCCAATAACCCACACCCTGGGTGCCTTATTGCGATAATACAATGGACGATGTGTAAGATACATTCTATATTGCAGTCCTGAACATAAGTCTAGCATAATAAATGTGGTATGAAAATTCTGTTACCTCATTGGTCAAAACACATCACATGATCATGGTATATCGTGTAACACCCATGGCTGAGTAATGGTATTTATAAAAAAACTACTTAAACAAATATAGAATGTATCTTACACATAGATCCATTGTATTATCACAATAAGGCACTCCAGGTATGGAGTTATTGGAGGATTCCCTCTTCTGTGGTAAAGCCACTCAGCTATACTCTTGTGACACACACACAAAGTGTGGCTAAATCCCCAATAACCCACACCCTGTCATGCCTTATTACTTAAACAAAACTGACAAGAATGTAATACAGTCCTGACAACAGTATCAGTATATTTCATTTCGTTGTATTTCTTAATATTACAATTATAGGTGAACTGTACATATCAACCTCACCTCTTGGCTGCCAGCTGGCAGCACTGGTTAGTCTGACAACATGGAACTACTAACTGTTCCAAGTAGTATATAACTGAAACAATTCAGCTGCAATACTTATATCCATTGCCTTCTTCTTTTTATGTGACTCTCCACTGGGATTTCAATAACTGTATTTTTTTCGGCCCCTTGACTGCCTGATGCCATGCAACTGTTAACTATCCAGCTTACTGTGTCAGTGCAATCATGGAACTGCACCATTTATACCCATACCTATTTTTTTGGTAAGTCTCCACTGAGCATGAGGTTCCTGCTCTGGACAAGCAACATATTGCCCAGCTGGTACCACACAACTCCTAGCTCTGCAAGCTATGTGTACCACAACCATACAGGAACACTTCTATCTATTTACTAGCTTTAACAGTGACATCACACTCATGATGCACTACCTATCCTAGCTGTGGGGTGGGTGGGTGGTTCATTCAGTAGATGACACCATACAACTCTTTACTGTCCCAACTTGTAGTTAGTACAATCACACAGCTGAATTGTTCATATCCATAGCCTTTCTTTCCCAGTGAGTCTGCACTTAACATGCAGAACCTATTCTAATGCTGGGGAGGGCCTTGCCTCCCTGATGACATGCAATCAAGAACTATACACTCAAGATACAGTTTCTGCTGTATGTATGTCTGGGTGTAGGACATGGGAATTCACTGGCTACATGTATGTCTAGCTATCGGGTATTGACCATTCTCTGGCTGACAGCATACAAGTTAACACTTTCCTAACTTATGTGCCCTACAACCACAAAAGAGTACCATTGATAGTTATAGCCCTTCTTTTACTGTGAATGTCCACTACGGCTAAATGATGTGCACAGAGAGGAGAGGGGAGAGGAAGGTGAGGCATTGCCTACTTGTAGGGAGGTGGCCATTGCCTAGCTGATATCATGTAACAATCAGCTGCTCTAACTTGTGTGTAATATCATCATTAAACTATTACATCAATATCCATACCCTCTAATTTACTGACGGTCTACACTCACAACAACAATGATATTCCTTCTTTTGAAGTGTGTTCTCCCTTTTCTTTGGAAAGTATATGAGTTAAAATCTTATTGAAGGAGCAGTCCTATATAACTATTGGTAACATCTATTGACCTCCATCTGCAAATTCAGATAACACAACTGATATGTTTAAAGAAATTACACATTTTCAGAATCTCAAGATACTGTAATATTTAGTGACTTTAACCTCCCTCATATTAACTGGGACTCATTCTCAGGACAGCCTTTGCCGAGAAAGGACTAATAGATGTGGTAGTTAGTACTGGATTACAACAACTTGTTACTGAACCCACTCAAGATCCTAATATTTTGGATCTATTATTTACTAACGTGACAGCAACCAATTAGCAATTTACAAATTTGGATCCACTTGGGACCAGTGATCATTCATCTATTCTTTTGAAATTCAACAGTTTAAAACTACACAAAGAAAGTTATACTGTACAAAAAATTATAATAAAGCAAATTTTTCTAAAATCAATGAATACTTACAAAACATAAACTGAAACTAATCTTCTTAATTGTACAACACAATAAACTTGGGACATTTTAAAACATTGTACATTATTTGGAAAATACTTTTATTCCATCTAAGAGGAAATTTAATAATAAAGGAAAAATTCCCCTTGGTTCAACAAGACAATTAAAATCAGATTAAAAAAAATTAACTTTTAGGAAACTTAAGAATAGTTCTGTTCCATTTAAAACTACTCTATTACATAAATACAGACTATCTGTGAAAACTTAAAAAATTCTATTAAATTGGCAAAAATAAGCTATAATTTAAACTAGCTCACACAAAAGACTGTCACAAATCTCTTTCTCCTATATAAATAGTAAAAGATGTATCAAGGACCATTGGTCCCATTATAACCAATGGCTCTTCTCTATCTGATATAGAAACCTTGAATCTCTTTTATAAGTGCTTTTGTTCTGTCTTCTCTCAAAAATCACCTATTTAGTACATTTAAAGTTCACCACATAGATTATCATAGGCTCTATCTGACTGACATTATAGGCTATCAAAAACTAAAAGAAAAATACTAGTCCGGGCCCAGGCGGTATTCATCCATGGTTTCTGATCGAAACCTCTATAAATATTTCTATACCTTTGTCAATTATCTTCAACAAATCCTTACAAGAAAGCATTGTACCAAATGATTGGCATTCAGCATAGTTACTCCCATATTTAGAAAAGGCAATAGAGGTTCTGTGCAAAATTATCGTCCAATTAGCCTGACCTCAGTGGCTGGTAAATTAATGGAGCGAGTAATGAAGTCTCTAACGATCAAGATTGTAAAAATTAGGAATTTATGATTCAAATCAGCATGGGTTTACTCCAAGTATTCCTGCACCACCAATCTGATATCTTTTACAATAATATAAGTACTCTACTAGATGTGGGTATCCCTACTGATGTAATTCTTTTGGACTTTAGAAGAGCTTTCGATAAAGTCTCACATGAAAAACTCATTACTAAAATGCACAATCTAGGTTTGTCACCTGATATTGTCAACTGGACTTTAAACTGGTTGACAAATCATTCTCAAAGAGTCAGAATTAGTGATATCTTGCCTGATTCAGGTAGTGTGACAAGTGGTGTACCACAGGGGTCGGTCTTGGACCAACATTGTTTAATCTCTTTATCAGTGATTTACAAACAGGGCCAAATAAAAGCATGGTTAAATTTGCAGACAACACTAATTTGGGGGCAAGGTTAATAATCAAGAAAATATTTCTGCATTAAAGAAGGATTTGGAAAAATTAACACTTTGGGAAAATGAAAATCATATGCAGTTTAATCAAGACAAATGTTTAGTAGTGCATTTCAGTGTAAATAATCCAAAACAATATATATTATATAAACGGACTACCACTTCACTCATCAAATTGTGAAAAGATTTAGGGATATATGTTAACAATAAACTTACATCAAAGCGATCACTATGTTAGAACTGCTTGCATGACCAACAGACTTTTGAGGCAAATAAAACGCACTTTTGTTAATCGCTGTGAACAATGCCTTATTCCATTGTACAGGGCATACATTAGACCATATCTGAGACTATGGCTCCCTTTCTGGAATCCAAACCAAAAAAAAAGACATAACAATTCTTAAACAGGTTCAAAGGTGAGTAACTAGAATGATTCCAAGATTAACAAACTTGGATTACCAGAACAGATTAAAAGCTACTGGTCTCTTCTCTCTTCAAGCTAGAAGATTAAGAGGTGACATGTTTATAGTTTTAATTTAATAAATTCACCAGATCTAATGGAAAAATGTGGTCTAACACTCTCCAAAAGAGACATGTTCGAGACTGCATAATAAACAGCTTGAAGTAAAACTTATAAAACCAGCAAAAGGAAACTTTTTCCAATAAGAGCATCCATTGTATGGAACACCTTGCCATGAGAATTGGTAGAGGCAACTAGTGCCATTGTCTTTAAAAATAAATTAGATGTTTGGTTGAGGAATAATAGACAAATAATGTCCCACTAGTGTAGGGAACAGTCTCGATGGTTCTGGCCTTCTTCTGTTCTTTCTTACCAAGTCACACCAAGTAATAAGTAAGTACTTCATCTGTGGTGGGGGTGGGACATCTCCTGCCTGCGCCACCCAACTCCTGACTACATAAGTATTAACCTACCTCAAACATGTATACCATTAATGACTACACCGTTTCTTTTCTTTGGGTATCCAGTAAAGATACAGTTCCACTGCCTGACTGTCTGTGATTGGGGGATGGGGCATTCAGTGCCTAACATACAAAAGTTACAGCTTCCCAAATTTGTATGCCTCTACAACCACAAACCTGCACCATTCATCATAGGTATCATCATAGGTAATACAGAGCTAAGTAGACAAAAGTCCATAATGCTCACCAATATCAATTATAGCTCATTATGGAATTTAGACCTAAATATTTATCCAAATGTATTTTAAAGGTGTCCATGTTTTCACATGCTACAACATTCAGTGGTAGATTATTCCATATTTTGCATACTCTAATTGAAAACCATGTACTCCTTTTTTAGTTTTATAATGGTCTACTATGAGTTGAAGTGGATGTGCCTAGTATTATAAACTAATTTCCTGAGCCCCAAACCAAGCAGCTCCATAATTGATCATCATGTAGGGCTTTAAATACCAAACATAAATCTCCTTTCATTCTGTGGTATTCCAACGATACAGTCTGAGTTTCTTCAGTCTTGCTGCATAATCCAAACTCATTACCTCATCAATTTTCTAGCGGCGCTCTTCTGAATTTTTCTAGAGCAATTATAGAGCCACTTATCACCTGGCCCAAAACTGGGCGCAATATTCAAAGTGGGGCCTCACCAACGATGAGTACAGAAGCAAAACCTCACTACTTTTACTACTAGTACATTTATTGATACAATGTAATTTACCTGCAGCCTTCTTAATTATCATATGACAATGAAGTTTAGGACTTAGATCATTTGATACTCTGACTCCCAAGTCACGTTCATCGTCAACTGCCTTTAAAATTGTGCTGCAAGAGTTATAATTTGCATGCTGATTGTTTCTCCCAAAGTGCATTACTACACACTATCAACATTAAAGGTCAATTTTAAAGTTAGCCCAATTTTGTAGTTCTTCATGACTATGTATCTTGTTTTCTTCTCACTCTACACTCAAGATTCACTACATCCTGTCATGCCTCTCAACCTTTGTCCCCAAGATGTGGGACACTGCCAGCAAACTGTATGACAGGTGGGTAAAATTTGGAACTCTTAATCAGATATTTACCTAAGAAGCTCAACACTGTAAAATGGTGTTTCTATGTTCAGAAAATCTATAATAAATTGAATAATATGTTTTTTGCATCATTAACTATGGTTTTGCTTTAAAATTTTGACTTTGAATGTGAAACAAGTCCTCACAATGTGGAACAGGAGGTTTTATGAAGTTAAATGAGGAAGCGCTCCTCATTATGTGGAACAGTTCACTGGTATGTATCCTGTGCGGGGGCGGGGTACAGAGAAGAGGATACACAATCTGGTCTGTGTAACTAGGAGGAAGACATCCCCAGCCTGATGCCATGCAACAACTACTGTTCCAACTTGTGTGCTACCTTATAATTAAGCAGTTACATGAATAGCACTAACCTTTTCCCCAAAGTTGAATTCAAAACACAGGTACAACAGAAACACAGAAGTATTTTTGACATTCTCACATGGTAACATTTTTTTCTCTTTACAGATCAGCCTTGTAAGCGACACACTGTGCACTGTCTCTTGATCTATTAACTGCTCAACAAGCGACAGTCAACCTTGTGCTCGAGCCTGTGGGCACAGCAGGTGCCAGTGCAGACAGCAGTACTGCCTCACCTGTGCCTGCAACCAGTCTCCCTGGTCACTGATGGATGGCCTCCACAGCCACATCCTGGTATCTCCTCCCAGACTGGCTAAACAGCTTCCACTTATGCACCTCCACATCTATCCAGCTTCCTGTCTGGGCTGTCTGGACCACTCAACAGCACAACTCCTTTTTCATGACATTTATTTTCTTATTTAGATTTTCTTATTATTTCCAAAGCATTTATTTTTGTTAAAAAAAACTATTGTTTTAACAAATAATAATTACTTTATAATTTATATAAATGTACATTTGTTTATTGCTGAAGAAAAAGCATTAGTATTATTTCTATGTCTTTGAATACATATATTTTCTAACAAATAAACATATGTTTTATAACAAACTGAGGTTTTCTTGCACAACTTTAAAAGCTTTAAATTTATCACACTTATTGCAATGCTGACTACTGAGGCTCAGGACCCATACTAGAGAACCTAATCTGTATTGGCAGTATGGTAGACTGACATCGAGTGCCTGACGCCATATAACTACTAACTGTCATAGGTTATGTGCTCCTACAAACATGGATCAATACTGTGAATATCCATATTCTTTATTAACTGTGTAAATGCACTCCTTGCCTAATGGCATATAAATCCAAACTTTCCTACCTAGGGTGTCACTACAGCCACAAATGTGCACCATAAATTTCTATGTCCCTTGTTTACCTCTAACTCTCCACTGAGGATACAATACATCCCAGGAGGGTAACAGGTGTGGGGAGTGGGGTATGGGAGGACAGACATTACCTAAATGGTGGGGAGGGGAGCATTGCCTGGCTGATACCATGCAACAAATAACTGCTTAGAGTTCTGCATTATTCATTCATGAACCTGTTACATGAATAACCATAACCTTACTTTCCCTGAGAGTCTCCACTCACAATAGACTACCCATGTACAGTGACATACAGGTGTGGGGTTGGGGTTGTGAGGACATTGCCTGGCCACTGCCATGCAACTGCTAACTGTACTTTACTTGTCTGTCCCTACAACCACAAACGCAGCAGCAATAATCTCCATGGGACTTGTTTTCTGTAAATCTCTACCAGTATACAATACATGTCCATGGCGGACAGGGAGAGCATGACGAGGGTCATTTCTAGCTGGAGGGATGGCAGTGGACATCGCCTATGCAATACCATACAACAACTAAGTATTCCAGCTTCAGTGTTGAAAATCATCACGCTCTCAGAGTCACGTGATGCAGTCCACTGGGTAGCACTCTCCTTCATGAGCTCCTGCCCCCCATCAGTTTTTGTGCTGATTAAACTAGGTTTGAGAAGTTGTTATCTAGTTTGCAAGTGGTGGAAGTTCTTTTAGTAATCGGTGCTCACCCTACTGAGGCTGGATGGAAATAGAAATGAAGAAATTCTTCCAAGCACACCCCTCCAGCAACTCCTGAGAAGGCCCGAAGAAGCCTAAGGCCTCTACTGCACTTCAGATGCAGTCTTCTGGTGTCGAGAATATGGAGTCAGAGCCTCTCACCCTCGCTAAATTTCTGGAGGAGTTTCTTCCTTTTAAAGTAGAAATTCAGAACATCGTGGGAGAAATCAAAAGCATTTCTAATGCCTTGGAATCCTCCTCAGAGAGAACATCGGATAATGAAGTCCGTATACATTCCTTGGAGCGCAAACAAGACAACTTGACTGAGCTGGTGGTCGTGAGGCAACAATTAGCCAGGATGGAAAACAAAGTAGGGATCTCAAGGGTAGAAGTCGCGCTAATAATGCGGTAATAATAGGTTTACCCAAACGGGAAGAAGGCACAGACCCAATTAAGTTTGCCAAAAATTCATCGAAAAGTTGCTGGTCCTACCCCTTTGGTTCTGAATACTCTATTGAAAGAGTCCATAGAGTGCTGCGACCAATGCTGCCGCAGGAGCTGCCTCAGGACCTTTATCTTTGACTTTTTCAACTTTCAAGAGAAGCAGCATTTTTGGCCAAAGTTCGAGAAACCAAGGAAGCGTATGTGGGAAGGAGCTAGGCTGAGGGTAGCGCAAGATTTACCTTTTCAGTGCACCAGAAATGAGCTACCTATCATCCTTTAGTCACAAAGTTAATAGCGGCTGAGATCAAGTTTAAGTGAGTTATCTGGCCAGACTTCAAGTATTGGTGTCTGGCTCCTGGATAACATATGAGAATGTGGAGTCCACGGCTGCTGGTCTCAAGGTAGTACTCCCAGATTTGTTTTGCACTCCCTGAGGCGGGGTTGGATGTGTCTGGATGAGAGCCTCAACAATAGAGTTCAATACCTGATCTTGAACTAACCTAAATGGGCTGGCGAATGGTGGAAGCTTAGCTTGCTCTCCTAGATGCTGTATGAGCTTCTTTTGTCTTCTCTGTTTTGTAAGTGGTGAGGGGCCAGCCATAAGGTCTCCCTTGGAACTCATGATGCGTACCCGATTCTGTGCCAGCTAGATCCAGAAATTAAAAGAAAATCGTGACCAGCTAGCTAGTATTGCCTCGTAGCTCCCAAGGTCTCGAGTCATGTTTCAGCAAGTGGTGCAGCTATGAAAGTGAACTGTTTTATGGTTCTGCTGCCGTTTGGTCTTTAAGCTAAGTTTGATCTAGGAGTGGGGACTAGAAACGATGGATCAAGTTGCTGTGTCTTCCAAGGAAGCACTGGTATTCAATATGTAATCCGACCCTGCATTATGGACCTTTCGCCACTAGATGGCACCAGAGACTTAGTTTGTTTAATGTTTCATAGTTAGTGTTTGCACAGGTTTCTTGCAGGAAAGGCTTCTGACAGTTATAAATCCTTTCTGATTTTCTGGTATTTACAGGGGGATATATGTTTGGAAATTTTCCTTGTACAGTTATGAGCATAACAAAGTTATGTTTCAAATGGGCTGTTAATATAAGCCTTATGTGTTTGATTTCTACACAAATGGAAATTTATTATATTGGAAGAGGTTATTGTTTAATTCCTTTCAGGACCCCCTCCTCTCTGCTGATCTGAAAGGGCAAGATGAATCCGTTTCCGGGGCACCCCCTCGGGTTTTGTTTTTCTCTTTCTGTTGTTGCATGGTTTGGAGGGCTTATCATATTCTAATGTTTGTGCCTTTAGATACTCTGTATATGGATACTGTAATTATTGCTTAACTGTACTTCTGCACTGGTTGATTAGGATAGACATAGCTTGTATAATAGAGCAGTTAATTTAGTTGCAAAGGGCGGGGGACGGGGTGGTAAGGAGATGTCTAGTTGAGCTGTTTGTCATGTACCAAGAGATTATGGGGTGGGAGTGGGAGGGGTTGGGGTTTATAGAGGTTACTGGAGTTGTTTTTGGGGGCTTATTATTGGGGTTTGGCTGGGTATGGATAGAGGTGGGGGTGGGTGGTAGGCGCAGCATATACCTCATAACGTCTTGGCAAGAAAACTGTCGATCAGTAAAGGTGGGATTCTATGAAGTTACCTAGGGTTTTAATGAATAATGGTTAATAATATTCAGTTTACCACTTGAATGTTAAAGGGCTAGGCATAAGACCAAGCAATATAAGATTTGGAAATATCTAAGTCACTTAAAAGCAGAAGTTGTGTTTTACAAGAACGCATTTGCTTAATGATGAAGCTGATAAGCTGAGAAGACAGCAGATGGGACAGGTCTTCACTGCACAAGGCAACCCAAAGCAGGGGGTCATGATCCTTCTGCATAGATTGATCCTTTAGACCTATCCAAAGTATCTTTGATCCTCCAGGAGGTTTTATTTGTGAAGGGTAGGTTGCATACTTTGGATATTGTGTTGGTAGCGTTTATGGTCCCAATGCTGATACTCCAGGTTTTTATGAAAATACTGGAAGTTTTCACTCCTTTTTGGGTATCCCTATGATTTTAGGGGGAGATTTCAATTTGGTATTCGATCCATCTGTAGATAGGTCAGGTCATTCTCGCCATGGCCTTTCCCCTGCTCAAAAGAGCATTCAGGGACCTCATAGATTCTGCAGGGCTCTGCGATGTATGGCGTGTGCTTCATCCCAAAGTTTGGGATTGCACATTTGTCTCACAAGTACACGACACTTCTTCAGGATCGATTACATTTTATTTCTCAAATACTTCTGTCCAGGATCTTAGATTCTAGTATTGTCTCAGACCCACCTTCGGACCATTCAGTGGTAGTATGTAGAATTTCCTGTTCTCTTTACCGAAAGGGGGTAGATGGAAGTTGAATAACCAAATTCTCAAGGAATCTGATAAGGTTGACTATATAGCATCCCAAATACAACAGTTTATGGTTTAAAATAATAATTCTACAGACGACCTGATATGGAATGGTGTGCTCTTAAAAGGGTTCTTGAGGGCATTTTAATTGGCCTAACCCGAAAAGGAAAAGGAATGGCAAAATAAAGCTTCCGCCTTCTGTCCCAAATTAGGAACATGGAATCCTGTTTTTCCTGCCTCTTCACAAACTTTAAGCAGGATTTAATTAAAGTAAGGGATACTTACCTTGACCTGTTAAGGGAGCAAGCCGAGTTTGCTATTTTAAGAACTAAGGCAGTTTACACAGACCAAGGGGAGAAGGCTGGGCAGCTGTTGGCAGTGCATGTTAAACAACAAGAACCAGCCAGATTTATTGCAGCCATTCGTTCTTTAGAAGGGACTCCTTAAAACTTCACCTTCAGAGATGGTTGATGTATTTACTAGTTACTTCGGGATCTATACTGGTCCCATGGTCAATCCCCTTCTGAGGAGGTTTGCAAAATATTTGATAGATCTGCATCTGCCTCCTTACCAATTCTCAACAGGCTGCATTAACATCTCCTATTTCTGAAATGAAATAGCTATGGTAATTAAATCTCTGCCTTCCGATAAAACCCCTGGTCCTGATGGATTTTCCTCTAATTTTATAGAGTATTTTCCAAGCAATTAACCCCATTTTGTTGTCTCTTTTCAATTCCTTCTTTCTGGTCAAGGGTCCAATCCTTTCCTTTTGAAGCCCTGATAGTTTTATTGCCCAAACCAGATAAGCCACAGGACCTGGTTTCAAGTTATAGACCTATCTCTTTAATCAATCATGACATTAAAATCTTTGCCAAATTATTGGCTGATCATCTGAATGTGGTTCTTCCTTCCATAATAGGGAGGAGCAGGTGGGTTTCATGAAGGAAGGTCATCAGTTGATCATCTCGAACCCTCACTCATGTCTTCTCAACCTCCAGAGATGCCGCTATTCCAATGGCTTTGGTCTCCTGGATGCCGAGAAGGCCTTTGACAGAATTTATTGGAATTACTTGTTTGCAACAATGGAGGCATTTGGCTTTCCCAAGAAATTTCTGAGCTAGGTTCGTTCATTATATCTATTGCCCTCTGCTAGAATCTCTTGCAATGGAATTATTTTCAGTCCGATTAAATTGCATGTGGAACTAGGCAAGGTGTTCCTTGTCCCCACTGCTTTTTATCATATACCTAGAGCCCCTTATTCGGGGTTAATGAGAGCTCAGGACATCCCAGGTATATCTCTAAATGGGCATGTGGTTAAGGTTGCAGCATATGCAGATGACCTCCTTTGCAAATAACTAATCCAGCTACATCTATTCCCCTATTCTCAATATAATAAAGGGGTTCAGCAAGGTTTCAATTATAAACTTAATATTGGGAAAACCTTGGTTTTCCTCTTAATCACAGGGTTTATAAACAAGAAATTACTACCTTTGGGCTTGCCTGGCAGTCTGATTCCATTACATATCTTGGAATTACACTGACATGGAGTGTAACTCAGCTTAAACAGTTAAATTTGGATTTGTTGGCCCAAAAATAGATCTAGACCTTCACAGATGGACCTTCTTCCTCTCTCTTATGGGTGAGGATTAATTTGATTAAAATGAATGTTTTTCCCGTCTTCTCTATCCATAATATGTTGAATATTGGTCTTCCTTTTGTCCTGGTTTAAAAAATCCATAGTATGTTTTCCAATTTTACATGGGGGTATAAAAAATCTAGAATGGTGTTTCCAAGTTGGTCACTCCCAAAGGAAAAAGAGGGTTAAGACTTCCACATATGGGGCTGTATTATTGGCTAGCCAGGCCAATAAATATCTCAAGTGGCTGACAGTGGAGCAGCTGCTAGTACATTCCTCATATACCCAGGCTTGGCTTAGGGTGGAGTTAGACATTATTAAAAGCACGCATTCCTCCCTTGTGTGCTGTTATACACTAAAGTAGGACTCCTCCTGGCATCACTGCATAACTCTCCCATTGCAGTGTCGATCATGGCCCACACTCAGCTGTGCACGTTTCTCAAATATGATAATACTAAGGACTTGTCTCAGCCAATAAATGGTAACCCTAATCTGCAATTAGATAATAAGCCTCTATTACTTAATTGGCTTCCTCCAATAGGAAACTGTCAGCTGAAAGATTTTATTACGGTTGATAGACAATGGTGCTCCTCAATGGAAATTATGCATAAGTTTATGGTACCTGGTATAAACATTTTCAAGATTTATCAGCTTCAGCATCTTTTGTTAAAAGTATTTGGGGTTACTCCACTTCCTGCCGCCTACATCAGTTTTCAGGTCACTCTTGTAGAACTGGCTGGAGCATCCCATGCGGTGTCGAAGATATACAGCATTCTATTTGCATGGGCATACCCTGACAACTTTGCCCCTGTCACTTATTGGTCTTCCTTTTTCCAGACAAGGAATTAGATTGGTCTCTTCTCTGGCATAACTGCCATAAATTCTTATTACAGGATAGACTTAGATTAATGGAATTTAACATTTTACATAATATTTATTATACTTTGCAGAAATTAGCCAAGATGGGTGTTGTGTCCTCTCCGCTCTGTACAAGATGTAAGTTGCAGCCTGGGGACCCTCTTCATATTTTCTGGAAATGCCCCAAAGTTGCTCTACTTTGGACCACTATAAAACAAAGAGCTGACCCACTTTTAGGGCTTTCAGATTTGTTTACACCTGAAGTATGTCTCTTGGGGATTTTTCTTGTATTTCTGTATTGTGTAGGAAATACTATATGGCATTAATTTCCATGTCCGTTAAAAGTGGTCATTAGACATTGGAAAGATTCTGACAACTTGACCTATCTCAAGTGGCTACAGGAGCTTCTTGCTAATCTCAGAACGGAGAGAACCATCGCAAGACTTTCTAATAAACTTAAGAAGTTTAATAGGATTTGGGGTTCTTTTCAAGCCCTGTACTCTTTGTAAGTTTGAAATACATGCTTATTATAGTGCATGGTGTCATTTGGTTGGTATGATGCTGTGCTAGGATTAGGGGGTGTATGAGGGGGGGGTGGGTAGGGAGAGAATGAATCAGTATAACTTTGTATAGTAATCATAGTCTCATTATGTCAAATGTCTTCTGGACTTGTTCTCTGTATTGTAAACTTTAATAAAAGTTGAATGAAAAAAGAAAATCATCAAGCTCTCAAATGAATAAGCACAACCTTTGTTTCCCGAGACTCTCCACTCACAATACAGTACCTCATGTACAGTGAGAGACAGGGTGGTGGTGGGGTGGAGGTGAGGCTGCGAGGGACATTGCCTGCCTGCTTCCATGCAACTGATAACTGTCCTTAACTTGTCTGTCCCTACAACCACAAAGCTGCACCATTAATCTCCATGGGACTTGTTTCCTGTAACTCTCTGCAATATGCAGCACATGTCTGGGGCAGACAGGAGGGTGGGACAAGGGCATTTCCTAGCTGGAGGGTTAGCGTGGGCCATTGGCTACATGATACCATAGGGCGGGACAAGGGCATTGCCTAGCTGGAGGGTGGTGGGGGCCACTACCTAAGTAATAACATGCAACAACTAAGTATTACAAGTTCAGTGTTATAAAATCATCAAGCTGTCAAAAGAATAGGCATATCCTTTGTTTCCCAAAACTCTCCACTCACAATAGAATACCTCATGTCCAGTGACAGATATGGTAGCAGTGGGGAGAAAGTGCGAGGATATTGCCTGACAATGCACACCCGATGTGATGAAAATTCCATCTCTCACCGTTTCAGAGATACGAGCCCCCGAAAGATATGTCAGCACCATCATGTTAGTCTATGGGAAAAGCATCAACTTCAGAGTATCGTACCTTTGCATCTGTACAATATTTTGTCACCAAACCACCAAAAGGCACATCTGTGAGATGTTGGGTGTCTTCCCTCAAATTTCACTGCAAAAGACCAGACTGTTCTTTTACAGCAGGGTGTCAAGAATTTCTGTCAGTTTGCCATAATCTGGAAAAGTAGTGTCGCAATTTGCAGAGCTTTAGCAAAATTCTGTGAAAGTGTCAAACATATGACATTACTGTTCCCAGAAATTTGAAAAACATATTTCTGGGGTGTTTAACCACAAAATAAAGACATGGCTAACATCCTGAGGGTCTGACTAGGTGAGCACAGAAATAATTGTGTTCCTAGAGGGTCCCAATTTTAAACGCCAATCATTTTCTGAGCAGTAACTGAAAACAAAATGGTGAATTTGTGACACTACTAAGGCCATTTGCAACACTAAAAACTGCATTTGCAAAGTGTCGAACTTTTGTTAACTTTTCCATTGACCTATAATGGGTTTTTGAATAATTTGTAGAACCGTTCAATATTTTTCACAAAATCTTCAAAAGCCACATCAGGGACTCCAGCCACATGTTCCCAAAAGTTTTCAGACCGGTCACACAAACCATGCGACCTGTAGGTGCAAGTAAAGAATTAACAAAAAAGCGTAATTGCGTACACAGATGTCCTTAATAACTCCACAGCCGTATATCCACCAGTAAAAAGTTGGCAGATCCCAAGATCTGCCATGCCCAATCATGTCTGCCAAATCACAGGCAAATCTGTTGAATGGTGGCAAAGTTATAAAGGTGAAAAGTTTCACCCTTTAACCTTAAAATTGCTACTCAACCTTAACTATGGTAGCATGGTATATCCACTGTTAGGGTTCAAAACCCCTGTAGCCCCCAGCCCACCCCTCAACTGGCACTGTGGTATGCGTTGGGGTCATCAGCCCTAACTCTCAGCCCATCACATGAATGAACAAGATGTGTCACAGGATAATGGGGTGAGAGTTAAGACCAATGACCCCAACACACACCCAATGCCAAATGGGCGGGGCAGTCTGAGGGGTGAAAGGTTAGTTTTCAACCCTAACACCGAATTCCTCACTTTTGTCACTGTGGAACAACCCTAACTGATGCATTAAACAGAGTTTTTGCCTCTAATTTCCTTCTTTGTGAGAATGAGGATTATAAATAGTGAGTGGAATGTGGTGGGCACTCCTACCACGTGACTTTTAGACGAGTAATGGTAACAGCAATGCAAACGCTAGCTGTAGTTACGCACATTGTAACACAAACGTAAATTGCAAAGCAAGCTTTTAAAAGAAACGCAGGTGCAAAATGACAGCAAATCAAACAGTGGTGGAAATGGAGACGCAAGATACGTAAACGCAACTGATAATGCGACGGTAGATGGTACTGCAATTGTAATGCAAAATGATAACTGTAACAGCTACAGTAACATGAAAGGAAACAGAAACGGAAAGGCAAATGCAAGCTCATACAGAAATGCAAAACATAATGGGCATGGTGACAGTATCTCAATTGTAAACGCAAATGGTAATGGTAACAGCAACAATAATGCCAAAGAAAACAGAAACACAAACACAAATGCAAGCACATATGAAAATGCAAACTGCTATGCACACAGGCATGGGAACTAATTGAAATGCAAATGCTAACACTAAGAACAACGATGCCAAAAACGAAAGAAAAATGCAAATGAAATGGAAGGGTGGCCAACAACAGAAATGGTAATGTGCATGGTGACACTAAGCAAAAGATAAAGACAAACAGTAGTGCAGACGCAAATGGTAACAGTAACGCAAATGCAAATGAAAACGCAAAGGGTAACTCACACGGTGGTATACACAGGAACGTAATGCAAACGGGTATGTAAATGCAACTGAAAACAATAACTGTAACAGTAATGGAAGCGATACCCTGTTTTTGCCCAACAGGTGCATAGAGAAACACAGTGGCCCAGATATTCAAACTGCGCCAGGCTGTGGCTCAAGCCTGGGTGCAGCTCAACTTGGCTGCGCAGGGGCATTGACTGGGCGATATTCAACAGAGCTGCACCATGGCACAACATCATTGAATATCACACCCTGGCCACCCACAGTGTGCATGACACAGTGGCACTGTGCCAGCGCCAGTGGCCAGAGTGAAGCAGGGGATGCGCTAGCCAAGTTACGTTGCTCGTCGTGCAGCAGCCATGATATTCAAAAGCCGCACATGGGCAAATGGGGCCATAATGTATGGCAGGTGCAAATGGGGCCATTTGTACGTCATTATGGCCCCATTTACATGCAGGTGCACCGATCCCAGTGACTTGCACCTGGCTCCCTGCCAGGCAGCAGCTGTAGAACCGATGCCCTGCCCAGCGGCATTGTGCCCCACAGCCCCGACCGCTGGCTTCAGTATAAATAAAATGATTTCCAACATCCCTGGTTGTCCAGTGGACCGCTGTCAGCCCGATCGCCAACTTCAGTATAAATAATATGATTTCCAATATCCCTGGTGGTCCAGTGTACTGCTGTCAACCCGATCGAGGGCTTCAGTATAAATAAAATGATTTCCAATATCCCTGGTGGTCCAGTGGACCGCTGTCAGCCCGATCGCCGGCTTAAGTTTGAATAATATGATTTCCAATATCCCTGGTGGTCCACTAGACTGCTGTCAGCCCGATTGTGGGCTTTTGTAATAAAAAGAATTACATCCAATATCCCTGGTGGTCTAGTGGTACCACCCTCCCCACCAGCCCACTGACCCCCACCACCCTACTCCCTCCAGTCAGTGGCGGGTGGCAGCACCCCACCTGCCTGCTGCCCCACCACGACTGACACTGTAGGCAGGGCTGTATGCCCATTGGTTCACAGCGCCAGCCAATGGGTGTGCAGCCCATACCGCATTCTACACATTCCAGATATGTGAATGGATTTGTGGGTGGCGGCTGTTGTTCCTTTTTTGGGATCAACTTTGTGCGGTGCAAGTAGGGGTTGCACATGCATTGACTCAGTACATCCCGATCTGAATATCGGGATGTGCAGAGTATGCATGGCACACCCCCACCACACTACATACACACTTGATGTGCTCTGGTGCATCGGGATTTGTGCCAGGCACAATTCCCGTTTGAATATCGCTGCTCTGGGGTTATCAGTAGCTGCGATGCACAACACTGCTGCGCCATGTGCAACCCTTTTGAACATCTGGGCCCATGTGTACAAATAATGTATGCATAATAATGGACCTTGAGGCAGAAAATGAGCACTTGGAATACTAAATTGCTTATATCTCAGGAACCGCATGACAGAAAAAATATAAATTTCACATGATTCATGAGTTTCCTGACTAGGTTTTCGCTGAATGTGTACAAAATTGTCACAATGAAAATTTGTATCTTGCACCATTTCCAGATATGAGCCATGATAATATATATATATATATATATATATATATATATATATATATATATTATGGTAGCACGGTAGTGCTACCATAGTTAGGTTGAGTAGACGCTTAAGGTTAAAGGGTGAAATTATGCACCTTAATAACTTTGCCACCATTCAATGGATTTGCCTGAAATTTGGCAGGCACAGTTGGGCATAGCAGATCTTGGGATATGCCAGCTTTCGTACTGGTCAGATATACAGCTGCGAGTTGATAAGCAACAACCAAAAGCACAATTGCGCTTTTTGCAAATTCTTGCTCTCACCTACAGGTCGCATGGTTTGTGTGACTGGTCCGAAAACTTCAGGGAACATGCGCTGGAGTCCCCAATGTGCCTTTTGAAGATTTCATGAGAAAATATTGAACGGTTCAAAAGTTATTCAAAAACAAGTTCCCATTATAAGTCAATGGGAAAAGTTAAAAGTTCAACACTTTCGAAAATGCACTTTTTAATGTCGCAATGGCCCTAGTAAAGTTGCAAATCCGCCATTTTTTTCAGTTACTGATCAGAAAAATGCTTGGCATTTAAAATTGAGACCCTCTAGGAATATAATTATTTTTGTGTTCACCTAGTTGGACCCTCAGGATGCGAGCCATGTCTTTATTTGGGGGTTAAACACCCCAGAAATATGTTTTCAGTTTCTGGAAAAGTAGTATCGCACTTGCGACACTTTTGCAAAATTTTGCAAAGCTTTCGAAATTGTGACACTACTTTTCCAGACTATGGCTTAAATGACAGGAGTTCTTTGCACCCTGCTGCAAAAGAACGGTTTGGTCTTTTGGCTCAAATTTGAAGGAAGGCAGCCAACATCTCGCAGATGTGCCTTTGGTAGTTTGATGAAAACTATTGCATGGATGGCAAGTTACAGTACTCCAAAGTCGAAATGTTTTCCCATAGACTAACATGGTGTAGTCCGCCCGCCTTTCGGGGCTCGTATCTTAAAGCGGTGCGAGATACAGAATTCAGTGAAAATGTAGCCAGGAAAATCATGAATCATGTGAAATTTTTTTTACACCGCATTAGTACTGATATATAAACAATTTAGTATACCAACACCTCATTTTCGCTCCGAGGCCCATTATTATGCATACATTCTTTGTACACACTGTGTTTCTCTATGCAGTTGTTAGGGAAAACAGGGTATGCGCTTCTGTTAATGTTACAATTACTGTTCCACTTGCGTTTACGTACCCATTTGAGTTACCATTCCTGTATGCGTCACCATGTGTGTTATGCTTTGCATTCTCGTTTGCGTTGCATTACTGTTACCATTTGCATTTCCACTACTGTTTGTGTTACTGTTTCAGTTTGCGCGTCATCGTGTGCATTGGCATTAGTTTTTTATGGCAACCCTTTTCTTGCGTTTGTGTTTGTCTTTCTTTCCTGCGTCTTCGTTGCTGTTACTGTTACCATTTGTATTTCCATTGTGTTACTGTTGCAGTTCGTGCACATTACGGTTTATGCTTTCCATATGTGCTTGCATTTCCTTTTGTGTTTATGTTTCCTTTGGTGTTATTGTTGCTGTTACCATTATCATTTGCATTTACAGTTGCGGTACCATGCCAGTGAGCATTACAGTTCACGTTACGTGCACGATTCCGTTCACTTTTTGTTTCTGTTACTTTTGGCATTCTTGTTGCTGTAACACTTAACATTTGCATTTACAATATCGGTGCCATCACTGTATGTGTTACCAGTGTGTTTTCATACGTGCTTGTGTGTCCGCTTACATCACTGTTCACTTTAGGCCACTTTATGCTTATGTTTATTAACGCTTGCTTTGACCATTTACGCTTGCTTTTTACCATGTGTGTAACCATTGCCACTTGTGTTTGTTTTACAGTTCCTGTTACTATGTAACAGGACATCAGGTGGTGGGGAGCGAGGGGCACCGAGGGCCCTCGCTCCTGCCACCACATTCCATTCACTATTTATCGTCCTCATTCTCAAAAGAAGGAAATTAGAGGCATAAAACTCCATTCACTGCATCAGTTAGGTTGTTCCACAGGCTTATTAAAAGGAGAAAATTGGTGTTAGGCGGAACTTCCTCGGACCCCAGCCTCACCTCAACTGCAGATCGCGCGCGGTTGGGTTCGTCAGTCCCAACTCTCACCCCATTCTCCTATACCTTTGCTTATTTACACATGTGATGGGGTGAGTGCTAGGCTAATGACCCCAACACGCACTCGATGCTGTTTGGGGGTGAGCTGGGTGTTCAAGGGGTTTCAACCGTAACACTGAATTTCTCTTTTGTCACTATGGAACAACTCTAACTATAATAATAATAATAATAACTTTATTTTTAATGCGCCTTTTAATATATCAAGGTGCTGAACATATTAAAACCACAACATACAATACCAATTAATAAAACATATAATTATAATAATTTCATAACATCACATATTAAAACAAGCAATAAAATATCTCATAAAATCAAAACACATTATTTGCATTCAAATTGCATTAATCCTCCAAGTAAGTCATATGCCACAGGTAAGTTTTTAAATCTTTCTTAATTACCTCCACAGAGGTGCACTCCTTAACTGGCATTGTAGAGAATTCCAAAGAGTGGGTGCAGTGTAAGAAAATGCTGTACTGCCAGAAGATTTCAACTCACTCTTGGAATCTCTAACAACCCCTCGTCGGCCGGAGCAGAGTGATCAGCTGGGGCAGAAAGGCACCAGACGTTCTTTCAGATAGGTCAGACCCTGATCATGAAGGGCTTTGAAACTCAATAAAATTACTTTAAAGGTGATCCGCCACCGTATAGGAGGCCTATGCATTAAATGGAGTTTTTGCTTCTAATATATATATATATATATATATATATATATGTGTGTATATATACACATATCTACAGTAGTGCCCCAGGATGAAACCACTTTAAAGCACTCTGCAGTATGCTGCAGCAGACCAACTGAATAAAACAATGTAATTTCAATGGCAATTAGTCCCTTTGTCATGCAGGACATTGTGGCATTCACTTCATCCTGGCAGTGTCACATTTTCCTAATGACAAATCGGGACTAATTGCTATTGGAATTACATTGCTTTATTCAGTAGGTGTGGCTGCAGAATTCTGCAGAGTGTTGCAAAAATACTGCAGAATTGGGTTTCATTCTGGGACACCACTGTACACATATATATATATATATTATGGTAGCATGGTAGTGCTACCATAGTTAGGGTTGAGTACCCCTTTAAGGTTAAATGGTGAAAATTTGTACCTTAATAACTTTCCCACTGTTCAATGGATTTGCCTGAAATTTGGCAGGCATGGGCGAATCCATAGATCTTGGGATCTGACAAATTTTTGTACCATTTGGGTATACAGCTACGGAGTTATTAAGTGACATTCGTGCATGCAATTACCTTTTTGCACATTCTTTGTTTATGCTTTCACAGGTCGCGACAGTTTATGCGACTGGCCTGAAAACTTTAGGGAACGTGTGGCCAGGGTCTTTTGAAGATTTCGTGAAAAATATTGAACAGTTCAAAAGTTATTCAAAAAAGTTCCATTTTAAGTCAATGGGAAAAGTTAAAAAGTTCGGCAGTGTCGCAAATGCACTTTTTAGTGTTGCAAATGACCCTAGTAGTGTCACAAATCTGCCATTTTGTTTTCAGTTACTGATCACAGAAATGCTTGGCATTTAAAATTGGGACCATCTAGAGACATAATTCTTTTGTGTTTACCTAGTCGAGCCCTGAGGATGCTAGCCATGTCTTTATTTTGAGGTAAAACACCCCAGAAATGTTTTCAAATTTGTGGGAAAAGTAGTGTCACAAAGTAGTACGCACTGAAGACACTTTTGCAAATTATTGTGAAAGGTGTCGCAAATCACAAAACTACTTTTCTAGACTACGCAAAATGACAGGAATTTTTGGGCTGACATTTGAGGGAATGCAGACAACATCTCACAGATGTGCCTTTTGGTGGTTTGGTGAAAAATATTACATGGACGCAAAGTTATGGTTCTCTGAAGTTGAAATGTTTTCTCATAGACTAACATGGTGCCGTCCGCTGCACCTTTGAGGCTTGTATCTCAGAAACGGTATGAGATAAATAATTTTCGTCACAAAATGCATAGCCATGCAGTGAAAACCTTAGTCAGGAAACTCATGAATCATGTGAAATTTTAATTTTTTTCTACGCCGACGGTTACTGAGATATTAGCAATTTAGTATTACAACTGCTCGTTTTCTGCTCTCTGATGCACATTATAATGCATACATTCTTTGTTTTCACTGTGTTTCTCAGTTGAGCTTTTCGGGAAAATAGGGTGGGTGCTAAAGTTACTGTTACACATAGGCTTTACACTTGTGTTTCCATGCCTGTTTGTGTTTCCGTTCCGTGTACACCACCTTGGCGATTACGCCTGCTTCTGTTTAGCTTGCATTTGCTTTACTGTTACCATTTGTGTCTCCATTACTGTCTGTGTTTCACTTAACATCACTGTCGCATTACCATTTTTTTGGCGTACGCCCTTCGTTTCCATTTGTCTTTGCTTTTGCGTCATCGTTGTTCTTACGCTACCATTTACATTTCCAATTGCATTCCCATACGCACTTCCATTTGTGTTTCTATTTTCTTTGTCATTATTGTTGTTGTATTGTTACCATTTTGCCTTACAAATTGCGGCAGGTACCGTGCCCATGTGTGTTACGGGTTGCATTTCTGTATGTGTTTGCATTTGTGCTTTCTGTTTCCTTTGGTGTTATTGTTGCTGTTACAGTTATCATTTGCATTTGCAATAGCAGTATCATCACTGTCTCTACCAGTTGCATTTTTTGTATGCTTGCATCTCCTGGCTATGCCACTGTTCAGTTTAGCGGCCACTTTATGCATGTGTTTCTCTTAACATTTGCTTTACAATTTACATTTGCATCACAATGTGCATAACTGTTAGCGCTTGTGTTTGGCGTTGCACTTACTGTTACAATGTCACAAAACGAGGGGGGAGCATGGGGCCCAAAGGTCCCTAATGCCCCACCACCACATTCCTCTCACTATTTATAGTCCTCGCTCTCAAAAAGAAGGGAAATTAGAGGCAAAATCTCTGTTTAATGCATCAGTTAGGGTTGTTCCACAGCAACAAAGGATCAGGGATCCAGCCTGCCTTGACCAGGCCACGGACCTCAATTTCTGGAACCTAAACAGTTTTTCAGAAATCTTCTGTACTGCAAGGTTCTAGCCCTGACTTTTGGATTTAGTACCAGTGGAAGCTGATTTCAAGTGACCCCACTATCTCCTGCTGAACACACCTCTAACTACTATATCTCCTCTGTGTCTCTAGTTGAATTTATGTGCTAGGGTTTAATAATTTGTTTAATTCTTACAGTCATTTTAAGTTCTGAGTTGATATTAGAAGTGAATTGAGAGCCTTGACTGTGTAAATCTCTTTGCTCTCTGTCCTGCAACCTCTCCTCCTCCCCACACCGTCTGCTTTGCTCTCTGAACCTGCCCACTTATATTTATTCTCTTTGTTCTGATGTGACCTGCCTACTTCTCCAGCCTTTAAAAATCCTGTTTTTCTATTTTATTTCAGGGATCCAGCATGCCTTGACCAGGCCACGGACCCTCAATTTCTGGAACCTAAACAGTTTTTCAGAAATCCTCTGTACTGCAAGGTTCTAGCCCTGACTTTTGGATTTAGTACCAGTGGAAGCTGATTTCCAAGTGACCCCACTATCTCCTGCTGAACACACCTCTAACTACTATATCTCCTCTATGTCTCTAGTTGAATTTATGTGCTAGGGTTTAATAATTTGTTTAATTCTTACAGTCATTTTAAGTTCTGAGTTGATATTAGAAGTGAATTGAGAGCCTTGACTGTGTAAATCTCTTTTGCTCTCTGTCCCGCAACCTCTCCTCCTCCCCCACACGCCTGCTTTGCTCTCTGAACCTGCCCACTTATATTTATTCTCTTTGTTCTGATGTGACCTGCCTACTTCTCCAGCCTTTAAAATCCTGTTTTTCTACTTTATTTCAGGGATCCAGCATGCCTTGACCAGGCCACGGACCCCTCAATTTCTGGAACCTAAACAGTTTTTCAGAAATCTCTGTACTGCAAGGTACTAGTCCTGACTTTTGGATTTGGTACCAGTGGAAGCTGATTTCAAGTGGCCCCACTATCTCCTGCTGAACACACCTCTAACTATTGTATCTCCCTCTGGTGTCTCTCTAGTTGAATTTATGCTGGGGTTTAAGAATTTGTTTAATCCTTACAGTCATTTTAAGTTCTGAGCTGATATTAGAAGTGAATTTAAAGCTTTTTTTTAACTGTTGACTTTTCCATTAGTAGATTATGTCCTCTCACCACTAGAGGGCTATATCTCATCTCTTTATCTAGTCACGTAGCCATGTGGGTTCTCTCTGCCTTCTCTCACCTCTCCTCCTCCTCCTCCTTGCCCTGGCCTCTTCTCTCTCCTGATCCTAGCCACCCCACCCCACCCCACCCCACCACCCTCTACTCTGGTTTCCACTGCTACCCAAGGAACTCTCCACTTCCACCGAGTATTGTGCTTGGTGCACCGATTGGATATTCCTGGTTACTTAACCCGACCACTACTTCCAATAAGTGTGGCCACCTCCCACACTGTACCACCTTGCAGTCCATATGGGACACCGCCTGAAACCTTGCAACTTCTACTCCAGGAAACAACAACCAAAACTATCTCTCAAAGAGCTGCACTCTGCTCCTTAAACTCCTACTCCTCCTCCTTCTCATCTCAGGCAGCGCCCATCCCAATCCTGGCCCTAGAAGCTCAGGCCACACACAAACCCAGGTGCCCTTATCCTGCAACTATTAATATCTGCAGCCTACTACCAAAGCTGGATGCACTCCAAGCCTTCATGTGCCAACACAACCCTGACATCCTTGCAGTGGTGGAAACTTGGCTGACACCTAAAGTTCCTGACCTGCAGTAACAATACAGGGCTACAATGTCCACAGGCTGGACCGGATATCCAAAAAGGCGGTGGTTGTGCAATCTATATCAAAGACTCCCTGTCTTGGTACCCGTAGCAACTCCATCACTTTCTGCCTCAGCCCAGATTCTGCCAATAAAAATCGTCCTAGGTCCCAACCATAAAGCCCTGACTATTGTCTCCATATACATCCCACCAGGGACCCTAAACATGGATTCAATGATGTCCTAAACTTTATCAACTCTCATCCTTCCGAGCTGAACTTATTCTACTAGGGATTTCAACATAAACTGGTTAGCATCGAGTGCCAGTGCCTATAAAAACTCCATCTCAGCTGCTAACCTCACACAAATGGTAAACTCCCCTACTAGGATTAACTACAAGACTGGCACCAGTACCCTCTTGGATTGGGTCCTCACCACTCACCCCACAAGGATTTCTGTATGACCATTCTCCCAGACTCACTCAGTGACCACTCCCAGTCATGTGTACATGGTCTAACAAATTCCTTAAGCCCTCCCAAATTATCACTAGCAGAGTCCTTCCTCATGGAAAACTTCCATATCTCAAACAACACCTGCTTCTACAAGACTGGCTACCAATCTATGAAGCAACAGATGTTAACTTGGCTCTTGATCACTTCATCTCAATTTTCAACAAAGCCTGTGACCTCTTTGCCCTGATAAAGGTATAAAACAAAATTCTCTCTAACCCATGGGTCCTGCCTCTTCTCTCACAGCTGAAACTAAGGATCACCTCTGGGCAGTTGCCAGAGCCACTGGAAAACAACTGGACATCCAAAATTACAAACAAGCCCTAAATGCCTGCACAAAGCCATATGGCTAATGAAATCCACCTATTACAAAGACGCCTCACCAATACATGGGAAATGGTCGTGCTTTGGGACAATATCAAGGATGTCACATGGAAGCAGCCAAAAACCTCTCCGCCATGTTAATGATTGATGGATCCTCAACCCTTGACCCCAAGGTGATCGCAAACATCTTTAACATGGCTTTTCCAGACCTTAGTGCTGTCCTACCCCATGATTTTTCAAACAGGGCCTACTCCCAAATACCTCAGCCCCTCAGTCTAACCATCCCTCTTCTACTTCAGGAAGGTAAGGCTGAATGAAGCTCACTGCTATATTACTGCAGCTATCTCTAAATCTATATCTAGTAGCGACACCCTGGACCTTAAGCTTGTTGCTCACCCTCGATGAGGTAATTCATCCATTAACAAAAATCCTAAACCTTGCTCTCAGCTGTGGAAAATTCCTGGACCCATGGAAAACAGCCACCGTGACACCTGTCCATAAAAGTGGGGACAAGATGATTCAATCAAATTATCGCCTATCTCCATACTGCCCCCACTCTCTAAGGCACTTGAGCGCATCATGGCTGATTAACTTACCCACCACTTGGATAAATACAATATACCTTGTCCACAACAACACGGCTTCCGGAAAGGTCACAGCACCACCACAGCCCTTCTTGAGTTCACTGGAGCTTTGCACAAATCCCTTGACAACGGCCTTCCTCATAGGGGCCATTTTCGTCAACCTCCAAGGCTCATACAGTACACCATGGACTACTAATACACCAACTACTGAATGCCGGGCTATCACCTGACTCTTCTCTCTGGCTTAAAAGCTACTTAGAAAACCGGTCACAGAGAGTAAAATTATGGACGCTGTTTCTAACACTCTGCCTGTTCGCCGGTGTTCCACAGGATCCATACTGGGACCCTCCTTTAGCCTTTTCTTAAACTCCTCCCTTACCACTGCTCTGAGCAGATCATACTATATGCCAATGATGCTGTTGTATTCTCCACTCACAAAGATCCTGCAACTCTTCAACACAACCTTCAACTTGGTTTCAGTTCTGTAGAGTCATGGTTTCTTAATCATAAACTGGTCCTCAATGACAAGAAAACCAAATCTATGCTCTTCTGAAGCTCTCATAACCCACACAAGCTACACCACTTGGCTATCTCCACCACCCAGGGCAACACTCTAGATCAGGTGGTGTCCTTCAAATACTTAGGGATTCAGCTTTGACCCTAATCTCTCCTATGGACTTCATGTAGATAATGTAGCTAGAGCTGCTAATACATGGCTTGGTCTCCTACAAACACAGACCACACCTCACACCAGAAGCTTTGAAGGTTGCAGTCCTGAGCTCTGTGATCTCTGTAATAGACTATGGTCTCATCATTTATGGCTCGGCACAACCACAACCCTAGACGCCTCTCAACTGCATTAAATAAAGCATGTCGGCTCATCACTGGTGCTCACTGTCTCACCCACACATGTCACCTGTACACTCAGACCAGCTGGCTCCAACTATCAAACCGCATAAAGTTTCTCACCTGTTCCACGGTCAAAAAATCTACTTTGGCCTTGCACCTTCTGGGTCTCAACTCTGTTACAACACCTAATTAACAAACGGTGCCTTAGGAGATCCACGCTACAGCTACTGAAAGTCCCCCACTGTCACACTTCACAGGGACAACGCTTTGCTTATCGAGCACCACTCTGGTTCAATGGCCTCAGCCCAACCATCTTCTCTGCCCCAACTATTGGTATGTTTTAAACTAGGCCCGGACTGTCTCACTACCAACAGCTCCTGTGACTGCCCAACTTAACCTTGTTTCTCCACTTCCCTTTCTGCTCTAGTTGTCCCTCCCTATCCCCTGGATTCTACCCTCACATCTTGGTATACCCAATGCTGCACTTTTCACCCTCTTGCCACCCTTCCTACATTCCTTCTCCCCTACCCTCTTCCATCTCCCTATGACTCTGGCACTTCTTATCTGTTGTCTATTTTCTGACAAATACCACTGGCTGCCTTGTTACAATGCTACCCTTGAACTGTATTATTCTGTACTCTGTTTGCAATGTCCACATTGTTGTAATGCCTGTCTTGATGTTCCCCATAATTTGTATTTCTCTGACATGGAACCTTTGTAAAGAGCCATGGCTCAAAGGTATTGTAATCCTAGACTTGATAAATAAATAAATAAAATAAATAAATAAATAAAATCAAAAGCGAATTTGGTGTTGGGTTGAAAAAACCCTTACACCCTCATCCACCCCAACCAGCATTGGGGTGTGCATTGGGTTATCGGCTCTAACTCTCACCCCATCACATGCGTGAACAAGCTGAGGTATAGGAGAATGGGATGAGAGTTAGGACCGACGACCCCAATGCACACCCTGATGCTGCTGGGGTGGGCTGAGGGGTGTAAGGGGGTTTTCAATCCTAACACCAAATTTCTCACTTTGTCACTGTGGAACAACCCTAACTGATGCATTAAATGGAGTTTTCACCTCTAATATATATTATGGTAGCACGGTAGTGCTACTATAGTTAGGGTTGAGTAGCACTTTTAAGGTTAAAGGGTCAAATTTTGCACCTTAATAACTTTGCCACTGTTCAATGAAATTTGGTATGCAAAATTGGGCATGGTAGTTCTTGTGATCTGCCAAGCTTCAGGATTGGTCAGATATACAGCTGCGGAGGTATTGCTTACAACCTATTGCACAAGTACGCTTTTTTGCTTATTTCGCTTTCCTCGCCTGCAGGTTGCATGGTTGGCACGACCGGTCCAAAACTTCAGGGAACGTGTAGGTCGGGTCCCTGATGTGCCTTTGAAGATTTCATGAGAAAATATTGAATGATTCAAAGGTTATTCAAAAACAAGTTCCCATTGTAAGTCAATAGGAAAAGTTAAAATATTCAACACTTTCACAAATGCACTTTTAGTGTTGCAAATGGCACTAGTAGTGTCGCAAATCTGCCATTTTTTTTTTGTTGGTGATCATAAAATGCTTGGCATTTAAATTTGGGACCCTGTAGAGACACAATTCTTTCTGTGTTAACCTAGTCAGACCCTGAGGATGCTAGCCATGTCTTTATTTTGGAGTAAAACACCCCAGAAATATGTTTTTCAAATTTCTGGAACCAGTAGTGTCAGAAAGTAGTGTTGCAGGCATGACACTTTCACAAAATTTTGAGAAAATTGCTGCAAATCTATCATTTCTACTTTTCAGACTTGGCCAAAATGACAGGAATTCTTGCACCCTGCTGCAAAAGAACAGTTTGGTCTTTTGAGCTGAAATTTGGAAGGAAGGCAGCCAACATCTCACAGATATGCCTTTTGTGGTTTGGTGAAAATTACTGCACAGCTGCCAGTTATGGGACTCCAAAGTTGACGTTATTTCCCATAGACTAATATGGTGGCACCTTCACGCTTTTTGGGGCTCGTATCTCAAAACAGTGCAAGATACAGCATTTTGTTGTGAGTTACATAGCCTTATGGGCTATGTAATTGCAAAACTAGCCAGGAAAATCAAGATTTTTGTGAAATTAAAATTTTTCTACGTCATGTGGTTGCTGAGATATTAGCAATTAAGTACTTCCAATGCTTTTTAAGCTTGATCCCCATTACAATGCATACATTCTTTGTATACGCTGGGCGGATATTCAAAAGGGTTGCGCCATGCACAATAAAGGGTTGCACCAGCGCAAGTCAGAAAATGCACCATTCTGCGATATTCAGCAGGAGGCAGTTCGCAACTGAAAACATGCTGAGCAACAGCGCAATAATGAAGGCATGCACAACCGAAGGGGTGGAACCAAGCATAAAGTACGCGTCGATGTTCAAAGAACTTGCTAATGCGCACAGTGGAGCAGGGCGGAAGTTGCGCCACAGTGGGAAATGAGCCAAATAAAAAGGAGCAAGGAAGAGGCGATCAACGCTACAGGGAAGCCACATGAGACAGGGAGAGACAGAGTAAGAGGGAGAAAGAGGGCAGGCCAGGGAAACAAGACAACAGAATAGGGGCAAGGAGATGTGTGGGGCCAGAGAGCAGAGGCCAGTAGGTGACCTGGTGCAGTGGAGGTAGCAGTCAGGACAGGGGGAACAAAGCAACAACAGCTGGGGGAACACAAGCCAGGGACATGGACAGTGCCACTTTCCACATGGAAGCTGTAATGAGGGGGGTGAAGGCATGCTGCAGGAGGACGTGGCCGTGGAAGGGCCCATCGGCGGGAGCACCCCAACAGCAGTACCGAGCCCACACCAGCTTTGAGCTGTACACAGATGTTGAGATTGTGGGCCAGTACCACCTGAACAGGGCAATACTGAGGCGGCTCTGTGAGCTGTGTAGTGATGTGATGCAGGCACCCACACGATGGAGTGATGCTCTGTCAGTGGAGACAAAGGTAACAGCCTGCATGTGCTTGCTCACCACGGTACCTTCCAGAGACCAACAGGGGACACCACAGGCATAACACAGTTGGCCACATCATGCATCCTCACCCAATTCCTCAGCACACTGCTGCCACATGCTGTGGAGTACATCCATTTCCCCAGCACCATGGCAGAGTGCACAGCAAACATACAGGAGTTCCACAGAGTAGCACATATGCCTGGTGTGCTAGGGCGATAGACTGCACCCAAGTGGCTATTCGATGCCACCTGGCCCTGATGGGGCCACCTACATGAATTGAAGGATATGTCAGTGTCAACTGCCAGGTGGTGTGTGATGCCAGTGGGCGATCATCAATGTCTGTGCCACTCACCCTGGGGAGCACATGATTCCTTCATCTTGTACCAGCCAGCACTGTGCCATCGATTCGAGAGGGGGACATCCCCACAGGTCATCTAGTGGGTGAGTATGCATGAAGAACTGACAAATCATGGTATGGGGGTAAGCTAGAGATGCCATGGGTGTGGCACACAGGGTTTGGGGCAGTCTGAGCCTGAACAAGACACTAACCTCCACTATCTCCACACAGGTGACAGTGATACCCACTCCATCCCTGGCTGCTCACACTTACCGGGCGCCCATGACCCCATCGCAGCAACACTTCAATGAGGCACATGCCACCACACACAACATCATTGAGTGGGTGTTTGGGATGCTGAAGGCGCTTCCATTGCCTGACACTTCTGGCGGTGCCCTCCAGTATAGCCCCTCAAAGGCCTGTGGGATATTCCTGGCCTGTTGTATCCTGCACAACATGGCCAAAGACTGTGGATAGTTGTACAGGTCAAGAGGGGACAGCGATGGGGACGACGGTGATGCCGGTGATGATGGGGATGGGAGTCCCTTGGACGACAGGACCCCTGACTGATCCGGCTGGCCTCAGCTGCACTGGGACACCATCACAGAGGAGCACTTCAACCAACACAGGTAAGTCATGGGGCCATGTGCAACCACAAGTGGCTAGCACAACCTACCGACACATGGAAACACACCAGGGGTGCATGATGGCAAGGGAAGTGGCAGGGCACAGAAGCACACACATACAACCAGGAGGGGTGAACAGTAACATGCCACATGGACGGACACACACACGCACACACAATAGGCACAAAGTGCACAGGGGTCAGGTGCAAAACAGAGCTGAACACAGACACTAGCAAACACATGTCCACGGGCCACCATGTCCACTGACCGCCTATGTGCATGTGTCGATGCTGGGCACTATAGCACTTTGGTGTACATCGCATGCAGGCATCATCATGCACATGCACCTGTGGACAGCAGTCGGGTGGGTGCAGGTGGACTGTGTGTCTGCATGTAGGGCTGGCACCCACCAGTGCACTGCCCACCAAAACACACACAATGCACACAGGGGGCAGCACCAGACAGTGCCTGCACTGGGAGACAGGTCAGTCTTGGGCCACAGTGCCACGCCTCCTCGGATGTGGGCGGCTCCCGAGACCCAGCAGCACTGGCAGGCTGAGCATGGGCCTCATGGGTGGTACTGATGGTCCACCAGGGGTTCCACTGTGCGAACGGACCGCACTCTCACAGTTGTCTGCAGCACACTGAACATACCTGCACCAGGAGTGCTCGGGATGCCCACAGCTGAACCCAGCATCGACAGGGTGGGTGTCTCATGACGCCGAACGGGAATGGATAGCGAGCCGTGCGTGTGTGAGTGACACATGGGCACCTGACTGTGTGCCTATTGTGGCCATGACAGCGACCAACACCTGTGTTTGCCTGTCAATGACAGCAGCCACATTCTCCCCAACTGGTCAACTGTGACAGGATCCTATCGGTGTCCATGCTGTGTCACTCCTCAACTCACTCCAGAGCCACACAGTGCCTCCTCAGACATTGCAAGCTGCATCTGCTGTTGTACCGTGCCTGCAGCAGGCGGGTGTGCTCATCAAAGAGGTCGTCTGCCACCTGCAACCTGTCCTCAGGGTATGGAAGGGCCTGATGCTCAGCACCCTTGAGGGTGGGGTGCTGCTCACCAGGACCAGGTATGGGCAAGTCCACAGGTGGTGCACAGACGCCACTGCTGAACCCTGTATCCCCAGTCCTGGTGGGTGACTGCTGCTGCCCCTCTGCCTGGCTGTGCCCAAGGGATCGGTCTGTTCCACTGCTGTGGCCGCAACAGTGCCACTGACCTGACCAGCCTCTGGTGCTGCCCCATTGGTGCTGACAGGTACAGCCTGGGACTGTGCTGACATGCTGGCACACACGCCGAACCAGCCAGGTCCATGGGTGTGAGCTGGCCTGTTGTGTGTCCATTCCGTGACACACACATGTCACTGCCCATAATGGTCATTGCATCATCAATGGTGCAGGTCTGTGCCACAGCCACAGCCACAGCCACAGTGTGCTGGGATGTTTTGGATGCCAGACTGCTGAGACACCGGAAGGGCCTCCCCACACCTGTCTCAATGACATCAATGTTGACAGCCAGGCGGACCCACTGTTGCAATGCACGCGGCTACCTGCGGAGGTGGATGGTCCTTCCTCCAACTCCAGATGGCTGTCCGCAGTGGACAGGCCCTCCACCCGACTTGCAGGTGCGCAGGATCTGTAACAGAAAGTAAGACACGCAGTGCGCAGGATCTCACCCTCCCCGACAGACCATGACGATCATGCAGTGATGGGCTATCACCCGTCTGGAAGCCACCTCCTGAATGCCCTCAATGGCACCGCGCTGCATGCTTGCAGTGAGCCTGTCCTCTGCCGGAGTCAGCTGCACCACCTCCGCCTGGCCCCGCCTGTTGCAGCATGTGCCCCTGATGGCAGCCACCTCTCCTTCACCCTCTTCCTGTCGGTACCGCATCTTCTTACACTCCTGCACAGAGCACTGGTGGCTGCCGTAGGTTGACGGCACGCGCCACCCTCCCATGCAGCAGCACGGGCCTGAGGGTGCCCCGCCATCCACTGAGCAGTGGTTCCTGATCGATGTAGGCCTCAAGAGTGCCCCATCTTGCCTTTAGTAAAATTGGGCCTCCTCTTCAGCCCACCATCGCCCTCCTCACCCAGTCCCGCCAGTCATTTTTCAGCCTGTATGGGTGACAGTAGTTACCTGTGACTGTGCAGTACAAAGCAAGTCCCTGAGACCACAGTCCAGAACACCACACAGCATGCAACTCACCAATAAACTGCAGTAATCAATATGGCCACTGCAGAACAGTGTCGCATTTTTATAGCGCAATCCATGCAAATTAGGTGGAGCAACTTTAATGAGATGTAATTGCGCTGCTGCGCCATTGAATGGCTGATCGGATGATTTGCATATGACGCTGAATATCACGCTTTTGGCGCTTTGCGAATTGTGTTGAATGGTGAGCCAATGGCGAAGTTCTGTGGCTGCGAGTACACCGCACCGCGCATGCCCAGGTAGCATACGCAGGCGCCTGCCCTGCTGCTGATGTGCTGTACCAGTAGGCAATTCAGGGCACGGCCACCATTGTGCCAGTGGCGCTATGGTGATGGTCACAATTACATGGCGCAGGCACAACTATGCAATAGTTCACAGACGATGGCACACAGGCAACCAATCGCTGCTTAGATGCATAGACGCCTGATGGCACTGTGTGTGGCCTTGCACCAGAGACCCATGACCCTGTGCCCGACCTTTGCCCCTTGGCGCCATACGCCTGGCATGGTTGTAGTTCTATCGCGCTGTTCAGTGACAGCACGATGGAATGGCGCTGTACTGGACAGCCGATAGGGAATGGCGGTGATGTACTGAGCAGCACTTCCATCGGGGTTACAGGCCATGAGCTCCATATTTCCTACTATAGCGTAGAGATGGCACACAGGAGAGCCCTCAGTGGAGTGCCCTTGAGCTGTCCAACTCTGGCCATTGTGAGCCACACTATGGCCCACTATTTGCTGAGGTGCCACTGGACAGGGCCAGGACCCAGGCCTGGCAAGAGGTGGCCACTGACCTGGAGGCAGCCACTGGCCGCAGGAGGACGGCTGAGCAGTGCAGGCACCGGTATGGGGACCTGAGATGAGGGAACTGGAGCTACTGGCATGTCTGTGATCGCGTGCCAGGAGGGGCGTGGTCCTTATCCAGGTGGGTGATATGTCTACGCACTTGTATGGTCCATATGGGTAACACTGTCTTATGTGTCCAGCACATAGGGGAGGGATGGTCTAGGGTTGGCTGTGGCAGTGTTTACAGGGTATGGGATGGATGCTCTGGCTGGGTGGGTGGGCACACATTGGGGCAGGGGAATATGCTTTGGTTTGTACTGATGTGTTTCTCTCCTTTGTCTCCCACAGGCATGGCCGAGCAGAGGAGGATTATGGAGCAGCAGCAGAGGTGTGGGGACGCCACACGGGGCATGTCGGAGACCAACCCCAACGCCAGCAACAACCCGATGAGGGTGAGTGCCATGACACCATGATTGCTATTGCATGTTGTGTGACAGGGTGGGAAGCAGGGCATGGCCACAATCCAAAGACACCACTGCCATGCACATGACATGTGACAGTCAGCACTGTCCAGTGGCACTGCATGTCTGGGAGTCCGCCAATGGTGGTCCATGCATGCACTGGGCACATGGTTGTGGCACTGCCTGCCCACTGCATAGCCATGTTATTGTGCGGGCTTGGTTGTGCTGTGCTGCACATGGGTGGTGTGTGTGTGCAGTGGTACACATGGCTGTTGCTGCCTGGTTTGGCATGTCTTGTGGACACGGTCACTGTGGGTGGGTGCACACCATCACAGGAGCATAGCACATGGCTGTATGCCATGCATAATGGGTGGTCTGCAGGGATGGACAGTCACACCCATTGACTCTGATCCCTTGTCCTAGGTGTGTGGATACTCCTGTGAATTGAGCAGTCCATCCAGGATTTCGTGGTGGCGCAAGAGTCCCTTGCCATCCTGAGGGATCTTCATCAGCATGGGTGAGGAGGAGGAGGTGACCCAGGAATGGCCCCAGGCAGCAGAGGACCAGGCTGGCTGCCAGTGACCACAGACAACCTCCCCTTTGACCAACCCTCACACCCCGCCTCTCCTCTCCCATTTGTTCACCCCTGCCCCTTACCCACCCCCACCTTGTTCCTGTCCCTCCACCCCATGTTTGTACATATTTGTAAATAGTTGTTGTTGTTGTTATATATTTTCTAATACAGTTATTTTGATATGAATACTGTGGTGGTCTCTGATTTGTAGCTAGCAGGTGCTCAGTTGCAGTGGTGTGTATGGCATCTGGGGGTGGTCTAGTCATGGGTATGTGTGTGTATGGGAAGTGTCTCTGTGTGAGTGGCTATCAGTCAGTATCTGTGGTGTGTTGTTGTTCTCTGTATTGCATGGCTGTGTGCAGTGGTCCATGGTGCCTGGTTTGTGTCCATTGTGCCTCTGTCAACCTGTCCTTGTCCTGTAGTTGACACTTTGTATGTCTGTGGCCTGCAAGGTCTGCTGCCTTGTCAGTGGTAGCTGTCCCGCAGGTCATCCATGTGACCGCTACAATGCTGGGTTGCTCCCGTCACTGGTGGGTGCGTTTTCCTGGTGACACTGTGGCCTCCGTAGTTGCTGTCCCACCCATGCTGTGGCTTGTGTGTTGCAGGCCGGTACCACTGTCTGTGACTCTAGATCCAGGTATATGCTGGTGGTACAGGCCTCAGTCTGCACAGGTGGTGTCACCCTGTGCCATGGTGACTGCAGGCTGTGCGTGCAGTTTACATGGGCCCACACTGGGGCTTGCTGCTACACTACTGGTCCCTGTGTTAGTGTCCTGAGAGCATGGGTGTGTTTGCCTCTGCACTGTGTTGCATCTGGTGTGCTGATGCTCTACCTATCATCAGGGTGTTTGTGCTGGCTGCTGTAGTCATGGTGGGCTCGCGCTGTACACATGTTACTGTGCAGGGTGTGTGTAATGGCGGTGGTGCCAGGGTACTCTTTCCCATGTGGGTACCTCTTGTTGACACATGTTCGGCCTCTCAACTGTGCCTCAGGGGATTGTGCATGTTGGCACTGTGTCTGCCATTGTTGCATTGTTGCTGCCACTCACTGCTGGGTGCCTACTGGTTCTGGCTTGTATGGTTCTGTGGTTCACGAGGTTGCAATGACAGTTGGGGGGGTGGTATGGCTGGGAATTGCATGGGTGGTCACTGCTATGTGTCTGGGTCATGGTGCAGGGTGTGCTGTGCACAGAGGAGGCTGCTGTGCCATGGGGTGGTCCTCCTTGTGTGGCAGTCTCAGCTTCCGTGGGTGTGATGGGCATCGGGCCAGCTGGTTTTGTTTGCTTGTCCTCATGGGCCGGTGGATATCCATCCTCCACCAGCTGTGCTTGGGTGTGGGGTGCATTGTCAGTTCTGCAGTGTGTTCCCTCGTGCTCATCTGTGGCATGGTGTGGGCCTCACCACCTCTGTTGTAGTTACATTGCTCTGCTGCTGGGGGCCTTGCTTGCACTATGGCACCCTGGGTTGCTTATTGGGCAGCCCTTGTTGCACTATAGTGCATTATATCTGCTCAGCTTCCCTCCTAGTTGCGCTTATGGTGTAAGGTGCTATTCAGACGTTGGCTGTTGGCTAATTTGGCTTTCCTTTTGATATCAGATCTATTGTGCATGGGCGCAATGGACTTGTGCTTTCTCCTAGTGCATATTTTTGGGCGTTGTTTATCCAGCCCACTGGTTTCTGTATGCACCTGTTTGAAAAAATAGTATGTGTTCATTACTGTTACAGTTACTGTTTCACTTTTGCTTATGTCCCATTTATGTAACTGCTCCTATGTACGCCACTGTGTCCGTTACCCTTTGCGTTTGTTATTTGCGCTTGCATTTTCATATTGTTACTATTATGCTTCACTACTGTTTGTGTTTATGCTTTGGTTTGTGTTACTATATGCCATTTGTATGTATGGCAGCAATTTATTTATTCGCTTTCTATTTTGGGCTCCTTGTTATTACTACTTGCATTTGCAATTGTTTACTGTGCCTGTGTATTGCAGTTTATGTCCATATGCGCTATGCTTCCTTTGCTCTTGTTTCTTTGCTGTTATTGTTGCTGTTGCTATCATTTGCTACAACGCGTTACTGTGCCGTGCTGTTTTGGTTGCATTTGTGTGCGCTTCCTGTTTCATTTCTGTTTCTCTCTTTGGTGTTGTTCTTCATGTTAACTTTACCATTTGTATTTACATTGCAGTGCCGGCTGTTCGTTATAGTTTGCTTTACGTGTGCACTTTCGTTCCATTTCTGTTCCTTTGCATTCTTTTTCTGTGACACTTAACATTTCCATTTAAATACTGCTGCTATCACGTTGTACTACCAGTTGCATTTTCTACATGCTTCAATGTCCGCTTGCATCACTGTTCTTTCAGTATCACTTTTGCTTGTGTATCTATAATGCCTTTACCATTTACGCTTGTTTACCATGTGCGCACTGATTGGGATTCTGTTTGCATTGTTGTTCCTGATCCATGTCACAAGATATCATCGGCCCGGCTGATCCTGCACTGAGATATTCATTATTTCTATCATCATTCTCAAAAAGAAGGGAATTAGTAAAATTTAATGCATTAGTTAGTTGTTCCACAGTGCAAAAGTGAGGTAATTGGTGTTAGGTTTGAAAGCCCCCTTGGACCCCAGCCCATCCCCAACCGGCATCGGGCGTGTTGTGTCGTTGGTCCCAACTGTCCCCCATTCCTATACCCTACTTTTCACATTGATGGGTAGAGTTAGAGTGATGACCAACATGCACCCGGATGCCGTTGGGGGTGGGCTGGGTTCCAAGGGCTTCAACCTAATACCAAATTTCGCTTTGTCGCTGTGAATAACCCACCAATGCATTAAATGAGTTTTTGTCCTAATATATTATAGTGGCAGGGTAGTGCCACAATAGTTAGGGTGGAGATATTTAACGTTAAACCCCAAATTTTGCACCATAATAACTTTGGAACTGTTTGATGGATTTGCCTGAAATTTGAATACACTATCAAGACCCATATGCCTTGGGATCTGCCAAGTATTGTACCGGTCACATATATGGCTGTGGCATTACTGGGCAAGATCTGCTCACATTTCACACTTTTCTGGAATTTTACTGTCATCTCTACAGGTTGCATATGGTTTGCGTGACTGGTCCTAAATCTTCAGGAACGTGGTTGGGTCCCTCATGTGACTTTTGAAGATTTCGTGAAAACGTTCAAAAGTTATTCAAAAACAAGTTCCCATTATAAGTCAATGGGAAAGTTAAAGTTTGACAGTTGCAATGTAGTTTTTACTGCGCAAATGGCCCTTTCACCTGTCGCAGAATCCACCATTTTGTTTTCAGTTAACGATCAGAAAATGCTTGGCATTTTAAATTGGGCCTTTAGCAACCTAATTCTTTTGTATTCACCTAGTTGGACCCTGAGGATGCTAGCCATGTATTTATTTTGGGGTTAAACATCCTAGAGATATGTTTTCAAATTTCTGGAAAAAGTACTTAGTAAGGAGCACTGTCGCACTATGCGTGACTGTTGGAATGAATTTGCTAAAGGTTTCGTAAGCTCTTCGGTTGTACTTTTCAGGCTGTGAGAAAATGACAGCAATTCTTTGGGCACCCTGCTGCAAAAAGAACGGTTTGGTGTTTTGGCCTGAATTTGAGGGAACGAGTGACATCTCACAGATGTGACTTTCTGTGTTTCGCTGAAAAATATTACATGGCAGCAAAGTTATGGCACTCCAAAGTTGACGCTTTTTTCATAGGATAACATTACGCATCCAACACATTACAGGAATCCTTTGCACCCTGTTGCAAAATAACGGTTTGGTCTTTTGGCTGATATTTAGAATGAAACACAGCCAACATCCCACAGATGTGCTTTTTGTGGTTTGGTGAAAATATTACAGGGAGCCAAAGTTATGGCACTCAATCTCTTTTTTTTCCCCTTAGGATAACAACATTGTACATTTGCTGCACTTCAGGGCCTGTGATTCTTGGAAATGGTGCGAGATACAGACTTTTGTCAGAGAAAATGCTTTAGCTCTAGAGGCTAAGTACAACTAGCTAGGAAAGTTATAAATCATATAACTATTAAATTATTTTTTTGTTGTATGGTTCCTGAGATATAAGCAATTGTAGCATTCCAACCTCTCATTTTGTGCTCTGAGAACCATTATTATGCATAATATTCTTTGTACTCATTGTCTTTCTTTATGCTGCTTTTGGGGAACCAGCCTGAGCGCTACATTACTGTTACCATTACTGTTATTATGGGTTCCATAGCCGCTTTCAATTTACTGCTTACATCTATGCCACCATGTGTGTTACCTTTTGTGTGTTTTCATTTTGTCTTGCTTTTGCATTGTTTTAACATTTCTGTCTACACTACTGTTTCTCTTTCTGTTTCGCTTTGCGCCACCATGACATTATTTACGCTTGTCGGCACAATCGGGACCCGCCACTTGGCTGGTACATTACATTCACTATTTCTCGCTATCATTCTCTAAAGGTTGAATTAGAGGGTAACTCGATTTAATGCATTGTTAGATTACTCATTACTGATAAATGCCGAGAAAGTTGTTGAGAAAGCCCCTGGCCTTGTCATTACCTCACCGGTATCGGAGCGCGACAGATCGGTCGGTCCCCCGCCCCACCCCATTCTCCTACACCCTGCTTCTTTACACATGTGATGGGGTGAGAGTTATAGTTGACAACCGTAATGCGCACCTTGATGCCAGTTGGGGTGTAAGCGGCTGAAGTGGGGCTTTCAACCCTAACATCGAATTTCCTCGCTTTTGTCAGTGTGTGAACAACTTAACTAATGCATTAAATGGAGTTTTCTGCCCTTAATATATAGTATATATTATGGTAGCATGGTAGTGCTACCATAGTTAGTTGAGGAGCGAGTTTCACTTGTTAAAGGGTCAAACTTTGCACCTTAATAACTTTGCCACCATTTAATGGATTTGCTTGAAATTTGGTAGGCATCGAGTTATTGGGATCTGCCAAGTTTTGTACTGGTTGAATATATGGTCATGGAGTTATTAAACACTAACAAATGTGTGTTTATGCTTTTTGTGAATTCTTTGTTCTTGCCTATAGGTTGCATGGTTTGCACGACCAGTCTGAAAAACTTCAGGAATGTATAGTGTTCTCGATGTGCCTTTAAAGATTTCATGAAAAATATTAAACGGTTCAAAAGTTATTCAAAACAAGTTACCATTATAAGTCAATGGGAAAAGTTAAGAAAAAGTGCAACACTTTCACAAATGCAGTTTTAGTGTCGCAAATTACCCCAGTAGTGTCGTGAGTCAGCGATTTTTCTCAGTTAGTGATCACAGAAATGTTTATATTTAAATTTGGGACCCTCTAGAGACACAATTCTTTTTGTGTTCACCTAGTCGACCCTGAGTATGGTAGCTATGTCTTTATTTTGGGGTTGATACCCCAGAAATATGTTTTCAAATTTCTGTAAAGTAGTGTTAAGTGCTAGTGTCAAGATTCATGACACTTTCTAAATTTATAAAGGTGTCGCAAATTGCACACTACTTTTCCAGACTATGGCCAGAATGACAAGAGTTCTTTGCCACCCTGCTGCAAAAGAACGGTTTGTCTTTTGAGCTTGAAATTTGGCGGGAAGGCAGCCAGCATTTCATAGATGTGCCTTTGGTGGGTTGGTGAAAATATATTGCACTGCTCTCAAGTTATGGTACTCCAAAGTTGGACTTGTTTTGCCCATAGACCAACATGGTGGCGATGTCGCACCTTTCGGCTCGTATCTTGAAAACGATGGAGATACAGATTTTTGTTGCAGTTGATGTCCCTAAGGGCTATGTAACAACAAAACCCAGCCAGGAAAATCATGATTTTGGTGAAATTTAATTTTTTATCTACATTGTGCGGTATGCAGATATTCTGCACTAAGTACTTCCAATGCTCATTTTAAGCTTCGATGCCCATTACAATGCATACATTCTTTTATACACTGTGGTTTCTTATGCACCTGTTCAGCAAAACAGGGTGTGTACTCTATTACTGTTACAGTTACTGTTTCCAGTTGTGTTTATGTCCCCTCATTATGCTATTTCTCCTGTGTACACCAATCGTGTGTGTAACCCTTTGCTTTCTCATTTGCACTTTGCGCTTATGCTATTGTTACCATTTTGCGCTTCCACTACTGTTTATGTTTGCATTTTGGTTTCAGGTCACCGTATGCGCATTGCCAATCTTGGCGCTTCCAGCAGCCCTTCATTTGGCGCTTCCGCTTTTCGTTTTTCTTTCTTGCTGTTATTGTTGCCATTTGCGCTTGCAGCTGTGTTACTGTGCCCATGTGCATTACGGTTTGCGTTTGCGCGCGCTTGTGTTTTCTTTTATGCTTTGCTTTTTTGCTGTTATTGTTGCTGTTACCATTACCATTATGCTTATAATTGTGGTAATTGTGCCCGCAGATGTTGCGCTTTGTATTTCCGCACGCCGATTCTGTTCCCATTTCCATTTCTGTTTCCTTTGGCATTATTCTTTATGTTAACTGTACCATTTGCATTTACAACCCATTACCATGCCAGTGTGCATTATGGTTTGTGTTTACGCAGCGCTTGCATTCGTGATTTCCATTTCTGTTCCTTCGCTCTTTTGCTGTGACACTTAAAATTTGTGTTTAAAATACCTCTGCTGTCACTGTGCGCATTACCAGTTGCATTTTCATATGTGCTTGTGTGTCTGTTTGCATCACTGTTCACTTCGAGTCACTTTGCCTCTTGTGTTTCTATTACCGCTTGCTTTACCATTTACGCTTCTGTTACCATGTGCGTGACTGTTGGTGCTTGTGTTTACGCTTGTGTTCCTGTTATTATGTGACAAGACCCATCCTCATTCTCAAAAAGAAGAGAAATTAGAGGCAAAAACTCTGTTTAATGCATCAGTTAGGTTGTTCCACAGTGACAAAAGTGAAGAATTTGGTGTTAGGGTTGAAAACCCTAACTCTGCATTCATGCCCCACACCCCAGCACTGCACACACAGACACAAACACACATGCAAGTAGGGGGAGGACCAAGGCAACATGACCAATCACAGACAACCAGCAGCAGGTGACAGAAATAAAATACAACTGTCAAAATGTACTTCAAACATCCCCACCACCCCAGACCAGGCACTGCATACTCATTGTAGATCCAGAACAAAACTGAGGCCATGTACACCAATGGCATGCATCCCTGATTACAGGTGCACACAGTTACCACACTTAGGGGTTGCATACTTTACCTACCAACCAGGTACTGCACCCTGAGGGAGAGGCTACACTAAGGCCATGCACATCTATGGTATATCTCCTGACTGCAGGTACACACAAGTTAGCATGGTTATGAATTAGAGGACCTCCGCCAGGCAATGCCACCTCCCAGAAGAGGTACTGTATACTGAGTAGAGAGGCACAGCAACAATAAGTCCATACACATCAACAGTGCAACTCCCTGATTGCAGCTGCACAGAACTTACCACACTTAGGAGTTGCACTGTGTCAACCAAGCAGTGCACCCCAGACCACTTACTGCATCCTGATTCGAGAGACACTGTAAAACAGTGGGTATGGACATCAGTGGTACACCTCACTGATTGCAAGCATGGCCTCAGACAGGCAATGCCTCCTCCTTACAAAGTACTGCATCCTGAGTGCTGAGCCACAGCAAAACTGAGGCTATGGACATCAATGCTACACCTCTATAATTGCAGGCACATTCCACTTACCAAAGTTAGGAGTTGCATGGCCTCAGTCAGGCAATGCACCCACACACATATCAGGTACTGCATCCTGAGTGTAGAGCCACATCAATGGTACACCTCCATCACTGAAAGTGCACACAACTTTGTACCATTATCAGTTGCATGCCTTTGACGAGACAATAGCTCACCACACCCTTACATGAAGTACTCCAGCCTGACTGAGAGCTACAGCAACACTACAGCCATAGACATCAACTGTTCAAATGCTACAGCTGTTGGCTTATCATCATGGATATGTCTTGTACTACATTTACACAGTTGTATTTTATTTCTGTCACCTGCTGCTGGTTTTCTGTGACTGGTCATATTGCCTTGGTCCTCCCCTATTTGCATGTATGTGTGTGTGTGTCTGTGTGTGGTACTGGGGGTGGGGTGAATGCGGAGTTAGGGTTTTCAACCTCAACATGATTTCTCACTTTTGTCATTGTGGAACAACCCTTAACTGATGCATTAAATGGAGTTTTTTGCCTTCTAATATATATATATATATATATATATATATATATATATATATATATACAGTTATATATACATGGCAAAAAAATCCATTTAATGCATCAGTTAGTTTGTTTCTCAGTGACAAAAGTGAGGAAACGATGTTAGGTTCAAAGCTTCCCTTGTACCTCTAATCATCAACCGGCATCGGGTGTGTGTTAGGTTATCGAACTCAACTTTCACCCCATTCCATGTGTAAACAAGCTGAGGTGGTGAAGTATAGAGAATGGGAGAGTTAGGACCGATTACCCCAATGCACACCCTGATGCTGGTTGGGGGTGGAGTGAGGAGGCAGGGGCTTTCAACCCCAACATCGAATTTCATTGCTTTTGTCGCTGTGGAACAATCCTAACTGATGCATTAAGCAGAGTTTTTGTCATGAATTTCCTTCTTTTGTGAATGAGACTATAAATAGGAATGGGATGGTGGTGGAGTGCAGGACCTTTGGGCCCCTCACTCCCACCACATGATTTTTGTGACATAGTAACGGTAGATGCAATGCAAATGCAAGCACAAAGGGTTACGCACATGGTGATGCAAATGTAAATGGTAACATAAATAGTAATAGAAATGCAAGTGCAAAGTGATGCCAAAGCGAAGAGTGATGAAAACGGAGACGCAAAATGCAAAGCAGACGAACACAACTGGTAAAGTGCATGGTCATAGTACCACAATTAGAAATGCAAATGGTAATGGTAACAGCAACAATAACGCCAAGGAAAACATAAATGAAACCAAAACACAGGCACATACAGAACTGCAAACCGTGATAATGCATGGTCACGGAACAGCTATTGTAAATGCAAATGGCAATGGTAACAGCAACAATAATGCCAAAGGAAACAGAAACAGGAATGGAAGTAGTATGGAACGCAAACCGTAACGCACATGGGCATGGTATCACAATTGTAAATGCAAGTGGTAATGGTAACAGCAACAATAACACCAAAGGAAACAGAAAAGGAAATGTAAATGCAAGCTACGTATGGAAACACAAATGGTAACGCTCATGGTCATGGTAACATGATTGGAAATGCCAATGGTAATGGTAACAGCGACGTGATGATGCAAAACGAAGACACACATAATGGAAGGTCGACCGTAAATGCAAATGGCAATGCACAGGCCGATACAAAAACCTGAAAACATAAATAGTAATGGAAACCAAATGGTAACAGTAATCCAAACAGAAGCGCAAATGAAAATGGAAACTGTAATGCACACGGTGGCTGCATACGGTAACGGTGACACCAACGGAACGCAACTGGAAATGCTAACTCAGCATAGTAACGAAAGGGCACAATCTTTTTTCCCCAAAAGCTGCATTGAAAGACAGTGATACAAAGAATGTATGCATAATAATGGGCCCTGCAAAGAAGGAGGACTTGGAATACTAAATTGCTTATATCTCAGGAACCGTATGGACGTGAGAAAAATGAAAATTTCATATGAATTATGACATTCCTGGCTAGTTTTGCACTTAGCTGTCATCTGGGGGCTAACTGTTTTCTGATGAAAAGTCCGTATCTCGCACTGTTTCCTCAGATACAGGCCCCAAAAGGAACGACAAGATGCTATAATGTTATCCGATGGAAAAAGTGTCAAATTCAGAGTATTGTAACTTTGCAGCTCTCCAATTTTTTCATCAAACCCCCAAAAGGCACATCTATGGCATGTTGGCTGTCTTCCTCCAAATTTCAGCCTAACAGACCAAACCGTTCTTTGCAGCAGGGTGGCAAAGAATTCCTGTTATTTTGGGCATAGTGTAGCAAAATAATGTCACAGATCATGACACTTTAAGAATGAAATCACAAAAGTGTCGTGAGTGCGACACTACTTTGTGACACTGCTTTTTCCAGAAATTTGAAAAACATATTTCTGAGGTGTTTGACCCCAAAATAAAGACATGGCTAGCATCCTGAGGGTCTGAATAGGTGAACACAAAAGAATTGTGTTCCTAGCGGGTCCCAATTTTAAATGTGGCTTGCCACTCGTGAGGTCATAAGGTCAAACTGCACTCAGGAAAATATCACTGATATTTCCAGTAGACACATTGCATATATCCAATAGAGAGTATATTATGGTAGTCATCGGTAGCGCTTACCATAGTTAGGTTTGAGGAGCCATTTACATGTTAAACCCAAACTTTTGCACCTTAATAACTTTGCAACTGTTTGATGGATTTGCCTGAAATTTGGAATACATGATCAAGACCCATATGACTTGGGATCTGCCAAGTTTTGTACCAGTCGGATATATGGCTGCAGAGTTATTACATGATCTGCGGCGTACGCCACGCTTTTCTGGAATTCTATGGTGGCGCCTTACAGGTCGCATGGTTTGCATGATCGGTCCTAAATCTTCATGAACGTGCGGCCAGGGTCCCCATGTGCCTTTTGAAGATTTCATGAAAAAATATTAAACGATTCCAAAGTTATTCAAAACAATTTCCATTATAAGTCAATGGAAAAGTTAACAAAAGTTCGACAGTGTTGCAAATGCACTTTTACTGTCCCAAATGGCCCTTTACTGTCGTAACCGCCATTTTGTTTTCAGTTAGTGATCAGAAAATGCTTGGCATTTAAAATTGGGACCATCTAGCAACCTAATTCTTTTGTATTCACCTGGTCGGTCCCTGAGGATGCTAGCTATGTCTTTATTTTGGGGTAAACACCCAGAAATATGTTGGAAAAAGTACTTTCGCAAAGTAGTGTCGCTTCACTAAAGTGTCACAAATTTTGCTAAAGCTTTTAAATTGCGACAGTACTTTTCTGGGCTGTGGGAAATGACAGCAATTATTTGGCACCCTGCTGCAAAAGAACGGTTTGGTGCTTTGGCCTGAAATTTGAGGGAACACAGCTGACATCCCACAGATGTGTTTTCAGTATTGCATTGCAAAATATTACAATGCGGCAAAGTTACAGCACTCAAAGTTGGACGCCTTTTCCCATAGGATAACATTACGGCATCCGATGCATTGCAGCAATCCTTTGGCGCCTGCTGCAATATAACGGCTCAGTCTTTTGGGCTGAAATTTGAGGAAAGACAGCCAACATCCCACAGATGTGCCTTTCAGTGGTTTGGTGAAAAATATTGCAGGTAGCCAAAGTTATGGCACTCCAAACTTCTCTTTTTTCTTAGGATAACATTACGGGCTCTCTGCGCTTTCAGGGCCCGTATCTCGAAACGTGCAAGATACAGATTTTCATCGAAAACAGCCAGGACAGTCATAAATCATATGACTTTTAAATTTTTTCTATGTTGTACGGTTCCTGAGATATAAGCTATTTAGTATTCCAACTCCTCATTTTCTGCTCCGAGACCCATTATTATGCATACATTCTTTGTACTCACTGTCTTTCTCTATGCAGCTTTTGGGAAAACCAGCCTGTGTGCTTACATTACTGTTACCTTGCGTTCTTTCGCTTGTGGTTCCGTATCCATTTCACTTACCGTTCACGCCCACGCCACCATGTGCTTATCCTTATGCTTTCATTTGCGCTCTGTTTTGTTATTTTTGCCATTTCTGTCTACAGTACTGCTTCTGTTTCACTGTGCATCACCATGCCCATTGACATTTCCGCTTATGGGCACCATGTTACTATGTGACAAGACATCACATGGCGGACCTGCTCCCGCTTATGTCACTGTGTGCGTTACTTTTCTGTTCTCATTTGCACTTGCATTACCATGTGCAGCACTGTTAGCACTTCTGTTTGTGTTGCTGTTCCTTTACTATGTCACAAGACATCATGTGGTGGGACGTGGGGCCCTCCGCATTACATTCACTATTTTTCGTTATCATTCTCAAAAGAAGGATTAGAGGCTAAAATCCATTTATCATACATCAGTAGGTTAAGCGACAGTGAGGAAATTGGTGTTAGGCTGAAACCCCTTGAATTCCCCCCAGCCCACCCCCAACCAGCATTGGGTGCGATTGGGGTGTTCGGTCCTAACTCTCACCCCATTCTCCTATACTTCTGCTGCTTTACACATGTGATGGGGTGAGAGTTAGGGTCGATGACCACATGCGCACCCCAATGCCGGTTGGGGGTGGGCTGGGGGTCCAAGGAGCTTCAACCCTAACACCGAATTTCCTCACTTTGTCGCTGTGGAATAACCCTAACTGATGCATTAAATGGAGTTTTTGCCTCTAATATAAATATATATATGTATGTACACAGTACAGTACAGTACAAGTCACATTAAACTGTTCCTTCAATGAGTTCTTTAGCATTTCTGACTGAGTTGCATAACTGTTGCTGGATCCAGTAAAAAGCCCTGCACAGACTGTTACTTAAGAGTTAAAACTCAGTTTTGCATTGCACTGTGACTGGATTGCAGATGCATTCCAACAGAGTTGAAAAATTTTTTACAAATATTGGGCTCTATTCACGAATGATACGCACAGGCAGCGGCGCAGACAGGCAATGCAGAGGGGTGGTGACAGTGGTACATGCATGCAGCATGCAGGAGGCATGCACAACTGGTGTGCAGTGGCCACACGTAATGTAGCTCACATTACTACACAACCACACCACATGTGCAGTGTATGGGGGCGTTGTCGTGGAACACCCACAGAAGCATGCTGGATGCGCGTGTATGATGGCAAGGACATCGTGAAACTGGCGAAGGAGGTGCAGCATACAGTTCACCATTTACAGGTGGTGCACAAGGCAATGAGGCTAGGGGAGCCGCACAGGTGCGTGCCACCATGGCATGCCACCACCATTGTGGCAGCATCATGGCCATGGCACATGCCCACAGAACACCCCAGATGCCAGGCCATAGTGCATGGTGGACATGGGGCACCATTTCATAAGCAGACATGGCTACATGCAGAGTGGTGCAGCAGCGGGCTGCAGGATGTGATGTGCAGGGGCACCTGCATGCATTCCCATGGCATGAGCAGATGCCATGCTGGGAACCAATACCAGCGGGACCATGTCCACCATCCCACCATGCACACATCTATGGCTGTGACAGCCAATGCACCTCCTGGCATGGCCATGGCCCATAACCCCCGAGACAGTGACCACACAGGCTATGTGAATGTACTTTATTGTGACACCACTCACAGCACACAGCATGAATACCCAACACAGAACAGTGTCCAACCCCACCCCATTCTCACAGGAGCCCAGCAGCAACCCACACATGCCCCAGGAAGCCCAACAAAGCACTGTCCACCACCACCATCAGCGGCACATCAGCCATGGCATGATAGTGTAGAACCCCATTCAGCATCCATGATGGGTCAGTCCTGTATCCACTGCTGCATCCGGCACCATCAGACACCATAGTCCAGAAGCATGTGCTGCACACTGTGCATGGTCCCCTCCAATGCTGGTTGTGAGCCCTGCGGTGATGGAGTTGCCCTGCTGCTGCCAGTCTCTGACCCATCCTCTGTGGACTCAGAGTCCTCCACCAGTGACTGGCATCCACTGTAGCGTAGCATGATCTGCTGCACTGGTCCCCTGTAATGCTGTAAGAGACAAGGACATACAATAGCAACACCTACAAGTGACACCACAGCCGCATGCCACAACACCCATGTGTCGCTCTACTCACCGCTGAGGAACATAAATTTCCCAGGTATGGTGCTCATTGTCCTCATAGAAGAGGTCAGTCCCAGTGCCCTTCAGGATCATGTACCCTGGAAGCCGCCACAGAATCGCATATGCCTCACTGGCATGGAGGACACGAGAACTTAGCCCCATCCCACTGCACCTGGAGTGTGAGCTCCACATGGCCTGGTATGCCCTGCTTGTCCTACCAAACAGAAAGGAACAGTGGTTACTACACACATCACCAGCGCCCACTGCCAGTGCATACGGCCCACCAGCCACACACCCAGGTGACACATACTCACCCTCTCAAATGCTCTGACAGCCCACAGGTTACCATAGCCCCAACAGTCCATGAGGTCCCTCTCCAACACATGGAAAAGGTGGCCCAGGAACTGGGCCTTGCAGGAGAGCAATATGCCTGCCATCATTCAGTCCTGCACAGCTCTGCACGTCATGTGGCCAATGCACATGAGTAACACACCTGGAAGGCACACAGTGGTGTGATGATGCCTCCACGGGTCTGCCACATGACCAGTGGTATATCTGGGATCACAGCTGGTGGTAAACAGCTCTGCAGGAAACTGAGATGGTGCATCAGTATGTGTCCAGGTCCATGGTGCCAGATGAAGATGTGGTTCTGGTACCTGGACACACGGGTGACAGGTTCTGCTGAGCCCGCCAAGGTGCACCAGGTTTTCACCGGTGTGCCATGCTTCACAATTTCACTAAGAGGGAACATGCCACTGCCAGACACTGGACCCCGGTATGCCTGCAGATGATATGGAGGACAGGGATCCACCTGTCCACGTGGCTGGGATGGCCAGTGGCTGCATGGCCCATCAGGCACTCATGGTGGCATTCAGGTGCTGATGGCACGGTTTGGGCACAACCTAGATGGGTGGCATGGCCACCATGCCCCATCCAGCCAGCTGCCATGGCACCTGCGGGTGTGCCATGCACTGGCAGTTGTGTGCTGAGTGGCTGTGCAGGCAGGCATGGGCAGGTGGTGCACAATGATGATGATGCTGCCCTGAATGCACCATACAGGGTGCTCTATGCCTGTGCATGTGTGTGGTGGGTGCCAATGTGCTGGTGTGGCATGTATGTCCGTGCCATGCTGTGTGGACTGGTAGTGTGTGTGTGCATATGTGTGTGTGTGTGCCTTGTATATCTGTGCCCCATGGGTGTACTGAGCAACAGCCTCATGTGCCTGTGCTACCCTGTGTCCTCTGCCTCTGGCCATGCCTGTAGCCTGGTGGATGCCTGGCTGACTTGCCTGATCACTGAAGGCCTGCTGCAGGGCATGTCCCTGGCCATGCATCTCCATGGTGCCACCCCGACATCTCCTTCACTGGGCATGCTGTCCACTGTGGACACATGCACCACCGGTCTGGTGGCTGCAGGGTACTCCTGCATCGGTTGTTACTCCATGGTGCGTGCCATCTGGTGTGTCATCACATAGTAGTGGTGTCTGGCCAGGCCTCACCCCAGTGTGCTGTGTGCATCCTGCCAGTGCATGTACTGCATGCCCATGTCGATGTCGCCAGCCATTCCCATCATGCCCCATTCCCCATGGTGCTGGGTGCAGCTGCTGCTCCTGGATGCCCTCCAATGCCACAGTGCACCACAGGATGGCTATGTGTATGGCCCGCTGGACCACAGTCTGCTCCTCCAGTGCCACTGTGTGTCACCGCTGTACCTCCAGCCTGTCATGCTCAAGTTGCTGCAGCTGGTAGGGGGCCTCTATGCCTGTCCCTCCATGTACGTCTGTGTCTGCCCTGACCTGGTGCATATTTGTGTGTGGTCTGACAGTCCTTCATTGCCACTCTCTGTGTGCTGTGCCATGGTGCAGTGCTGCTGTGATGGCATGGGAGTGTACACTGGCACCTTGCATTGCAGGGCGTCCGGTGCCAGTCGCACCTCCCTGGGTGACTGTGTGTCCATCTCCTCAATGGTGTTGCTGCCTGGCCAGGTGTCCTCCTCATGAGGCCTTGTCACTGTCCTCACCACTTGGCATCTCTGTCTGTAGGTGGGGGGTACTATTAGCTGGGTGCAGGTCTGCTGCCCCCACTGCACTACCGTGTGGCATGCATACCTGCCATTATGCTCCTGCTTCTGTTGCTGTGCTCAGGGGCTGCTGCCCTGTTGCTGTGCCTCAGGGCAGCTGGTCTCCTGTGCCTCCATACGGGTCATTGGTTAGCACCACTGCACTCCCGCTGGGCTGTGTGCCACCTGTGGATAGATACCAGCACTGTTAATGGCACATGTGGTTATGTGCTGTCGCTGCAACATGTCTGTGTGCCATACCTACCTGTCATGGTGTCAATGCCTTCCACCTCCTCATGGACAGTGACCTCTGTGAGTGTCTCCACCACCATGCTTTCCAGGGGTGTTAGCTGGCTGTCTGTGTGGGAGGGCCACCCCTGTGCCATTGCATGCCCGGCCGGTGGCTGCGAGCTTGCACTTTTGGTGACTCTGAGGTCCCACCATTTGTGTTTTATGGCCACTATGGTGTGTGCCTCAGACCCAGTGGCATTGATGGCTGCCTGGATGTCCAGCCATAGCCCAGCCTTTACATTGACCAGTGTGCCAGAGCCTCTGCACTATACAGGTGGCCGTACTGCAGCCATATATCAGCCTCCATTATGGCTACCTGGCCACTGGAGAAATTGTCAATCTGGTCCACTGCACCATCCTCCTGTGGACCTGTCCTCAACTGTAATTGCCTCAGCATGCACCCCAAGGCATGCCTCTTGCTGCTCATTCTGCGCAGTGTCCATCTTCTGGTCCACCATTGCCTTCTGCATGTGTGCATCTCATGGCATTTATGGCCATCCACTTGCTCGTGGGTGGTGCTGCCCTTTATGGTGGGGTCACGGGCATTCCAACATCTGTCTCCCCCACCCGCTTTGGCTGTGCATTGTTCTGTGCAGTCCCTGCTGCCTCACCCATGGCACGTTTCAGTATTTGTGCATACTGCATCCTTCAGCTCACTTCCATGCCACATTCCTGCAAATCCTGCCTATGCTGGTTTCCACATATATCCTCATGCTTTTCAGGTATAAGGCCTATTGCTCTTTAGCTGGTTAAGCATTGAAAAACATGCAATATGAGTTGCCAGTTAATTGACAACTATAAAAACAATGCAAAACCAACTCACTGGAGGAACAGTTTAATGTGACTTGTACTATATATACCGATGACCCAAACACTCACCCAATGCCAGTTGGGAGTGGGTTGAGGGTCCAAGGGGCTTTCAACCCTAACACTGAATTTCCTCACTTTTGTCGCTGTGGAACAACCCTAACTGATGCATTAAACTGAGTTTTTTCCTCTAATTTCCTTCTTTGAGAATGATGATGAAAAATAGTGAATGTAATGTGTAACATCTTGGGACATAGTAACAGGAACAGCAATGCAAACAGAAGTGCCAACAGTGGTGCACATGGTAACGCAAATGTAAATGGTAAAGGAAACGTTAATAGAAAGGCAAGTGCAAAGTGACGCCAAGCAAACAGTGACACAAAAGGACATTGAAGCGTGTACAAAATGCAACTGGTAACATGAACAGTGATGGTAGTGGTATTTTAAATGGAAATGTTAAGTGTCACAGCAAAAGAATGTGAAAGGAATAAATGGAAACGCAAATGCAAGCACACACGTAAACACAAACCGTAACGTACATGGATGGTACCGCAATTGTAAATGCAAATGGTAAAGTTAACATGAAGAATAAATACCAAAGGAAACAGAGATGGAAATGGTAACAGAAGCATGTCACGGAAACACAAACTGAAACACACACGGGCACAGTACCACAATTGTAAATGCAAATGGTAGCGGTAATGACAACAATAACAGCAAAGGAAACAGAAATGCAAAAGTAAACACAAGCACATATGGAAATGCAAACTGTAATGCGATGGGCACAGTAACACAATTGCAAATGCAAATGGTAACAGTAACAGCAAGGAAGACGAAAATGAAAGAGAAACCGAAATACAAATGAAAGTGGCTGCCAGAAACGCAATGGCAATGCACACAGTGGCACAAACAAAAATGCAAACAGAAACAGTAGTGGAAATGCAAATGGTAACAGTAATCTAAATGCAAGAACAATTGACAACGAAAGGGTAACTAGACACAGTGGCGTATACGGGAATGGTAATGCAACGGGGACATAAACACAAGTGAAAACAGTAATTGTAAAAAGTAACAGAAGTGCATACCCTGTTTTTCCTGAACACCTGAACAGGTGCATAGAGAAACACAGTGTGAACAAAGAATGTATGCATTGTAATGGGCATCAAGCTTAAAACGAGCATTGGAAGTACTTAATTGCTAATATCTCAGCAACCGCATGACGAGAAAAAAATTTTAATTTCACAGAAATCATGATTTTCCTGGCTAGGTCTTTGCAATTACAAAGCCCAGAGGGCTATGTGACTCACAACAAAAATCTGTATCTTGCATCGCTTTTTGAGATACGAGCCCGAAATGCACTGCATACACCACTATGTTAGTCTAGGGGAAAATGCCAGCTTCGAGTATCGTAACTTTGCAGCTATGTAATATTTTTTCACTAAACCACCAAAAGACACATCTATGAGATGTTGGCTATGTTCTTCCAAATTTCAGCTCAAAAGATCTAACTGTTCTTTTGCAGCAGGGTGGCAAACAATTCCTGTCATTTTGCCATAGCCTGGAAAAGTAGTGTCGTGATTTGTGAAAGCTTTACAAAATTTAGAAAGTGTCGCAAGTGCGATGTGTGTGGGACGTCACTAGGTAAGGCCATGCAACTCGTAAGTGTGGTACGCTGTGTGCACCTGTAATCAGGGATGTGTACATTTGGTGTACATGGCCTCAGTTTTGCTGTGGATCTCCACTGAGCATGCAGTATCTGGTCAGGTGGGTGGGGATGTCTTGTAGTACATTTAGACAGTTGTTTTTATTTCTGTCACCTGCTGCTGGTTGTCTGTGATTGGTCGTTGCCTTGGTCCTCCCCTACTTGCAAGTGTGTGTGTGTGTGTGTCTGTGTGTATGTGGTGCTGGGGGTGAATGTGGAGTTAGGGTTTTCAACCCTAACACTGAATTTCCTCGCTTTTGTAGCTGTGGAACAACTGTAACTGATCCATTAAACAGGGTTTTTTGCCATGAATTTCCTGTCTTTTGAGAAATAATTCTGTCATATTAATTTAAATATGTTGTTTAGACCGTGTCTCAATTTTACACACGAGCTCACCAAGACAGAGATACCTCTGTCTGAATATGTAGTTCTCTAATAGTATTTATACAGCAATAGCTCATGTTCTGAACCTGTGATGTGAAAATACTACACTCACTGTATGGAAGAGGAGATGAATCTGTTTACAACATTGGTCTATAGCTGGTGAACAGTACAAAGTCCATTATCTTGCTCTGTTGAGCATGATACACTATGTGTAGATCCATCACTACACCAACAGCAACATACATATTATGACTATTACTTTATGCTCAAGAAAGGACACAAGACAGGTAGATAAGGCTTAAAAAATATTTATTGCCAATTGAAAGTTGTAAAAAAGGCTGAATCAAAAATCCAAATTGGTGCACAAAATCAGTCTCACAAAGCAAGCATTAAAATGTTTTCACCAAAGTTTTACATAAATGTTAAACAGTCTCACAGATAGTCAATGGCTACCATGTGACAGTATCACACAATACATAAACACATGTAGCACAGTACTCTCTGCACACTGATTACACATATCAAACAGTTATGGTGTTGTTGTCATTGTGTGACTGATAGTGCAAATATTCCTGGGGTGGGCGAAAACCAGATACAACCGTTAAAGTAATAGCAGGAAAAACAGACAATCCTGTGAACAAAAATATACATCTCAAACTTAGTGTTAAACATTTTAATTGTAATATATAGAATGTGTACACATACGCATATGTATACACATATAAATAGATGTTAAGATATATCACTATGTTACTGCATTTGAAAATTTCACCCGACCCCTCAATAGAGGCGATCAAAAATATTATCAGGGACACAAAACTCTGTTTTCTCAGTGAAAGTATCTGATGTACAATTCATAACTATTATAAAATACATTTAATTAACTTATCACAGAACCAGATCAAATAACACATGGAAACATGGATTATATACATCAGTAAAGAATAGCAAATCAATAACAAATGACTTACGGACTAGTAAATCACCTAGATCTGTTACATCATCTGCTTACATAAAAGAAATAGTTTACAGAATTAATAATTCAACATTTAATTATATTATTATCAGAGAATGTTAGCTGTACACAAGTAAGAATATCTGGTCTAACACTTTACTTTGATATCTATTATGTCTATATGGAATTACAATATACTATATAACTGCACCTACATATCTACGCTATACTAATAACTATATTCAGATAACATAAAAGGTTAATAAATGTAATACTTCTAAGCAGTCATATTAGTTATTTGTGCAATACAGCAATTAATAAGGCAAGTAACACAACTACTGTAAATGTCACAGCTGCAAACTATTAGTGATGTAGTAACAAATAAATACAATGCAGATGTATGAGAACAAAACAGGGATAGTAATACACTGTTGCAACACAAAATGGTGGTATTCAGTAATGACGCAAGCAGATAAAAAAAGAAACACAGGGCACATCTGATGTTACTCAACATGTACAGAGGAAATACATTTTTGAGTTCTGTACTCTTAAGTACATGTCATACGACCATGTAACAAACAGAGCTGAATAATTCTGAGACTGAACTGGAACAAACACCAGGATATCTTTTAGTTATAAAAGATCCTAATAATGTTAAGATAAAGAATACTGTAACAAACAGATATGTTACACTGTTATGTTAATGCACATGGAGAAGTATTGTGCCTTAGTTGAGGCACAGACTTGGCAAGTGTGCCAAGTAGTACTTGCTATGCCTGCATACAACATACTCATAAGAAAAAGATAATGACAGAAGAGAGCAACTAGATAGGAATTTCTCTTTGAACATTAAAAGTCTTTCTTACACATATAAGTGTGCTTTTCTAGTGACTGTGAAGACAGCTGGCACTGATGAATGACCACTGCAACTATTTCCACTGTGTCACTGATCAACCCAACAATCTTATACGTGACATTGAGTAAGCATATGCTGTTCAACCATGTGATATGTTACCAATGTGTTAATACATCTGCATCTGTTAAAAGTATGCAAATTTTCCAGAAGTCACTCTGTAACAAAATGGACAACAAGGTATGTCACATGTAGTGTGACTGTTCCTCTGACACATGAAGATTGTCGTAATTCTTCAAGATCAGAACGTATTCATTTTTAAGTGTCACAGTAATCTTCTGTTTGAAACAGCTCATTGAGTCATCACAGTCAACCCAGCCAGTTGTGTACCTCAACAAAAGTGTAATGTCCAGAATGTACAGACTGGCCATAGTGGTAGATCACAGCTTGAGTGTCAAACACTGCTTGGTTAAATACAATTCTACCAGTCATGAAATCAGTGATAGGTGTGTCAACTCTGAGCCCATTAGAGTCAAATCTATGCAATACAAGCATAAGATATTGAGAGGAAGTCCTCAAGCATATGGACTGAGTACATGTACCTCTCACACCTCTCACATAAGTGACCACTTTCTGCATTAGTAAACAGCTGTCAGAACTTGACACTTTTAACCTGAGACACAAATAGAGAAACCCAAAGTGTGTCTTCTGTGGTTTCTTGCTCTGAATTACCACGTGACACATATACATATTTGGTCACATATGACACAGTAAAATACTGACGCATTGGAATGCCCCTTCATCCAAGCTCTTTATGATTGCTATCGTGAACTCGCTAGTGTTCTGCTGTATGTTAGCAGCAAATGTACTGCATCCATCATATGTCCCCAACACCTAACGCAGAGGTGAAAGTGACTGTACGTTGTTAGCTTGATCAGAAGCCACACTGACAACCACCTTCAATGCCTTCGATAAAGGATTGTCTTGTGAAGCAGATTTTGTCTGTACAAAGTGTGGCATGTGTAGAAACACTTGCATTGCTGAATTAGCATAGCAGTTAACTCTAGTACTGTTATCAAACACTGGGACAACAGCCATACCAACTGAATTCTAACCAACAACTGGTTCTGCATGTGTATTTGACATTGTGACCTTCTTACTACTCTGCACACTTGAATCAGTTGTAGAAGCTCATTTTCTTTTGTTGCCAGATGTAGCTGTGACTGCGGGATGTGACACAACTACACACAAGGTAGTGGTATTAAAGACATCTGTGGCTGATATAGAGTACGTAATCTGTTGTACTCAATGATACATCGCTTGTCAGCGCCAGATCTTCTGAGGTGCGAGTGCAATGATGTGCAACCCAGAAAGACTACGGACATGTGAAAGTGCCACATAGCTCATGCCATCTTTGAAAATGTCTGTCCCTATGTCCACTATTGCTGAATCCAAATTCAAGCCCTGAGACTTGTGAATTGAGACGGCATATGCAACACATATTGGGAACTGTTTCCGTTAACATAGATATCCTTAAATACCTGGAATTTAACACAGGTATGATCAATCAGCACAGGAAGTTCCATGTTGTCAAGGTGGACAAGAAATGTCTCAATAAATGTTTTCTGAACATTGTAAATGAAGTCAATGATATTTCCTCAAGGCACGGTTTACCATGCCACACTCCACATCAAGATTATGCACAGCATGACACATGCATTCTTATAAACTGTGAGGACAGCTTCCAGCCCAGATGTATGTGAAACATCTGACTTCAGTTCAGACAGTCACTCAGTCATCTTTGCTACCATTTTGACTTAGAATGACACCATCAACTATATCAACAGCATGCAGAGGACAATCTCTTGATTCTCTCTTGCAACATGACACTGTTGAACTCAGCAAATTTCTTCAGTCATGGCATGAGGCACACAATGCGATGCCACTGAGTACACATCACTGAAAACATCACATGCTGTTTCTATGGATGTAGTATCCATTTGGATCCTTCGCCATGTAACATTGAAAGATGTTTCTGGTGACAGAGAACCTGTATGAGCCTGATCCAACAGTGCTTTGTAAGTGAGATCACCACTTTGTCACATGTTCTGATACAGCTCGACATAAGTAAATAACTCCACAAGTTAAAACCTCCAATGCAGCCTAGTGTATTCTTAGCCTGCTTGACAGCAGAGCTGCAAAGCCATGTTCTGCATTAACTGGTGCAAGCTGTAAGAGGTCTCCAACACAACAATGCTTTTACCACCAAATGCATCTGCATAGTCAGTCCCCAAGATCTCCTGTAGATGTAGGTGTATACAGGCAAGCATCACATTGAGACCATACTAATTTCATCAATGATGAGTAACTTCATCTTAGTAAACACAGAATGAAGCTGAGATGTAACATCAAATGACAGTTTCCGACATTTCCTGATCTGCCATGCTCCACTGGCAACATGAACAGATGGTGTAATGTAAACCCTCCAATGTTGTATGCTGCCAGTCCAGTGGGAGCACTAACAGCAACAGACATTGATGACCCTGTCAGGTTTCATATTTCTGCCATTATAGCCTCTATAAGGAAACTTTCCTGTCCCAGCTGAGCCACTAACAAACATCAGTAGTGGCTTGTATTCTACGAGTCATATTTCTTGAGTCCATATTGTAATCCATGCTGGACAGTATCAGTGACCTCAGAGTGAACCATCCATTGCTGCTCATTGAGTCTCTCTCTCAACTCAGCTGGGTCAACAGTGCAGTGTGCCATGTTCCATAGCACTCTCCACTTCCGACAAGAGTACTTCTGGGGCATTCAGAGGTAGAGGTTCTCCAAGGATACCTTGTCCTTCTGGATCAATATTCTCCTGTGAACTAACAGAAGTGTCCTCTTCAGGTAGTTTCTGTGCCTTCTCAACTTGCTCCTTTTAGTGTTCAGCCTCTGAATATATGTGTCAGAGTACTCACTTTTGAATGACTCATAACTGTGATTGAATTCTTTCTCAAATGTATCGCAGTCACCTTTTAATTCAGATTCATTCCTCCATGGTCTAAACAGAAATAGGAGAGCAAAGTAGTAATGCTCTCTGCTCTCAGATGTGCCTAAATGTAACTTACAGTGGTCAATGAGCTAAGGCTTATGTCTCTTAACGAGACAGCCATCCACTCCTTTGACCTTTTAAATGTCACATGTACAATCAGGTGAGACATCTGCCAAGTTTTGCACTGGTCAGATATTATAATGCCGCGGAGTTATTAAGCAACAACGAATTGTGCAATTACGCTTTTTATGATTTCTTTGCTCTCACCTACAGGTCACACGGTTTGCACGACTGGTCCAAAACTTCAGGGACCATGCGGCCGGGTTCCTGATGTGCCTCTTGAAAATTTTGTGAAAAATATTGAACGGTTCAAAGTTATTCAAAACAAGGTCTCGTTATAAGTCAATGGGAAAGTTAACAAAACCTTTGAAAGTGTCGCAAATGCACTTTTACGGTCGCAATGGCCCTAGTAGTGTCACAAATCTGCCATTTTGTTTTCAGTTTGTGATCAGAAAATGCTTGGCATTTAAATTAGGGACCCTCTAGGGACACAATTCTTTTTGTGTTCACCTAGTTGGAGCCTGGGGATGCTAACCATGTCTTTATTTTAGGTTAAACACCCCAGAAATATGTTTTCAAATTTCTGGAAAAAGTACTTTAACAAATTACTGTCGCACACACAACACTTTCAGCAAATCTGTGCGAAAGCTTTTGAAATTATGAAAGTACTTTGCAAACACTATGGCCAAAATGACGGAATTATTTGCCACCTTGCTGCAAAAGAACAGTTAGGCCTTTTGTCCTGAAACTTGGATGGAAGGCAGCCAACATATCACGGATGTGCCTTTTGGTGGTTTGGTGAAAAATATTGTACGGCTCCAAAGTTATGGTATCCGGTTGATGCTTTTTCCCACAGACTAACATGGTGGCGCACGTAGTGCCTTTTGGGGCTCATATCTCGAAATGGTGCAAGATACAGATTTTTGTGGTGTAGTAATAAAATCGATAGCCAGGAAAATAATGATTTCTGTGAAATTTACATTTTTCTACGTTGCACGGTTGCTGAGATATTTGCAAGTAAGTACTTCCAATGCTTGTTTTATGCTTCCATTGCCATTACAATGCATACATTCTTTGTACACACTGTGTTACTCTATGCACCTTTGGTTGCAGTTTGAGGAAGCCACTCAACATCTCACAGACAAGTCTTAGGTGGTTTGATGCACTTCGGTTAATACAGTTGTGACTTGTATGGTCTCAGTTATGCAGTGGTGCCCTGGTACTGTATCCTGAGTAGAGACACAACAAAACTGAGGCTGTCTATATCTATGGTGTAGCTTCTTAATTGCAAGTTTGGTAAAGTTAGGACAGTTGAGTTGCATGGTCTCAGCCCGACAATGAACCCACCCACCACCACAGAGCAGGTACTGTGACTGAGTGTAGAGCCACAGGTAAAATAAGGGCATGGACATCAATAGTACACTTCCTGATTGCAGCTGCACAAGTTTTACAGTTAGGAGTTGCACAGTCTCAGCCAGGAATTTGCCCCCCACCACAACAGAGCAGGTACTGGATACTGAGCGTAGAGCCACAGGTAAAATAAGGGCCTGGACATCAATAGTACACTTCCTGATTGCAGCTGCACAAAGTTTTACAGTTAGGAGTTGCACAGTCTCAGCCAGGAATTTGCCCTCACCACCAGAGTAGGTACTGCATCATATTACACCTGTGCTGCGTGATTTGCACTGGTTGCTGATACAGTGGCAGATTACCTTCAAGGTCGCTTTGCTGACCTATAAGGCCCTACACGAGCAGGGTCACCACTACCTGAAAGAGCTCCTGCATCCCTACTGTCCTCCTGCTCACACGTTCCTCTGGAGAGGGATTGATAGAGATTTGCAGGGTATCTCTTAAAACATCGGGAGGAAGATCTTTTGCCTTTGTGGCCCCTACCCTGTAGAATTCTCTGCTCTCCAGATACAGGTTAGCCAGACCATGGAAGGGTATCAAAGTTGCTTAAAGACATGTAGCCCCCTACAAATGGGGTTCCTGAAAAGTCTTCCAAGAGCTTGCCTAAATGCTCGCTGCCCAGTTGGTGTTTGGCCCTATTGCCGTTTAAATGATGTTGCCAGTGAACGCTTTAAAGCCTCCATATACTGTCTCTTTAAGTGCTGCCTGATTGCAGATATAATTAATCTGAATGGGGGTCTGAGTGTTTCCTGCTCGAGTCCTGCCCGGTCTGTTGAGTAATCACTCCATTTCTGCCATCGCTAATTGTGCAGAAGGAGCCCTGTTGAAAGATGTAACTAATAGCTGGAAATTACTTAGAGTGATAATAATAATGTAGTTTGTTCTAACCTGCCTTTTTGCAGCAAGGACTGTTCAGTTAGCTCCACCATTTTGGTCCCGAACTGTCGAATTGGACCAATCAGTACTTGGGGACACTAAAATGGAGCTTGCAACTAAGGGGATATGTGAGCAAGCCTCTGGGAATAGTAGTTTTGGACTGTTGGCACCTTTTTGCACCAACGGGGAGAATGTTGTGACTGACAGCAGAACCGACCAATCGGACCTTGAGGATCTAAGGAAGTCCCCTGAGCTGTCTGCTGGCAAGCCAGATCTGTGTTGGCAGTTGAGAGAGAAGCAGCTCATGGTAGCTGAGCAGTACATCTGTGTAGTTCAAGTGGGAGAGTTGTGGAGGCCTGAGTTGAGGCCTGCAAGCCTGCTGTTACCCTGAGAAGAGAGAGATAGAATTGTTTCGACTAAACCAACTGTGTACTTTTGAGCAAGCTGCTGAATTGGGACCAGGCTTAACCTGTAGAAGACCGAAGATTTTGCTGAACGTGATCAGCCTGTCAGGAACTCAAGTTACTTTCAAGCTCTCAGTCTGAGCAGGACTTTGTGATCGTGACTGAGGAGCATTTTGCCTGGTACAATAATATTTTCTGGTATATAAATGTGCTGTGTACTGAATGGGGTTGCGATTTAGTTCCCTGTTGTGTGAACTGTATGCTGATTGCTGGAAGCTGAACCTAGCACCGAACAAACTAAATCCATTGCCAGTCCATGTGGCTAGGCCTTGCCACGAGGGCCTTGCCAGATTACCCTACTGCACAGAGAAGCGACATTGACGAGAGACCGTCCCAGGGTCAGCCCTCTGCTTCTTCTGGCCACCCAGATAATTCATCTGCTGTCTCAATCCTTGTCCCTCCTGTGTCCATTTGGGGTATCATGAGTAGCCATCAGGGTAGCTCCTGCAACTATCTTTAAATCTAAGTGTGTCATCTAATTACTTGTTTCTTTCTTCACAAACTGAGCCACCTGGCTCCAGATTACAAATCTGTGTTGTGCAAGTGTTTTTCCAACACAGGACCCCTACCAGCTGCAACGACTGCCTACCGTGGGCAACCGTCCTGGCTAGCCCACCCCTATTCACCTGGGTACCCAGAAGTGTGACAGTGCTAGGGAGTCTGATTGCTTGCACAACTGTATGACTATTAGAGAGAGTAAGCTAATTAACCTGATTGCCCCATCCTTGTTCAAACCCCTGAATTAATCAGATCTACTTTTTCTGCATTTTAAACAGTCTGTGGATCCTGTTTATGCTTGAAGTATTGTGTTGCGTGCCATTTGCTCTGTGTAATCTTATTTTACAGGAGGTCCCCAGGGTTGAGTTGGAGAAACCAGTCCTGGTGGTAAGTGCTAAAAGTGTGGATACGAGTAAAGCATATCAGAGGTATTGTGAAGGTAATTACTGTGTTTTGTGTGGGCCACTAGCGGGAAGGGGGATCATAGTGTCCCGAGGGCTGTGTCCTGGTTAGTTTAAGCATTACCAACCCTGACCTCTGGGTGGAGGCACCTGCTATCGAACCTAGGCCCCTAACCTACTACTAGCCCAGCAGGGAGGGTAGTAGTTCCTGGGATAGCACCACCTAGGGGTTACAGACATATCTATTCAACCAGGTCTTCTCAGGAATATACTAAGTTCAAATTTATATGGATGTTTTTAATATGTTTTATATACATTTTATGATGTATGGTGAATTTTTATGTTATAATGTGTAAAGGCACCTTGATTGATAGATTGATATAGGGCAAACGGCTCATAACTGATTATTGGCAGCCAGAGAAAAGTAAGACCACACATAAGATGTCACCTTTTTGTTTTATTACCAGGCATACTATACTGTCCTCCTTTGGCACTTCCACTATGTTGTTCTTTCTCAACACCGGAAGCTGCTCATCATGGTCTTTTCTGTTTCACCATTATCATTATCCAACAGCTCCTCCAGGCCACTAACAGAACCTAAATCTGAATGCACTGCCCTCATCTGGTTTCTCCTGCACCTGCACCACACTGTTCGTGCTCAAACTGCCCATTTCATCATCCAAGTCCAAACCATCACATTCATCCTAGCTCTGTGCAACTGCCGCCTACCTCATTCGCTCTCCATTTGTTTCTGCTTTTCTCCTCCTTGTCTACATCCTCCATTTCATAGTTATTACCTCATCAAAGCTAGACTGCCAGCCCCATTTCATTTAAATCTGTATTGGTACTACGGTACACATAGGTACCATATTTTGGCTTGCCCTCCTTGTGGTGCTGACTACTCCTTTAGTTTTAATTAAGGTAGTTTTGGCCTTTCCTATCTGTTTGGACAACATTGTGGAAGAACCACTACTGCTGCCAGATGAAGTACCAGTAACTGGTCCTTTACCAGTTAGGCTGTGCAGTGTTGTTTGTGCCATACATTTTCTCATATCTTTCCCCATTTCAGCCTCCACCTCACCCTGTCCAGTGCACGTTTCCAGTTTTTTAATTACACACAAAATACTTTTCTAATATGTATTTTCTTTTATTTAGTCCTCTCAGTTGTTCCCAAGTTCCTCAGCCCACTAGTACAGGCCTGCCTCACAGCCACTGCTCCCTTCCATCACATTAGCTAGGTTTATTATGTTTGCTTGCATGCATGTGCAAGAAACATAGTGCCATCATCTGAGTTTTAGGAGGTGTGGCAGCCCTCTTCCAATTCAGGCAGTGTGTTTGCAGGTGCGGCCACAGTTCTCAATGCCTGCTCGAGCTGTCTGTGACAGCTCCAAAATGCAGTGGAGTACAGTTGAAAGGGGGCTACGCTTCAGTGAGCAGCGATAAGATATCGCCTGCTCATCGCGCCCTACACACACACACACACACACACGCACGCACGACACTGCATGCTGCCCCACGCACATTGTGGCGCCGACGGGGGTGCCCAATCCCCGCCGGGCTGTGCTGCGCCTCCCAAAAGCTCTTCCACATGGCACGCTGGGTGCCCACCCCACATGGCTACGCATGTATAGCCTGACGGGGTGCCCAATCCCCACTCGGCTCCACTGTCTCTCCCCTCAGAGTGCAAGGTGCATGCTGGGAGCCCACCCCAGCATAGCAACAGATGCTGTCGCCGACGGGGTGCCCAATCCCCGTCAGCTCCACTGTCTCTCTCCCCCAAGCATCCAGGTGCCATGCTGGAGCCCACCCCAGCATGGCAAAATGTATATAGCCGATGGGGTGCCCTAACTCCTTTGGCTCTAGCCCCCAAACAGGCTTTCAGCTGCCATGCTGGGAGCCCACCCCAGTGTGGCAAACGTCCCTCATCATCTCAGTACACCTGCAAATAAAAACTGTCCTCGGTGCTTCTCCCTGCCCCTCCCACAACCCACACCCACCCACTGCGCACCCTGCCTCCCTACACCCCTCACCCTATACTTACCTCCGGACCTTGGCGATGATCTTCGTGGACGCAAACATGTCTGCACTCTTCAAAGCCGACTCATGAACTGAGGAAATACCGTAAGCTGTATAATGGGATAGATATGTTTTTTCAACTTTGCTGCATATCTCAGGTATTTTTGGAATTTTGCACCAAATTTTCAACATGGGGTTTTGGGACCTCTTCCATGAATGCTGTCACTGTCATGGCATTATTCAGGCCGAAGGTGATTTCGCAGTCACTCCACGAAATCACCTTCGGGACCGATTAACAGTGACACTGCCAGTGTTCATAAGGTGGGTCTCAAGCCTATTTTGAAAATTTGGTGAAAAATTCCAAAATGACTGTTTTACGAGCATGCGCCAGGCAGTTCCTATGCACGCTCATAAGTTCATTAAATTTTGTATTTACTCCAGATTTTCAACATTGCCATTTTACCACACCTCCTTATGAGCAGTACAGCTGTCATTTTTCACATCTTGCCCAAAATGTGTTTCCGCCCATGTAAGCGCACAATGGCGCAGTCGGTGTCTGCGAAAATCAATGTATGGGACACATTAAGAAAATCACAGTGACACTGTTCAGTGAGAGGAGGTCTTAAAATGGCTATGTTGAAAATTTGGTGAAAAACCCTGAAAATGACTGTTGTATGAGCGCATGCAGCAGTTCCCACGCACACCGTAAGTTCGTGAATTTTCACATTATCACCGATTTTCAACATTGCCATTTTACCACACCTTCTTATGAGTAGAACAGCTGTCAATTTTCACATCTCACCCAAAATGTGTTTCCGCTCATGTAGCGCATAATGGCGCAGTTGGTGTGTGAAATCAATGTATGGGACAAATTAAGAAAATCACAGTGACACTGTTCATGAGCAGAGGTCTTAAAATGGCTATGTTGAAAAATTTGCGAAGAAATTCCTAAAATGACTGTTTTACGTAGCATGTGTTATGAAAGTTCCTATGCATGCTCATAAGTTCTCAAATTTTTAATATTTTCACTCCAGATTTTCAACATTGCCATTTTACCACACCTCCTTATGAGCAGTACAGCTGTCATTTTCACATCTTGCCCAAAATGTGTTTCCACCCATGTAGCGCACAATGGCGCAGTCGGTGTGAAAAATCAATGTATAAGACACATTAAGAAAATCACAGTGACACTGTTCATGAGCAGAGGTCTTAAAATGGCTATGTTGAAAATTTGGTGAAAAAATTCTAAAATGACTGTTTCTGATGAGCGTGCTAGCAGTTCCTACGCGACGCGTAAGTTTGCAATTTTCAATATTTTCACTCCAGATTTTCAACATTGCCATTTTATTACACTTCCTTATGAACAGTATAGCTGACATTTTTCACATGTCACCTAAAATGTTTTCGACATGTAGCGCATAATGGTGCAGTCGTGTACGAAAGCAATGTTTGGGACAGATTAAGAAAATCACAGTTACACTGTTCATGAGCAGAGGTCTTAAAATGGCTGTGTTGAAAATTTGGTGACAAAGTCCATAAAATAACTGTGGTGCGAGTGAGCATTGCGCAGTTCCACGCACCGTGAATTCATGACTTTGTAATATTTCCAGTCCAGATTTTCACCACTGGCATTTTTCCACACTTCCTTATGAACAGTACAGCTGTCATTTTCACAACATGGCTGAAATGTGTTTTCACACTTTCAGCGCAGAGATGTGGTCACTGTGGGAAATTATTGTTCGGACAGATAAAGAAAATCACAGTGACACTGTTCATGATCGGAGGTCCCAAAATGCCTATGTTGACAATCTGCTGTAAAAATCCCCAAACCAATTACATTACGGTGTGCGTTGCACAGTTTCTATGCACGCCGTGACTTCACCACGTTTTTTATTATTTTTACTGCAGATTTCAACATTGCCATTTTTACACCTCCCTATGAACAGTACAGCTGTCATTTTTACATCCTGTTCTGAATGTTTTGCACCTGTGGTGCTAAATGCTGTAGTCGCTGTGCATAAGCAGCTTTCAGCTAACAACTGATATTACCACTGTTCATGAGGTGGGTCACAAAAAAACATGTTGAAAATTTGGAGTGAAAATACCAATGTATGCCTGAGGTATTAGGGTTTCCAACCATAACGCTCAATCCTGTAGAGAATGACAGGCATCAGGAGTGTGACTTGGGATTCTTGTCTGTAATGCTCATACCATTCCACACCCTGCAGCCAGTGAGAGGTCGAGGTATGCCTTGGACTCTTCAGCCCCAAAGTTCACCCCATTCTCCTATCCGCACCCATCTCACCGTGTTCCCTGATGGAATGGGGTGCGCCAAGGCCAAAGACCCCAAGGCACACAGTGACACTTGTCAGTGTCTGCAGGATGGGTGTGGTGAAATGGCATGGTTGCCTGACGCACCCAAAGGCACACCCCAATGCCTGTCACCTCTGCAGGGTGGTGGTGGGGTTGGCTTCGGTTCAATACTTCACTGCCATTCCTATTACGCAGCTCTGTAACTTCTACACTACCACTGCCAATGCCAGCAAGCAAACATTCGGCATTGACAAATGCTTGTTTTTCTAAATGCCAATGGCACAGAAAAGTACTTTTTCCTGTAGATATTTTCTTCTTATTTAGTCCTCTCAGTTGTTCCCAATTTTTCTGCCCACTCAGTACAGGTCCACCCTCACAGCCCACTCCTCTTCCACATCAGTATCTAGTTTATTTTTATTACACAAGGAAATATTTCACACCTGTTGCAGTACCGCGGATGTATGTAATCCTCTCAGTTGTTCCTACTTTCCTCTGCCCACTCTGGTACAGGTCTGCCCTCACAGCCACACTCCCTTCCACAACAGTACCTAGTTTTTTATGTTTGCTTGCACGCATGTGCAAGAAACATAGTGCCATCATCCGAGTTTTCGAGGTGTGGCAGCCCTCTTCCATTCAATCAGTGTGTTTGCAGGCACGGCCCAGTTCTCCAATGGCTGCTGGAGCTGTGTATGACAGCAGTCCAAAATGCAGTGAAGTACAGTTGAAAGGGGAGCTCGCTTCAGTGAGCAGCGATAAGATATTGCCTGCTCATGCGCTCCCCTCCACACACACACACACACACGCACGCATACTGCGTGCTCAGCCTTGCACACTGTGTAGCTGGACGGAGGTGCCCAATCCCCCATCGGCTGTGCTGCACCCCCCAAACAGAGTTCCATATGCCACGCTTGGTGCCCACCTCCAGCGAGCACACATCAGATAGCCGACAGGTGCCCAATCCCCATCGCTCCACTGGTCCCTGAATACAGGGTGCCACTCTGGGAGCCCACCCCCGTGGCAACAGATGCTATCACCAAGGGGTGCCCAATCTTCATAGGCTCCACACACCCCACCAGCCATCCTTGTGCCACGCTGGGAGCCCACCTGCATGTAGTAGCAAACGTCCTATGCCATCATTTTAACAAAACAAACAACCTGAAACTGAAAACGGTCCTCACTGTCTCTGCCCCCACCGCACCCACCCACTGCGCACCCGCCTCCCCACACCCCTCACCCCATACTTAGCTCAGGACTCTGCTGCGACGATCTTCGTGGACCGGGAACACTTCGCACTCTTCAAAGCCGACATGCAACTGAGGAAATACCAGTAAGCTGTATAATGGGATGGATAGGGTTTTCAACTTTGCTGCATATCTCAGGCATTTTTGGAATTTTGCACCAAATTTTCAACATGGGGTTTTGGGACCCCTTCTCATGAATGCTCTCACTGTCATGGCGTTAATTGGGCCCAAAGGGTGATTTGCAGTCATTGTGCAAAATCACCTTCGACTGAGTAATGAAACAACACTGCTACTGTTCATAAGGTGGGCTCTAAAAGCCTATGTTGAAAATTAGTGGAAGAATTCCTAAAAATGACTGTTTTACGGTGTGCATTGCGGCGGTTTCTCGCAAGCTCGTAAGTTCGTGAATTTTCAATATTTTCCCCAGATTTTCAACACTGGCATTTTACCACACCTTCTTATGAGCAGTACAGATGTCATTTTTCACATCTTGCCAAATGCAGCTCACATGCAATGTAGCTTAATAAATGGCGCAGTCGGTGCGAAATCAATGTATGGGACACTTAAGAAACTCACAGTGACACTGTTCATGAGCAGAGGTCTTAAAATGGCTATGTTGAAATTTGGTGAAAAATTCTACAAATGACTGTTTCACGGTAGCGTTATGCAGTTCCTACGCTCGCCGTAAGTTTGCCAATTTTCTATATTTTCACTCCAGATTTTCCACATTGCCATTTTATTACATTCCTTATGAACAGTACAGCTGTCATTTTTCATATGTCGCCCAAATGTGTTTCTGCACATGTAGCGCATAATGGTGCAGTCGGTGCAAAAGCAATGTTTGGGACGGATTAAGAAAATTACAGTTACACTGTTCTTGAGCAGAGGTCTTAAAATAGCTATGTTGAAAATTTGGTGACAAAAGTCCATAAATGACTGTGTTACGAGTGAGCATTGTGCAGTTTCCATGCACCCTCGTAAGTTCATGACTAATATTTTCAGTCCAGATTTTCACCGCTGGCATTTTTCCACTCTTCCTTATGAACAGTACAGCTGTCATTTTCACAACATGGCTGAAATGTGTTTTCACACTTTCAGCGCAGTGATGTGTGGTCACTGTGGGAAATCATTGTTCGGACAGATAAAGAAAATCACAGTGACACTGTTCATGATCGGAGGTCCCAAAATGCCTGTGTTGTTAATCTGCTGTAAAAATCCCCAAACTAATTACATTATGGGGTGTGTGCATAGTTTCTATGCACGCTCATGACTTCACCAGTTTTTAATATGTTTACTGCAGATTTGCAACATTGCCATTTTTACACCTCCCCATGAACAGTACAGCTGTCATTTTTCATATCCTGTTGGAATGTGTTTTTGCACCTGTGGTGCTAAATGTCAGAAGTCACTGAAAGAAGCAGCTTTCTCGCCAACAAACTGATATTGCCACTGTTCATGAGGTGGGGTCACAAAAACCTTGTTGAAAATTTGGAGTGAAAATACCAATGAATGCCTGAGGTGTTAGGTTTCCAACCATAACATCCCACCCTGTACAGAATGAGAGGCATCAGGGTGTGACTTGGGATTCTTGCCTGTAATGCTCATACCATTCCACACCCTGCAGCCAGTGAGAGGCATCGAGGATGCCTTGGACTCTTCGGCCCCAAAGTTCACCCCATTCTCCTATACCGCACCCATCTCATCATATTTCCTGATGGAATGGGTGCATAAGCCAAAGACCCCAAGGCACGCCGTGACACTTGTCAGTGTCTGCAGGGTAGGTGGTGAAATGGCGCAGAAGTTATGCCTGATGACCCAAAGGCACACCCCAATGCCTGTCACTCTCTGCAGGGTGGTGGTGGGTTGGCTTCAGTTCAATACTTCACTGCCATTTCTACTATGCAGCTCTGTAACTTCTATACTACCAATGCCAATGCCAGCAAGCAAACATTCGGCATTGACAAATGCTTGTTTTATTACACAACAAGGAAATATTTGTTGCCTGTTGCAGTACCGCAGATATATGTAGTCCTCTCAGTTGTTTCCGCTTTCCTCTGCCCACTAGTACAGTTTTGCCTCACAGGCACACCCCTTCCACCGCAGTAGGTAGGTTTAATTTTTTATTACAACACAAATGCTTTTCCCTAAACGTAGTTTTTGTTTTATTTAGACCTCAATTGTTCCTAGGCACTCTGCTCTCTCAGAGGCCAGGGCATGCTTGCTCTAACTGCCACATACCACCTCCCACTGTAGCTATTACTAGGTACTTCAGTTTAATAGAATACAGTACATGCAGCTTTTGCCTTTTTCTTTATGTCTTGTAGAGTCTTTCCTTATTCCTTTACTGTAAAAATAATAAATGCTTCATTTAAACTGACTGAGTCAAACAAAAAACACCCAGAGTGATGACTACAGAATATGTATTTTGTCATCTTTTGTGATATTAATTACATATATTTACATTTACGCCTGGACTCTGGCCCTCCACCAGGAGTCTTGCAGATGTCCCCACGACCCTACCCACAATCTTCTCCCTTCTCCACTCCTTCAAAGTTATGCCTCAGTCCCTCCTTTAACATTTTCTTTATTCCCTAATTTTTATTAGCGAGAATGAGATCAAGAAATGTTACATAAAAAAGAAGTACAGTGCACAAAAAGATAAGTGTATGCCAGTAGAAACGTGAAGAACAAACACATGCTAGACTGGGACAGTCAGAGAAACATCCATTCTCTGATATTTTGAACTGTAATGGTGCCTCTTCCAACTGATGCCAAGCCAAGGAGACTGATAGCTCCACCCACCCACCACATCAGCCAATAGCCATGACTGACAGGCAGTCTTCAATTCACCTACAGGCTGCCTAGCCTGTCGGTCTGGCTAGATATGGCCAATCGAGTTCTCTACACTTCTGTGGTCCCTCCCGGCTGGCACGTTTGCTCACGAGCCATTACTTGGCTCACTTCTGTCCTGCAGCCCACATTGCTGTGCTGTCCCCCAGCAGCCATATGACAAGATTGCATTGCAATCATGTGACTGCCGAACAGACGGGCTCCAAGCTCCCACTAGAGGAGACAGAGAGAAGTGGCACAAAAGGTTAAAAATGCTTTTTAAAAGGGATGCAGCAGACAGACCCAGACTCAGTACTAATAAGCTAATAAGCATTTGACTCTTATGGATCTGGGTCTGTTGGACCGCATTGGATCGGGGAGTTCTGATTTTCAGCAGGTCAGTCTGCCCATGCCTAACATGTTATACCCCTGACAGTACAGCACCCTCTAGCACTGCACTGTAATGTGCTGTTCAAGTTACTTTATTTCTTCAAGTTCAAGTTCATTTCCTCAGGAAGGCTCCATTAAGCATGGTCATTTACCAGGAGGTCCTGACACAGGCAATACAGAACATTAATACAAAAGTAGTACAGTAATACATAATCATAACTATTAAAGTAAATGACGGGTACAACATATCAACTGGATTTTCAACTAACATAAAAGCTATAAAAAATCAAATGAAAACAGTAAAATGGAAACAGAACACCAAGCAATAGAGGAGAGGTGCTAATGGGGTCAAAGCAGGTTAATGTAGGGTCTCTTTGTAGGAAACAAAAGTGCTGAAAACAAAGCATAGAAAGTAAAGGACCAATGCTGGGTAATTGAATAACAGAGGCATTCCTCATTAACAAAGTTACTTTTTAAAGATTTCTCAATATTCAGGGTGACAAAGTTAAATAATCTAAGGGTGTTTTGGAGTTTATTCCAAGTGGACAGTAAGTCATAAAGGATTGCAGATTTCCGAATCTGGGCCCCTATGCACTAATGGGTGTTATGCTCAAATCCCATGTAACCTGCCCACGCAGCACCACACCTGTGGACAGATGTGCACTCTGGGTATGCACAATGGATGCACACCTGTCCATGGCCCCTCCTGCCAACATGCAGGACTCTGCAGGGCAGCCCAGGGCAGAGCTGCAGGTCTGGCCGGGCATCCAATCAGATGCCTCCTGGACAGGGAGTGATCCCTTGCACGGAAAGGCACGGGTCCGGTGCGTGAACTGCGCTAGCAGACACCTGACTTGTGCAGCACAGCCCTAGGGGCGCTTGTGCCATCATCAACATCCCCAGTACACGGGGCCATTTAGGCATTGTTCCACAGCCCAGGACACCCCAGCCCCTGTGGAGCAAGGCATCCCTTTACAATGCACACACCGCATGCCAGTGTGCCTGCTGCCCAAGCAGGTGATCCCTGAACATTGTACCCCAACCCATCACATGTATCATGGTGGCCCCCAACAACACCCTACCCATAACCGCAGGTAGGGGTACCTGATGGCCAGTGGCACAGCCCTCCACACCTCCACGGCCTCCGGCCATTTGACCTCCAGGTGCGCATCAGCTGCGCACCCCTGTGTGGAAGTCAGATGGCCAGCAACTCATGGGGTGTGTGTGAAAGGCCATGCCATGGCACCTGGTACCCATCTGCAGGTACAGGTAGGGAGGTGTCAATGTCGGTGGGGTGTGGACATGCCCCACAGTTGGCTCTGTAGGCACTACCTGATGCTGGGCTGCAGGTGCAGGAGTGCAGTCATGGGGAGCAGCTGCAGGGATCATCTTGTAGAGAGCAGGGATGTCTGCCAGGGGTTCAGAGTCAGGCCAGCCATGGCTGTGGGGGGAACCAGCCATCCTGCTCATGGGCCCCTTTTCCAGTCCAGTGTATGCAGAGGCTGGACACATTGGAGCACTTACAGCAGGGCTGTCCATGGCATACCTGCCTGCCCCCTACATGCCCCAGTGCCCAGCCCTACTTGCCTTAATGAATGGCGCATATGGCTGGCATGCCTCCTCACCACCCCAGTGCATTGCTCTTTGCCCAGCCAGGGGAGCAGGTGCATATGTGCTGTGTGCCTCAGTGGCATCCCGCGCACAAGGGTACATAAATTCTTTTAAGGTATGTGCATGTAGCCACTCTGCCCCATTAGTTTATGGGGCACAAGGTACAATCTTGGGCACATCTAACACAATAAGAGAGTTTTTCCTAAGAGAGTAACAGCTGATGGAATGATGAAACAAGGCTGGGATGTAAGTGGAAGATTATTGATCAAAGCTTGATATAACCAGATACAGCTATGCATTTTCCTTCTCATCACAAGCGATGTCCATTCCACAGCAGAATAAAGTGAACAATGGTGAGTCCTAGAGGGGCATTTTATTTATTTATTTTACATTTATTAGAATTTTGGATAAATACCTTTGAGCCAATGGCTCTTTTACAAAGGCTCCACGTCAGTATGCAAAGAATAGAAGTACAATTTGTGTGAGATTAGCAAGCAAGCAGTTGGAATACAAATTTCAGTACAGGGTATACATGGTCTAAAAGCTGCAGGTAATATTATTGTTATTTTAACTGTTAATTAACAGTTAGAATAACACAACAAGCATACATTTAAGAATAATGAGTCACAGCAAGCAATATTTACATGAATTAAAGCTTCCAGAAGGGCATTGTCAAAGGAAAGGTGGAGTGGAAAACTGAGTTGCTGCCAGCTGTGCCATGTAACGAGGGAAGTGGGAAGAGAGTGGGCATAGGGGTAACTGGGAGGGAGGTAGAGGAAGAGGTGGGTGGGAGGCAAGGATCGGGGAACTTGTGCAATAGTGGGTGGTGCGAGCAGATTACAAAAGGGAGAGGAGAAGATGGTGGACCAGGGCTAGGGAGAGAGTCAGGGGTATGGGGGGAGAGCGGTGGCAGGCAAAGGTGGGGATAGTAGAGGTGCAAGAACAGGAGTGACTGCCAGGAAGGTTAGGAGAAACAGTCACAGGTGTTCTGGACACAAGCGCTTGATGTAGCTTGTGTTTGAATGAGTAGAGGTGCCTAAGTTGGTGAGTTCACTGCCCAGGAGTTAAACATCTTAAAGGCTCTACCTGCAAAAGACCGCTGGCCTTGGTGGTGTGACAACTCAGAACAGACAGAGAATAGTTGTCAGAGCTTCTGTGTAACAGGAACGGTTGGCTGGGCTTAAGAGAGACTGAACCCCAGGGGGCATGAGTGCCATCAATGACTTTTTTGCTAGTAGGCAGATTTGGAAAGTAATCCTATCCCTGAAGTTGCAGCCAGTTTGACTGTTCATAGAAGTTTCAGGTATGCATGCAGTGGGCACCAGTAAGAGTCTGTAGGTCCTATTCAGCGCTGTAATGATTTTCGCTGTAGCTGTGTAGCTGTGGCTGCTCCATAGATAACAAGCCCACAATCAATGATGGAGACAATAGAGCTGTGTATTGCTAGCTTAAAGGCATCAGACATCAGGCAGTGTCTATGTTTATAGAGAAGGCCTATATGGATATTTATGTTCGCAACTTAATCAATATGGCTGGAGAAGGACAGAGTAGGGTCCAGGGTTACACCAAGGTATTTGAAAGTCTGCATCTAGTCCAGGCTCACACCAGAGCTGTTTTTGATAGCCAACTATTGCCATTTATGTTTGTTATGTGTGCCATGGAATAGCATAGTCTTTGTTGTTTTGTAATTTAGCACTAGTTTCTGTGAGATGAACCAGGCCTTAAAACTTATGTGAAACTTTCCTGCAGTTGTTTCCCAAGGGGGGTCAGAATCTTAGAGAAATCACTGTGTCGTCAGCATACAGGATAATGTTTTATCAGAGGCAGAAGGAGATTGTTCAGGAAGATGCTAAAAGAAGGGTCCCAATACTGACCTTGGGAAAACAGCCCAGACGGGCAGTTTGAGGAGAGGAGTCACCAATCTTAACTTGTTGTGACTGGCTGGAGAGACTTGGAGAGATGACTGTTGAACCATTGTAGAGTATCATGGGAGAGCCCTAAGTTGCCAAGTTGTTCCAGTAGTAATGGATGGTTGACTGTATCGAAGGCCTTTGAGAGATCTATAAAGGTGGCACCAGCAAGTTGTCCTTGGTCTAGTGCTAGATGAATGTAATCTGTAAAATTCAAGGAGAGCAAAGGTGGTGCTATGTTTCTTGAAGCTGTGTTGCTGGCATTGAAAGTTGTATTTCTCCAAGTACTCCACCAATTGGTCTCGATGATTTTTCGAGAGCTTTGGATAAAGGGGTAGGATGGAGATGGGCCTGTAGTTACAGTGTATGCCTCTATCCCAATACTTCTGTATTGGGGACACCAGGGCGGACTTCAACTTGGCCTGGAAGAGTGTGAGGGACAAGTTAATAATCTTGGTAAGAGGGTGCAGGACATTGTCATGGTGAGGGCAATAAGCTTCAAGTCAAGTGTGTCCCTACTTGATCTGGATTTTGAGGAGGTATTTTTGGCATCCCTTTCAGTAACTGCCTTGAAATAGAAATGTGGATAATTTGTATCCTGAGTCTGTTGATATTGGGAGGCCATGGTTTGGTTGCTGTCAAAGAAGTTAGAGGGAAATACATGGCTGAGGTCGGTGAATGCCAGATTGAAAGTATTGGTAATTGTGGGGTCCAGGGTGTTGCTGCCATCAACTTTTAGCATATTAGGAGTTGCTTTGGACTCTTTTCCCTATAACTTGGAGAGGGTTTGCCAGAATTTCCTTCCATCCAACCATGAGTTTGATAGGGTGCTCTTGTAGTAGCTAGCTTTTTCAGTGTGAATAGCTCCAGTACAGGCATTCCTGGTGTCCCTGTATGCCTGAAAGTCTGCCTGGTTGCCAGAGGCTGTAGCACAAGCCCATAGAAGGTCCTGAGCTTTTAGTTGGCCTAGGAGTTTGCCTGAGATCCAATAGTTGTCAAGGCCTTTCATTTTGAGTTTCTAAAGGGGGCATGGATATCATATGCTACATTGAACTTTGAGATAAAGTATTGAAGTGCAGCATCAACATCCGGAGCGGTGTCAATCAGGGACCAGTCTTGTTGTCACAGGACTGACTTAAGTTGTGCAAGGTGTCCCCTAATTAGCATCCGACTATTGATAGTTTTGAGGGGTTTATTGAATTTATTTGACCATATGCACTGGACTGGGGAATGGTCACTAATGGCATCAGGGAAAACTGTAGTTTGGCTAATATGGTCAGGGCGATTTGAGAGAACCCAGTCCAGCAAGGTACTGGTCCCTGTTCAATAGTTGATCCTAGTGGGTGAGGTAACTAGCTGTGTAAAATTTGCAGCTGCAAAGGCATCCTTTAGTTGCTTGCACTGGGGCAAGTAAGAAGTCCCATAGAAATATAACTTCTGAGTTAAGCTTCAGACTACTGATGCAGGTAAGGAATGGGTTCAGGCTTGTTGTTGTCAGTTTGGGTGGGATATATACAGAGGCTATCGTCAGAGCTTTGTTATGGGCCCCAAGAATGACTCTAATAGCAAGGACCTGAAACTCATTACCAATAATGGATAGGGTCAGGACATGCCCTGTCAGAGAAATTTTTAGGTAAAGGGCACAGCCCCCTTTTTGGATAGTCGATCCTGCCAAAGATAGTATACCCAGGTATTGCCAAAGCAGTGTCAGGAATAATTGGAGACAACCAAGTTTCAACTACAGATAGTACATCTGGGCTGTGCTGTTCTGTCAAGGCAGTGAGGGCGTCTAATTTTTGGTAAGGCTGCAGATGTTGATGCTAGCTAGCGAGAGGGACCTAGTTCTACATTGCTCCCTTAGGGGTAGCTAGGGGTGGTCCAGGGCTGGGGTAAAAAATTGCCCAATATTAGCAGGAATAGCAGTATTAGTCTTTTAGGAGTTCCTTAAGATATCTGCAGTGACCACTACGTGCACTTTTCCCTTATACTTATTCTTAGTTGTTGTCTGTAGTGACCCGATCCTCATAGAATAAACAGTTTGATGGTAAGATCGACCATAGGCACAATAGCATGTTCGTGTATCCTAGTATTTGGGAGATGAGATGAGTGCTGCTGCAGCTGAGACTACTAGTAACCATTCCACTTCTGTGCAAGGGCTATCAACCAGGTGATCTGAGGTTGGTTGCAGGGGCATTTAAATATATTGGTAGTGTGGGATGCCAGTAGGGTCAGAAGGAGCAGGTCCAGCAGGAACAGATTAGGTTGTATTCTTGATGTAGTAATATTAGACCATGCAGATAGTTATGTTATCATTTATGTAATATAATCGGTTACCCACCCAACAGCAACAGTTCAACAGCGAGGTCCCCTACAGCGACTACAGCACCATGCCACTGTAGGGAACCTGCTGGAACCTGGCACTGTCTGTCGGGGGTCCTGCACCCCAAATCAGCTCTGACTCAGAGTTGATAATCCTAAAGTGGGATGGTGCAGGGGCACAGCCCCAGTGTGGGGGTTCAGGTGCAAAGCCCCGAGAAGAACACATATAGCCACTGGAAACTGGCAGCTGACTGCAAAATGCGATCAACCTGCCGGTTTCATTGTTAAAGCGTTGACAAAAATTTTGTCAAACACCTGTCGATCCTAATGTAATAATCTTGTCCAAGGCACCAGGAGTCAAATGATGAAAAAATCAAATCCACAGGAAATGGTGAGCTACTGGGGCCTAGTAAACTGTTGTTACTGTAGATCAAAGACCCAGAATGTGTTAAATTCCTGAAGGTGATAAACATTGGCCGTGGCATATGCAGAATGTAAAAATCCTTTGTTAGTGTCTTCCCTTGTTCTTCAAAATGGTTGTGAATAGATCTCAAAGACAAGCACAGATCATTTAGGAAGGGTCAGATGGAAATGTGGATTCAGTGCAGGACACACACCTCAGAGCTTGTGAAACTTATTTGCTGGACTTACTTTTGCTTGTGATGGCTTCCAAAAAGTTGATTTATAATGAGAATGCCAATACCTGGTGGTGATGCTTTGCAGTTTCTTAGTCCAGGAAACTTTCATAGATGTCATGTCCAAGAATGGCATAGTTCCTCCAAGCAGAAACACATGAAAATCCACAAAACTAAACTACTGACAGAGACAAACATAAACAGCCAGCCACACAGGCCAAGGAAGCGGAGTCTTCCCAATGGGACAACACTGGAAAAGACATAGCATTATTTACCATATCTGCTTGGTCTGGTATCCTTCCAGCAGACTGCACACTATCTGTGGATGCTCTGCAGATGTTCAGGAGGCAGATGCTGCACTCCTGTGTAGTCTCACTAACGCAATGGGACACAAGAATGAAATAAGTAGCCCAATGGAATAGCACATCTAGTTTGTGAAGGTGGGATGCTGGGCTGTTGGCATAAAGAATGTCTGCATAGTCCAAGAGCGGAGAAAGATAGCTTGGACTAACCTTTCCTGATGTCCATGGGGAAAAGGGATTTATTTCTGAAGAAGAATCCTAGTGTAATGTTCAGCTTTTTTATGAGTATATCGATATGGGTGGTAAAGGAGAGATGGTTGTGAAGCCATAAACCCAGGTTCTTAAATTTGTCCACAACTTCTCAGGTATTCCCTAGCAGCATTGTTATGGATAGGGTAACTGGTCTTGACTGTGAAAGAGTGGAAGTGGCACATGTGAAGCACATCACTTTAGTTTTATTTGCATTCAACAGGAGCTTTGAGTTGATGAGGTTAAGCTGAAGCTGGTTAAATTCAGTCTGAGAGTAGAACCAATTTCCTCAGGGAAGGTTTTAAGATATAGAGGACCATATCATCTGCAACAAATGAAGTTTTGCTGTATGAATATGGTCACTCAGAGAATTTATGTTGAGAGAAGAGGAGGGAGGTCTGATAGAACCCTGTGGCACACCTCTCATATGTGGAAGGGGAGAGGATAAGAGTTTATCAGCTTTAATGCATTGGACTGTGCTGGACAGATAAGTAGCAAACCAGTTTACTGATAACTTATTTAATCTGTGTTCATACAGTTCTGATAAAAGGTTATGGTCAACTGTATCAAATGCTTTACTCAGATCCAGGAACACAGCTCCAGTAAAGTGTTTACGGTCAAGGGCAGTAGCCATTCATCTGTTACTTTGGCTAGGGCTGAGATTGTATTACAGTGCTTTCTAAAGCTTGATTGAGAGGGTTTCATAAATCCATGTTCTGTGGGTAACCTCTTAATTAGGTATTAATTGTTGTTTTTTTAGCAATCTGGAGAGTTCAGGTAGTATGGAAATGGGCCTGCAATTATGTAGATCTCAAGGGTCACCTAATTTAAATAGGGAACAAGGTGGACTGTTTTCCACAGGGTGTGAACTGTGCCAGTGGTGACTGACATGTTAAATAAGTGTGTTATAGGGTCTTAAGATAATGCAGGCCCACCTGTAGAAAAAAGGGGTCAGTCCTGTCTGCCCTGGGGCTTTTTTATGTTGGCTTGCCAGCAGCTGCAAGTCAACATATTGAGAGAGTGCAGCTTTGGGGTGCGGCTGCTGTTGGGCGAATGCAGGGCATGCATCAGTAGGTGCGCCCCTCATTCCCCAATAAGCCAGCATGCTACGCTGACATCAACATTATGTAAAGTGGACATAACTTTAAACAAGTGCCGCTGCAATCAGAGACAAGCTCGTCATGCAGCAGCACAGATGACACATGCCCCTCAGCCATCCTTCTGCCATGCTGGGAGCCCACCCCAGTGTGGCAAACATCCCACGCCATTTTTTAAACCTGTAATTAAAAACAGTCCCACAGCGCTTCTCCCTGCCTCCCACAACCCACACCCACCCACTGCGCACCCTGCCTCCCCACACCCCTCACCCCATACTTACCTCCAGAGTCTGGCGCGACGATCTTCAGTGGACCGGAACACGCCTGCACTCTTCAAAGCTGACCGTGAACTGAGGAAATGCCGTAAGCTATATAATGGGCTAGATAGGGTTTTTTCAACTTTGTTGCATATCTCAGGCATTTTTGGAATTTTGCACCAATTTTCAACATGGGGTTTTGGGGCCCCTCCTCATGAATTCTGTCACTGTCATGGCGTTTATCGGCCTCAAAGGTGATTTTGCAGTCACTGTGTGAAATCACCTTTGGGACCCATTAATGAAATGACAATGGTGGTGTTCATGAGGTGCCCTCTAAAAGCCTAAGTTCCAAATTTGTGGAAAAATCCAACAAATGCCTGTTTTACTAGCGTGCGTTATGAAAGTTGCTACTAGGTTGGTAACTTCGCTAATTCACAATATTTTACTGCCGGATTTTCAGCATTGTCATTTTTGTACACCTCTTGTGAACAGTGCAGCTGTCATTTTCCACATCCTGCCCAAAATGTGTTTCCGCGACTCAGCGCACAATAGCGCAGTCGCTGTGGGAAATCAGTGTTTGGGCCAGAGTATGAAAATGACAGTGACACAGTTCATGAGCAAGAGGACCTAAAATGCCTATGTTGAAAATTTGGTGATGATACTCCATAAAATAACTGTGTTATGAGCATGCGTTGGCAGATTGCACGCACGCCGTACCATCGCGCATTTGTGATATTTTCAGTCTGGATTTTCACCATTGCCCATTTTTCCACACCTCTCGATGAACAGTACAGACGCTCATTTGACATATCGTGCCCTAAATGTGTTTTCGCATTTCGCACAGAATAGAGTGGTTGCTGTGAAATCACTTCTTGGGACACTTTGAGGAAATAACAGTGACACTGTACATGAGCGGAGGTGCTAAAATGCCTATGTTGGAAATTTGTTAAATGCCCATAAAATGGCAGTGTTGCAAGCGTGCATTGCATATTTCCCACACACTCTAGTAGCTTGCAATTTATATATTTACATGCCACATTTTCAATACTGGCATTTTACACCTCCTATGAACTGTGCAGCTGTCATTTCTCACATCCTGCCCGACATGTTTTCCTGCACTGCACTACTAAAACCCAAAGGGACACCCTAATGCTTGTCACTCTGCAGGGTGGGGTGGGTTGGCATCAGTTCAATACTTCACTGCCATTCCTATGATGCATCTGTCTAACTCCTGCACTACCAATGCCAATGCCAGCAAGCCAACATCGGCATTGACAAATGCTTGTTTCTATCTAGCTTCACTCAACATGTCCTCAACCTGCTTAAATGTTATTGGGAGGAGAAGACAGAGGGATTAAATGGTTGAGGGCTGGTAGGGCATCCTCCGACCGGGTGCAATTATCTAGCTTTGAGGCTGGGGATGAGTCAATGCTAACCCAGCAGTGGCAAAGTGGGAGTTTAGTTTTCAAGGGATTGTAGCTTTATCCAAGATAGAGATACCTTGAGAAATTATTTTGGGCTGAATTGATGGTGGGAGTCAGTGTCCTTCAATTGCTTTATTGGTCCACCACATTTTTGAAAGGTTACCTTTAGACTCTTCTAGAACATTTACATAATAATTGGCTTTCGCTGACCTTGTAAGTTTAGTGCATGACTTCTTGCATTTTAAAAGCCATCCAGTCATGACTGCTTTTTGTAGATCTAGCCATGGCCCAGAGTTTGTCTCTAGCAGCTAAAGTTTTCTTAGGTAACACCCCCAATTTGGGGGCGAACTTTTATGCCTTCGGTGTTCTTTCTGCTGCCGCTGGTGTCAATTTTACTCCCGCACAATTTGTTGTTTAGTGTCCTCTGGTGCCTCGAGTTCCCTTTGTCCCCTGCATAGCCTAAGTAACTTAATTCAGCCCATTTTGGGCTTAAAACAAAGTCATGAGCTGCTGGCATGTTTTTGTCCAGACGGCATTTGCGCATGTGCACTGAAGCACTTTTGTTTTACCTACCGGATTGCGGTCATTCGGGAGAGTGTCTCTGGTCCTGAGCACCTGTGATACTAAATGGGGACCGGAGACCTGGGAGAAGTTGGGAAAAGCCCAGAAGATTAAAAATAAAAGTTTTAAACACAGGCATAAGCAGGGATCATGAATATTAATGAACCTGCATACATATTAATGAGATGCTGCCAGCCACCTAGGGGCACAGTATTGCTGCGGCAGTGACAGCATGGGGGAAATAAATATTAAATAACAAATGTGCTTAAGAGAGCACTGTTGGGGCTATGTATCAGGGGATACAATTTAATAAAAGTTAATCTGCTGGCTGCACCACGACTTTATATGTGGGGACACTAAGAGGACTGTTCTAGATATGGAATGGCAGCTTCCATCTTTGTGCCTATCAACCAATCAGCGGCCAGGATTAAACAAAGGGCTTTGAGACAGTGCCAGAGACTTGTGGGGAATAAGCAGGGACAAAATCTAGGCACCAAATTGCTGTCCAATTAAAGGATTGGGACTGTGATTATCAGCCTGACAGCCAATCAGTACATAGAAATTTCTCTCCTTATAAAAAGAGGGATTGTTTGAATCTGAGTAGTTCAGAGGCACTTTGAGCAGCAGTTCAAGGGTGTCTGTCTGGAGCTCCTGAAGGAGAGAGGAGGTACTCTGCAGCTCGGAGAATGTGGGAAGAGGTCTGCTTTTCCTCTTCTCAACCAAAACGCCTGCTGAGTAAGTGTTGGGACTGCAAGTCTCCAGAACAACCTGCAATCCTCCAAAAGGAGAATTCCTCAGAGTAAATTGCCAGACTGAATGTAGGATCAAAGTGTTAAAAGATCCCAAATCTGCATTTCGGTGAGAAGCTGTTTTAGCCTCAGGGACTGCGTCTGAACTTCATGCTTGTGGTCACTGAAATTGCCTCCAGCCAATTTGCCAGAGGAGATCTGAATTGCTGTGTGCCAGCTTACATTTCCAGAACTGCAACTTTCAAGTGAGTAAGCTGTGCAACCTATTACCGAACTGTATCCAAGCTGAACTAGTGATGCCAAGTAATTTGTCTAATAGACTGTTGCTGCCTGTAAAAGCCAAGCTGCCAGCCCACCAGAGAAGGGGATCAGCTCCTGCAGAGAAGTTCATCACGGGTCCTGGTCCGTGTCAAAAGGACAAACTCCTGCAGCCTGCAGCCACATCCTACCTCAAGGAGAGCCATCCTGAAATCAGCACAGATCCCAAGGTCCAAAGTTCAGTGAGTATCACAGGGTATTACCCTGTAACACCAATTAACCTGTTTGTTCCAACTGATTTACCTTTCATATCTGCACTTTGGTTTGGACTGTCTTTGCAGGCCATCGGGCCTGGGATTGCAAAATTTATGGGTTTCAAAATGTGTTTTATGATTTCTACAGCCAAGTACAAACTAAAACCTTAACCATTTCTTTGTTTAAGGGCCCCAACCAGCTGCGGCTCGCCAGCCCATGGCACTGCCTCAGGCCTGCAACGTAGTTATCCAGGGTACCCAGTGAGGTTAAGGGTACTGTCCAAAGGGATTAATGTATTTTGTTGAATGTTTACACAAAGTCAAAATACTGCTAAAACCAAAAGTGCCTATTCATCAAGCTTTAATTTGCATTCCCTACCACTTATTTAAGCTCCTAAATAAATCTGCTTGTTGTTTAAATGTTAATCTGGTCCATGAGCATATTATTACCAAGTGCTGGTTTAATGCAAACAACTGAAAGGTGTTGTGTTATTGCTGGTAACTGCTCTTTACAGGTGCTCAGGGTGAATGCAGCATTCCAGACTCTGTTGGTAAGTGGTCACTGTGAGCATATTATTAGCATCTCCAGTAATTGTGAACTGAATGCAAAGCAAGGTGGTTATTGTAATTTCAAGTGTGGGGCTACTAGGTGGGGCTATGGGTAGTATATCTTCCCAGAGGGCTGTATTAGTTCCAGATCTAACCCACTAAATCATTACTCTGGGTGGAGGCACCATCATTTTATTTTACTCTTAGTAGTGACACCACAGTGACTGCTGATAGCGAACCCAGGCCCTCAACCTGCAGTCAGGAAGCAGGAGGGTAGTAACCCTTGGTATAATGGTACCAGGGTTACAACTTTGGAGGCACTGCTCTGATTAGTGCCCCCAGTGGCCAAAATCAAAAATACAATTCAAAATTTAATGGGTACCACTGAAGAAATGGCTGTGCATCAGTTGGTTGCATGGTGTACGAGCATGTAATTGACCCCAAAATGCCTTGTTAATACTAGACATACTCCTGGGTACTAGTAAAGACACTATAGAGGGGCACTTTCAAAAACTGAATGTCTGGGAAAAGCTGTAGTGGTAAGCCAACATGCTGACTTGACTGCCCACATTCTAATGGCTTTAGTGGAGTGTAGCAACCCCGTGGCAGCACTAAGGTGCGCAAGACTATTGCTATTGATGGGTCCCCAGCCGCCTGGAGGGTGGTAACTAAAGATAGTGAGGATCCCTCAGAAAATGAACTCCCACCCTTATCTAAGACCTTTGAGGAGAAGTTTGCCAAGCAGTTACTGGATGAGTGCAAAACCTTGAGAACTTCAAAAAGTTATTCATGCCACCTGTTCCTTCCTGACACCTACATCAGTTCCAGTACCTGCCCTTCACCAGCTCCTGTGCCCACACCAGTGCCAACACCCACGGCTGTGCCCACAGTTAGTCATGACTCTTACCACAGGCTGTGAGTGTTTTCAGGCATTCTACCCACATCTACTGGGAAGATGATTGTGAGACATGGATAGACTATATTGCCCCCAGTGCCTGAATGGCAATGTTCCGAGGCAGAGAAGAGAAAAATTAAGTGGAAGTCTCTGAGGTCCTGCTGTGGCTATTATCTCTGCCAAGCAAAGCCCGGACTCAGACAAGGATCTCTGGTGGAGGGTTAAAACAACTCATCAATGCCAAGGGAGCCTTGTCTGTGTATGTACCTCAACTTTAAAACCTACAGAAATGCCTTAGAAAAGGTATTGTGACTCCAGACAAGCTAGATCTAATTAGGCTGGACCAACTCTTATGTCTGTTCCATTTTCTGAATTATTGTTGCTTAAGTTACGGCTGGTAGACCAGCTGGATTCACCTCCCATATGATGAACTGATGAAAGAAATCTGGGTGGAGCAAAAGAGGCCACCCTGGGGGCTCTCATGTATCTGCTACTGCCGCCCATGTTCTGGAGAATGATCATAACAGTGCAGTTCAAGGGTGGAACATATAGCACCGGACGAGCACTCAGAGACTGTTAAAGATACCTCACTATAGGAAGAGCTGTTGAGGGAATTCAGAGAAATGAAAGCTGGTGCCCCTACCAAGGTCACTTCTGGGTAAAGACCCTGACCCCTCTTAGAGCACGTCTGCTGTGGAGTGGGGTGCATGTCAGGCACCCTCTGCTGATGGCAGAGCAAAGACTGAAATAAGTGAATTGACTGCTACGCTAAGAGAATTTCTGAGACATATTGCACCTCCTTTGTGAGACAGGAGGTCAAACCAAGACTTTCTTTTGTCAGTGCTCCAGCTCCAGCATCAAATGGTGCTCCTCCCAACCAAAACAGACAGAATAACCACCCTAATGGTGGGATGTGCTAGGATAAAAGTATTAGGGACTTTCTGACTTGATACTCCTCTCAACCCCTAGCTGTGAATGGAGACCAGCTCCTAATGCAATGTTTCAGTCAAGGCAGACCAAAGAAAGTATAATTTGCCACAACTGTGGAAAGGATGGGCATAGGAAAGAGATTGCTGGTCTCAGTGGGACCTAGAAAGTGGTCAAAAACTACAAGGGAGCTTTGGAAAGTAAAACAGTTGCAGAGGGATGCAGGGAATGACAGCAGCAGAGATTCAGGCAATCCCAAATCCAATTTCGTTGTGGCTAGGTCATTTGTCTAAGTTCCTGCTAATGTTCCTCTGGACTGGACCCAGTTGACAGGCCCTTCCATGGTCACCACTGTACATATAGACAGGATCCCTGCTCAAGCAGTTTTAAACAGTGGGTCTCAAGTCACAGTAATTATCCAAGTTTGGTATGAACAGCACTTATCTGACCACCGACTACAACCTCTCGATAGGCTGCATGTTTGGGAGCTGAGTGAAAAGTCTTATCCATATCTTGGTTACTTAAAAGTATGGCTTTCTTTCCATTCTCTGTGGCTGGTGTAGAAGATTCTGTGGAGACGTTAGCACTCATCTGCCCTTCTGCTGGAGTTTACTGATGGTATCCCTGTACCGACTGGCACCATTGCACACATATGTGGGCGCCTAGTCCAGTTATGTGAAGAAAGGCAGAAGAAGGAGACAGGAAGAGTCCTGCACATCCATGCCATGATCCAAGGCCTATGAGAAACAAATGCACCCGAGGAGAGCAACAAAGATGAATCTGTTGGGATGGTCTGGAAAAAGATCCTGCTGCTATCACATTACCTCCAAATGTAGAATGCAGTATCAGTGGTGAAGTCGGCAGCAAAAGATGTCATCAACAAAATTCTGATGCTGGATGCCCCAGATGAGGAAAGTTACTCAAAGGACTGCTGATTAAACCCGTGTGCTTCTGGCCCAGGCTCATGCATACACCCAAAGAGTGGTGGTGCGGATACAAAATGTTACAGACTGACACAGAGGATGCACCCTGGCTAAAGACTACTGTGCTGACACTGCTGTGCTCCCATCCAAGTGCAAAACTGAAAAAGTATGTGAGGTATCACCTGACATGTTTGATTTTGAGATTCACCTATCCCAAACAGCTGGAGAACCAGGATCAGTAAAAGCTGGCTCAGCAAACCAAGGTATTCTCCCTCAAGGAATGGGATGTTGGGTGTGTCACGGGTGCTGAACACAACACTCACCTGCACAGTGACAGACCCTTCAGAGAGAGGTCTAGACATCTAGCTTCTGCCGACATCAAAGATGTCAGATGTCACCTACAAGAGACCTACCTAGTCATAATGTAGTGCGCTTAATAGTGTATGACATTAGTGCTAACCCGAATAGTGCTGTACAAGACAATGAGTGGTGCAATACCGTGCATACTGCTGTGTGTGTGCACCTCTTGCCTGTCCCAAGAAGAGGATAAGACCTCTGCTGGGATGGGATTCCACTGAGCAGCTGCCATGGCTCAATGGACTGAGCCACTGCAGCAAGAAATCAGGTGCTGTGTCTGGGACCAGATTTGATTCCTGGTCCCAGAAACTTTAATTTTTTTCACACTTTGTGTGATTTGGAGGTGATCCCCGCAGTTGAGAATCCTTATTGGGGTAGTTCAGGGGTGCAGCCCCATAACAGAGGGTGTGGGGTAGAGCCCATCTCAGAAAAGAATTATGCTGCATTCAAGAAATCGCCTATATTGTCAGCACAATTTTTGCATGCAGCATAATATCTTACAATATTATGACCCTGTGCCTACAAGAGATATTAGCGGCAGGCATCATGCAAGAGTCACGCAGCCCGTATGGTCAATATTATAACAAGTGCACCAATGGAACTCATCTGCATCAATTTTCTTAGTTTGGAGCCAGATTCAAAGGCATTGATAATGTGGTAGTAGTCACGGATCACTTCATGAGGTGTGTGCAGACCTATCCAACCAAAGACCAAAAGGCCTCAACTGTAGCCAAAGTTCTCAGTGAAAAGTTTTCTGTACAATACGGTGCCCCCCAGCATATCCATTTGGATTAAGGCCGGGATTTTGAAAGCAAACATATTGAAGAACTGTCTTCCCTATGGGGTGTAAGAAAATCCAGAACAACCTCCTATCATCCACAAGGAGATCTGCAACCAGAAAGGTTTAACCAAACTTTGCTTGATATGCTGGGCACCCTGCAACCTAAAGACAAGCCAAAGTGGAGCCAACAAATAAGCGCACTTGTCCATGCCTATAATTGTACAAAGAATGATGCTACTGGTTTTCACTGTATCACCTTATGTTTGGCAGAGAAGCTCACCTTCTGGTTGATGTATGTTTTGGAGTGTCTCCTGATGGTGTTCAGTTGGAAAACTATCTGCAGTATGTCAAAAGTTAAAAGCTCAATTAGATTATGTCTATCAGCTTGAAAATACCATGGCAACAAAGAAAACCTGGCTAACAAAACTCACCATGACAAACGTGTTAAGGCCCAAGAGCTCCAACCAGGTGACAGGGTACTGTAATGAGAAACTTTGGACTTCCAGGTAAACACAAAATAGCCAACCACTGGAGTCACATCCCATATAGTAGTAGTCAGTAAGCTGAATGATTTGCCTGTGTATAAGGTTCATCCAGAAGGGTACCCTTGTGCTGTCAAAACCATTCATAGAAATCACCTCTTACCTATTGGCTAGATAATAATCAATAACGTTCAAGAGACTGAAGCTCCTCGGTGCCCTGTAACTAGGTCTGCTACTAAGGCCAAGCAATAAAAATCACCAGACTTCTGCTTCCCAACCTTTTGTTTCTAACATTAATGTCTCCAATCCTGCAAACATTGTAGGTACTGAAAATACTGAGTCTGAAAGTGATGATGAAAGTGAATTCTGTACTGCTAAAACCAAAAGTGGCCATTGATCAAGCTTTAATTTGCATTCTCTACCACTTATTTAAACCCCTAAATAAATCTGTTTGTTGTTTAAATGTTAATCTGGTCCATGAGCATATTATTACCGAGTGCTGGTTTAATGCAAACAACTGAAAGGTTTTGTGTTATTGCTGGTAACTGCTCTTTATGGGTGTACAGGGTGAATGCAGAGTTCCAGACCCTGTTGGTAAGTGGTCCTGTGAGCATATTATTAGCACTCCCATTAATTGTGAATTGAATGCAAAGCAAGGTGGTTATTGTAATTTCAAGTGTAGGGCCACTAGGTGAGGCTGTGGGTAGGTGTAGCTTCCCAGAGGATGGTATTAGTTCAAGATCTAATCCACTAAATCATTACTCTGGGTGGAGGCACCATAATTGTAGTTTTACTGTTGGTAGTGACCCCACAGTGACCCCGATAGCTTAACCCAGACCCCCCCAACCTGCAGTCAGGGAAGCAGGCAGGGGTAGTAGCTCTTGGTATTACAGCACCAGGGTTACATGGGTCTGCAGTAAACTACGGCTGTGAAGCCTTTTAACTCTGGTCTTGATAAAAGGCGTGTTCCTTTATTATTGCTAGAGTAATTCATTAAAGATAAAGAACCTCTGTGTGCAAGCACTGAGGCAATGGTTACCCCAAAGGGCATTTAGCTGGGAAGCCAAGTTTCAAAGAAATACAAAATCACACATGCCCCACAATGCAAAGCATCATGGGCTGCATATGCAAATCACTACAGAATATTATGCTGGTTCAACTTTAAGCAGAAATGCATGGTGCCAAAAGGCCTCTCATGGTTTGCAAAGGGTGCCAACAGAAGACATAGACACATGCTTTGTCCTACTGGGACTCATCAGTATACCTCATCTGTTTGACTATTCAGAATGAACCAGCTACCCTAAAATGGTCAATCTGGGTTATGCTGTGGTGAACCCAATTAAAAAAAAAACAGTTTAAAAGACAAAGAACCTCTGTGTGCAAGCACTGAGGCAATGGCTACCCAAAGGGCATTTGGCTGGGAAGCCAAGTTTCAAAGAAATACAAATCACACATGCCCCCACAATGCAAAGCATCATGGTCTACATATGCAAATCACCACAGAATATTATGCTGGTTCAACTTTTAAGCAGAAATGCATGTGCCGAAAGGCCCTCTCACACAGTTTGCAAAGGGTTCCAACAGAAGACATAGACACATGATTTGTATATGCAGCCCATGATGCTTTGCATTGTGGGGACATGTGTGATTTTGTATTTCTTTGAAACTTGGCTTCCCAGTGAAATGCTCTTGGGTAATTCATTGCCTCAGTGCTTGTGCACAGAGGTTCTTTGTCTTTAAACTGTTTGTTTTAATTGGGTTCACCACAACATAATTCAGATTGACCATCTTGGGGTAGCTGGTTCATTCCACTGGGGTGTCAAACAGATGAGGCATACTGATGAGTCCCGTAGGATGAAATATGCATTTGTGTCTTCTGTTGATACAGTTTGCAAACTGTGTGAGAGGCCTTTTGGCACCATGCATTTCTGCTTAAAGTTGAACCAGCATAATATTCCATGGTGATTTACACTGCGGGACATATGTGATTTTGTATTCATTAAAGATGTCCACTGCTTCTTCAACTGATTGTGCTAGATAAAACTTTTCCAGTTAGAATTCCTGAGATCATTTAAGTAGTTGTCCACTAGTGAAGCGCCTCTCCAGTTTCTGCACTCCGACTGCTATGTTATGGTCACTGACATCATTAAAGAATACAGCTGAACATACACATTTATGTGTCCTGTTTGTTAGTATGAGGTCTAATCATATACTTTTCACAGGGTTTTTGCCATTGGGCCTGTAGGTTCAAAGACTAATTGTGAGAAGCCTAACTCATCACATAGTTCCTTGAGGTTATTGGATCTAGAGCTCAGCCAATCTAAATTGAGATCTCTAAGGATGATTGTTTCATTAGGATTTGAGTCAATAAAGTTGCGAATGGTTTGGAAGCTTCAAGCCCTCAGATGGTGATCCGTAGCAGCCCAATATATTGATTGATTCAACAGATAACAGTGTTAGTTTTAAAGCTAGGCATTTGAATTCTTTTGGTTTTGAAACTGCAAATGATTCTGTGGCTGAAAGCATTTCATTGACCATACTTCGAACCTCCCAGCCTGCCAAGGTGTGACAGAGGGCTACAAAATGTGTGACAAATAACCAAAATGTGGTACAGTCAATTTTTCGCCAGCACATTTTGTTGTAAAGTGAACAAATGACTGAACTTACCACAACAAAGTTTATGTTTGTATGTTGGTATGTGGCTCATGTTCTTAGCTGAAATAAAGATAAATGCAAAATGTGTGTTATCATTTTATTGAAATTAAGCCAAATCTAATGCACCAGTGAATGCTTGTATTCTTAATTGAAATAAGGATAAATGCAAATGTGTGTTATTTTATTGAAACTATATTAAATCTAATGCACCAGTGAATGAAACATAATCAGTTATAAAGTACTTGAAACAAATAACCTTGTAACTCAACTAAACAATTATATAGATCATGCAAACCTTAAATAAAAAATAAAAAACTTATTTACATGCAACCAAAACACCTGCCAGACCCAATATAAACAAAAATCAAATTAAAACAGACAGTGTATGCAACTGAAATTACTTAAATCACGCAATAGGTCTTAAAAAGGTCAAATGTCCTCCTTCAAAACATTATATGGCACATGTCTATGTTGTGGTCTGGTGTTTATTATTATTGAAGGAAACAGTTGCTTTTCAGGCAGCAGCAAGGATATCCTTTGAATCTGAACATCATAACAGTCTTACTCCGCATTAATTTGTATTGCCAGGAAAGAGTTCAGAGTTTGAGCTGCAGGGACTGTTGTAGCTTTGTTTTACTTTCACACCATCAGCATTGAAATGGAGCAAACAAAGTAATACCATCACCAGTCTTTTGAAGTGCTGCAGTGTACCATCTCTGCTGTTTTGAGAACCCTGGCCCAGTACTTTGGAAGGGCTGAATTAGGTCCATTTATTAGTCCTTTTAGGGATCTGTGTTTGAAAACTGGTAAACAGAAATGTGTCAATTAATGTCCTGCTCTTCTGTAGTCTTGTAGATTCCTGATGATCTGCTCTGTCCAATATCATAGAGGCTGTTATCTTGAGCTTAGATGATGGTTTGAGAACAAGTTCTGCATTTTGCAAAAACTAGTTGTGCACAAGAATTTTCTTTAGTATTTTGAGAAGACAGCAGAATAAAACAAAATTGTTTCCTAGTAGTTGGTTTTTACAATGACTGTACCAGCAATGCTATATTCATGGTCATTCATGTATTGCCACACTTCTGTTCCCCGACAAGTCACTGAGGCACAGAAAACTGTCAGGATTTTCCAGAACGCCAACATCATTGTCATTTAACAATTTCCTGCCATGCTTGGCTGCAGTACAGTACCTGCATATAGGTGGATGAGCGGATATGTCCAAATGCAGTCATCAGTTGGCTTCTTTTTGCAACTGTAAGTTGAACTGGCAAAGAGGTTCCAATGCATATTTTAGGAACATGATCTGCATTCTGATTTCATGGCTTTTCAGGTTTCTGTGGCAATACTCCACTTTGCCGATCTTGGTTCTGTTATCAGGAAGTACTACAGGAGTGCAGGCTACATATCCAGCATTCTCTTGACCACCTTATTCAAGCTCAGCCACCATGCTGGTGTATACTTTATTATCATGGTGGCTCCCCATCCGCAAACAGTGCAAATTCTTTTTACTTTTTCTGCCACTGCTCACTGAAAGCAAAATGGCAGTAAACAACTGACACAAGTTCTTCAATTTTTGACAATGTCAGCACTCCTAATTTGCTGCAGATATCTACCAGGTGCACAGACATCTCACGCTTACAATATTTGGATTAAGTGTTTGCAGTCTGATATCAGAGTTCCTTTTTCTGATCATGCAGGCATCATTGTCTGGTGACAGTGCAACAAGATTGTCCGCCAAAACCCGAAATCTGTTAAGTGTTTCCACCAGACAGTCTAACATGGCTTTGTCCAGTCCCTGACACACACTCAGGCATATCCAAGAACTTGACAGCATGCTTTCCTTTGATCTTCGTCAAAGTAACCTATCAGAATGACCAACCATTTTTCATCTCCCGTGTCTGTGCCATAATCCATGTAGACACAATATAGTACTTTCAGCAGTTTTCTGCAACATGGCCCCATGACGTCCCTTGCACTGCGGGTTGCCTTTGTTACACTACGTAATTTTTTGAGCACTTGAGGATCAGAGCAGTACTAATGTCAGCCTCTGTAACTTGTGATCCTGCTTGTGCTGCAAAACATTTGAGAGCTTCTGTCCAGATGTGGTATGACTGGCATTCCAGCAATGCTTCTCTCAAACTGCATGGCACTGCAGATCATGTCATCCACCATAATTACTGGTGAAATCACTGCAGCATATCTTACAGAATGCATGTATGCTCCCTTTCTTGATCTTGGTGACCCAATCAAATGAAGACTTCCATGTAGCCTGGAATGTTGTGTACTGTACCATTTCTTCTCTGAACCATGCATACTGGAATTATTTGAATCAATCAATCAATCCATTTTATTTGGTAAGCACATTGAGGAAGACCCCCTTTACAGTTGCAACAAAGCACAAATACAAACATTGAGTATAAAAGGCATATGCACATTTTAAATACAGTTTCATTTGTAACACTTGCAGTGACTGTATGACAGCTGACAGAACAAAGATGTAAAACAAGAAATTCTCAGTAATATGTTAAAATCAGCAACATTCTGAATCTGCAATCATACATGGGGAACAGAATAAGGCAGATAAAAGGTACTTAGTTCTAGTTTTTGCTAGTGTAAATGAAAAAGCTAATTGTTCCTCAGCTTATGGGCTTATGGGCAAGGTCATGGAATCACTATTGAAGGAAAGAATAGTGGAATACCTTGAAACAAGTGTATTATTGCTGGATCAAAGGCAACATGTTTTCAGCAGGAGGTCTTGCCAGATAAAGTAAAATGAGATTGAGTTCTTTGACTGGGTGACTAGGGAAGTGGATCAGGGTAGAGCAGTAGATGTGGCATACCTGAATTTCAGGAAGGTCTTCAACACCATTCCACATAGAGTGGGACAGAAAGTAGTAAAATGGGTAAGAAGTTGGCTGAGTGGCAGGAGTCAGAGGGTGGTGGTAAATGAAGTCCACTTGGGAGAAGGCAGGGTGACAGTTAGGTACCTCAGGGGTCAGTACTAGGCCTGATCCTCTTTAATGTCTTTATCAGCAACATTGCAGAAGGGCTAGAAGGAAAATCTGCTTGCTCATGGATGACACAAAATCTGCCACAGGGTGGACACATGGGGGTAGAAAAATGAGAAATAATATAGGAAGTTAGAGGAATTGTCAAGTGTTTGGCAGCTGGGTTTCAATGTCAAAAGTACAAAATCATGCACTTGAGGCACAGAAACCAGGAGGCTATGTACCAATTTACAGGGCAGGTAACGGCAACCACCAAACAGGAAAGGGACCTGGGGTAATCATTGCTAATGACCTGAGGGTAGCCAAGCAGAGTGAAAAGGCAGTGAAAAAGGCCAGTAGAATGCTGGGGTGCATAGGGTGGGTATCACCAGTAAGAAGAAGGAGGAGGCAGTGTTGCCCCTGTACTGGTCAATGGTAAATCACACCTTGAGTAAAGTGTTCAGTACTGGAGACTCCACCTAGGGAAGGTCAGGTATAGAGTGCAGATGGTACAGGGGCGGGCAACCAAAATGGTGCAGGGACTGCATCAAAAGCCCTCTGAGGACAGACTAAGAGAAATGCATATGTACTTGCTGGAGGAAGGAAGGAAAGGGGAATATGATAGAAACATTCAAATACATAACAGATATTAATAAGGTACAGGAAGGTAGTGTTACACGAGGACCCTGCACTCTAATTGGTACCCTCAGAGGTACACCATAGACAACTAGCACTTAAGTATATGTTATACTAACATATAGGGCTAAGGGCATCTACTGTACAAGAGTAGATGTCAGGATATGAATGCATATTGTTGTAATACGCTTTGCTTGCTAATACATATATTCTGCTTGTATTTTTCTGTGTATTTCTTACTTGTAAGATGCCAAGACACCTGTGTCTTTGGAGTAATTATAATATGTAAGACAGCATTGCCACCTTTTGGTGATTTGTACTACTACACTGAGTTATGTAAGACTCTGTATAAGAACTCTTTTGTTCTCAAACTGATGACTTTACAGAATTGTATAATGTTATCTTGGACCGTGGAGCCACCTCAAATTTAGCCAATAGGGCTCATCTATGTAACTAGAAATGTTTCTATCTTACAGTAACCATAGTAATTATCATAGGTATATAATCTAATGCACAAGCCTTATACCTCGGAGGCCTCAGGAGAGACCCAAAGACACAGAGAAACCTCAAGGTATATGACGCTTAGCACTGGCTCCAGTTCGTATTGGTAAGAACTACTTAGGGCAACTGTGATTTATCCTTTTGGTAGTAATAAACATTTTATTACTCTAATGCAACGTGTCTGTGATTACTTGCATTCCCAATATCGTCAAGAATTTGAAAGTGAGTTTAGACCTCTAACAATTAGCGACTGTGTGCAGGCAATATTTGGTGTTTGTAGGTTTCACTTGTTGCTTAAACTTTTCCCTTTCCCACAGGGACAGTAGGTATACACTCCCGTATCACCTCTCCCATTTTAAAACCAGTTTGTAGTAACTTGCAAAGTCTGGCTGTCTTTTGGTGTGGTCGATGCCGTCTCGACCCACTCCATAGCAGTTTTGAATTGCAAGCCTACAACTTATACAGTGCTCGGCTGTGTATAAAGTGCTCGTGCTGTGGATCGATACAGCACAGTGCCCTTTCACAGTTTAAATTTTTGTTCCCTCTTACACAATGGCCACGTATCAAATATCTGCGCAGAACTGAGACTCAATGTCTCGAACTTTTGCCTCCCATGGAGGATGGGCTGACTTCGGGGATGCAAGTCAATCAGAAAACCCTATACTGGGATTTCAACCCAGTACACGAAGAAGAGGCAATCAGCCAATAAGCGACAAGCTAAAGTATTGATGGTCACGGCTCTCTCGCTGCTTTGGAAGCCTCCAAAGTGAGGTTTTGAACCCTTGATCTGCAGATGTCATCTCTTAAGCAACAGATGGGTTTGCAGGAAACAGAATGTATAAGACTGCAGCAGAACTTGAGTCCGAACTCCAAACTCTACGAAATGAAAAGGTTCACTATTGCATCATTCAGCTCAAGCTGGAGAACAGGAACTGTGTATGTTGAAAGAGAGTATGAAAGTTTGAGACAGAATAAAAGTCAGGCATTGCAAATGAATGATTTGCTGAGTGCTGCAAATGCTCAGTTGAGTGACAAAATGGGTGAGTTGCAGGGCAGAGATAAACCAGGTACGTAATGACTTAGAAGTGTCTATCAGGGACAATCGTGAATTGGCGCCACGTATAGAGTGTTGCAAAAGCAAAAGCAAGATGAAGTTGATATGGATGTTGCAAGTGTGAGTCATAATGAATGTAGAACTAAGATGCGAAACTGCGCCATCAGCGAGAAGTTTGGCTGGCCATGTTAAGGCAATGGGAGGTGTAGTCCCTGCCTTACATACGTCATCGAAGGGGTTATCTGATGATGACATTTCACAGTACAATGCCCAGTCACACCCCTACTATGGCCCTGAGACCCCACCAAGCCATCCACAACATGGCGGACCCCACCCACTCTCCCCATGTCATACATCATCAGCGTCGTGATGCCCATCATGGGAGACACCAACATGGCAGCCCCATGATGGGGAGCAGGCCAGGACTGGTCCCGACGTCACCTCCGGTATCCATTTTATAATGTGGAAGACAGGCAGGAGATAGAAACCATGATTGAAACTGCGATGAGGCAATGTACCTCTTCCTGAGAGGAGTAAACGGGTCATTAAAAGCAGATTAGGCAGCTTCTGCAAGAAGCTGGCACTCAGGAAGGTATTGTCCATACTGTGGCCAAGGCTGCAGCTCGGGCCACCCTGGATGGCACTTGAGACAATCTACCCTCTGCCTGATCAACCCAGTAATCCCTTACAAATGGCCTACTCTGTTCAGCAAATTGCTGTCAGCATCGGTCAGATGAACCCGTCCGACAACCTCAGCTGTCACTTGGAAAAGGTGCATTCTAAATGTGAGATGCTTAGCCTCGCTGCAAAATATCAGGTCCAATACTCGCAGACCATCGATCCTGGTTTGTGGGCCAAACTCCCGATGCCGTTCGCAGGATGGGAACACCACCTTCGACGAGGTTGCAGCTGAGCTCATTTCTGCTCACAGCCCAGGTGTAGTAGGAGTGATGCTTGCATATCCTGTGAAGCAGAATGCAAAGGAAGTCCAGTGACTTACCACCAGAGACTCTGGATTGTCTACCGAGCAGGAAAGCATTTAACACAAGAAGCTGTGGATGTAGATCTTATTGAATATAAGACCCTGTTCCTTAGGAACATGATTCCAGCAGTAACAGAAAAGGTGAGCTGACCACCTACCCCAATACAGATAGGTTTGCCGACATCCTTGAGGAAACCGAGAGTGTATCAACTCTATATCCGTGATCTGGGCTCTAGTTCCAAAAGGTAGCAGCTGTGGAGCCACTCTGGAGGCCATAACGCACTACACAGTGGAAGGCAGGCCCAAAGCCAACAGGCCCAACATCAACAAGCCCCTCCAGCTGACAATCAACACCCCAACAGGTCCATCAACAGCAACCACAACAGCAGCAACAATGGGGTGGGATCGGAATAGGCATAAGTATAGAAAGCATAAGGGTAGAGGTAAACTACAACAGCAAAGAACAGGCCCTTCATATAGGGAGATAGCTGAAGAAAATCGGAAATTCGAGAGCTCCTGGGACAAGTACACTCTGTGGCAGATGCTGTTCCTGCACAGGTCCTTGCGGCAGTAAAACCGGCAACCCAGGCCCTAACCGGTCATGGGGACACTAGCGGTACAGGCTCTCAGGCCCATTCAGGCCTGAACCAGAGGCTCCTCCTATATAGCATCAGTACAGCATGGTGAAGTGATTCACAAAGTCAGGCCCAGCCTCTCCATGCTTCCAGCAGTACAGATTGACAATTACAGGCCTCAGTCTGGATTGTAAACAAGCTAGTCTTGGATACAAATGGAAGGCCCTGCACCAAGGCTGAGGTCAGGGCGCCTACTAGTAGTTTTGTTAGATACAGGTGCAACTGTATCAGCATTACATGATGAACACCTGGACACATCCCTTGGTCCACTGGATGGAGGACCAACATGCCAGGAGTTGATGGTACTAGACTACCTGCATACTGTTCTCTACCCTTCCGGTGAAGCTAGGCCATCTAAAGGCCTCACACACTTTCCAACTAATGGTATTGCATGATCATCCCAGTATCATAGGGATTGACTTCCCTTGCACCACACGGCTGTGTGGTGGACCTAAGCTAAATGCTATTGATACAAATTCAGGGTTAATATCATACCATTTTGATTCCTGATTCACTCATTGTGGCAACTATATCTTCCAATGAGAAGGAGGTCATAGATTTGTTCAAGAATCATGAACTCTTCCCAAAGCTCCTCCCTATTTTGCAATGACACTTGGAAGCATTTGCAATCAACAAGCATGACTGTGGCAGAATGCACACTGTCATTGACGATGCCAGGCCCAGCACATGAGAGGCAAAGGCAATATCCTTTCCCAGCTGAGGTTTTGCCTTCCCTCAGAGAAACAATCAAGTCACCCTCAAGCAAGGAGTAATCAGAACTTGTGTTTCTACTGCCAACTCCCAGTGTGGTCCGTGAAGAAACCCACAGGTGCCTGGAGACTTACTATTGACTACAGGAAACTGAATCAGGTCACTCCCAGTTGTTCTCCAACTGTGGCATCAGCACCAGATGTGCTATGACTTCTGACCCCTGTTTTGAAATGGTTCAGTGCCCTGGACATCTCCAATGGTTTTGGTCATTGTCATTGGCCCTTAAGAGTCAATATAAGTTTGCCTTCACCTTAGAAGGAAAACAGTACACGTGGACTTGCTTGCCACAAGGATTCCATAACAGTCCATCCCTGTTCCATCTCCACATGATGGACGCCCTTGAGAGTTTTCTACTCCCAATGTCTCTTGCAATATGTGGATGACCTGTCACTGGCAACAGCCACACAGGAACAACATTTGGATCTTGGACAAACTACTGACTCTCATTCAGAGAGCAGGCCCTGAAATACAACCCAGCAAAAGCACAATTTTGTCAGAAAGAGTACTCTTTCTGGGTCTAAAATAACTGACCAATGTTGAAGCCCTACCTGGAAGAAGGTACAGGGATTGCAGGACTTGCCATTACCCACCAGTTGGCAACTCTTGAAGGTTTCTAGGTATGGTGAATTATTTGAGACATTTTATTTGTGATTTTGCTCAAAGCTGCTCCTCCGTGTGAGTTACTCAAAAGGATGTACCATGGAATTGGGGCCCTATACGCACCAGGCTGTGATGTCACTGAAGCAGACCTTGGCCTCCACCCAGCTCTGGTCAACCCCAATCCAGCACTCATTCCATCTGGAATCGCCACCTCTGACATTGCCATGTCAGCAGTGCTTAGCCCAGAAGGCATGGCACCTTGAGACCCATTGCATATGCCTCACAGCTGTTGACCCCAGTAGAACAGAAGTATGGCCTTTGTGAAAGGAACCTTCTGGCCACCTACTGGGCTGTCAAGCACTTCCTGTATATCATTGGGTACTCACCACTGATAATCAACACCAACCACACCCCAACTACCTTTCTGCTGTCAGATAGAGTGAAGGATGGGTCAGTCTCTAATACCAGACTGGCGCACTGGTCACTTCTTCTCCAGGACAGAGACATACAGGTACAACTGACTAAAGTTCCATCTATGTTAGCTCATGGCCTCCTTTTCCAGGGAGAACCCCATGACTGTGTACTACAGTCACCTGATCTTCCAGATCCAGGTCCTTTCCTCCTGCCACTCCACAAATACTTGACAACACTTCTTTGTGTTGTGTCTTTACTGATGGTTCAGCATCCTACTATCAGGAGAACAAATTGCAGGGATGGGCATCCTAGTGATCTACCCTTATGGGAACACTGTCAAAATTTCTAAGCGCTGTAATGTAGCATCATCACAATATGCAGAGATGGCAGCGGTGGCCTGTGACCTCGAGTTCATTCAGCATGGAACCGAGGATACCATCATTTTACAGACTCTAACTGAGTTTGTTGTTCTCTTACAGAATTTCTTACCTTCTGGCAGAAGAATTCCTTCCTCTCCTCTGATGGCAGCCCAGTGAAATACAAGGAATTGATAATATACATACATTCACTGGCACAGAAATTTGCACACAAACTCTATGTGCACAAAGTCAAACTCACTCTCTCCATGACCCCTACCATGCCTTCAATGACACAGCAGACACCCTTGCTAAGGAAGGGTCCAGAGGGGATGTCTGGATGATGGACCATCCAGAGGCCAATGCTGCAGTACAGATTTCCGCACTCAGGAAGAAACCTGAACCTTTTTCCTCCTTGGACCTCTCCGCGGCCCAGCATTTTGACACTGAACTTAAAGAGGTGTTCAGATTCCTTGACAAAGGTACCAAGAGAAACTTCCACACACAACCCCTATTGTAGGCATGAAGGCAAGCTATGCTTGTCACCAGATGACAAGCTCATCTGGTTTCAACCAGATGACTCCACCACCAAGTTGTGGGTGGTTCCCAGACACTAAGATCTGAATTCTTGCACCAAGTGCATGATACCCCCACTGGTGGACACCAGGGAGTAGAAAATACTCTCCAAAGGCTCAAGACTACTGCCTGGTGGCCTGGTATCACCAAAGATGTTAAACAATACATTGACAACTGTCTCGTTTGTGCACCAAACAACCCCATCCCAACCAAACAAAATGCCAAACTCTTACCACAATGACATTCTGGCCCCTGGCATGCCATACAGATTGATTTCATTGATCCTCTGACCAACACCAGCAGAAATAAAAGTATGCTCTTGTGGTAACTGATCTATTCTCTAAGTGGATTGAAGCTTTCCCCACTAAGACATGCACTGCGAAAACTACTGCCAAAATCCTGGTGGAACAGATTTTCTCCAGGTGGGGTCTACCCTCAAAGTAGACTGACAAAGGAACCAGTTTTACAGGTGAGCTGATAAAGAATCCTTGAACTCCTTGGAGTTCAGCAGAAGTTCACATACCCTACCACCCCCAATCCTCAGGTCAAGTAGCGAGCCAACAGACAGATTAAGCAAATGCTTTCCAAATTCATTGAGGATAATCCCAAAACTTGGATTCCCTATTGCCGTTACTCCTTATGGCAATCAGGGGTACACCCTCAGCCACCACCCAGCTTACACTCTTTGAGGTGATGACTGGAGAGATGAGATTACCTGAGCGCTTGTTGTTTGACCTGCATACCCCCACTGCAGATCGTGTGTCTGTGGACCAATATGTGGAAAACTAAGAAAAGACCTCAGACACACACACTTGTATGCTGCCAACTGCATGGCAAGGCCCAGCAACAATCAAAATACAGTTTGACAAACACGCACAAAAAGTGGATTGGCAAATTGGAGATCAGAGTAATGGTACTGAGTTGCATCCCACCTCCTTCTTCAACAAGTGGGAAGGCCCATACCCCATTGTCAACAAGCTCAGTCTGGCAATCTATCAAGTTAGACTCCTGCATAACAACAAGTTGACTGACAAATGGTTACATACAAACCAGCTGAAACTGTATAAAGGAGCTTAAATTACTTTTCCTCACCGCACTGGGCAGAATAGTACTAACATACTAATCTTTGATCTTCCTTTCCAGATACACTGACAAGATGGCTATCTTGTCCCATTATCTCCTCATCTCAGGAGTTATCCCCTGCATCCAAGGCACGGTCCGGACCTCCTCGACACACCTTGATCCTCCAGCACCTCCTCCAGAAGTATCCATCAATATACCAGATAGAATGATCACTGTCCAGGAAGGTTCCGATGCTTATCTCACTGCCTCGGTTGTTGCTCCTGATAAATCTACCCTTCAAATTGAGTGGCAAACCACATCACAAGGACAAATACCCCTGTGGCCAAACTCTCCAAAGAAACCTTTTCAAGGTTGGCCTAATGCTAAACTATCCCCAAATGGTTTGCTGTCCTTGTTACAAACTGCATTAAGACATTCAGGTTTTACAACACAACTTCCTTAATTGATCCTTCATACTGTAATTCTTTGTCCAGAGATGCTGCTCAAAATGTTGTGTTATACACCACCTGGCTTCTGCAGCCATGTACCTCTCTGTGTTACCACTCACTGATAAACAGCTTTTGGAATGTCCAAAGCATACCCTAGTCCCCATAGTGGTCTAACAGCCACTGCCCTCCTGGTTGTTTAATTAATAATTTACAGTTTATGCATATTCCTGTTTTGTTTAATCTTACTTACTGGAATATGAAAAATTTGGTATGTGTCACAATACTAACACTTCAGTATTTTATAGTACATTATTGCTTGATAGTTTAGCTGCATTTCAGATTCAGTACTCAAGACCCTATTGCGGGGTACATTCTACTGAACATAGAGGCAACTTCAAGAGAAGCCCTCTCCTGATGATCTCACTCATAAATGTAAGACACATGAAGTTGACAGTTCTGATGTTACAGGTGCAACTGGTACTGTCACAGGCCTTTTGGTACAGCTATGTCTATTTGGAATAAAGCAGACATTGCTGCTATCAAAACTCATTCTGCCAAATTCTCCACTGGTTTGGTCAACAACATACTACCCCCATTATTGCATGGTGTGGATGGCCTTAGTCAGGAAGAAAGATGCACTGTATACAACATGCATGACATTGCTAAGGCATTCACTAATTCAAAAGATAAGATCAACGCTCATACAACAGAACAATAAAGAAGCAGATAAACAATACATTGCTAGAGAAATACTTTGCTCTGCCTATGGCTCATACATTATCACTACCATCAACAACCTCTTCCGTGATCTAGAATCTGGAAGAATCCCTGACATCATACATGACAGGCGCATCTCCAAATGGTATTGTCCACAATGTAAAACCACTAGCTGTGTTTCTATGTGTATGCAACAAACTTTAACTATACCTCTTTCTACAGCTAGGAATTTGGGGTTTGTGACCAGACACCCTAATACTGGTCCCTGCTTTACTGCTAAGAAGTGTTCCATAACAGATATCATGTTTGTTTCCTTTACTGTCTCTTTACGCATTTTGATCCCACTACAACTTTGTTCGACAGGCTTGCACTGGTGCATTCAATTGGGCATTTGGATGAAGACATCTACAGAGAATGCCTGGATCTACCACCTCTACTGGTTTACCATCATTTCCTGGATGCCTGGGTGGCTCTGCACATGGACTGCTGTGCAAAAGCAGTACATTTACTTGTATGTGATGTATTTGATGTTATTTAACCTGTTTGTGGTTATTCTCCAAACAGCATTGATTGGACTTTCACCATGGATGATGACATCACGGCAAATGGCACAAAATCCTTTGACTCAACTCTGGCTCTGGATAAGCTCTACCAATCATATTGTGAGGAGGTTCATTGCCTGTCAACACGGATTTTGAAGACAACCTACACCTGCCCTGTCCAGTTGCAAAGTGGAGACTTCCTACTGTGCACTCACAGTATAATTCCGATGGAGAGTACTCGTGGTTACCAACTACAAGTCATACACCTATGGATCTGTTACATGTGCTATTGATTACCCCAATTTCTGTTTTGTTCCCCACCAGAAGACTGTCATTGGACAAACTGTTATAACTCCGTCCCCTCCTAGATGCAGACATTATTGATGGTAACCCCAATTATCTGCTCACACTGTCAGAATACTTGCCATATTTTAATGTACACATAGACCACTCACACTTACCTTAAAATCACTTTTAGACAGGAAGGACACACACCTCATCCACATCAGCAATAATATGACCAAAGCCAATGAAGCTGTTATCTCATTAATTAATGATGGTGACATGAATAATGCATTGACTAACACCTGGTTAGAATTACTTTTAAAGGTTTTGTTATTCACAAGCATTTTAATCTTTAGTTTGATCATTATGTTCTGCTGCCTACGGTGCACACTGCGTAACACCATGAGCAGCTCAAGTTCCTTTACAAAGCTCCTGCGTCGTGTTTGTAACGACCACTGCTCCTGTCCTTTCCCTAGAGATTTGCCTGTATTTGCCCTTGGAGGCAACAAGGGGAGAATGTTACATGAGGTCCCTGCACTCTAATTGGTACCCTCAGAGGTACACATAGACAGCTAGCACTTAAGTATATATTATACTAACATATAGGGCTAAGGGCATCTACCGTACAAGAGTAGATGTCAGGATATGAATGCATATTGTTGTAATATGCTTTGCTTGCTAATACATATATTCTGCTTGTATTTTTCTGTGTATTTCTTACTTGTAAGATGCCAAGACACCTGTGTCCTTGGAGTAATTATAATATGTAAGACAGCATTGCCACCTTTTGGTGATTTGTACTACTACACTGAGTTATGTAAGACTCTGTATAAGAACTCTTTTGTTCTCAAACTGATGACTTTACAGAATTGTATAATGTTATCTTGGACCGTGGAGCCACCTCAAATTTAACCAATAGGGCTCATCTCTGTAACTAGAAATGTTTCTGTCTTACAGTAACCATAGTAATTATCATAGGTATATAATGTAATGTACAAGCCTTATACCTCGGAGACCTCAGGAGAGATCCCAAGAGACACAGAGAAACCTTGAGGTATAACGAATGCTTAGCACTGGCTCCTGGTTCATATTGGTAAGAACTGCTTAGGGCAACTGTGATTTATCCTTTTGGTAGTAAAAGCTTGTTTATTACTCTAATGCAACGTGTCTGTGATTACTTGCATTCCCAATATTGTCAAGAATCTGAAAGTGAGGTTTAGACCTCCTAACAGTAGCATGTTCTTCAGAAAGACAGACTTGAGGACAAGGGGTCACACTATGAAGCTGGGGAGGCTCAGAGAGATGTGAGGAAATATTTCTTCACAGAGAGTGTGGTGGAAGCCTGGAACAGGCTCCCAGCAGAGGTGGTAGGTGCCACAACAGTCACAGGATTCAAGCATGTATGAGACAGATATAAGGGGTCCTTGGAAGGAACACAAGGGATAACTGGAAATTGTACAAGGGCTGCAGTGGTGCAGTAGGCAGGGAAAATGGGCAAACTGGATAGGCCAAAGGGGTCTTTCTCTGCCAGCAACTTCTATGTTTCTATGTTTATGTTCAGTGTTTCTTGAGTTAACAAACTGGTCAAATAAGAAGGAACTCTATCACACAAAATATTAAATACAAAAGGTGTACCAGTGTAAAAGTCTTATAGCACTCAAAGTAAGCCATGCAACAGATTCATAAAATACACAATGGTGTTTGCCATGGGAGCCCTGTTATAAAATATAAAACACCATATTAAAGTACATCAAGAGGTTTCAAAACAATGGGAGAAGCATTACGATAAATGATGTCACTGTAGTCCAACCGACATAAAAAGGTATTAACTAATTGTTTTCTAATAAAGTTACCAAAAGTGCTAAAACATAAGGCACCATATTAAAGTGTGAAGGGGTTTCAGAGCGCCAAAACCTCTGGCCATGTTAATGGTTGATGGATCCTCAACCCTTGACCCCAAGGTGATCATAAACATCTTTAGAATGGCTTTTTCAGACCTTAGTGCTGTTCTACCACATGACTTTTTCAGAAAACAGGGCCTACTCCCCAAATACCTCAGCCCTCAGTCTAACATCCCTCTTCTACTTCAGGAAGGTAAGGCTGAATGAAGCTAGCCGCTATATTACTGCAGCTATCTCTAAATCTAGATCTAGTAGCGACACCCTGGACCTTGAGCTTCTGTTGTTCACCCTCGATGAGGTAATTCATCCATTAACAAAATCCTAAACCTCTTGTCTCAGCTGTGGAAAGTTCCAGGACCTATGGAAAACAGCCACCGTGACACCTGTCCATAAAAGTGGGAACAAGACTGATTCACTCAAATTATGCCCTATCTCCATACTGCCCCACTCTCTAAGGCACTTGAACGCATCGTGGCTGATCAACTTACCAACCACTTGGATAAATACAATATACCTTGTCCACAACAACACAGCTTCCAGAAAGGTCACAGCACCACCACAGCCCTTCTTGAGTTCACTGGAGCTTTGCACAAATCCCTTGACAACGGCCTTCTCACAGGGCCATTTTCGTCGACCTCTCCAAGACCCTGATACAGTACACCATGGACTACTAATACCACTAACTACTGAATGCCGGGCTAGCACCTGACTCTTCTCTTGGTTTAAAAGCTACTTAGAAAACCGGTCACAGAGAGTAAAATTGCGGACGCTGTTTCTAACACCCTGCCTGTTCGCTCAGGTGTCCCACAGGGATCCATACTGGGACCCCTCCTTTTAGCCTTTTCTTAAACTCCCTCCTTACCACTGCTCTGAGCAGATCATACTATATGCCAATGATGCTGTTGTATTCTCCACTCACAAAGATCCTGCAACTCTTCAACACAACCTTCAACTTGGTTTCAGTTCTGTAGAGACATGGTTTCTTAATCATAAACTGGTCCTCAATGACAAGAAAACCAAATCTATGCTCTTCTGCAGCTCTCATAACCCACACAAGCTACACCACTTGGCTATCCCACCACCCAGGGCAACACTCTAGATCAGGTGGTGTCCTTCAAATCCTAGGGATTCATCTTGACCCTAATCTCTCCTATGGACTTCATGTAGATAATGTAGCTAGAGCTGCTAATACAGCTTGGTCTCCTCTACAAACACAGACCACACCTCCGCCAGAAGCTTTGAAGGTTGCAGTCCTGAGCTCTGTGATCTCTGTAATAGACTATGGTCTCATCATTTTATGGCTCAGCCACAACCACAACCCTTAGATGCCTCTCAACTGCCTTAAATAAAGCATGTCGGCTCATCACTGGTGCTCACCGTCTCATCCACACATGTGACCTGTACACTCAGACCGGCTGGCTCCAACTATCAAACCGCATAAAGTTTCTCACCTGCTCCAGGGTCAAAAAATCTACCTTGGCCTTGCACCTTCTGGGGTCTCAACTCTGTTACAACACCGAATTAACAAATGGTGCCTTAGGAGATCCACGCTACAGCTACTGAAAGTCCCCACTGTCACACTTCACAGGGACAACGCTCTTTTGCTTATCGAGCACCACTCTGGTTCAATGGCCTCAGCCCAACCATCTCCTCTGCTGCAACTATTGGTATGTTTAAAACTAGGCTCCGGACTATCTCACCACCACAGCTCCTGTGACTGCCCAACTTAACCTTGTTTCTCCACTTCCCTTTCTGCTCTAGTTGTCCCCCTCCCTCCTCACAGTTCTACTCTCACATCTTGGTATACTCAATTCTGCACTTTTCACCTCTTGCCACCTTCCCACTCTCTCTCCCCTACCCTCTTCCATCTCCCTATGACTCTGGCACTTCTTATCTGTTGTCTATTTTCTCTGACAAATGCTGCTGGCTGCCTTGTTACAATGCTACCTTTGAACTGTATTAATCTGTACTCTGTTTGCAATGTCCACATTGTTGTAATGCCTTTCTTGATGTTCCCCATAATTTGTATTTCTCTGACGTGGAACCTTTGTAAAGAGCCAAGGCTCAAAGGTATCTGTAATCCTAGACTTGATAAAAATAAAAAAAATAGAACAGTAGGAGAAGCACTGCGATAAATAATGTTGATAACAGACATGAATAAGGAATTAACTAGTTTTCTAACAAAGGTACCAAAAAGTGCTTTGTTCCAGTAAAAATAAAAAAAAAGCTTAAATTCACTTTAATTTACCAGATAAAGGGCAACATGACAACTAAGTGAAAGTATATGGTTAAAAATAATTGAAGTACTTATATGAATCCACTAGATCTAACCTTGAACCGTCCCTGGCAATAATGGATAAGTTCAAGGAGTTACATGATTTAGCTCTATTAAGAGCATCCATTGGGGTTTTGTGTCCAAAAGGAGCCTTCACTGTAGAGGTGCAGTGATGTTTTACTCTGACCATGAAGTTCCTGTGAAGTCCCGACTTTGACTACTTGAAGTACATTGTGAAGCTGGCCATTTTGTAGTAACTTCAACTTTGAAAACTTCACATGTAATTTTGCAGTGAAGTTTCCAAAAGAGGCTGTAGGTCACATGATACGGCTCTATGTACACAGCATCCTTCAGTTTCACTTTTCAATCTGTGTGAGTGAATGGAGGTGCAGTTCTGCTTCTTTTTGATAACTGAAAAGCAGTTTAAAAATAATCTTTTCATTTTTCTTTTGTATTTTCTACATCTTCTCTTTGTTAGGAAAGTTTTGCTGTGGTTTAGATCTTATTTTTTTATATTTTTCTACTTTTTCTCCAGTCTTCTGTCTGTATTTTCCTTTTGCTTCTCTGTTCAGATGCTCTTGTTCTGTGAATTCTTGTTTAGTTATTATTTATAATTAGATTTTTCCCATATTTCTGTCTTTTCCCATTTCTTTTCTTTGTGTTATTTTTACTTTTCAAGCTTTTTATTTTAAATAAAAATGAGTGGAGATGGAAAGAGCATCAGACAGTGGAGTCAGAGTGAAGACAGTGAGGAGAATGTGGCGAAAGGGATGTCACATGGTTGACAGATAGGACACACTGTCCTTGCCATCTGAAGAGGCAATTTTTGGAGCAGGAGCACTGGGCATTGGAACCTGTGCCCCCCACCCACAGTGCAGCATGCAGTGGAGGTACAACAACCACCAGTTGACCATGTTCCTCTAGGTCCTCTACCTGCTGTACACCTACCCCTGTGCCCTCTGTAGTTGGCCACCACCTGAGCCCCATGAGGAGGAAGAGTCTACACTAAACCATCTGGTTCCTCTACTTGGCAGCATCAAAGTCCCTTGTTTGGGACTTTTTGTAGTAAACCCACCAACAACAGTGTGACAAGATGCACATTGTGTGGCGTGATTATTTGGCATGGGAAATTGGGCAGCCATTCGAGCACAGGTCAACAGCACATCCACCTTAAGGTGAGGCACCTCCAACTGTGGGAGCAGCATGCAGAGACTCATAGAAGAATGATACAGCTGAGAGTGGAAGGGTGGCATCCCTACTGTTCCTTCCATGCCGCATGGTGGTCAGCATAAAAGGAGGCATTCTGGGGGTCATCACATGGTGGACAGGTCCCAGAGAGGGACACAGAGGTGATGGTGGAGAGTAGGAGAGGGAGCTGCAGGCAGACTCAGGTGCTGCAGGAGTCACCCAGGAGATCAGCCTCAGGTCCCCTACTACATCCCTCCATAGAGAACAAGTGCAGTTGCATGGGGAGATTGAGGAGCTCTCCCAGGAAGTTGTTGCCATAAAAGCAAGTATTGAGGTGTTGCTCCAAATCCTACCAAGCATTCATGAAGGTCTTGCAGAATTTTGTAGTGGCATTGCACCATCTGTTCCCAGGCCATAGACCGATTCTATCTGTATTCTTCTTTATTCCAGTTTTGTTACCTGTCTTACTGTTTCCTTTTTCTTATCTTCACCAGTTGTAGCTAAAAAAAATAGAAAATGTAAAAAAAAAAAAACTAAAAATTTGTACACCTTCATTTCCTTAGTCCTGATTTCTGATACTGCTTCCTTCTATTTCAGTTTTCTGTCAGCTATCTTCCTCATGCTGCTTAACAAGAGAAAAAAAATCTGATTTCCTCTATATTGTTCTTTCTTGAGCAACTGTGCACTCCTCAAGACTATCACTGTCTTCTTCTCTCAGAATTTTTCTCAACTGCCAGAATAAATATTTGCTACTTTCAGCTACAAGATGGTGCAATATATGATTCATTCCCCTAGCTACAGTTTTTTGTTCACGTGTACCTCCCCCACACACACAGTAGGGCTTACCTGGTCTGACCTCCCAGCGATCTGATCTTACTAGTTCTGGTCAGTGGCGCCCCTTTTATGTTAAAACCACCAGCTCAGTGATACAGCGCAGTGGCGCTGGGCAAGCCAGTGGAGTGCCGTGGAGCTCTATGTGTGCATGTTTGAGTTGACTCCTACTTGAGCGTGTGAGCTGCCATGGTCAGCTTGCAGATGCTATTAGTGCTATGGCACTTAATGTTAAAGCCACTCTGGCAGGTCAGACAATGTCTCCTTCATGTGCCCCAATCCCCAGGACTCTCACAACATAAGAGGTGTCAAGATGCAGACTGGGAGAGAAAATAAACTTTGTATAAGCACTTAAGGGTGCTCTAACTTTAACAGCAGCTGAGGCTGTTGTGTGTCGAAAGCCTGCTTGTCACCTGCTGTATGGAGACAGAGCTGCAGCGCTAGTGACAGGCAGAAGGAGATGTTGCCATGCCCCACTCTGCCTCCAGGTAATAGGGTAAAGTGGCAGCTATCAAACCATGCGGCAGTTAATGTTGATGTTTACGGTTTGCCTGAAAAATACATTTGAAGTAGGGACTTTGTTCAGAACTGGACTGCTAGATTATATACCAGCCATCTTTGTTGCTTTGACCTGCTGCAGTCAATGGGAATGCAAAGAGCCAAATGACTACAAAAGAAGACTCTTGGGAGAAGGTGAGGACTGTGTATTGGCACCTTTCCTCCAGTCAATCAAGCGTCGATTGAACATTCTATGTATTAATTTGATGGAATTACAGATTGATTGACAAATTGGAACTCTGATCGTATCCTCTGAGACCTGTGGGGAAGATGTAGCTAACAGCAGTCTTCTGGGATCTTCCAGTGTGTGAGGAGACTTTGACTGTGAGACAGAAGAAAGTTTAAAGGCCTGCCTGGGACTTCCACAGCCAACAACCCAGGAGGTACCTTTTCACTGTCTTCAATATCTGGAAGAAGCTGACAAAGAATTAAAGTGTGTTTGCTGAATTTTGATTGTGGATCCAGCTGTACCTGAGACTTGCCAGCAGAGATTTTGCTTCAGCTTGGGCATTTGTGCTATATCTGCAAGCCTGCAGCGTGGATGAAACAATGTTGCTTCTGTGGGACTGTTGTGTCACAACTGCAAGCTTGCAGTGTGGCTAAAGAAAACAAGCCTATGTTCCTGAGAGCCAGGAGATTCCTGTCAGCAGACAGTTTGGGGAATCGGCCAGGCGATGTCACAGCCAGACACTGTCTATCAACTCACCCTCTGGACAGGAGAGTAGGTGTGTGTGGCCCTGGTCCGTAGACTGGTCCACCAAGAAAAAGAGAGAGAGAGAACTGCAATCCAGCCAGAGAGACCTGCATTTCAAGTTGAAAGCCCCTAGAGCAGCAGACAGAGGTTCAAACTTTAGCCTGATGAGAACTCAAAGACTGATATCTCCAGGACTGTGAGTAAATTCAGGGTTTGCCCTGTGCCTGGAAATTTGTACATAGTTTTCTCCTAAGTTTCTGTTTGTTTTAAAAGTGCACCAACGCTGGCCAACCAGCTACACTGCATCAGGCCTGCACCGACTCAACGCCTGGGCACCCAGGAAGGACATTGAGGCCCCCAGTCAGAAAACTGTTACCAGTTGGGAGGTGGGTTTAGTGGCTCCATTGCTATTGGGGTGGGCACTGTTTATTGTTGTTGTTGTTTATGCTTTTACCAGTTAAATGAAATCTTGCTGAACAGTTATTTATTCTGCATTCCTTATCCCCTACCCGGTAATAAATTGTTTATTGTTATTAGTAATCTGTCTCATGAGCATATCTTGCATGAGCATATTATAAGTTTCAGTCAGTATTTGCATACAATTTGAAATATTGCCTTGTTTATAGAATTCCATGTGTGGGTGACTGCAAGATGAGGTGGGTAGGTACAACATCCCAGAGGGTTATACCAGTCAGTCATCTGGCCCACTTTATTTTATTTCTGAGTGGAGGCATTATGCTAATTATTTTCTCTTGGGAAAGAACCCCTTTTAAGTAGAACAGAGCCCAGGCCCTCAAACTTGTTTGAGACTGCAAGGCAGGGGTTCTAACCAAACTATACACGGCAACCGGTTACACACACTTTGGGGAAATTTCAAGAAAGCACAACACTTTAGGGAAAATGTGAGAAAAGCACAATATACTGTATGTAACTGCTGTTCTCTCAGAATTATTCTCAGCCCTAGAATAAATATGTCAGCTGTTATAGATAGTGTTACATGGTACTGCGCTACATGTTTTACTGCCCTAACACTGTTGTTGTGGCTCACTTACTGTGGATAAATAACATTTTACATAAAGTATCTTCTCCCAGACTTTTCTGGAGTGTGCCCAATAATTGTACAGGCTGCTGCATGCAACCATACAGTGTTTCACAGTGTATAAGTGCCCCAAACACTCATGAAATGAGATGTGCTCCCAGACATCTCATATACTACTGCTGGTAGCTGGTGCTGTGCTGTATGACTCTCCACAGTAACTGTCAAGATGCACTTTAGTGCCGGAAAATGAAAGTGAATTCTCATGGCTGGAGAATTCTCAGGATGTCAAAAAGAGATGTGCTCTCAAAATCTTATATGCTGCTGGTACTGTCCTTTGTGAATGCAGTTTACAACAACTGGATCCAGACAATGATCTTCAACTCAAGTATCAGTTTGTAGTGACCTACCAGCAAAGGTAAGTGCTTTTGGAATTTTTTTTTTTTTGTGGGGTGGGAGGTGTAAACCATTGTATTTCTAACCATCGTCTTTTACTGTTTCTCTTTCCAGGAATTCATCACTACTAGGGTGACTGAATGCTATTGCTGCATGGGTCTGTAAGGCTCTGGTTATTTAATTTAGGAGTGTTTCCTATCATGGAAGGTAAGTATATTTTTTCTAAATGTTTTCCATATCTGTATGTCACTGTATAATTAATGTCTGCTGCCATTTGTCTTGTTTCAGGTATTTTTATGGTGTATGACAAAGTGGGCAGTGAAGCATCAGCATCAGCTGGAAGACTATTATATATGCTTGGCACAGAGGATGTGCTGAGTTTTATGAAACAGCATACAGTGGCAGAGATGGTAGAGGAGGAAGTCTGAGGCAGCATTAGTCAGCAAGGTTGAGCCCATCAATGATCTGGTGGAGATTAAATGATGGCAGTGGCTTGCTTGCTGTAGAAGGAGGAGGAATTCATCATAATGGCAGAATGTAAACACTGTGCAAATACAAGAAAGAAATTATTTAGACTGTAGTATGCTCTATAATAGGTTATAGCACATACCTGTGAAAGGAAAACAAAAGAAAAAAATTAAATGAAAAAATAACTTTTAGAAAGGATACTTACTGTCATATCAGTGATGCCCGGCCTTGAGAATTGAACAAAGGTGCCCCAGATAGAGGAGGCAGAGATGGAAAGTCTTGCTTCCAGATGAAAGTAGGTGAAAAAGAAGATCTGTGAAGACAAGGGAAAATTATGTAGCCCTTTAGTCACTGTGGGTAACTGACCACACAGGCAGTGTATACACTGACCATGCTAAGAATATTACTACATGTGTCAGCTGTGAATAAAAATAAATAATTTAACCTGACTTTGCCACCATTGTGGTCACACAACAGATTGATTGTGCAGTCTCACTCTTTCCTTAGCTGTCAACTGTGAAGAACAAATAGTATTTAGCCTGAGTTTGCCACCACAGTGCTCCAGGCGGTACATCCATTTGTGCACTCCTAGCTGTCATATGTGAAAACATGAGACAAATTATTTTCCTCAGTGGGCCAATATGGTAGCCACATGGTATATCCTTTGTCAATCTTACAGTCTTACTGCTGCAGCCATCACCTGAGAGACCAGACAGAAATTATTGTTGCTCTACTCAGTTGGTGACCTATGGCATGGACTAATTGGTGTACCTGTGAAAGAAACTGAAAAGAAAAAGAAAAAATCCTTGAAAGATACTTACCATCACGTTACCATGAGAAGAAGCTAATGTTGTGGCACAATGTGCCCCCAGCTGGGGAGGAGGAGGTAGATTGATGGCTGCCGAGAATGAGGCAGCAGGAGAGAGATCTGTGAACTCAAGAGTGAGACTATTTACCACTATTATTATATTAGCCCACTATATATTATTATATATAATTATTATATATAATTATAGTTATTATATAGCCCACTCCTGTCTTTTGTACCAAAAAAGGAAAACAAAATAGAACAGTAAAAACAAAAAATGAAATGATACTTACCGTCCATTAGTGAGAGCCATGATGTGTAATAGCACAATGGTGCCCCATTGGAACAGGAAGAGGAGTAAGCATCTTGCTGGTTGGAGGAGGCAGCAGGGCAACAGAAGAAGGTTCACACAGTAGTAAATGTGTCTGGTATTTATGCTGGGTTAAGAGTCAGAGTTTATCTGGGCATGAGATGTAGTTCAATGGGCCTACTCAACCAGAGTAGTGTTATGCTTGTGTAACTGTGATAACTGTTTGGCTGTTCACACTTTCTGTTCTATAGGAATTAACACCATGTAGAGGTGCTGAAGGCAAGGAACCCTCAAGAGGTGTCCACCCCTAGTGGTGCCATGGGAAGATTCCCTTGGCTAAAGGTACCTTAGGAAGGAGCTCCTGAGGAGAGAGCGTGCCACTGGAGGAGGACTGGAGGATGGTGGGTAAAGAAAAATGCTTCAGAAGGAGGCTGGGAGGAACTACTTATATAGCTCAGGAAGGGCATGGCTGGTTTCTCACCCCATTGAACTACAGGCACAGTCTTTCAATTCAGTGGGCCTATGCCATCAGGGTAATGTTATGCTCGTGCAACTGTGACAACTGTTTGGCAATTCCCTCTTTATTCCATGGGAAATGATCAGCTTGTAGGGGTACTGAAGGCAAGGAACCCTCAAAGAGGGTTCCACCCCTAGAGGTGCCATAGGAAGATTCCCTTGGCTAAAGGTACCTTTGAAAGGAGCCCCAAAAGAACATTAAGCAGTAAACTTTGACTATGAGGTAGAGAAGCAGATTGACAGCAATGAGACAGCTTGATTAAACACAAATGAGATGCCCAGGTAGTCAGGATTGCACTGATAAAATGTATTACACTGATGATATCAGAGGCTTCCTAAGGAGAGAGGAATGTTGAATAGGACCACCATCCATCTCCAGCCAACAACATCAAAACCTAATAAAGGAAATTAGGAATACATTATAAACAATTAACAATATTATGACCTTTGGCATGGAGGAAGAAAAAACCTTAAAGAAGAAACCTTTTGGGATGTAAGGCTTAGGTTGCCTTCCCTTCATGCTAGGGTAGTTTATTTAGTGATGGCTCTGCTGCTGCAATTCCAGAAACCCAATCAAGGGAGGAAAAATTCCAATTTGGTGGAAAGCTCTCATGAGCCATCTAACAGGAAACACCATGAAGGGTTGTGCAAGGCCTCTGCAGCAGTGGGTAACTGAAGTGAGTGTAGACACCCAAGAGTAGGAAAGAGAGAGTAGATGACCATTGAGGCTCTCAGCTGGCCTACCTACTAAAAACAAACTACCATTGAACCAGAGTGCATAGAAGACTAGCTTTCAAGGTGCCATGGCAATGCCATAGCCAAAGATGCGCTTGGGCAGTAAGGACCCCACTCCTCAGCAGCTGAAGTCTTTAAGTCTGCATCAAGAAATGTGCCATATGACTGCATGCTAAAGCTCCACCCAGAGCGAGGACATGCCCACTAGTCGAAATCTCCACATGACTCATTTGAGTTACAAATGTTATCTCAAGAAAATGCCTGTTTATTTATCAGAGCTGGTAGATAAGGAATGAGAAAAAGGCTTACATAGTGCAGGGGCTATTGAATACACAGTACCAGCCATGAAAACTGTAAAGGGTAATTTTAGTTTTATTTGCATGGGCCTAAATTATGGAACAACTTACCTGGCCATCTGAGACTGCAAGAGGAACCATATCCTGAGTTCCATAAAACATGGATTGTAAACACTGCTGAGCAACCAAAAGCTTGTTGCGATTAAGCTGTTCTAATCGATTGTGTCATTATTGTATTTCATTTTGTGCTATTTGTATGTCAGCAAACAGCATTTAAATGTGAAACTGCTTTTTGCACTTTGGGACCACATTGTAAATGAGCTTTGGCTCAGTTGGGCTATCCTTACTACTAATACTACTTACGGGCCAGATGAGAAGGACCCTCACGAGGTTCACATGTTCAAGAAGCAGGCTTCATGAGTGCAGAGCGAGACCGTCAGCTTACAGGGCAAGCCCTGAGCCAGAAAAGGTAATGGACATGGTTGGCATGCCTCCTATTTATGAATGACAGCATGAATAAACTTTGAGTGCTAGATAGGCGGAGGCCAGGTGAAGCTGGCAGCCATAGATTAGGTAGCAGATTACTGATGAGGAGGCCAGTCTTAAATGGTTGCGACTCTGCAACATGAAAACTACCAAGGCAGGGCCTGGATGAGGTAGGAGGCTAGTCATGAGCCAAAGTTTGGTGGTTTGATAGTAGTAGCAACCAGTGGAAAACAAGCCAACCAGTTCCATTACAGAAGCTGAATTGATGGTTACATAGAAGGTAGGTGTTTAGGCAGTGAGGCTGTGATGCCAATGACTGAATCAATGAGACTAAGCATAATTAAATCAATGAAGTTTAATAATAATAATATCTTTATTTATTATCGCCTTTCAATTGTCAAGGCGCATTACAAAACTTTAAACAATGGATAAAACAGCAATAATAAATACACAGTAAAATCCAAGAATTAAACTTATTAGTCACAGTATAACCTGCTTCATAAAGAGGTCATCAATGCCTGTTTAACCCCCAGTTGCGCACTCCTGAAGCCAATGGGGTGAGAAATTCCAAAGGGCTGGGGCCACATACATAAATGCACAGGCCCCTGAAGATTTTAAAACTACACTTGGAATCTCTAGCAACCCTAGTCTGCCGAACGGAGTGATCGCTCGGGCAGTAAGGAAACAGGAGCTCTTTCAGGCAGTCCGGGCCAAGTCCATGGGGCTTTATAAGTCAGTAATCTGACTTGAAGGTATCCACCACTGAACTGGCAGCCAGTGCAGTTCACGCAGCACCAATGTGATATGGGAAGACTGAGGAGTCCCTGTCAACAACTGGGCCACAGTGTTCTGCACCAGCTGCAGGTGGCAGATATCAACCCGGAAGCCCAAAGTAAAGGGAGTTGCAATAATCAATGCATGAGGTCACAAAGGCATGGATCAATGTGGGAAGATCACCAGATGGAACAAGGTGCTTGATCCTAGTGATGTTCCTCAGATGGTAAAGGATAACAACGACAGCCGACACCTGAGATCATAGTGTCAGCCCATCATCGAGTATCACCCCTAGGTCCTGCACCTGTTCAGAGGCTAGGAGCTTGGAACCCCCAGGAAAAGCCCCATGGGTTGATCATCCCCCCACCCCCATCCAGCGACCTGGATCCACAACCATCACCTTAGTCTTCCCTGGGTTCAACCTTAGCCAGCTGGAATTCATCCAGTCCTGATTTCAGCCAGGCAGTTATTAAATACCGAGTGCTCCATCCTGGTCAGGTGCAAAAACAAGTAGAGCTGGGTATCATCAGCATAGCAGTGAAACCTTAGCCCATACCACCTTACAATGTCTCTGAGGGACAGCATATATACTGAGAACAACACAGGGGACAGCACAGAGCCCTGAGGGACCCCACATGACAGAGAGAGAGGGTCAGAGGAATAAATCCCAACACCACCCTCTGAGTTCTGCCAATAAGGAAGGACCTAAACCATCTGAGAACTGAACTAGTCAGGCCACAGATGAATCTCAAGTGCTTAAGCAGTACCTCATGGTCCACGGTGTCAAAAGCTGATGAGAGATCAAGAAGCACCAAGATGGACCCAGTTTTCTGATCTCTTGCCATCAGGAGATCATTGAGCACCCAAACCAGTGCAGTCTCGGACTATGCCTCTTTCAAAACCAGATTGGAGAGGTTTGTAGATGCTATGGATGGTCAAGTGGTTCTCCAGCTGTACAGCCACTACCTTCTTAATTATCTTCCCACAAAGGAGAGGTTAGAGATAGGTCTGTAGTTTGCCAGACAGTCTTAGTCAGAGAAGCTTTTTCAAGAGGGTGTCAACACTGCCTCCTTCAGGTTTAGCAGATGATTGCTATAGTTTCAGTATGAATAATGAATTCATATGATTGACAAGAATACGGAAATGTCATTAAAATGGAGGTAGGTTATTCCAGTAAGGATCATTTGCAATGCAGTAATGGAATGCAATGAATATCATGAAAGCCATGTAGGCTGTGAGGTTAAAGGGAACTAAACATTGCAGTGGGTCACTCAAATTGTAAAGCCCATGAAATGTTATTTCAAATGAGGTACTGGACTTCCTTGTAGCTGTCCGAGTCCCAAGATATGACTAATCTGTAAATCAAAACAAGGCAGCAGCCACTTTAAAACAGAAAGTGATATCACTGAGGGACAAGCTGCATGTTGTTAATTACAGCTTGCCCTCAGTGACATCACCATTGGTCTCATGATTCAATGAAATGGCTGCTGTCTTGTTTTGATTACAGATGATTTAGGATATCTCAGGACCCAGACAACTACAGGTATGCTAATACCTCATTTGAAAGATCTTTAATAGGTTTTCAAAATTGTAGTGATTCCAGCACCGAAACATTGAATAGGAAGACCACCCCTCCCCTCAGCTAGTGGTCAAACAGGAGTTCTGCATGTTTGCAGTTAATTTGCATCACCAGGTAAAGAAAAGGTCTGGCTCCCCATATGATGCACAGGAAATGCCAGACTTTGCCCAACAACTAACACACGAAATCTGACCAATGGAAAATCATGTACACAAAATGCTTACAGTCTGGGAAACAAGATCCCAGACCTGCAGACAATAATGGCAGAAGCTAAACTGGACATAGTAGCCATTAACGAGACATGGTTTACCAGCAACCACACTTGGGAGATTTCAGTACCTGGCTATCTACTGTTCAGAAGAGACCGAGGTGCAAAAGGGGGGGTGGAGTGGCCCTTTATGTCAATGAAAATATCAAAGCTACAGAAATTCAGAATACACATAAGGAGCCAGATGAACTGTGGATCACCCTGGAAACAGGAAATGGGACAGCCATGTGAACTGGGGTTGTGTACAGGCCTCCAGACCAGGCGAGTACATAGGCACATTAGTGTTAGAAGATATACCAAACATGACAGCTAAAGGGAGGTTCTGATAATGGGAGACTTCAACATGCCAGATACAGATTGATCAATACCAGCAGGGACATCTGCCAGAGCTAGACACATGGTGGATTCCTGTGGGGCAGGGCCTCAAACAACTGGTTCAACAACCCACTAGAGACAGGGCTATCCTAGATCTAGTACTAACTAACAGGAAAGGATCACAGATCTCCAGGTGGAAGGTCACCTGGGAGCCAGCGACCATCACATTGTATGGTTCAATTTGGCCACTAGAAGAAAATCATCCCATTCCAAGGCAAAATATGGGACTTCAGAGGAGCTGACTTTGATAAGATGGCCAACAGAGTTAAGCTAGCCCTGGCAAAAGAAATACAGGTGAGTGGTACAGGCAAAGTGGGCAAGCATTAAGATGCAATGCTTGAAGCAACATCCCATTGTGTTAGTGAGAAAAGGAAGTGCAAAGAAGAAGGAAACCACTTGGTTCTCAAACACAGTAGCAGAAAAGGTCAGAGCCAAAGGCTGGCCTTCAGGAAATATAAGGGAATGCAGCAGGATGAAGACAAGGAGGCATACCAAACTTCCCTAAGGGAAGCAGGGAAGGCAGGAAGGCAGTAAGGCAGGCAAGGGCCCAAACTGAGGAATTACTAGCTCAAACAGTAAAAGAAGGTGACAAGACTTTCTATAGATACATTAGTGAAAGGAGAAAGTCCAGAGGGGTATTGCTAAGATCAAGGGGATAGGGGGCATGCGAGGGAGGAGGGACCACGAAAGCATCTATCCTAAATAGATACTTCTGTTCAGTATTTACTGAAGAGAAGGTAGGCAGGGCCCACATCTGCGCCATGGACATGGGGAGGGAGGCATGCACTAGTCCCTTCACAAAAGAAAGGGTCCTACAAGAGCTCAATAAGCTCAGGGTGGACAAGGCAATGAGACCTGATGGCATACATCCCAGGGTACTAAAGAAGCTAAGGTGGAACTAGCAGAGCCATTATCAGAACTGTTTAGTGAGTCTCCTGAGCACAGGAGAGGTCCCAGAAGACTGGAGAAGTGCTCATGTGATCCCGCTCCACAAGAGTGGTAGCAGGGAGGAGGCGGGAACTACAGACCAGTCAGTCTTACCTCAGTAGTGGGCAAGATTATGGAGACACTCCTTAAGGAAAGGACAGTGCAACACCTGGAATCCATAGGTGCACAGGATCCAAGACAGCATGGGTTTACAAAGGAAGGTCCTGTCAAACTAATCTCATAGATTTCTTTGACTGGGTAACCAAGTGGTGGACCAAGGTGGAGCAGTTGATGTTGCCTACCTTGACTTCAGCAAAGCTTTTGATACTGTTCCACATAGAAGATTTGATTAATAAGCTGGGTAGGCTTGGGGTGGGTCAGACATTGGTCAACTGGGTGGCAAACTGGTTGATGGGCAGAAAACAGAGTTGTGGTAAATGGTATACAGTCAGAAGAGATGTAAGTCACAAGTGGAGTACCTCAGGGATCAGTCTTGGGACCAGCTCTCTTCAATATCTTCATCAGTGACATTACAGATGGACTGGAGGGTAAGGTTTGTCTGTTTGCAGATGACACCAAGATCTGCAACAGAGTAGATGATCCAGATGGTGGGCAGAATGAGAAGAGATCTGGCTAAACTAGCAAAATGGTCAGAAGAGTGGCAACTGGGTTTAACGAAAGAAGTGCAAGATCATGCACATAGGGAAGAGAAGCCCTGAAGCCACCTATAGGCTGAGAGAGGTTGCTGGCAGTCACAGGGAAGAAAGAGACTTGGGTCATCATCACCGATGACTTGAAATCATCCAAGCAGACCTCTAAAGCAGTAGGTAAGGCTAGAGGATGTTGGGGTGTATTAGTAGGGTATCTAGGTTGGAAGGGAGGTAATAATCCTCTTTACAAGACACTGGTTAGGCCATCTGAAGTACTGCATACAGTACTGGAGGCCGCACCTTCACAAGGACAATAACCAAATTGAGGCAGTCCAGAGAAGGGCAACCAAAATGGTGGAGGACTGCATCAGAAAACATATGAGGACAGATTAACTGAACTCAATATGTATACCCTAGAGCAAAGGAGGAGAGAGGTGATATGATCGAAACATTCAAACACCTTAAGGGCATTAACAAGGTGAAAGAGTCTAACATGTTTCAATATAAGAAAAATAGCAGGACAAGAGGACACAGCATGAGATTAGAGGAGGTCAATTAGGGGTAATGTGAGGAAATTATTTTTCACAGAAAGGGTGGTAGATGCATTGAATGGCCTACCTCAGGAAGTGGTAGATATGAATACAGTGCAGGGCTTTAAACAGGCCTGGGATAGGCATAAGGGAGCAATACAGATGAGCATGAATAGATAGGCCATTGACAGAGCAAAGGCCTATGGCACATTCCATAAGGTAGAAAAGAAATGGGCAGACTGGATGGGCCTTATGATCATTATCTGCCTTCAACTTCTGTGTTTCTATGTTTACTGACCTTTAATGTATTTATGCATGGATAGCTGAAAGCCATGTAGGCAAAGGAGCAGGGCAAAGTCATATACAGTAGCTATGATAAAAGCATGCTCATAATTGACACAATGCCCCATGGTGACATCACAGTCTCCCACCATGGAATAACAGGGAAGCCATAAGCTGAGCATCATAAGACCAAACAGCAACTGTAACGCTGGTAGGATAGGAACCCAAAAGAGGCACCTTTACTGACTAGGACCTAGTTAAGGACAGAGTCATAGAATAGCAAGTGAGTAATGAACGTGGGAAGCAAATTAATGACTGAAAGGTTCAAAATAGTCAAATTAGAAACATACTGCTAAAATGCCTGCAGCTGTAAGCCAAGACCAGGCAACTAATGTAATAGCTGAAAGTTTCACTTCTGTATAGCAATGCAGCAACTGGCTGAGCGGAACTAACACTGAGTAAATTAAGAGTAGAGCTGTAGAAAAACATAGCCAACAGAGAGTGGCAGCTTGCTGAGCAGTATACGCCTAGACCAGGTGCAAACAATAAGGTGGAAGCACATGAGACAGCAAAGAAACAGCAGAGTGAACTAAGGCATACATAACAATTGCAGGAAAACTGAGCATTGCTAGGCAGGGAAGCAGGGGCTTGAGCTGAAGCATACAGATAACAATGCAGGAACTGAGGGTTTGCAAAATCTGGTGAGTAAATGGAGCCTGATAGCACATCTGCAGGATTAACACAGTACAAGCAAAGGGCAACAGGATGCTAGGAAAACCAGAAAGCCACCCTCAAAATAAAAGTACAAAAGGAAAACAAGCACACAAAAAACACACAACAGCTGGAGGCAAAACAAATACTAAACAAAGCAGGAAAACACACAAACAGAATCCAGCACAAACTAAGCACAGACCAACACACAAGCAATGTGGTGGTGGGGTTCAAAGCCCAGCAGACCCCAAGGAGAAGACAGACTGACAGAGCCTCCAGCCAGCAAAAAAAAAGTGCTTCAGAAGGAAGCTGAGGAACTGCTTATATACAGTGAAGCCCACCAGGATGAAGCCTAACTCTGAGAATTCTGCAATAGAGTTACTACAGCAAACAATGCAGTTTCAATGGAAGTTAATCCTTTGTCATGCAGGAAACCTGTGGCACTGCGCTTCATCCTGGGGACTTTACTATAGCTCAGGAAGGGGCATGGCTGGTTGCTCACCCCACTGAACTACAGGCACAGCCTTTCAAGAGGAGGCCATAGTGCACATCTGCCTGTTCTGGTGGTAGTTCAGGTGGATGTTAAAGATCCCATGGCACTTCTTGAAAAGAGCAGGGAGTTTTTATTAGAATAGAAAATATATGAAAAACACAAAATGAAATGTTAATTAGATCCAACAGAAAACAACAGGTGAAAAAATGTATAAGCTCAATACATAATTATCAGAAAAAGGTAAATCAATTTTTAAACTTAATAAATCTGTGAAAACCTTTCCACCAATGAGTAACAGCATCAGAGGTAAATAATTGCATATCTTTCAAATATATCTTCATTAGTTCTGAACTACTATTTGACAACAGCCTTCATAAGACATTTTATTTTGATACATAACCCATTGACATCTTGCCTGCCAGAGGTAACATCTAATACAACTTAAAAAAGTAGTAAGGGTTTCATGATGGTAATGTGCCAATCCTGAGGGAATATACCTAAAACTAAAATATCATAAGTGAGATAATGTAACCAGGATAATTTCCATTTATGCCCTTAAAAACCCATAAAGATCTACATATGAACAATCTAGCAAAAATGCTCCATCGTTTCTTCCAAATTAATGCATTCAAGGTATGGACAGTTTCGTTCAATTTTAGTTTTATATTTGGCATTGCCTCTTACATTTAATCTGCCATACATTAATAACCACTGGGTTTCCCACATATGGGTGGGGGAGTCTCTTATTATTTAGTTGAGCTAATACAAAATTATTCTTAACAGTAGGGCAATTTTAAAACTAGGTTCAGTAGGGTAGAGTTGAGTGATAAGCACTTTATATAATGTACGTGCCATATTCTTTCATATCAATTGTTTAGTAATTTGCCATTTGTAAAGTTTTGAACTGCAGATTTAAAATAAAGAGGAATGTGAACATGTATATTCAATTTTGGAGCCATATTATGCCAACCTGAAAAATATCTACCTAACACTTTAGTAACCCGTGTTTGACCACCTCCCCTTTATCAATAAGCCTGCTTTTAATCATCTGAGAAAAACAATACATGAAAAACACAATAGAATCTAACATACCCAAACCCCTTTATTTTTCTAGTGTGTATAGCATCTTTTGACAGGGTTCAACCTATTTCCCATAACATCTGAAAAAGCGCTGTATGTTCTTGTCTCAAAATGAATGGGTAAAGGAAAATCATAGCTATATACTGCAAAAGGGATGATAAATTGTTTTAGTATAAAATCCATTTTGTTTGGACAATTTTCATTGTTTCCATCTTGCAATCTTCCTTCTATTTTTAAGAGCTATATTCCAGTTTTCAGTGGGTACATTTTGTGATCCAAAGAGAACATCTAGAATAGTAAGAGGCATATTTGATATATAAATGCCACTGTGATGAAACTCGACTGAATTCCAGATCCAATAATCAAACCCTTAATTTCAGCTATATTCAGTTTAGCATTTGAAATTGCTGCAAAACAGTCAAATTCAGATGAAAAATAGTCAATTGTTTAGCATCTGTAAGAAAGAAACAGACATCATCAGCATAGGCTTGTAGAAGCAAATGTTGACCTGAGACAGAGTTAAACATTCCTATCCATCTAGGAACCTCTGTTAGAGAGCGTAAAGGAGGTCTAAAGAAAATACATACAGCAAAGGACTCTGAGGGCATCCCTGTCTGACACCAGTCTGCAAAGTGAATCCTCATGCTGTAATCCCTTTAATTAGTGGATAAACTGTTGTATTGTCATATAATAGTCAAATAAGAGTTAATAATGGAACTGGAATATCATAACTTTTTAATACATGAAATAAATAAGGAAGATGAACTCTGTCAAAGGCTTTGTCTAAATCAGCTGCTATAACATAGCCTGTAACACCTTTGAGTGTTAGATGTTCAATCACATCCTTATTACCATAAGAGCTGTTTGAATTCTTCTATCTGGGAGACCACAATATTGATAAGGGAAATTGCCCACATTGCATACAGTTTGAGTTGATTATTGATCAATGTTGCAAATATTTTGTAATTGGTATCTAAAACATTATGGGCTCCAGTTTCAATGTCGTGCTTATCCCCTGACTTAAATAAGTAAATCATTAAACCCTCAATAAAAGAAGAAAACATGTGATTCGAATCCATAAAATATTGAAAACTTGTTGTAAACAAATCACTAATAATTCAGAAAAGGTTTTATAAATTTATTAGGAAGCCCATCAAAGCCAGGGAAGTATCATTTTTAAGCTGATGGATAGCTGAGTCTATCTCTAGAACTGTAATTGGGGCTTGCAGTTTAAGGGCTTCTAAAGGAATGATGGAAAGTTCAAAGAAGTTAAATAATTTTCAATATCGGATGGTAAAATGGGAGACTTTGAGGCCAAAGAACTAAAATGATTTTCTATCAAAGATTCAATATCAGCAACTGAGTTCACCACTTTCCCTGTTTTATCTTTTAAGAATTCAGCATGCATCGACTCTTTAATCTTTTGGAAGCCTCAAAGGATCTCCAAGTGGTGATTTTTAGTGCTATTTGATAACATTGCCTGTATTGTATATGCTCTGTCATATTGGTATTTTTGCATTTCTTTTTGATGTCATTAATCTGTTATACATTGTCAATATGAGATGTATAAGATAAAGTGTAAAACTTTTGTAATTGATTTCTGAGTGTAAGATATTTATGAAATTTGGTATTTCTCATTGTTTTCCCAAATTTTTAACCAAGTACTGAGATCGGTTTTAGTATCCATCCACCACTGTCCTAAATCAGTGTATAGAAAAGCCACTGAAAGACGGCAATTACAATAGTTGAAATTGTATTCTTAACAGATAATTATCTGTGAATGTTGAGGTACTGAGTTTCCATCTATGTTTCTGGCTAGTATTATTAATTTGGCATTAGAGAGAAATATAAGATCAAGTGATCTGAAAATTCAATGGGTTTTGCTAAAAAGTTCCTTTAGGTACATTCAAGGAAACAAACAAGTAATCTATAGTCATTTTACATTTTCCCATTGATACGTGAACCCTGGACCCTGTGTCTGATATTTAGAGCAGTTAGTTAAATCAGCCAATTTAATTATATATCCCAAAGAGATGGAATCACAATAAGTTTTTGTATCTGCAGACTGTCGAGGTGGGAGACTGCAATTGAAGTCACCTCCTAGAAAATCTTGTAAGGAGATACTAAATAGGGCTGTACGGCTTCATGCATGTAACTCTATCTGCCTTAGTTTGAGAGTTATATATATTTATAAATCTGCAATCAATACTTCCCAATCTCCCAGCAAGGATTAGTAGTCTGCCAGGAAAAGATCAATTAATTTAAACAAAGTAAAGTTATAAGAATTAAAACGTATTCCCACCCATCCACACTGTCAGTGCCAAAGGACCAAAAAAGGGCCCCAGGGCCAGTCCTTTTGAAAGTTGCTATTTGTTCAGAGGAATACATCCATGTTTCTGGTAGAAAACAAACCTGTATATTCTCATTGTGAATAAACTGAAAAATAGCTTGCCTCTTAATAGTATTTAGTAGACTTTGGGTATTCAAAGAGCTCCAAGTTAGTGCAGTCAAATCCATGTCTTAAGAAATTATTTTTCCCTTTTTCCTTTTTTTTCCCTTGTAATCTCAATCCCTATTACTGAAGGATCCTGAGAAGATTTTGGAATCAGAATCCCCACTTCCATCTCAGAATCACCCAAAGCATAAGAATTATTTGATTCAAAGGCCACTGGTGGGGTGGGGTGGATTTAGGTTTAACATTTCTAGTTGATCTCGAGGAGCCTGAGGAGATTCCAGTGAAGAATCAATGTGAATGTTATCCTTAGCATCCTGGTTTTCATAACATACTGGAGTAAGTAATTGAAGGTGGTAGAATCTGAAGTTACAATTTCTTCTTTTGGCAAAGCCTTCAAAGTTGCTTCCTCTAAAGGGAGGCTGAGTGGGGTTTGAAACTTTTGTCTGAGCATTCTGAGAAGGTTTCACCTCTGACTCAGAAGGGGGGTAGCTGCCTCCTGTGCTTTTTGTATCAACAAATCAGGGCTAATACATGAGGCCTTATTCTTTTCACTGCCATGGGCATTCATTAAACACATAACCAAAATCTTCACACAAGTCACACCATGTGTGATGTGGCTGAGATTTTCTTTACTGTCTATACTTTACCTTAAATTCTATATACTCAATAACCACACCTAATGGTTATTCCAATAAACTCAGTTTATTGTCTGCACACATATATGTGAGCCTCAGTTAAAAGACAGAGAGCTCCTAGAACAAAGGGCTACACAGCATTTTATAACATTCTTAGCACGTACATTTCCGCTATAGCAATAGCATTATGAGTCGGTACTATCTCCAGACCCCCACCCCAATTTCTACATGCCTTTCCCATATATAGAGTTGTTTTTCTGAAACCTTGCTTCTCCTTATCTCAAACCTAAGAAGTTGGTTTCAGCCAGCACCAGTTACTGTTTTTCTGCTTGCCTTAAGATTCATATGAACTTGCAATGACCCTAGCTTTACTCAGACTTGGCTAATATTCAACTACACTGGCAGTTCTACACTATAATACACTGTAACACACTTCACTTTATATGTATGCATGAATCCACTCTATATGTATACATAAAACAAAGATATATAAAAGAAATTCCTCCACAGTGATTTGCACATTGCACCGTGATGTGTCCTATTTCACCACAGTTATCACATCGTGGTTTGTCACAGACACTGGAAAGGTGAGTTTTGGAGCCACATCTATAACAGGTCCAGTGCTGTCCCCTGTAAAACAAACTTTCTATCCTTCCCAACAAAAAGGAATTAGGGATGTGCTCCACCCCATATCTGTCTGTCTCAGTTTAACTTTATATTTCCAACCCCAGTCCAGAACATCTCAGTATCCAAAATAGGTTCAAGTGCACTTAAAACATCACATTTTTGTGACAACCAATATGTGATGTCCTCTACATGAACCCCCCATTTCTAAACATCACAGTGACATATTTTATTAAAGGCTTAGTGAGAGGAATAACCAGAAAGGGGGTCCTGTAGGGGAAAAATTTCACCTGGCCATACCATTCCCAAAATAGGTCTAGAGAATGGGCAGTCTGAAAAACTAACGTCAAATTGTCCTCTCCCGAGATATTAATGAAGGCGAAAACCTCCTTAAGAAAAAAAGGTAAAGAGTTCTTTAATAAACATTTCCCAACGAATGGCGAACTGGTCTTTCTTCTAATCCTCCATTATATCGAAGGCGGACCGCATTCCTTTTAGGAGCAGCTTCTTTTTGCTTTGAAACAGTTCTGACATTAGGGGCTTTGAGTAAGGTCTGCAGGCTGTCCTAAGTCAGGAGATAGTGCTTCAGTCAATAAAGTATTACGAGTGTCATTAATAGCAGGTTTTAAGCCTTCAATACAAGGAAATGCAATGCCTTTTAGATTCATTCCTGCAATAGTTTGTGAATCAGTAACTGGAGTTTTACTATATTTTAAACAGTATCCTTCTGTCCCCCCAGTATCCAACGAAGATTGAGAAAAGAGAGTGAAGAATCCCATATGGGGTCTGGCAACCAAATACCTTTAGGAGTTTATTGCCACCCTGCTCCTAAAAGGCCTTTTGGGCATCCAAACATCTGCAGAGGTAGCTGTGCTATTACTCTGCATGATTACATCTCCAGCAGGGCCGTAGAAGTAGACTCATTATGTAAATCCTGTGGTTTGTGAAGTATTTTCCCAGTGTCCTGCTCAATTTCCTTAAATCCCCATTTCTGAGAAAATGAAAAGGAAGTCTCCCCTTCTGAGAGTCGGGCGCCTGCTGGTAAAGCATGTGAGAAATTGTAGCTTCCTTAGATGTAGTACTAGTGGGGGATTTTGAAAATGAATCCAGACATTTTAGTAAGCTGGGTTTGTAATGAAGTAGAGACATTGTGTGGAGAAAGTTTTCCAGGCACCCCACCCTCTAAAATGAACAGGTAATCGCTGTAGTTCCCAAACATTTCGCTTAAGTCCATCCTGGATAACTGAAGGCATAAGGCACTCAACACTAAAGCGATTGAACTGCCAGCCAAAATAGTCATATTATCCTTTTTAGAAACATGAGAAACAGGCGGTAAAAAACGGTTGATTCACCCTGCCTCAGTGGGGCCTTTGATGATATTGCATCATCCGTGGAATTGACAGTCTGTTTGGGGCGTTTGACTGGGAGTGCGGCTTCCACATTCTCAGGTGAAGCAGTTAAAGGGCTGACTTTGTAGTCCGAAGCACGGGCCACTGAGACGGCTGCTGAATTTCAACTTGTGGAGGTAAAGTCAATTGATGCTCTGTTGTACTGGATCGATCATCATTCTTGCTTAAATCTCTGTAGATAGAAATTTCTTGCACATATCTTCCTCAGACTCAACTTCTGAACATAGAAGTTGATTGGCCTCAAGCATTGCTGCAGTGGGAAGGAGGCCTGCTCTCCCACCTGAGGAACATCCTCTTCCTCTGGAGTCTCACACCGAGTGGCCATCTTGCAGACAGCAAGTCCCTACTGGAAAGAGTAGGGGAATTTTTTGGGAAAAGGAAGAAAATTCAAAACAATCAACAGCATACAAAATAAATCTTCTAAAACAGAATGAATAGTAAGAACTGTCCGTGTTCTACTAGCTATATCCATGTGGATCTTAGAGTCCAGTGTCAACCTTCTCATTGGTTTCCAACGAATGTCAAAGCATTACTTTCTTAACATAGTCATAAAGGGTTAATCTGTCAAAGATGTAGGTGATTTTCCATTTGTTGGACAAGTCCATCCAATAACCATTCCTTAAAGCTATATTTCCTTGCCTGGGCACTCTAATACATATAATTATAGATATATACTATTCATTACAGCTGTGGCTTTTTTTCCTCAGGACAGCATCAAAAAGGCAGACTATTAACCCCTAGTTCATGCAGCTTTTTCCAGAAACCATCTTCATATCAGAATCATATACATGCTGAAGTGAAATCATGACATTCTATAGCATAGTTTCTGGTGGGGTCTCAATTTGCTGGAGAACCCATTTACACCGAGCTTGCCAAATGAAGTATTTTAAAACAGAAAATGACTTGGAGTGTTCCAGAATGAAACCCATTCCATTTAGCAGGAAAAACAGTATGAACAATTTCTAAACATGAATGAGTCTGGAACAGAGTAGTGTGCCATGATGAATTCACAACATCCCAGAATAGATGTACACAAAAGGACAGTCCAGAAACAGGTGTTCTTGTGTTTCCAAAGCTGTATACAAGAATTCCTGGGCAATAACTTTCTGTCAGTTGTTTATGCTTGAGATTATTTTTAACATTTATCGTCCCTTTAAATACTTAACCACAAAATATCCCATGCAAAGGAAGGAATTCTGTTATTAGTTAGCTGTGATAGGGAAATCTGAATCTTCGGTTCAGAACAATGCAGCAGTTCAAAATTCAATTTGGTATGGTCCATCATAAACTAATATAGTTCTTGTCACGATTTGGGTCTTAGATGTTGTCCTGGAATTTTCAATTTAATCAGGTCCTGAATCATAGGTTTAACATAATGCGGAGTTACAGTCGTTGTAGATAGTAATCTCCTATTTCCTTGTGCCCATGCCTTCCTACCAGTATCTACCCATTCAGTAATCATAACCGCCCACCATTTCTTTCCCCCAACATATTATAATATAAAAATACTATAGAAAAATAAACCTGGGCCTATCATATCCAGACCTCCCTCTTTTATTGGTAGGTATGTAATCCCTCTTTCAATAGGATTCAAATGACTTCCCATAGACTTTGAAAGAACACTATATAGTTTAGTTTTCTGTTGGGAGGAGGGGAAACATAACTAACATAGAGAAAAATGGGTATAAGTATATTCTTAATTAACAATACCCTTTTCCGTTTGGAAATCTCAAACCTTTCCACCCTGGGATATCTCATCTACCTTCCGTAATTTAGTTTCCCAATTTAGTACCGCTAAATCCTCGTCACCAAAGGCAATCCCTAAAATGGAAACTGGGTCTTAAGTCAATTTAATGCCAGCAAATTGTTGAACCAGAAGATCTGACTTATTCCCTATTCAGATGGCAACATTCTTTTCAAAATTAATCATACAGCCAGATATCCTAGAGTAGTCAGATAGAACAGTAATGATGTGATGTTCATCCATGCCTTTTTAGCAATAATGACAACATTTGACTGGGGCTAACCTAGTCAAAGAAATACCCTGAATTGATTCAGAGTAGGATAAATCTCAGAAGGGGCCAATACAAAAGTCTACAACAAGGGGCTAAGGGGACAGCCCTGTCTCACTCCCTCCTAACCTAACTGGGCTAAATGACCACCCATTTACCCTAGGGGTAAGAGTTACCTCATTATACAGATACCTGATCCATTGTACAAAGGTACCTATAATGGCGCAACACAAAAATAAAAGTGAGACACAGAATCAAAGGCTTTTGTTGATCAAGACTAAGAACAAAACCAGCTTCTGAACCTATCTTCCTCTTTGGAATATTTGTCTGAGAATTACTAAATTATCTTGTATTCCACTTTTGGAATTGAACAAGTTTGTACCCTGCTAATCACAGAATCTGCAATTAAAGACAATCTTTTGACAAAATTTTAGCCAAAATTTTGAAATCTACGTTCAATAAGCTAATAGGCCTCCAATTATTTAAATCCTCTATCTTCCCTTTTTATAGAGAAGAATTAAATCACCATCTCTCATAGACGGAGGAAGAACACCAGAATTTAGTAATTCATTATACAGAATCGTAAGATCTGGAGCCAAAAAATCACTACATTGTTTGTAGAATTCTCCTGTAATCCCATCTGTCCCTGGGGAGGTACCAGTTTTAATGTACTAATTCCAAAACGTATTTCTTCCTCCCTAATTGGCTGTATAATAGTAATTTTTGAGTTGGTGATATACCGGAACAACTAGAGTATGTAAATAGCGTTCAGCCTGTTGTACATCTGGAATTACCCAAACTAATATTCAACCTGTTGCTGCACCACCTGTAAAATATCTGACTTGCTTTGAACACACCGTCCCGTATTATCTAAAATACGGGATATTATTTTTGTTCCGCTCTTTTACCACAATCTTTAAAAGCATTAAAGGTCTGTTTTTACATTCATTCCCAAATCTCATTTTCTGTTGTAATGATTTTGCCCAATTATATTAAGTAGCAAACATTTCATTTTATTACTCTAATCTGAGAGCTAAAGTCCATTTGTAATGTTTCTGTTTCAGAAATTAAAGCATGGAGCTGTTTTTGTAAACCTAAATATGCTAAATAAGTGGTCAAGGAACTTTTACCAGCTTTATGTTGAAAAACTCTTTAATCAATTTTTGGTCTCCGCCACCAATCGGTGTGAGAGTCATATAGGAGTGCACTGATTGCTGTGCCCGCCAAAGATCACCCAATCCATAAGGAGGTCCTTGGAGTCTAGTAAAACTATTCAGACACCAAGGGCCTTTTTCCACAAATGGGGCTAGTCCCCATTCAAGGTATAGCCATAAACCCTTATGGTCTGAGAAATCAAAGCACTGGGTTTGTATATCCTTAATTAATAGACAAGATGACACAAAACAATAGTCAATTTAGTCAAAAGGAACCCCAAAATAAGTATTGCCTCCAGTTTTGTATTTAACACGATAAGCATCTTGTAAATGAGCAGTATGAATAACCTCATTCAATACATTTGTATCACAATCTAATTTGTGTGTAGCTAATCCTCTATCTATGCGTTGTAGTGCACAACTAAAGTCACCTTCCCAGATAACTAACTGAGAGGTATATAGGAAAGGCTGTATGGACCTAAACAAGGAAATTTATTAGCGCTACCCTGGGGGCATAACTATTTAAACCTCAAGTCTAGCAGTACCATACTGGACAGCTAGTAATAATGACCTCCCAGGTTCTAGATCAAGTAATCTAGTGTCCTTTAATAGAGGATGACTCAGGAGGATTCCTACCCCATCACAGGTATCTACACCTTGGGACCAAAAGGATGCCCCTTTCCCCCACCAACTCAATGCTCTGCTTATCTCCATAAATGTTCTGATTCTAGTATCTTGAATAAAATGAGATCGGCTTTAGAAGCCCGTAATTCTGAGATGATAGTTCATCTTCTTTCCCAGTTTTGATACTATTAACGCTTATAGAGAGTAATTGCAATGATGTCACAAGAATGATGCAAAGAGAGTACAGTGATGTTCATTTAGATCTAGTCTTCATCTGCTTAGACCCTCTCTGTTTTCTTGTCATCCCTTCATCTATTTCTGAAGAGGATCCACCATGGAAGATGACAAGGAGGAAGAATCAGAGTCTACATCTTCTTCGGAATCTCCCCAATCCTTTAGAGTTGATACAATCATAAAAGGGTTACTAGTGGATGCCACTTTTGTCCATCACATAAATCTCCTTTCCTTCACTTTTGGCTCTGTATTAGCACTGAACCTAGTCCTTGGTCATGTTTTATAGTCAACGATCTGAAAGGAAGGTTTCGCCTTGGGGAGGCATCGTGATAGACATCAGTGTCATGTACCTGCCGATGTTATACCTCTGTATGCTGCTGTGATATAGTGGCATTGGGCATCTGGTTCTAGGAGCACTCTGACTGTTTATCCAATAAGATAGGAGCAGGTGGGGTAGGGTTACTGAGGAAGATTCAGTGGGCAGTACTTTGTGATGCTGTGACTCTACAGTTTGAACCTCGTCATTTGGGTGTACAGGATGTAATAATATTCGACTGAACCACCCCATGGCTGTTTGTAGTACTGCGGTCCTGACACTGTAAGTTAGGAGCAACCACAGAACCTGCCACAGAGGTACGACTTGCATCTGCCTTTTTGCTGCTTCTTGTGCTTTCCAGATAGACTGCAGCCTTTTTCTGGGCCTGTGTAGTTAAAGCATCATGCAGGTCCCTTCTGCAGTATTATGGGAGACCCATGGACATTTCACATAGGAGTGTCCTTTTCCTCACAAAGATTACATCTAAAAGTATTAATACAGGCTGAAGCCATATGTCCAGTGTCTAAGCAGAGGTACATCTTGGAGTGTCGCAAGCATTACTCAAGGTAGGTGAGAGCCACATTTGTGGCATGATTTAGGCTGACCAGGATAAAACAAGGACTCTATCTCTTCCTAAGTAGAAGCAACTGGGAGGTGTAAAATCCCATGGTTACCCAAAAAGCTTGCACTTCACTCGCCAACCACCAGTCCAAAATTGTTCAAAGTCCATGACAGGGTTAGGATTTTCAAGGACCTCACATCGCTTTTTAGCCAAAATAGAATATCAGAAATATTGACTCTTTCATTTTTAAAGAGAATAGTAAGTGTCCCAACAGCAGGTTTAGTCATAGGGATTGCAAGAAAGGTGACCACAAAGGGTATCTTTTAATGTGTTATATTTAACCCAGAATCAATCCAAACATTCCACAGTCTTGAAAGTGACGTCGTAATTATATTTGTCTGTATGGATCAGTGTAAAACCTCCAAAGCATAACATTTCAAAGAGTCTTTTAATAGGGTAAGACCTACATAGACCCTATCCACGGGGTCTGCAAGGCTTCTTTGTAAAGCAATCTAATGGCATTACACCAAGGGCAGGCTCCTTTATTTTTAAATAGATCCATACTAAAGCAGGTTTAAATCTAACTTTGTGCAGTATCCTGTAATCTGGTGTGCCTATCCCTACGGGCAATTGTGTGTCTTTAGTGGGTAGTAATAGTAGAGGCAGCAATAAGTGTCAAGGGAACCTGTTTAATTTGAGCACAGCAATCTGATACATTTGAGTGCACCTCAACTGTTCAAGAGTCTAAATCACCCCACAAACTGGTGGTATTACACAGTCCAGAGTGTCCTCTCGGTTGGTTCTTGTGGTTTACTTGAAGGGCTCTTAAAAGATGTAACAGAAGGACCAGCATAAATCTCCATATCAGCAGAAACTGGGGTCACAGGTAATGCAGAACAGGATTCATGAACAGGAGAAGAAATAAGTTTACCTGCAGGAGTTACTTCAATCATAGAATATTGCTCCACTGTAGGATCTGTCGGGTCTGGAGACCATCCCTCTTGGGGTTCCACCACCCAGCCCTCTGCTCGTAGCACTCCAGCAGGCATCCAGTTTGCTGTATGCACAATAGGCCCCACTGACTTAGCTGATGTTGAATTCGGCAGAAACACCCAACTTTTTCTTTTCCCACCGTAGTAACGCTTAGAAGCATCACAAACTCCCCTGCACGGTGTTCTGAGGACTGGGTGCCTCATCCTGAGGTAAATCGCATTCATGACTCTGTCCAGTACGCTCACCAGTGTTCAACAATTTGTCAGCTGCCAAACGAAAGTTGGTTTCCTCCTCGGTTATCTACTGCAACAATCTCAAACATGTTGACTCCATTTTAACCGTAGCGCCAGTTTCAAGAACGGGATCCTTCTCCGCAACAGTCAGAAATTGAAAGTCATCCATGGTACCGCAGATTGTATAGATGCCGCTCAGGTGCAACTATATCTTTCTCTTGTAGAGCAAGTGGCACAGCATTCGCAAATCAACAGACAATTCCACTTTGCGAATAGCTGATGGTACTTCCAGTCAAGGTCTCTAGGTTAGAACAAGAAACTGGGACCGAGACCAAGTCCCCAGTTACCTGAAAGTCCATCTCCTCCTCCATAACACCCTGCTGGCCATCTTGTCACCAGCCAGAAACACCCCTTCAGGTGAGTAGGTGAATTTCCCTGGTGTCCTGGCCAAATTTCCATTCACTAAAAACACCGACAGCTTAATCTGGTTCAAAGTCAGTTGGCATTCATCTGTATCCCCTCTCCCAGGTCACACCTGAAAAAGGCAGAATTTGTCTAGTGCACGTACTGGTCAACAAAAGCTAAATAAATAAAGATCATAATCAGTGGTGGCATGCATCTGGCAGCATGTTCACATTACTTTGTTGTCTGTCATATCAGCTTGGTTAAGAGTCCTGTTTTTCTCGAGGTATCACATAGATGGATGCGCACATGTTGTTCCTGTGTGAGGAGGAAACAAGAGGCCATAGCTTAGATTATCATCAGTCGTGGCACGATGGCAGCAGTTCCACATTAGTCTGGTGTCTAGCATATCAGCTTTTTAAGAGTCCTGTTTTCTCAGGAGGCATGCATGAGATGCAGAAGGAGGAGGCCCATTTTGTTCCTGGGTGAGGAGAACTGGAGGAGTAGGAGGCCAGAGTGCATAATTACATTCTTTTCATTCTTTCTGTGTCTTCCAAAGTAATCAATCTACTGCTCCTCATCCACCACAGTGAATAACCTTTCTGCATCCTCAATATCTGAATTTTCACCATATGGAAATTATGCCTCCATTAAGTCCACATCTACCTCCGTGGATGTGATTGTCCTTCCCTGCTTCATCCTGGTGTTTCACTGGTGCCTACAGTGATGCACTTCTATTTGGAGGTATATGCATTATTCATTTTAATGAATGTCAACATAGCAACATTTTAGGGGATAGGTTTGTACATCAGTCTGTGATGATTGCCCTAGTTTTACTGAAAACACGATTAGAACTAGCTCTAATGGTAGGCAGCTTAAATATTTAAAAGCCACATCTGTCAATGCAGGCCACTGTTTTAATTTGTTGTTCCAATACAGAAAGGGTTCATCATCAGCTCCAAGGCATTCGGGTCTGCCATATATGCCTCAACAGATCTGGCTGCTGCCTTTAGTCCAGCATCCTTCAATTGTTCTTTCTCCTCCTTCTCCTCACAATCTGCAATGCCAGCCTGTGCAAGAACTGCCCATAGAGGATTTGATTTTGGAGGTGGTTTTCTGGTTGCCTTATGGGTAGATGTTGAAGCTGCATCTACACAGCTCTCACGTTCCTTGTTGACTGTTGGTGAGGGTGGCACTATGCCTCATCTCAATATGCTGTTTTTAAGCATTTGTAAGCCATATACATGACTGATCAGCAGTCTTTGCACATACTCAACTGTCATACTACCATCATGAAGTATGGCTAAATGCTCTGTTTGTACTGTGAATCCAGCATTGTTGTAGTCATAAAATCCACAGATGTGAGGATAACATTTAGCTGTCTGTTATGATCCAGTACATTAAGCATGTGCTTAGACAATACTCAGCCTACAGTCACTTGTTGCCTCAAACTCCTGCTGCACATTACAGATGGTCTGCTCTTAGCACCTGGAGCAGTGATATGACCTGGCTGATAGAGCCAGTGTCCCCACTCACTGTCTGTGTGGCCTCAAGATCAAAACCAAACCATCCCATCCCATCCATAAACCCTCCACTGTTCTGTTGTCAGTGACAGAAGCTCCACAACTGTCACCCTTGTATGAAGCAACACATATTTTGATAAGGCCATATACTGTTCATATATCTGCTCCAGCATTTACAGGGTCAGATTCTACCTCTGACAACCTCCTTCTTTAATCAATGCAAATGTAGGCCATTTTAATTGCATTGGACATAATTGTCCTTTGCCTTTCCTGACCATACAAAATGGTCACAAATTTGGGGATTCAAGGTGAACACTTATTTAATATCACATTGTGACAAACACTCTTACACAACCAGTTGTAAACAGTGTGCAAAGCAGGGCACCTAACAAAACCCCATAACTAATAGCCTTGACAACATCTGCACCATTGTAACTGGCTACAAAACCTGCCTTTAAAGACAGTGGGCCCGATTCTCAAAGCTCCTGGTGCAAGCGCAGGGACTTACATCCCAATGAGTGGTGCAGAGTGCCCTTGCACCAAACGATGCCCCCAGAGTGATTCACAAAAGCAGCCTGCATTCCCCACAGGCTGCCTGCACCAAACAGGGCTTGTACCACCTGTGCACCATGAAATGGGCTATGGCCACATGCTGCAGGACTTTGCCACTGGGTCCCTGCCTAATAGAGAATTGGGTGCAGGATCCGTGGTGCACCAGCGACATGCAAAGCAGTCGCTGGTGCGGCTTATGCTGAGTTTTGAGAACGGGCCCTGTGAGTTCAATCAAATGTCAGCCTCTTCCAGTACTGATACAAAATATTGTCCCCAGAGTGTGAATCATGTTCAAGCATGTTCTTCATAGCCTATGTTGCATGCTTGCATAATTCCTGGCATTGTAGCTTCCATTACAATTAGGTTGCTTGCATTTGCTGCCAAGGTACTGACCAAGCCCCTTAAGTTTCACCCAATGTGCTCTACACACAGAAATGAACTAGCAGCTGCTGGCCCACTGCTACATATATCAGTGCTAAGATGGATGTATGAACTAGAGGAATGTTGCAAGGATGCAAATTCTTTGTCGATAACATCTCTCAATTCAGGAATTGTGCACTGTGAAAAGAAGGTCTTGGATGGCACTGTCTACTTGGGGCATGCTTTGAACATAAAGCAAAGAAAACCAGCATTTTCACAAAAGAAAATGGGAGGTCAATAGTGATCATCTCTGTCATGACAGCATTCAATTTCCTGGCCAGTGAATAATTGGAGGGAGGGATTCACAATGCTTTAATAGAATGCCAATAATAGTTGGCTGGATCTTTTTGGGTGGGTGCTTTTTGGGAACAGTTTTGTGCGGGCAACACATTGCTCAGGGGCTGTCACAGATGGAGATGGAGTCAAGAAACTTGTGACTTGGCTGAGGGTTTTGTCAGTGTGATGCTGCTGCTACTGCTTCTGCTGCTGTTGTTCATCAGTGATTTCACACTTTCAGGAGTTCTACTTCTATCTCCTCCTCCTCAATCTCTTTCCTCACAATATCCTCTGCCTCATCTCTATCTCACAAACTGCCTGCAGACACTTTACGATGATGTGCTTGCCTCCTAGCCATGTTTTTGACTTTAGAATGAGTATGCTGTCCACCTATAAGAACATAAGAATGGTGTTGGCAGATGGGAGCCATTTGATCCATCTAGTCTGCTCGAGGTGGTTACCCCTCCCTTTAATTGTTCAAGCCAACCTGTCCATACTGTCTGTCCCATGCTTGTTTAAATTATTTTACTGTCTTAGCTGCCCCCACCTGTGCTGGCAGGCTGTTCCATGGGTCTGTCACCCTCTCTGTGAAGAAGTACTTTCTATAGTTGCTCCTGAACTTGCCTCCCACCAGATGCAAGTTTTGCCCTGTGTCCGAGTTCCTTTGTTTATTTGGAAGAGGTTCTCCATCTTGTTGATTCCCTTGACATATTTAAACATTTTTATCATATCTCCTTATTTTTTCTCTGTTCTAGTGAGTACAATTTTAGTATCTTGAGCCTAGTTTCATATGCTTGTGGTGCAGACTTTGTACCATTTTAGTAGCCCTTCTCTGCACTGTCTCTAATCTGTCTGTCCTTTTCAGGTCTGGCCTCCAGAACTGGATGCAGTACTCAGGTGTGGCCTTACCAAGGATCTGTACAGTGGCATGATTACCTCTTGCTTTCTGCTTATAATGCCCCTACCTATACAGCCGAGGATGCCACTTGCTCTCTGTGCAGCATTTTCACACTGTTTTGTGATTTTTTAAGTCATTGGTGATAGTAGAAACATAGAAACATATAAGTTGATGGCTGATAAGACGGTTAGGCCCATCCAGTCTGCCCATTTCTTTTCTACCTTATAAATGTGCCATCGGCCTCTGCTCTGTCAGTGGCCTATCTATTCATACTCATCTGTATTGCTGCCTTATGCCTATCCCAGGCCTGTCTGAAGCCCTGCACTGTATTCACAGCCACCACTTCCTGAGATAGGCCATTCCATGCATCCACCACCCTTTCTGTGAAAAATAATTTCTCACATTCCCCTTAATCGGCCTCCCTCTAGTCTCATGCTGTGTCCTCTTGTCCTGCTATTTTCTTATATTTAAACATGTTAGACTCTTTCACCTTGTTAATGCCCTTAAGGTATTTGAATGTTTCGATCATATCACCTCTCTCCTCCTTTGCTCAAGGGTATACATATTGAGCTCCGTCAATCTGTCCTCATATGTCTTCTGATGCAGTCCCTGCACCATTTTGGCTGCCCTTCTCTGGACTGCTTCACTTTGGTTAGTATCCTTGTGAAGGTGTGGCCTCCAGTACTGCACGCAGTTCTCCAGATGGGGCCTAACCAGTGTCTTGTAAAGAGGGATTATTACCTCCTCCCTCTTATGACTTGTGATACCCCTACTAATGCACCCTAACATCCCCCTAGCCTTACCTACTGCTTTAGAGGTCTGCTGGTTGATTTCAGGTCATCGGTGATGATGATGCCCAAGTCTCTTTCTTCCTTTGTGACTGCCAGCAACTCCTCCCAGCCTATAGGTGGCTTCAGGGTTTCTCTTCCCATGTGCATGATCTTGCACTTTTGCATTAAATCCCAGTTGCCACTCTTCTGACCATTTTGCTAGTTTATCCAGATCTCTTCTCATTCTGCCCAGCCCATCTGGATCATCTACTCTGTTGCAGATCTTGGTGTCATCTGCAAACAGACAAGCCTTACCCTCTAGTCCATCTGCAATGTCACTAATGAAGATATTGAAGAGGACTGGCCCCAGGACTGATCCCGAGGTACCCTACTTGTGACTTGCATCTCTTCTGACTGTATACCATTTACCACCACTCTCTGTTTTCTGCCTGTCAACCAGTTTGTCACCCAGTTGACCAACTTCTGACCCACCGAGCCTACCCAGCTTATTTATAAATCTTCTATGTGGAACAGTGTCGAAAGCTTTGCTGAAGTCAAGGTAGGCAACATCAACTGCTCCCCTTGGTCCACCACTCTGGTTACCCAGTCAAAGACATCTATGAGATTAGTTTGACAGGACTTTCCTTTGTAAACCCATGCTGTCTTGGATCCTGTGCCCCTATGGATTCCAGGTGTTGCACTATCCTTTCCTTAAGGAGTGTCTCCATAATCTTGCCCACTACTCAGGTAAGACTGACTGGTCTGTAGTTCCCTGCCTCCTCCCTGCTACCACTCTTGTGGAGTGGGATCGCATGAGCCCTTCTCCAGTCTCCTGGGACTTCTCCTGTGCTCAGAGACTCATCTAAACAGTTCTGCTAATGGTTCTGCTAGTTCCACCCTTAGCTCATAAGTACCTGGGATGTATGCCATCAGGTCCCATTGCCTTGTCCACCCTGAGCTTAGCGAGCTCTTGTAGGACCCTTTCTTTTCTGAAGGGAGTAGTACTCACCTCCCTCTCTCCTGTGTCCATGGTGCTGAGCTGTGGGCCCTGCCTTACCTTCTCTTCAGTAAATACTGAGCAAAAGTATCAATTTAGGATAGATGCTTTACAGGGTCCTCCTCCTCACATGCCCCTTTCTCCTTTGAGCATAGCAATACCCCCTCTGGACTTTCTCCTTTCACTAATGTATTTATAGAAAGTCGTGTCACCTTCTTTACTGTTTGTGATAGTGTTTCCTCAGTTTGGGACTTTGCCTGCCTTACTGCCTTCCCTGCTTCCCTTAGGGCAGTTTGGTATGCCTCCCAATCTTCATCCTGCTGTGTTCCTTATATTTCCTGAAGGCCAGCCTTTTGGCTCTGACCTTTTCTGCTACTATATTTGAGAACAAAGTGGTTTCCTTCTTCTTTTGAACTTCCTTTTCTGTCTAACACAATGGGATGTTGCTTCACGTATTGCATCCTTAATGCTTGTCCACTTTGCCTATACCCCTCCCTGTGTTTCTTTTGCCAGGGCTAGCTTAACTCTGTTGGCCATCTTATCAAAGTCAGCTCCTCTGAAGTCCCATATTTTTGCCTTGGAATGGGATGATTTTCTTCTAGTGGCCAAATTGAACCATACCATGTGATGGTCACTGTCCCAGGTGACCTTCTACCTGGAGATTTGTGATCCCTCCTGTTAGTCAGTACTAGATCTAGGATAGTCCTGTCTCTTGTGGTTGTTGAACCAGTTGTTTGAGGCCCACCCCTTCAGGGAATCCACCATGTGTTTAGTTCTGGCAGATGTTCCTGCTGATATTGACCAATCTGTATCCGGCATGTTGAAGTCTCCATTATCAGAACCTTCCCTTTAGCTGTCATGTTTGTATATCTTCTAACAGTAATGTGTCTATGTCCTTCCCTGGTCTGGGGCCTGTAGATAACCCCAGTTCTTATGGCTGTCCCATTTCCTGTTTCCAGGGTGACCCACAGTTCTTCTGGCTCCTTATGTGTATTCTGAACTTCTGTAGCTTTGATATTTTTATTGACATACAGGCCACTCCACCACCCCCTTTTGCATCTCTGTTCTTCTGAACAGTACATAGCCAGGTACTGAAGTATCCCAAGTGTGGTTACTGGTAAACCACGTCCTCACTAATTGTTATTATGTCCAGTTTAGCCTCTGGCATTATTGCCTGCAGGTCTGGGATCTTATTTGCCAGGCTGTGAGCATTTGTGTACATGATTTTCCATTGGCCAGATTTCAGTGTGTTAGTTGTTGGGTGAGGTTTGGCATTTCTCCTGTGCATCGTTGGGGAGACAGACCTTTTTCTTACCTGGTGATGCAAATGAACTGCAAACATGCTGAATCCTAGTTTGACCACTAGCTGAGGGGAGGGTGTTCTTCCATTTGACATGTGGGTGCTGCACCCTCCCATTTGCTAGTTTAAATATTTTGCAAATACGTCAAACTTCTGCCCCAATGCACTGACTCCTCCTCAGTCAGATGCAGTCCATCAAATTTAAAGAACTTTTGCTCCCAGAACTGTTGCCAGTTCCTACAAATCTATGTCCTTTTCCTGGCACCAGCCCTTGAGCCACATGTTTAGCTCCCTATCTCCCTTCTCTGACCTTCTGTCCATCTGCCCCTCTCCCAGACTCGGGGTCCCTTTCCATCTTTGTCACTTCCAATTGGTGCCCATCCAGAGTGTACTCTGCCCCTAGGTTTTGCTTTTCCAGATGCATGACCTTACATTTCTTGGCATTAAATTTTAACTGCCAGTGTTTGACCATTCCTCTAGTTTCCTGAGGTCAGCTACCATGCTTGTAGCCCCTCCTGTGCCATGCCAATACAAGACCCTTTCTTGTCATGGCTTACCTGGCCTGACAAAACTGGTATATTGCCACAGTGTCCTCTTGGATCAGTAATAAAAAGTCCCACCCCAGGGATTTTGTAGGATGAACAAATGTATTGTAGCACCAGTTGTGGTGGTGTTGGTGGTCACCACACCACATTTCTTTCTGTTGTGGGATATGTATCATCATATATTATCTTTTGGGACACAGGTCTCCTACCCTCAATTTGAAAATGGGTACTCTTTGCTGTCACCCTTTGTATTTTTATTGTATTTTAGGCTCCCACCATGATGGTGTGTCTTCAATCTCCTTTTCCTCCTCCTACTCCTTTTGCAGGCCCTCCTTTTCCTCATGTTCCTGACATGACAGTGGCATGCACAACTCTGTCACTGCATGATCCTCAACTCAGAGCCACTACCACTAACCACTGGTGGGGACTCTATTGATATTTTTCAACACCATCACGTTTACTCAATGGTGTTGATGGGGCTGAGGAACTTTCTGATAGCAGATCTTGGCTCTGGCTGCCATTGCCCATAGGAGCTGGGTTTGTAAAATCTTTGTGGAGCCAGGGGTCAAGCTACTCCCCAAGTGAGGGTTTATGGGAGCAGAACCCCCTGTATGATAATGTGGGAGTCTGGGGTTAAGCCCCTGGCCTCAGGTATGAGCAAAAAATTGAAAATGCTCTTTTAAACTGTACTGCAATGGGGCAATGCAAACCCAAATAAATGCTAGTTTATTCAAAAGCTTGAGGCTTACCTGTGCCAGCCTTAGGTAATCTTTATAAGCACCTCACCTTCTCCTGCCTCAGCCATTGACAACGCTAGCACTACCACCGCCAACACTAGCTTTCTTTTTTAGCATTTCTTTAAGCTGACTCCATGTCCTTTCAGCCCCTTTCCCTCCCCAAACCCGTGATTCCCTTTTTATCTACTGTAACAATTTAGACTTACATTTTTTTCATTGCTGGATTCCTTTCAATTGTAAGAATGCTGTTACATTGTGTTATTGGCACTGTATTGTAGTATTAGTCTCTGTCTCTATGTGTATGTTTACCACCCAGGACCATCTTGCAAATGAGCTTCTCAAGGATGAATTGCCTGGTTAAATAAAGTTTTTGATTGATTGATTGATTGAGAGACTACTCATAACTTGCACTGTGCAGAAAAGCTTCCTTCATGCCTTTTAATATCTCAGAATAAAAATGTGCAGCACTAATGGTCCTTAAAATATGGAGGAAATTGCTGGAAATCCAGGCAGGACAGCAGGTAGTTTCATTTGGAAATTTGCTATAAGCTACAAATATCCTCATAATTGATGAATGCTTTCTTTGACCATTGGCACATGAACTGCCAACTGCCAGACTTGCTGCAGTGATTGATTAAGAAAATGGCAATAGAGTTGGCATACTGTACCCTCTGTTGGTAATATTTAACTTATCCTTAGAAGAAGGCATTGTACCTGAGGATTGGAAACAGGCCATTGTTGTCCCAATTTACAAAAAAGGTAAACGTGAGAACATAGACAACTACAGGCCAATTAGCCTTACTTCACACTGCTGCAAAACTATGGAATGTTTGATTAAAGCTGGAATGGAACTTTTCCTAGACACAACTGGACAGTGGGATAAACTTCAACATGGTTTCAAGAAAGGAAGATCATACACTACAAATTTAATAAATTTTGACAATTGCATCAGTAAAAATTTAGATAATGGGACCCCACTGATGTTATCCTACTTGATTTCTCCAAGGCCTTTGATAAGGTACTACATTACAAACTAATCAAAAACTATTAAATCTTGGCATCAGCAAAATATTAGTCCAGTGGATTAATGACTGGCTTGATAACATGAAACAATGTGTATGTATTAATAATGTAATATCGAGTTACAGTCTTGTGAGTAGTGGGGTACCTCAGGGTTCCATTTTAGGACCCATATTATTTAATATATATGTTAGTGACCTGGGGAATAACATTTCCAATAATATAATTAAATTCACAGATGATACTAAATTAGAGGAACAGGAGTCAGAGTCAGTCTGACTTTGAGTTGTCTGTGGAAGCTGAAAACCTTGCTACACTCCAAAGAACAAACTATAACTCCATTTAGGACCTGGAAACCTGGTGAGGCATAATACTTGTACAGAAAGGAGCTACGCTTTACAAGAAGTTTCATTTTTTTTCTTATTGGCATTAAGCAGAGAATTGCAGGATTCCATTAAAAGTGTAGTAATTTTATAACCAGAGGGAGTGAGATACAACTGAATTTGCTTGATTGTTGGGGTTGAGACCTAGGATTTGGAAGGATATTTTTGCAACATTTTAAAAGTGTCCTGCTGGCTGAGGAGTGAGTTAATTTTTATCCCTGGGCTCAGTAGAGTGATTTGTGCAGGAGACGTGGTCTAGTAAATTGTGGTGTTAGTTGAAGTACTATAAAGGGCAGTACTCACCAGGGTGGTGGAGCAGTTGTGTATTTGATTGTTTCTATCAGTCACCAGTGGCTGTGGATATATATATATATATATATATATATATATATATATATATAGTATATTATAAGGGAGAGGGACATGTGGGAGTGGTGCAATGCACTGGCTGTGGGGCAGCAGTTTTCCAGGAGACATTCTGGAAACTGCATTGCTGTCTCATTTGCAGGCAACTGTCAGCTCTGAGGAGGAGGTTGCCCACCTCCAGGTTGAACTAGCAAGGACTAAGGAGGCCTTCCCTTCCAAAGAGCACCACTGCCACAACCACTGCCTCAGAGGTTGCCAAGTATGAAGAGCAGTTGGACCACAGTGGGTTCTGGGAGAGTGTGGGTGGTGGACCAGAGGTGAAGCCCCAGTTGTACCTCTGCACAAATCATATGCCATTCTGGCAGAGCAAGGTTCCTCTATGATGGCACCCTCAAAGCTGAGGACATCCACAAGGAGACCCACAAAAGGGTGGCAAGGGACACCACAGGGAAGGAAACAGCTTCTGATAGGGGACTCTATTGTTTGGGGGTAAACCTGGGAAAGGGAGAGGAGAAGGAAGTAAGGTGCCTGCCTGGTGCCATAGCTTGAGGACAGGAAGCGAATCCTCAGGATTGCAGAAGCAGCATCGAGGAGAGGGAACTAGATATCATAGTCCACCTTGGGACAAATTACCTAGCTAGGTAGGGATCAGTGCAGTGCAGAATGAATTTGTGGAGTTGGGGAGGCCTCAGATGGATAGCAAGCACGGTAACCTTCTCAGAGGTGCTACCAGTCCATGGCAGGAGTGAGGCTAGGTACTGCACCACCATGCAGTTTAATGAATGGTTGCAAAACTGGTGCAGAGCACAGGCTTTGGCTTCATTGGGGACTGGGGGCACCTGCAGAGATAAAGGTCTATTCTGGCTTGATGGTCTGCATCTGTCCATGAAGTGAACCAAGCTCCTAGGTGATAGGTTTAAATGCTTCCTGCAAGCTTTTAAACCAGCCAAGGGAGGCGCTGATAAAAGGCAGGAAATTTCAAGCCTTCCCCACAAAATATGGCAGGTCATAAGGTAAACACTGAGGTACAAAGCTCAACACAGGGCAGGACAGTGGTACATAGAAAAATAGACAAGGACAGTAAGAGCAGGGATGGGGAAAAAGGATAAAGCCAACATTAAATGGAGGGCAATGAGTACCAATGCCCGTAGTCTGGGAAACAAGCTTCCTGAGCTAGTAGCCCTGATGGAAGATGAACAGTTGGATATTGTGGCAGTCAAGGAAACATGGTACACCGAGAACCATGACTGGGATGTCAACATACCAGGGTACACAATCTACAGAAGGGACAGGGAAGGTAAAAGAGGAGGTGGAGTAGCTCTATACATAAGGAAGGGATCAAAGCTACAGAACTAAAAAGTAAGGGGGAGGACAAGAGGCACTTGGTCACCTTGGAGACAGGGAATGGCATCACAATCCGCATAGGGGTTGTATACAGATCCCAGTCTCAAGGGAGGAAATGGACAACAAAATGATAGAGGACATTCTCAAAATGGCTGAAAAGGGAGATACTGTTGATGGGGGACCTGAATATGCCAGATGTTAACTGGATAACAGGTACTGCAGCCACATCCAAGAGCAGGGTCATTCTCGATGCCCTGCAGGGGCAGGCCTTAGACAGCTTGTGTTGGAACTCACTGGGAGGGAGCAATATTAGACCTGGTACTCTCAAATGGAGAGAGGATCACGAATTTAGAAGTCAGTAGACATCTGGGAACAAGCGACCACTGCACAGTGTGCTTCACAATGAGCACAACCATGGAGATAAGCCATACAAAACAAGGATACTGGACTTTAGAAGAGCTGACTTTGGCAAAATGGGTGAATACCTGAAAATGCACTAGCAAATGACCAAAAGGAAGGGTGGAAGAACAATGGAGAAAATCAAAACTGCCATCATAGAGGCAACAAGCCTTTGTGTGAAGCAAATAAAGAAAACAAAGCGGAGTAAAAAACACTATGGTTTTCAAACGAGGTGGCAGGGAAGATTAGGAGAAAAAGGCTGCATTCATAAAGTATAAGGAATCACAGAAGGAGCATGACAGGGAACTGTATCAATTAAAGCAGAAAGAAGTGGGAAGGCAGTCAGACTAGCAAAGGCCCAAACCGAAGAAAAATAGCCAACTCAGTTAAGAAGGGGATAAAAACTTTATAGGTACATTAGGAGCATAGAAAGGTTAAGGGAGGGATAGTGAAGATTATTAAAGGAAAGGGAGGTGGGCAGAGGGGACAGTGAAAAGGCAGAGATTTCTGAATGAATACTTTTGCTCAGTATTCACAAAAGAAGATGAGGAGGAGTTACCTAAACCAGACAATAGAAGCACTCTGGGTTGGGGGGTTGACACCAGTCCATTCACAGAAGAAAGAGTCCTGAAAGAACTCCTAAAACTCAAGGTGGACAAAGCAATGGGGCCTGATGGGATTCACCCAGAATCCTAAAAGAACTAAGGGAGGACCTAGTGACACCATTGACCACGCTTTTTAACAGATCATGGCAGGATGGGGTGGTACCTGAGGACTGGAGGAGGGCAGATGTGATTCCTCTTCACAAAAGTGGGAGCAAGGCAGAAGCGGAAACTACAGACCTGTAAGTTTGACCTCAGTGGTAGGGAAAATGATGGAATCACTTTGAAAGAAAGAATTGTTGAGTACCTAGAGTGCAGAAGGGCACAGAACCCAAAGCAGCATGGATTTACAGCAGGAAGGTCGTGTCAGATGAATCTAATTGATTTCTTTCTACAGGGTGACCAAAGTAATAGACCAGGGAGGGGCTGTGGATATGGCCTACCTAGACTTTAGCAAGGCATTTGACACAGTCCCGCACAAAGATTAATAATCAAGTCAGCCAGCCTGGCAGTGGGTCCCAGGGTGGTAGCCTGGGTAGCAAACTGGCTGCACAACAGGAACAGAAGGTAATAGTGAATGGAACACATTCCAAAGAAAGGGGGTTACTAGTGGAGTACCTCAGGGCTCAGCACTGGGTCCAGTCCTCTTTAACATCTTTATAGGTGACATTGCAGAGGGTCTGGAGGAAAGGTATGCCTCTTTGCAGATGACACAAAGATCTATAACAGAGTTGATACACAAGGGGGTAGAAAAGATGAGAAGGGACTTGGCAAGGTTGGAGGAATGGTCAGACATGTGGCAACTTAGATTCAATACAAAGAAGTGCAAAGTAATGCACCTGGGAAACAAAACCCAGGAGAAGAGTACACAATAGCAGGGAGGTACTAACAACAACAAAATGGAAAGGGCCCTGGGGTAGTCATATTAGATGACCTAAAGGTGGGTAAGCAATGTAAAAAGTTGGTAAGGAGAGCCAGAGGATACTGAGATGCATAGGAAGGGGCATCACAAGTAGAAAAAGGAAGTTGTTATCCCTCTGTACAGACAGTTGGTGAGACCCCATCTGGAGTACTCGTGCAGTTTGGAGACCTCATCTATGCAAGGACATAGACAGGATGGAAGCAGTCCAGAGGAGGGCAACTAAATGGTGCAGGGTCTGCAGCAGAAGCCATACAAGAGAGACTGAGAGAGCTTAATATGTATACTCTTGATGAAAGGAGGGACAGGGGGACATGATAGAAACGTTCAAGTACCTCAAGGGAATCAACAAAGTCCAGGAGGGTAGCATCTTTCAGAAAAGAGATGTGTAAGAACAAGGGGCACAATTTAAAGATAGAGGGGACGGCTCAGGGTAATGTGAGGAAATTTTTTCACTGGAGAGTGGTGGATACATGGAACAGCCTTCCTGAGGAGGTCGTTGGGTCTAAAACAGTGGGGAATTCAAACATGCATGGGACAGACACAAGGCAATTACAGTTGGGTGTTGCAGGAAGTAAGCTGTTGGTTAACTAGAATCTGCAGCTTTACAGTAGGTAGGAAATGGGCAGACTGGGTGGGCCAAGTGGTCCTTATCTGCTGTCAAAGTCTATGTTTCTATGTTTCTAGGAGATTCATTTAATAAACATCTTTCCATAGTTAACAACTTAAGAAAAGTAGAAAACTGGGCAGCAGAAAACGGTTTGTACTGTACTTGAACGCTATCAAATGTGCAGTGTTACACTTTGGGAAGAAAAACCCATATTATTCTTATATTTTAAATCAAACTCTTATCAGAAGTTTGGTTCAAGAAAGGGGCTTAGGAATCGTAATAGATAATATGTTAACATCTTCTGACCATTGTACAATGGTTTCAGGACCAGCCAGAAATGTATTCTTCAAAGTCACACATACCTTTATGTGCAAATCCAATCAATTTCTCATACCTATCTACAAATGTTACATACAACCAGTATTAGACTATGGTTCTGAGGTGTGGTCACAATTTTATCGTAAAGACATTAAAGTTAGTAGAAAGAGTTCAAAGAGCAGTTACAAAACAATGCCAATACCAAGTCTAAAAATAAATCATATCAGGAAAGGCTGACAATAACAGGATTACATTCGTTGGAGGCTAGAAGACAATGGGCGATTTATTGTTTCCCTTCAAACTACTGCAGTCCCAAGATCTAATGAATAGTTGTGAGTTAACACATAGCACTGTCAGATGCAGTCTTAGGTTGCATAATAAAATGGGAAATTCCAAAGGTCAATACCTCCAGAAGAGATAACTTTTACACTATTAGATCAATAAAGGCATGGAATAGATTATCACAACACGTGGCTGATATTACAAACTTTGACAACTTTAAAAGGCTTTAGATAATCTATACTACACTAAACAATTATTGGTTTATTATACAATGGCAAGAAAGAATGTTGCCTCTGATTGGTCAGTTCAGACTGGACCTGTGATGTTATCCCAGTGCAACATCACAGGTTTAGTCCCAGAGCACAACCTCACTGTATTGATTTGTTAGATTGTTATTTGGATCTTCTCTTCAGAAACAAAGATATATTGCCACACTAAAATCTACTAAAACATTGTAAATGTTTTTTTATTTATATAACAATGAACCATTATATAACAGCAATATGCACTCAGGGTGTGTGGTGCTGAGATAACCTCACTTCTGGGGTCATTGGACGCGCAGCCTGCGTCCTCTGCCCAACCACCCAGGCATGAGGTTATCCCAGCACCACACACACCCTGTCATGCATTATTGCTCAAATGACCCACTCATGTGGGGAACATTCTAGATGCGCTTCAGCCCCTTATATCCTACAATTCATAGTATTGGCGACAGGATTGTCTAATGAGAATGTGGTTTGCCAAGGCCCTGCCAGTGTGTGTGAGCATACAAGTCAAGAACCCTTCTTAACTCAGAGTTGATAGCACATAGTCTGACTGACATTCAGGGAGAGGGGCCCAGCTGTTACTGGGGTCCACCTGTAAACATACCTCTCAACCGTTTGTCACAGAAATGAGGGACATAGACATAGACACTCAAAATGAAGGACAATGAGGGACACTGACCCCAAAATGAGCAGCACATCCTCACGACAGATATACAAGCTCAGACCACAGTGGAAACCATTGTGTTAACATGTAACAAGTTTATTTTTGAATTTGCACCTTAGAATAATATGCCTTTCTGTTTTAAAGAACTGCACTAAATCTGCAAGTCCTTTTCACAGTAGAAGCCTATTTTTAAATACTAATCCAAATTATGTAATTTTTTTCATCTCTACAGGATATTTAGTTATCCTAGTACGTGTCTCTGGTTTACACACAGCTGGAAAGGACCATTTTAGATGTGCATAATGTGCATTATGTCCCTTACTGTGCTCTTCCATTGTTGGCACAATGCATTTGTGTTCTACTATAGAACTCGGTGGCTGGAAGGACATAGCAACTACATCACACAGTTCTAAACCAAAGTGTAAATCAAAACACACGCTGCTATTACTGACAGACTTGTAAAGATAAAACAATACCAAACTTGGAATTAGTTCTTACCAACAAGTTCCACTGGAAAATTAGTTGCAGGTCCAGTGCAGTTCTCCTTTACTGTCTGAATTTACAGCACATTCTTTATGATTCTGTGTGATGGCAGCACATTTTCTCTGAGGACTGTCTGGACAAGGCAATTTTGAGGGTAAAATGAGGGCGTCCCTCATAATCGAGGGACAGTTGAGAGGCATGGCTGTAATTCAGACTCTGAGTGAGATGTGGGGTAGGGGTACCAGGGCTCAGCTGATACTGGGAGCCCACCTTGAAAGATAAATGGAATCCTCAGAGAGACACAGCACACTTACATCAGCATTCCAGTCCAGTGGAATATTGGTACTCTGCAGATTACAATCTCTTCCAGAAGCCCCTAAAATTAGAAAAGAGGATTTATAGGCACATGTTTTCATACTTTTAATGGTGGGCAGGTACTGAGCAGAAGGTATTCACAGTGCTAGAATTACAGTGGGCTTTCTAGGCTCAGCACCATGATTGGTCTGTTCTACAACCCAGATCCATCTGATTGGAGCGCTTTTGACTGTGTTAATAGCTGTTTCTGTGCCTTTTAACAGCAAAACTCGCTCCTTTTTGACCCGCCTCCCAGGCCTCCTTTAAATACACTTCTTGCTCCTCCTCTTGTACATCTGCATTATCATTGGCTTACTTTTTCCCTGCCTATCACCTATCTTCCTGTTAGGGCTTAAGTGTAAAGAGCGTGAACTGTGCTCTACTCCTTATAGTTACAGTCTGCTCCTCTACTCCTACTGCTCTGTCCCTCTCATTCCCTGGCTGCTCCTCTCAAACCTGAACTGAACCTGAACAGTTAGCCTGATTTCTCTCGCTTCCCCACAAGAGAAGACATTTTATTTCCACTGATTTAATCAGGTGGAAAAGATACAGGGATAACCAAATCACCCTATAACAACTGAATACCCCAGAATGCCAGGTCCAAGGCACACAATGAGGCATACAATGAGAGGGCTCTTACCTCTCCTTCTCCGTCTGGTCCCACTGGTGAGACCTGGCTATCCCCTAAGATCACAGAGCGTCTATATCATTGGAAGGTTACAACTCTTTCCGCCAGGACAGGCTCTCCAACCAGGTGGCAGCTGCCTAGTCTATGTCCAAAATGACATTAAAGTGCAGATGATGGACTGCAGCCTGCACACTAGTGAGGTGCAAATCCTCCACCTCAAACTTACCATTGGACAGCAAAACAAAGTACTGTTGCTATCAACAGTCTACATACCCCAGGAAACAGGCTGCTGGAACTCTTTGAGGAGAATCTGCAGCAACTAGGAAAAAATGGGAGCACATAATTGTTGGGGATTTCAATGTAAACTGGCACTCAAATAAGGAAACCATAGCCAGAGACCTAATAGCTGGCCTCTACATTCGTAGATGGTTGCCCTTCCCACAAGGCAAAACTACAAAACAGGCACCAGTACACTCATTGACTGGCTACTCTGCTCCAGTCCGATCACATATCAGATGTTAGGTTTTGCATGATAGCCTCAGCGACCACTGCGCCAGTCATGTACCTGGGCAAACAAGTTCACAAAGTACCCACCTAAGGTCACTATTAATTGCGTGCTGAGACATTGGCTACTAAATGCTTTCAAACACCACTTATCCCTGATCAACTGGTCACCTCTGGACCATGCAACTGATGGCAACCCCCCTTGAGTTCTTCCAAAACTCTTTACCGGCTTGCTGATATCTTCATTCCATAAAACCAAAAAGTCAAAGGAACCCACACCCTTGGCTCAATATCACACTCCTAGATCAAATGCATGATAGAGACAACCTGTGGCACAAAGCTAAGGCCTCTTGAAAACTGCATGATGTATCTGCATACAAAGCTGCAAGGAACTCCTGTACTAGGCTTATTCGGCTCAGTGAAAGCAAGCTATTTCAAGGATCTCCTTAACAAAAACTGGGGGTCCTCAAAGGGTTTTGGAACACACTAAAATCATTAACTGGAAGGACTTCAGGGCATCACCTGACCTGATTACCACTGGCAAAGGGTCTACCCAGGAACCCTTACTGAATGCCGAGTTCAATGCCACATTCTCTGGTCTCTCAGGGTGCTTCCCAGAGAGTTCCTAAACCCACTGAATAACCAGCTGCATGGCAACACTGTACCCTCTCAGCGAGGAATGGGCTGCCACCTTTCTATTTTAGCTAGTTACAATCTGAGACCATCAAGTATGTAAAGAGGGTCCTTGGAAAGACCAGAATTGTGAGTGATCTAATTGAAATGAAGTTGGTTGCCCTAACGCTTGATGAACTAGCAGCCCCAATTACCAAGGTTTTAATCATGCTCTAAGATTGAGCGTGTTCTCAGACACATGGAAATCCACACTGGTTACACCAGTTTTCAAATCTGGGGATAAACACTCACCGCCAACTGTAGGCCAATCTCCATCCTCCCACCCCTCTCCAGAGCACTAGACAGAATAGTTTCTGAACAGCTCACTGACTTCCTCGACAGACACAAATTACTCTGCAGCTATCAGCATGGCTTTTGCAAAAACACTTTACCATCACCGCACTGGTGGATTACACCACCCAGCTCTATGATGCCCTTGACCAAGGGATGGCGGTGGGGTCAGTTTTCATTGACCTCAAAAAAGTGTTTTACTCAGTTAACCACCAGCTATTACTAAACACACTGCTCTCTATGGGATTGGCCCCAGATACAGTCACCTGGTTTCACAGCTATCTGTCACAAAAACTCAACGAGTTAGAATCGGCGACTCACTCAGACCCAAAGGTAGAGGCCCTTGGAGTACCTCAAAGGTCTCTACTTGGACCACTCCTTTTCAGCCTGTTTATTAACCACCTTCCTGAAGCCTGGTTGGCAAGTATAATATTATATGCAGATGATGCCGTTATATCGATCCCAGGCAGTGACCAGCTTGGCCATCAAGGAAGGCCTACAAGATAGCTTCCACAAACTCGAAACCTGGTTCTGCCAACACAAACTGCTACTAAACCATAAAAAACAAAAGCATGCTGTTCACGGTCCCTCAGAACAAAAGGAATTTCTGCCCACTTTGAATTCAGAACCTTAAAGGTGATACACTAGAACAAGTCTCCTCGTTTAAATATCTGGTGTTTACCTTGACGACAATCTCAATTTCTCCCATCACGTTGATCAAGTTGTCAAACCCGCCAACATGAAACTGGGCATCCTCCATAGAAACAAGCACTGATGACAGCTGCGGCCTCAAATTAGCCACAGGCAGCACTGTATTGTAATCCATTGACTATGGGTTACCAATATACATAGCAGGATCAACACTGCCCTAGGCAGGATACAAACACTGTGAACAGGGCTTGTCATCTGGCACTTGGGGCAGATCACTAGACTCACACCTGTGTCCTCTACTCCAAGACTGGCTGACTCCTTCTGCACTTAAGAGCCCAATACCAAACCTGTGTGATCATAAAAGAAGTGCAACTAGGCCTCATGCCAGAATCCCTAGTAGTCTGTTCAAGAAGGCAGTGCATACAAAACAAACCAGAAGTGCAATGAAAGAACTCCAAGTCCCTTTCAAGCACACGTCTTTGGCCCAGAAATCCATTACTTTTAGGGCCTCAAATGGTTTAATGAGCTACCTGACACACTGACAGAGACACAAAGCTGTGCCAGTTCAAAAGGGGCTACGGTCCCATCGTAGAGTGTAGCTACCTGTAACTGCACAAACAAATGATCAACAGAACCTCTTGATTTAACTCGCTTTTCTCTCTACATCTCTCCCCAGTCCCCCCAATAAATCAACTTACCACCCTCCACCACCACCTTACCCTCTTCATTTCTCCCTACCCACACGCCTCCATTTTAACACCACCACTCTGGTTGCTTACCCTCTCCTATCATCCCCCGACATAACATTGCCATATTGCTGACATGTTATTTCCTACCGGGCTAGCCCTACCCTGCAACAAATTATGTAATGTACTTTATCTATTGTTAAGGTGTACCTGAAACTAACAAGTCTTGAACCTCATGTGACACTATATTGATTTCATGATGCCTACCCTGTGATCTCTGCTATCTGTATTGTATTGTATAGTATTGTATTGTATTGTACTGTTTTGTCCTTGACTTGGAACCTTTGAAAATGAGTCTCTGACTCAAAGGTATTAATCCTAATCGCAGTAAATAAATAAATAAATAAATAGCTACATGAGCTCACACCATCAGTGCCATTGACTTATAATTGAATAGGAGTGGATGTGGAGGCCTAGTTTAAAAGTAACGCCCTTGTGCCCCCACCACACACTCCCAAAGCTCAGAATTCTAATTCCAACACTGGGAGAGTTCCTGATTCTACCAGCTAAAATGCTTATATCATGTCCTTCCTACTGAATATAAGAAATGTAACGCTGTACCCATTCAGTCCAGTGTTTGCTCTTTAATGATTTTGCAGAACTACAATGATGCCATTACCATAAGAAGCATGGGCAAAATCAGGAGACTCTCAATAAGGAGACTTTGAAAGTATGGTCATTGGATTGGATCTAGCCCCGGCCACAATCCAGGACATCATGACCACACACATCTTCCCATACAATTGAGTGATCCCCTGGATGCCCACTCAGGTGGCATCTCTTTCTATCATAACTAAGGTAAAGGCACTACAGATGACAGCATTGCTGTTAGCTGGTCCCTGAAGTACTGACACCAGTGACCACTACCACTGCAGCATTCCACATACAGGCTGCGAGCTTTCCACCTCTGTTCCAAAATTCACTACATATCACCTTTCACTCTTACTATATTAATACTTTTTCCTACTGTAGGTCTAACTTATTATTACCTGAAATTACAGCTGTGTTCACACATGCCTTGTTAAATAATTTTACTCTTTTTGCTATGATTCTATTATGACTTTTATTGAGCACAATCAGGCACTTGTTCCTGGACCTCTCTGCATATCTGTTTCACACTGTGTTAGCACATCTATTCAGGTTTATATATATATATATTTCTCTTCAGTGCTGAACACTTCATTGTCCCATCTTGTTCATAGTGTTTCCTAAACATTTTCACCAGTACACATACATCTAGAAATAGCTTTTCTCAACTCAGTATGGTTTCCTGGTGAAACTTTCAGACTAAATCAGTAAATAAAAGATCCCTTTCAGGACAGTGTGAAATTTCAACAAATTCCACCTAATTACAATGATTTTTGTCAGAAGTGGAATGGGAGAATTCTGCCACATAAGGAGGAAGCCAGAAGGGTATTCCACAGAACCACAGTTTTCCATGTAAATCGGTGGATTGTTCATGGAAAGCATTCCATGACCATTTATTTCATGTTTTTTCCGTTTAAGTTACCAAACTTGATCAGAAATAAACCCACTGATTGCCATTTTAGGCTCAGACAAACAGAAACATACTGATAAAATTCTGCATGATAATTTTATATGAATGCATATTCAAATGGTAAAATTTAGGAATTGGAACAAATGAAAAATGAACTAAAAACATTAACAGAGACAACTAATTCTCATTATAGGCTATAATAATATGAGTCATCTGTTCATATTTTTAGTTCATGTTTTCATTTGTCCCTAAATTTTACCATCTGAATCTGCATCCATATAAAATTACTGTATCATGCAGAATTTAATCAGTACGCTTTTTTTTTTCAGAACATTTTGTTTTCACATATTCAGTATCTTTCAGTTCATTTCACAGAATGCTTTACTGTAGTTCATTTTTTCCCTCGTATTTCTGTAACCACATCATTCAGCAGAACATCTACCAGAGGACTTTCTCATTTCACTCACTGCAGACCTTGCATTTGAGAAGATAGATAATTCTGGAGCTGCTCAGTTGTGTCATGTAGCTTTCCACAGACACATGTGGCCTAGTGTAGTGGCCTGTTACTGGCCTGGGAACAAGAGCAGTCTTTTCTCCCTCCTCCCACTATCAGGGGTACTTAACAACTGGACATGGGGCATATTTACAGAGCTAAAATTGGCAGCACAAATAAGTGTTTGCTTGAGCATTTGACCCCAAGTTATAGAACCACAGTAGTATTGTGATTCATCCCTAGCCTATACAGTTGTGACCCCACCTTTGGTATGTTTCCACCACCACTGCTTACAGCAGTGAAGCTGCTCTCAAACAGTAGCCAGCCTAAGGCTCAGTTTATTGCCAATAATTTGTAGCATTATAATGCCAAGTGCAGAGTTATGACAGACATCCTAATTTTGAAAGAGTTTGTGGTTCTGTTCAAGAGTCAAAATAAAGCACAACAGATAAGGACATATTGCATTAATTTACTGGGAGCCTGACACTCAACAAACAGCACACATAAAAATACAATAAAAGAACACAACAGCCTGGGAGAGGTTTCACATGGACATTACATTCTCAACAAACCCTTACAAGAAAATTAACTACAAATAGGAAACGTCAAAGTCATTGTGAGTGCTACAACTGATGCTTGCCATTACTTACCACTGCCTGCATAAAATGAATGAAATATGTTCCATTTTAACAGCATGATCCTTTCTGATAGCTACAGCCTCAATATTATATAGCATCATCGACTAAGGAACTAAACGAGGTTGTGTCAACTACAGTAAGCAGACAGGTGGCAGCTTATGATGGTGTCACTTAGTGGCATTGCAGCAACAACAGAGAGAAACAGACAGCCACAGTAGAACTCAGTAACCAGCAGGACCTACCTGCATTGCCAGCCACTTGGTGTGGTGGTCGTCCACAGTGATCTTCCTCTCCTCAGCATGTGCCCTGTCCTGATGATGAGAAGGATGAGGATGACAGGACAAGAGAATGATGTGATTGATTCCTCCCATGGCAGTTCATGGCCTACCGACTCTGGAGCCAGTCCACCCCTGCCGCATCTGCCACTCTTCCCGCCCCAGGCTCACTCCCTCACGGTCATCGACTGTGCACTTATGTGCCCCACCATACCAAAACATTATTTACATTATTATTTAGCAGTTCTGTGCCTGCTGGCAGCTGCCTCACCTTGCTGGGGTCAGGGATGATGCTGGCTGTGCTGGACGCCTCCTCCCTCCTCCTCCTCCTCTGCTGCTCGCCTCTCCTCCAGTTGATCTGCTGCTCTGTGCTGGTGCTGCCAGCTTCCCAGACTGAAAGACCCCACCCAGCCACTTGTAGGCCTGCTGCCTGCCTAAACCTCCTTGACTCTAACCCCACCCGTGTGCTTGAGTCGCCCACTGCTTCTACTCCCCTCTGCTGCAGCTCTAGTCAGCTGCTCAACCTGGCCCTCCTTCTCTGTGTTTGTTGCTGTTGCTGGCTGGCTGCTGCCCTGCCCTGCTGGTGACCATCCATGTCTGGACCGCAGCTGGCCTGGCTGGTTCCACCCCCAGCCATCTGACCCTGGGCCCTCCCACCCCTTCTCGCTGGCCCAACTCCTCGACTAGTAAGACTGCTGGGCTGACCTCATGGGCCTGCCTCATTGCTGCTGGTGTGTGGTGTCCTGACTCCTGACCAACTGCTGACTCCTGCCGCACTGCCATTCTTTAGCTGCCACTCTCTCTCTCTCCCTCTCCTCTCCCCTCTGGCTCGGCTCCTCTCTCATCAGGGCTGGCTGGACGCCTGACCACCACCTCCTCTTCTTCTTCTAGGCCGGCCTGCCACTAACTCCTCCCATCTCCTGAAGCACGATGAGCACCTCCTCACACACACAGAATCACCCTGACGCATCACTGCTTATCATGCCCAATATAAGCCCTCCCCAGCTGGCCAATCACAGTCGGCAAGTTGACCAATCACAATGATTGGGGGGCAACAAATCAAACCAAAGGTAAGGTGGCAAGGCAAAGAAGGTGCCATTTTAACTATCGCCAGCTGCACCACCCCACCAGCCCAATTAAACAGTGAGGGGAGGGGCTGCTGCATGGTCACAGTCACTTCAGCAGAGGGTGCGACAGAGAAACCAACCAGGGGAAAAGTAAAAAAAGGCAATATGTGGCAAAATATTGCTGGGGCCTGCCCAGGTCAAAAATATTGCTGAGCTAATGCCCCACAGGCCCATACAACCGTGCCTATGCCATTGCCCTCAACTAAGTGAGCAGCCAAATCAAGTGATGTAAGCATTATTTTATCTTTTATTATTTTTATTAGATCGATATGATCTAGGAGTCATCATAGCAGACAACCTTAATATAGGCAAGCAGTGTGAAAAGACGGCACAAAAGGCCAGCAGGTAAGAGCCAAAAGATTTGCTTTCAGGAAATATAAGGAAACCCAAAGGGAGGAAGACAGGAGGTGAACCTAATGAATCTAAGGGAAGCAGGAAGGCAGTAAGGAGGCAAAGGCACTGACCCAAGAAAACTAGTGCAGACGGTGAAGAAAGGGGACAAGACATTCTTAGGTACACTCAACGAAAAGAAGGAAAACTGGGGGTTGGATTGTAAGGCCTAGAGGGGATACAGGTAAATGTAAGGAAGGAGACTTGGAAAAGGCAGAAATACTGAACAAACACTTATGTTCAGTATTCACTGAAGAGGGGAGGATCAGGGAGCTGGGTAGCAGACATGGGGAGGTAAACACAAGTCCATTCACAGAGCAGAGAGTCCTGGAGGAGCTCACAAAACTAAAGGTGAACAAAGCAATAGGGCCAGACGGCATATATCCTAGGATATTAAGGGAGCTGAGAGGGAGATAGCAGTGCCTCTGGTGGCCATGTTCACCGAGTCACTCAACACAGGAAAGGTTCCAGAGGACTGGAAGATGGCCATATAGTCACTTTACACAACAGTGGTAGTAGAGGAGAGGCAGAGAACTATTGGCCAGTCAGCCTAACTTCAGTAGTTGGATCATGGAGGCACTGCTTAAAGAAAGACTAGTGGCACACTTGAATCCATCGGTGCACAGGATCCAAGACAGCATGGATATACAGCAGGAAGGTCTTGTCAGACAAATCTGATAGATATTTTGACTGTGTGACAAAGGAAGTAAATCGGGGCAGTGGACATCACCTACCTCAACTTCAGCAAGGCCTTCGACACGTCCCACATAAAAGGCTGATTAACAACAAGATGGGTAGTCTGGGTATGGGGCACATAGTGGTAAACTGGGTTAGAAACTGGCTAATGGACAGGAGGCAGAGGGTGGTGGTAAATGGGATCAAATCTGGGGAGGGGTGGCAAGCAGAATACCTCAGGGATCAGTCCTTGGTTCAGTCTTGTTTAATGTCTTCATTAGTGACACTGCAGAAGGGCTGGAGGAAAAGGTCTGCCTATTTACTGATGACATCAAGATTTGCAATAGGGTGGATACACCAGACGGGTGGATAAAATGAGGAGGGACCTGGGAAGCTTAAAAATGGTCTGAAGTGTGATAACTGAGATTCAATTCAAAAGTGCAAAATAATGCACCTGGGACTAGGAACCCTGGGGAAAGCTACAGGATGGGAGGGAGTTGCTGACAATCACCAAGGAAGAAAGGGACCTGGGGTTATAATTTCAGATGACCTAAACGCTGTTAACAGAGTGCAAAGGTAGCAGGGAAGGCCAGTGGCATGCTGGGGTGCATAGGCAGAGGTATCACTAGCAGAAGGTGGGAGGTGGTAATGCCATTGTATAAAACACTGGTGAGGCCTCACCTGGAGTACATTGTGCAGTTCTGGAGGCCACACCTTCATAAGGATATCGAAAGGGTGGAGGCGGTCCAGAGAAGAGCAACAAAGATGGTATAGAGCTTGCACCGAAATATATGAGGAGAGATTAAAGGACCTCAATATGTACTCGCTGGAGGAGAGGAGGGATGGGTGACATGATAGAAACATTCAAGTACCTTAAGGGCATAAACAAGGCAGGGGAGACATCTTGCAATATAGGAGGAGCAGAAGAACGAGGGAGCATGATATGAAATTGGAAGGTGGCAGGTTGAAGGGGAATGTGAGAAAGTTTTGCAGAGAGGTGGTGGACACATGGAATAGCCTGCCACTGGAGGTGGTGGGAGCAAGGACAATGGAGGGATTTAAACATGCCTGGGACAAGCATAAGGGAACCTTAGAGGTGGGAAGGAGAGGTGAAAAGCCATTGACCAGGTAGGGTCATAGGTCTCTACAAGGTGTAAGGCTTACGGGCAGACTGATGGCCTAGTGGTCCTTATCTGCTGACAATTTCTATGTTTCTATGTTGGACTGTATAGGAAGAAGCATTATAAGCAGAAGAAAAGGGGTGGTAATGCTGTTGTACAGATTTCTGGTGAGACCTCACCTGGAGTATTGTGTATAGTTCTGGAGGTTGCATCCCAAGAGGGACATTGACAGGTTGGAGTCAGTAGAGGAGGGCGGCAAAGATAGTCCAAGGTCTCGTACAGGATGTCGTATAAAAGTAAAAGTGCAACTACTAAAAACTAAGCCAAACTAAATATACTAAAACAAAACCAGCATAAATGAAGGCACAAACAAAATAAATAAAAAGGAAGTTGATCAACTCCAAAAATTATCACCCATCAGTTTAACCTCGGTACTTGCACATTATTAGAGAAATCATTAAGTCCATACTAGAAACAGAACTACAAATATGGTGTGTAACCCCTGCAAATGGGGTTCCCAAAAGACTTCAGGAGCTTGCTTGAATGCTCCAAGCCTGAATGGTGTTTGGCATTTAAGCCATTTATCAGTGAGTGTTTTAGAACTCTGGTACTGTCTCTTTAAGAGCTGTCTGTTTGCAGACATAATTAGTTTGTATGGGGGACTGTGTGTTTCTTTGATTGAGTACCACCATGCTGCTGCCAATTCACTTCATTTTGCAGTCACTAGAGTGCAAAGGGAACCTATCTGGAAAGATGTAACTGTTTGCCAGAAATTATTTAGAGTAATAATGAAATTACAGTTTGTCTAACCTGCTTTCTTTGCAGTCAGAACTGTGTCTGCTAGTTCCCATTCTAGTTTTGAACTGCTGAACTGGACCAATCAGTGTGGGGTAAGCTAGCTCTAAAATGGTGCCTTGACGAATCAGAACTTGACTCATAACTGAGCCAGCCACAAGAGGATTGTATGGGCAGTGACTCTGGGAGATGTAGTTTAGACTTCAGTGCCTTTTTGGACCAACAGCAGCAGTCTATTGTGAGTGACAGCCAATCCAGTCAAGAACTGGGAGGAACTCAAAGGAAGTGTCCGGTTTTGTCGGTTGGAGTTTCAGTTGAGCTTTGGCAGTGAAGAAGGAAGGAGCCTCTGTGCTTTTCAGTGTGCAGTTTTAGTCAAAAACGTGTGTAGGGCCCAGAGTTCCGCCTGCAGCTGTGTAACAGCTTGTTAGACTGAATCTGTCCTGTGAAAAGAATCAAAGGATCTCGAAGAGTAGAAACCAGGCTCACCCTGTAGAAGACTGGAGGAATTGCTGAAAATTGCACTCTGTCTGTCAGGAACTGAATCTGCTGTGTGTTCTCCCGGTATTGTGCAGTAATTGCGATCGATACAGATGCAGCCTGCCTGGTATAGTGCTTTTATATGGATGTGTGAAGAGGTTGTGTACCTCAAGTGAGCCCTGCTGACATTGAAGGACCCTATCTTATTTGGAGGTCGTGAGTACTAATTCAGGGTTGCTCCTGTTGAATTGCCACATTAAATCCAAATGGAATTACTGTACTGCTGACTGTTTAATTCTCCTTTTCTCTGTGTGAAAGGGCCTACCAGCTGCCACGGTTTGACTAGCCACTAGGCTTGGGTACCCAGGGACAGTAACTGATAGATAGGCCTGTGCACAGAGCCATAGGTAGATTATTAGAGTGATAAGCTAATTAACCTGATTTCCCTGTCCTTGTTATATCCCCTAAATAAATCAGAGCTGCTTGTTTCAGCAAAGTTATACTGCCTGAGGTATTTGTCTATGTTAAAGTACTGTACTGTGATTGTTGCACTGTATCTCATTCTCACAGGAGGTCCCAGTGCCGGAATCCAGACCTGGGGTAAGTGTATACTGTGAAGGTAATTCTGATATATTGTGTGGGCCACTAGTGGAAGAAAGGTTGCAGTGTCCCAGAGGGCTGTGACCAAGTTAGTTTAACTATTGCAAACCCTGACCTCTGGGTGGAGGCACCCGCCATTGGATCCAGGCCCCTCAACCTGTTAGTGGCAAATCAGGCAGGGGTAGTAGCCCCTGGGATAGCGCCATCTAGGGTTACATTAAATATTAGTGATTCAACCCAGCACAGATTCAAACAGGGCCATTCAACCGCTTCTAACCTTATAGCCTTCGTAATCACATAAATCAAGGGATTGACTCCAGTATTCCAGGATATTATTCTTTAGATTACAGTAAATCTTTTGACCGGTAATGCGTGAGAAACTAATTGACAAACTTTTACACTTAGGAATTTCCACCAACCTAGTCAGCTGGGTAGATCACTGGTTGACAGATAGAATGCAGCGGTAAAAATCAATGGAACCCTATCAGACATTGATGAAGTGACCAGTGGAGCCCCACAAGGCTCTGTCCTTGGACCTACATTGTTTAATTTGTTTATCTCAGATATGCAGGTCAGCTTAAACACCTTTCTATCAAAGTTTGTAGATGATACCAAGCTGAGGGATGAAGTGGATTCCCTAGATCACATTAATCAACTACTTAAGGACATATCTGAAATTGAGACTTGGGCAAAACTAATGGAATGGATTTCAGTACTGAAAATGCACTGTCTTACAAAAAGGTAAAACAACCCAATTCAGTCTTATAAATTAAACAACACCATACTAAAGGTAGCAAGTAGTGAAAAGATCTCAGGATTATAATTAATAACAAACTTTCTTCAGCTGACCACTGTAACAAACTAGCAAAACACTCCAATGCACTTCTTAGGAGAATAGACCGATTTCTTTGTCACTAAAACAGAACAGTGCATAATTCCCCGCTATAGAAAATACATCAGACCATACTTGGACTATGGGTCACCCTTCTGGAATCCTGCTCAAAGAGGACATAGACTTTGACGGCAGATAAGACCGCTAGGCTCCATCGAGTCTGCCCATTTCCTCACTTCCAGGATATGGGCCGCAGATCCTAGTTAACCAACAGCCTATTTCTTCCTACCCCCACAAGAATTGCCTTATGTCTGTCCCATGCATTCTTGAATTCTCCCACAGTTTTAGACCCCACACCTCCTCAGGAAGGCTGTTCCATGCATCCACTACCCTCTCTGTGAAATAATACTTCCTCACATTGCCCCTGAACCGCCTCCTTCTATCTTTAAATTGTGTCCCTTGTTCTGCAAGTCTCTTTTTCTGAAAGATGCTACCCTCTTGGACTTTGTTGATTCCACTGAGGTACTTAAAAGTTTCTATCATGTCCCCTCTCTCCTTCTTTCCTCAAGGGTATAAACATTAAGCTCCTTAGCTTCTCCCTCATACGGCTTTCTTGCAGACCCTGCACCATTTTAGTTGCCCTCCTCTGGACTGCCTCTATCCTGTCTATGTCCTTGCAGAGATGGGGTCTCCAGAACTGGACACAGTACTCCAGATGGGGTCTCACCAACTGTCTGTACAGAGGGATAACAACTTCCTGCTTTCTGCTGATGATGCCTCTCCTATACATCCCAGTATACCCCAGCCCTCCTACTGCTTCTCACATTGCTTGCAACCTTAAGGTCATCTGATATGATTACCCCAGGTCCCTTTCCTTTTGTTATTGTTACTACCTCCCACCCATTGTATATTCTTCCCTGGGTTCTTGTTTCCCAGGTGCATTATTTTGCACTCTTTGCATTGAATGCTAGCTGCCATACTTCTGACCATTCCTCCAACCTTGCCAAGTCCTTTTCATCCTTTCCATGCCTCCTTGTGTATCAACCCTGTTGCAGATCTTTGTGTCATCTGCAAAAGGCATGCTTCTTCCAGTCCCTCTGCAATGTCACTGATGAAGACATTAAGGACTGGACTCAATACTGAACCCCGCGGTACCCCACTAGTAACCCCCTTTCTTCAGAGTGGACTCCATTTACAATTACCTTCTGTGTCCTGTTGTCCAGCCAATGTTTTACCCAGGCTACCACCCTGGGTCCCACTCCCAGGCTGGTTAATTTGACTATTAATCTTTGTGTGGGACTGTGTCAAATGCCTTGCTAAAGTCTAGGTAGGCCATGTCCCCAGCCCCTCCCTGGTCTACTACTTTGGTCACCCAGTCAAAGAAATCTATTAGACTCATCTTACATGACCTTCCCTGCTAGAACCCATGCTGCCTTGGGTCCTGTGCTCCACTGGCCTCTAGGTACTTGACTATTCTTTCCTTCAGAAGTGACTCCATCACTTTCCCTACCACAGAGGTCAGACTGACAGGTCTGTAGTTTTCTGCCTCTGTCTTGGACCCACTTTTGTGAAGGGGAATCACATCCGCCCTCCAGTCCTCGGGTACCACACCATCCTCCCATGATTTATTAAAAGAGTAGCCAGTGGTTTCACTAGTTCCTCCTTAATTTTTAGAATTCTGGGGTGAATTCCATCAGGACCCATTGCTTTGTCCACCTTCAGTTTTAGGAGTTCTTGCAGAACCCTTTCTTCTGTGAAAGGACTGGGATCGACACCCCTATCAAGAGTGCTTCTGTTAATTGATTAGGCACTTCTCCTCTTTTGAATACTGAGCAGAAATATTCATTCAGTATTCCTGTTTTTCACTGTCCCCTCTGCGCACCCACCATTCATTCTATTTAGCCTCCCTTTGTCTTTTCTACGTCGCTGATGTACCTATAAAAGGTTTTATCCCTTCTTAACTGGAGTTGGCTATCTTTTCCTCAGTTTGGGCCTTTGCTATTCTGACTTCCCTCCCTGCTTCCTTCTGCCTTAACTGGTACAGCTCTCGTCCTTGCTCCTTCTGTGTTTCCTTATACTTCCGGAATGCTATCTTTTCTTCCTGACTTTCACAGCCACCTCTTTGAGAACCATACTGGCTTTTTCTTTCGCTTTGATTTGTTTATTTGCTTCACACAAAGACTTGTTGCCTCTGTGATGGCAGTTTTGATAATTCCCCATTGTTGCTCCACACCTCCTTCTAGCCTGTTTGCTAGTGCTTTTCTGAGGCACTCTCCCATCTTGCCAAAGTCAGCCTCCCAAAGTCCAGTACCTCACTTTTGTATGGCTTGACTCTGTAGCTGAATTTAACGTGAACCACACTGTTTGATGGTCACTTGTCCCCAGATGGCAACTCACTTCTAGATCTGAGATCCTTCACTGCCCCCGCTTGAGAGTACGAGGTCTAAGATTGCTCCCTCGTGAGTGGGTTCCAAACTAGCTGTCTAATGCCTGCCACCTGTATGGCATCAAGAATGGCCCTGCTCTTGGATGTGGCTGCAGCAAATGTGCTCCCGCTAACATCTGGCATATTCAGGTCTCCCATTAACAGTATCTCCCTTTTCTGCCATTCTAAGAATGCCTTCTAGCATATCCTTGTCCATTCCTTCCCCTGACATGGGGTCTGTACACAACCCCTGTGCGGATTGTGGTGCCCTTTCCAGTCTCCAAGGTGACCCACAGTGCCTCCTCCTCCCTGTTTACTCTTTTGTTCAGTTGCTTTTATCCCTTCCTTTGCATAGAGAGCTACCTCCCCTCTTCTCCCTGCCTGTCTCTCCTGTAGGTTATGTCCCTGGTATGTTAACATCCCAGTCATGGTTCTCTGTGTACCATGTTCTGTGATGCTACATGATATCCAGGCATCCTCTTCCATTAAGGCCATCATCTCAGGGAGCTTGTTGCCCAGACTACGGGCATTGGTACTCATTACCCTCCATTTCCTGATGGCCTTACTCCTTTTGCCCCATCCCTGTCCTTCTTGCCTTTGTCACTTTCTCCATTTACCCTGCCCTCTCCCATCGACACCTCTATGTTGGTGTTTGCCGGACTTATTACCATGATTATTTGGGGGCTAGGATTTTCCTGCTCCTTTCCAGTGCCTCCCTTGGCTAGTTTAAAAGCTTCCCAATGAAGCATTTAAACCTATCACCTAGGATCCTGGTTCCCCTCCCGACAGATGCAGCCCATCATGCCAGTATAGGCTTGCATCACTCCAGGTGGACCCCAGTCCCCAATGAAGCCAAATCCCTGAGCTCCACACCAGTTTTCAACCACTGATTGAATCCCATGTGCGGAACACCTAGCCTCTCCTATGCCATAGATGGGTAGCACCTCCGAAGGTTACCGCAGCATGCTACTTGACTAAGGCCCCTCCCCAATTCCACAAACTCTTCCTGCACTTCTCAATCCCTTTCTTAGCCAGGTCATTTGTCCCTAGGTGGACAATGACATCCAGCTCCCTCCCTGTGCAGCTGTTCCGGCAATCCTGAGGATTCGCTTCCTGTCCCTGCAAGCCATGGCGCCAGGCAGGCACCTACCTCCTCTCCCTTCCTCCCCAGTTCTACCTTCCTAACAATGGAGTCCCCCACCAGGAGTTGTTTCCTTCCCCGCAGGGTCCCCTGCCACCTCCTGTGGGTCTCCTTTGTGGAGGTTCCCAGCATCCTCCTTGGTCTCCACTGTGAGTGCCTCCATGGAGGAACCACATTTTCCAGAATGGCATAGGAATTGTGGAGAGGTACAATGGGAGGATCTCACCTCTGTTCCACCACCCTCACCCTCCCTGAGCCCACTGACATACAGAGGGTTGAGCACATTAGAGGCGAGCAACCAGAATGGTACCCCATTTATCACAGCTGAGCTACCCAGACAGACTTCAGAAACTGAATCTACATTCATTAGAGTTAAGGCATCATAGGGGAGATCTTTTGTTCCTCTTTAAAATCCTACAAACACCTACCCTAATGCAACAATATGGGATTCACCTGGCAGACAGAAAGATAGTACCAGGACTGCAATCAAGATAGTTAGAAATTGAGAAAGCAAAGACCAATAAAAGGCTTCATTTTTTCTCAGTAAGAGTGCCAAGAGTATGGAATAAATTACCAGACCATCTTGTGAACAGCAAAAATTTTGAAACATTCGAAATAGGCCTGGATCTGTGGTTAAGTACCAATAACTCTTATGTTCCTAAAATTGTTGGGGGCATTCTCGATGGGCTAACAGCCTTCTTATGCCCCAAAACACCTAGTAAACCTAGTAACTGCAACACACAACTAAAAAATAAAGCAAGCAAGCAATCACCAAAAACTAAGCTCAAACTAAAGATACTAGAGAAAACAACACAAATATAGGCACAAAACAAAAGTGATCAAACAATATGTAGTAAGGAAATCAGCAAAGCACAACCAAAAAAAGTAAACCACAAACCAAAAAGCAATACAGCAAATCAAAAACAAAACTCTGAAAAAATCATTTGAAGTGCTAGATGGGTCAGTACAGCAAAAAGAAAAGAAGTCCTTATGGTTTTCCAAGGAAGTGGCCACAACAGACAAGAAAAAAAGACATACAGTATATTCAAAAACCAAAGCTGAAAAAGACTGGAGTTGTACAAAGAAAGGATGAGAGGATCCAACAAAATAATAAGAAAGTCCAAAGCACAAACAGAAGAAAAGATAGCAGAAGGGGCAAAGAGAGAAGATAAATCTTTAGATACATCAGGGAACGTAGGAAGACAAAAGGTGGTATAGTAAAGATCACTACTGTAGAAGGGAAGTGCATCACAAACGCACTCAAGAAAGCCCAATCCTCAACAAGTACTTCTGCTTGATGTTTACTAAGGAGGACCCAGGGTAGCCCTGGGAAAACACAACACCCCAAAACAGGGTAGACACTAGTCCCTTAACAGAGACTGAAGTATGAGAGGCACTTAATAAACTGAAAGCAGACAAACCTATGGGACCAGATGAGATACACCTTAGAATCCTCAAAGAACTGGGGGCAGAATTAGCAGCCCCTATGACATCTCTATTCAGCAAATCCTTAATGAGTGGAGGGTGCCCAAGGACTGAAAGGTAATAGTGGTTCCACTTCACAAATCAGGCAGTAGGGAGGAGGCTGGAAATTACAGGCCAGTGAGCCTTCACGCTATGGTAGGTGTTAATGGAGACACTAATCAAACAGAGGATCTTGGCATTCCTAGAAGACAGTGGCTAACAGGACCCAAAGCAGCATGGTTTCACAGCGGAAGATCATGCCAAACAAATCTAATAGTTTTTGACTGCACCTCAAGAATAGTGGACGGGGTGGGGTAGATGTGGTTTACCTAGACTTCAGTAAGGCCTTCGATGCAGTTCCACACAGAAGGCTGGCAAAGAAACTTGACCACACAGAAACTAGTCCAGAGGTCGTCAGACGGATACAAGAGCTCATGGGGCCTCTGCTCTCAATGTGTTTATAGCAGACATCACTGATGGACTGGAGGGAAACAGATGACACCAAGATATGTAAGGGGTTGACACCTCAGAGGGAATGGGCAAGATGAAAGCAGATCTTAAGAAACTTGAAGAATGGTCTGAGCATGGTATCTGAGATTTAATGCCAAAAAGTGCAAGGTCATGCACATTGGAAACAGAAATCCAAAAAAGGAGTATTACCTAGAGGTGAACATCTGACAACCTCAAACCAGGAGTGGACCTGGGAATCAATCATAATCTCAGATGACTTGAAAGTTGGGAAGCAGTGAGAAGGCAGCAGTAAAGCCAATGGGATGCTGTGTTGCATTGGGAGGTATCACTAGCAGGATAAGAGAGGTGGTTCTGCCACTGTACAGATCACTGGTCAGGCCTCACCTGAGTATGGAGTCCAGTTCTGGATGTCTCACCCTCAGAAAAGACATAGACTGGATAGAAACAGTGCAGAGAAGGGTGACTAAAATGATGCAGGGGCTGCAGAACATGTCCACGGGAGAGACTGAGGGAACTGAATATGTACTCCTGGAACAGAGAAAAGAGAGAGGGGGGCATGATCGAGACATTCAAATACATTAAAGGCATAAACAAGGTACAGACTGAGGAACTATTTCACCTCAAAAGGGCAGCAGGACCAGGGCTACAATCTCAGGCTGCAAGGTAAGAGGTTCTCTACCAACTCAGGAAGTTTTTCTTCACAGAAAGAGTGGTGGACGCCTGGAACAGCCTGCCCCAGAGGTTGTCGGGCAGAATACCGTGGTGGGATTCAAGAATGCATGGATGGACACAAGGGAGCCTTTACTGTAAAGGGCAACAAAGGAATCTAATAAGATATCTAAATAGGCCACAAAATAGGCAGACTAGATGGACCTGGTGTTCTCTTCTGCCATCAACTTCACGCTTCTAGGAAAACATCAAAAAGAAGACATGCAAAAAAAAATTGCAAATGGAAATGCCATTTTAAAATGGAACTTACCTTACTAAAGTAGTCCGATACTGGAGAATTTACACCTGCTCTGACATCTAATGCTAACCTCCACTGCAAAAGGTTTTCTGAGGTGGGGAGCCACTTACCACCAGCTTGTGAATCACTCTCCGGGATAGGGGTGGATTCTCTTGTCAACAGCTGACTGCTCATATTCTCGTGATGGAGGGTTGGGGCAGAGTGGACCAAACAGAATGGGCAATTTACCTTTTTCTTTTCTTTTTCCACCTGATCAGCAGCCTCTTTGATGGGGAGTCACTTGCAACCAACTCGCAGCTCACTCTCCCAGGATGTGGGGAGGTCTCTTGCCACTGTCTCACATGTCTCAAAGGATGGGGGGGTTCTGCTGCCACCAGCCAGCAGCTCATGTTCTCAGGATGGGAAGATTGGGGCAGAGCAGCTGAATACAATGTGCCATTTATAATTATTTAAAATCTCCCAGGATATGGCGGGGTCTTGCTACCAGCTGACAGTTCATATTCTCAGTATGGGAGAGTATGGAGAGTTGGGCGAGTCACTGCCACCGACTGCAGCTAACCCTCTTAGGATGTTGGGAGGATCTCTGCCACCATCCAGCATGTCACACTCTTGGAATGGGGTGGGTTCTCTGCCACGTGCCAGCCACTCATATTCTTGGGATGGGAGGGTTGGAGCAGAATGGGCCAACTGAAATGGGTCATTTATGTTTCCACCTGATGCTCCTGTGATCCCTGGCAGTGCACAGCAGGGAGGTGCTATAGGGGTTGGACTTTCTGGCTGCAGAACAGTAGACAGGACTCCCAGGATCCCTCTGGTAGTGCACGGCAGTGAAGTAGGTATTCACTTGATTCTACAGTAGACGATACTCCCGGATCACTGGCTGGGTTCTGTTTTCTGACTGGCTGCTACTGTACACTGCAGCAGAGTTTCTTTTAACTTGTGGTCAGTCAGGAGATCGAGTACAGTACCCTTCTGGCTGCAGGACCAGGGAGCCATGGTACCCATCTTGTGCAAGAAGAAACACTGCTGTGCAGGGTCAGTGTCAAGTGAACATTGGCCACCACAGCATACAGTACTCCACTCCCCACCACGGCATGCCCTGAAAGGGTATGGATCATAATATCTAAACCAAAACAACGCGTAATAAATGTTGAAGTAAAATGGCATGTGCACAAATAAGGACAGAAAACACCAATCAATACAAAATGTGTGCACGCCATGGAAGTTAATGGGAAAATGTAAACATTCTGTTTTGAGGGAGCTGTGTCCCCAGCACCCTCTGATGTGGAGGACTTGCCCCCATACTCCCTGGATGTATTATAGTCAATTCAGGGGGTTGTGGACCTCAGGAACAGGGAGAAACTTGGGAGGGAGGAAATGTCTGTAAAAAAAAATGATAAAATATCAGCACTAATACCAGGAGATGGGGAGCCAACCCTGGTCCCCAGTGCTCCTACGGGTCCAGATGCTGGTGCCTTATCCACTTCCACCACTGAGCAGCTTGAGCAGGCACCATACCTGTAGCTAGTTCAACATTCCCCATCTGACCCGTACAGCACCTGGGGTACTGGTAATTCCTGAACACTGTAAAACCCTGTCGCTGTACATGGTTTGGCACTTTCCACAGTACGATTCTTGCCATGCTGTTTTAGCAGTGCCATGTAGACCCAGTATCCCCTGTGGTGTGCATGCCATAGCTTGACAGCCAGGAAAACAAAGGGTCAGTGTTAAGAGAGCTCCAGACCTATGTAGCATCTCCACACTGTTCCCCATTTGTAAGCATACATGCTACCCATAGCTTGACAGCCAGTGAAGGGCCAGTGTCAAGTGAACTCTGGACTTGTGTAGCACTACGCATGCACCGCCTTTGTAAGTGTGCAAGTGGGCAGCCAGGAAAACAATCTGGAACCAACAGAAACAGAAAACAAGCTGAATGTTGGGAAATGATTGAGAAGCCAACTGAATTGGCCCAGTCAACACTCTTTGCCTGGGTAAGTCAAGTCCAGGGGAAGCAAATGTGATCGCCACCAGGCTGCAAGCTTTGTTGCAAATGGGATTAGCTGCCTGGTGAAGAGTGTTGACTGGGCCAGAATAACCACTGTCACAACCAGATGGGACCTCTGTTTAATGTCTCATCCAAAGATGGTACCAGGAGTGCAGTACCCCTCATGCACTACAGTATCAGTACTGGGATTTAACCCAATTCCTATTGTGGGAATAGAACCCACAGCATTCGATCATCTGGCCTCAGAGGGAGTGTAACCTGCTGAGCCACTGACACTGCCTAAAGAACCATAGCATAGTGCTTAAATAAGAACCACCAACCTAAACGAAATTATGATATGAACATACGAAAATGCCAGCAGATACAGGCCATATGGTCTATTGAGTCTACTCAAGTCGCAGCTCCCAGTCTAATAAACTCTGACTGCCCCTCCACCCACCCTTGCCTGTCTATCTAATTTATCACCTCTTCTGCCGACTCCCCTCCCCAGCTTCTCCCCAGTTTTGACCATACCTTTGACCATGTCCCACCCTCTTTAAACTGCCTACAGATTTCAATGTATCACCTCCTCTGGCAGTGCATTCCATCTCACTACCACCCTTTCCATGAATTAGTGCCTCCTCATTTCTCTCCTGAATCTTCTAACCTCCAGTTTCAGACTGTGTCCCCTTGTGTCCCTCCCCTTTAATCAAAACATGCCTCAGTACTAACCCTAGTCATGCCCTATAAGTATTAGACAGTCTTAATAATATCCTCTCTCCTTCTATCCTCCAGGGAATACATGATGAGCTCCCCAGTCTTTCCTCATATGGTTTGTCCCCAGCCCAAGAATCATCTTTGTCACCCTGTGCTGGACCCCTCCTGTAGTTTGATGTCCTTCTTTAAATAGAGGCACCAGAACTGCTCACAAGTACTCAAGTGAGGTCTCACCAGCGACCTGTACACTTGCAGAATGACTTCTCTCTCCTAGAGGTGATTCCTGGCAATGCACACCAGCATCTTATTAGCCTTGTCGTCCACCTTCCTACACTATGCTGAGTGATTCATGCCCTGTGACTAGTACACCCAGATCCTTCTCCTCCACTGAAGTGGATAACTGCACTTCCCCAGCCAGTAGCAATTCCAACGTTCCTGGAAATCAATCAAAGTAATTACACAATTACATAGTAAATAAGCCGAAAGCACAAAACTGACCTGCCATCTATTCTGTAACAATCCCTTCTTGGAAGAGAAGTTGCAAACATGACCCACTGTCCTGCTAAATTGCTATCTCTCATTCTGCCATCCACCAAACACCAAACCAACTGGACAAGGACAGATCCAGCCAGAGATACACATCTGCTTGGAAAGGACAGGTCCAGCCAGTGACCACTGTCTGTACTGCCCCCTGCACAGACAAAACATAGAAACATAGACTCTGATGGCAGATAAGGATCGCTTGGCCCACCTAATCCGCCTATTTCCCTATCTAATGGATAAACTGCAGATCCTAGTTAATGAACAGCCTACTTCCTCCTACCCCCACTAGAATTGCCTTATGTCTGTATCATGAATTCTTGAATTCCCCACTGTCTCTGATTCTATGACCTCCTCAGAAAGGCTGTCCCATGCATCTACAACCTCTCTGTGAAGAAATATTCCTCACATTACCGTTAAGCTGTCCTCCTCTATCTTCAAATTGTGCCCCTTGTTCTTGCACATCTTTTCTGAAAGATGCTACTCTCTTGGACTTTGTTGATTCTTTTTCTGAAAGATGCTACCCTCTTGTTGATTCCCTTGAGGTATTTGACGGTTTCTATTATGTCCCCCTCACCCTCCTTTCCTTGAGGCAGACAAGGACAGGTCAAGCCAGAGGCTGCCATCTGTACTTCCCCTGCTGGATAAGGACAGATCCAGTCAGAGGCCACTGTCTGTAACTCCCCTGTCTGGACAAGGACACATCCAGCTAGATGCTACTCTCTGTATCATCTACTGCCTGGACAAGGACAGCTCAAGATAGAGACCACCATCTATACTTCCCCTGCCCTGATAAGAACAGGTCCAGCCAAGGCCACTGTCTGTACCCCCTTTCTGGACAAGGACAGGTCCAGCCAGAGGCCACCATCTAAACCTTCACTGCCTGCACAAGAACAGGTCCAGACAGAGACTACCGTCTGTAACTCCCCAGGCCTGGAAAAGGGCAGGTCCAGTTAGAGGTTGCTGTCTATACCTCTCCCTACCCAACAAGGACAGTTGCAGGCAGAGGTCACCATTTGTACTCCCCTGCCCAGGCAAACACAATGCAAAAATCTGCAAACTATCCTGGTAAGAGTCCTTGATCAGCACATATCTCCCATTTAAGAACAACACTAAATATGCATACAGCAATAATTATCAGTAAGCAAGAGCTGTATAACAGTAGAGAAAGTCAAGAACACAGGTAATAAGGCTTGTGAACCTTTCAAAGTTGACTGTGCTAACTTTGACCTTCAAACTATGCAGAGTTCGTAAGAGTTCTCCTGACCACAGACTGGTTCGCCCTAGTCACCCATTGAAAAGCACTGGAGTGGCACTGGGAAATGGGATGGAATGAGGTAAGAGGGAGGGATTCTTGGTAGGCACATGGCTGCTGGGACTCTTGGGGGTTTCTGGTGGACTCTGGATACATCCTGGCATATTTCACGGTTTCAGGTGCAAACTGTGGTTCTTGGCTAGACTAGTCTGTCTGGTCTACATCATTCTGACAATGGTGAACCTGTTGAACCAAACTTCTGCCTGTTTCCTGATAGTTCACAACAGTATGAAAGAATCGAACGCCCAAAGTTCAAGGTGTTTAATTCTTTGGAGAACAACTTGCAGCCCTAACAGTTAAGTGGGTCAGGTATGCATTATCCAGTGAGAGAGCCATATATCTGTAAGACTTCCAGAATTCTAAGGAACATCCTGTTACGTCTCTATACAGAATTACCCATTTGGTTGTGACCTTTCCTGCAGCCATGCTGGGAAGGGAGTTTTAAGGAGTGGGATAGAAGTTGTAACAGGGAGTGTTCTGCATCCAAGACTAGGTTTACCCAGTATGCATTGCATCCAGGTTGGCAGATATCCCACCATGGGGAGGGGCTCTGGGCTCTAATTGCTCTATGCACTGCCACTGGGCAGATAAGCTGGCAGGAAGTGTCCTTCTGGGATTTTACAGTGATTTGATCAGAGATATGGTCCCCACAGGGCCCTGTATTTATCCGGCTGTTAGGTATTGCATAATGCATAACTCAAAGCCACTCAGTAAGGTGAGGCACGTGTTATTCCCTCCAGTGCCATAGTATTATTCTCTTAGCACTAACTAGGGCTCCCAGTACCTAGCTCCTTGCACCAAGAGAAGTCCACCTGTGGTGGTGGGCTCCAGGTGACCCAACATCACTAGTGGGGCTGTCAGGTTAGCATGTGTACCCAGTATATCTGTATATGTTTGTTGGACTCCTGCCAGTGTTGTTGTAAGCTGACACTCCTACAGAAGATGAAGTTATTCTGCCCACTTCAGTCCTGGTATTGCCAGCATCCAGTGCCACTGGTGCAGGATTTGAAACTATGTGAAGTGGATGCAAGTGTTGCAGGAGTAAGTGGGTAGTTTGGTCTAGAAACTGCTCCATGTTGTTGGGATATTTTGCAACTTCATTCCTGGGGCTTTGGCCTACATACTTAATCTGGATGAGCTTGGTGGGTCTGGAGTTTTTCTTGCAGAATAATGCAATCATGATTATTCAGAGCAGGAGGAAAGGAGGGATGGGCAAAATGGTCTTCTTAAGCAAGCCCTCCCAGTCTAAGGGTATCTAGATGGTAAACTGTTCTGGGGCACTACACAACTCAAGCAACACAGTCCAAAGACAGTAGAAAGATGCTCCTTACCTGGTTCTTCTGATGGCGCAGGTGGACAAGGAGCAGGAGGCTTCATAGATGTATATGGTGAGCTGCAGGGGCAAGGGTGGTTAGCAGCACAAAATGCACAGTTCAGATTGATTAAATCCACTGTCTCTACTCCAGAATCAAAATGCAACAAACACTTTATTGGATGAGAAAAGTTAATGAACCACTCCATGGAGCGTGGGGTAACAAATTCGTGGGGACATCAACAGTGGGCACCATATTTTCCTGCAACAGTCTCTTGTTTTTATTTATTTATTTACACCTTTGTGCTGAAAGCTCATTTACAGAGGTTCCACGTTATTAGAGAACAAAATACATACAACAGCAAGTAGAAGAGACAATTACAATGTTTCATAAAAGAGATAATTACAATTCATTCAAGTTTTCAGCTAGGTGTACTTAGTTAACTGCGATATTAAGCCTGGGTAACAGGAAGAAGAAAAAGTTGAGGAATTGTAAGACAGGAGGGAAGGGGTATGATAGAGCAGGAATGGAATAGTGAGATAGTTACAGGTAGGTAGGAGTTCAAGCTTGTTTGGAGAAGTAAGGAAGTTAGGAGGAAAGTAGCAAAGCAGCCCACAAGGGCCTTGTCGAACAAAGCAGAATGGAGTTGTGAACCCTGGGAGTAGGCTAGGAAGGGTAGATTAGGTAAGTGTTAGAGAAAACCTCTGATAAGTGTGGAATGGCAGAAATCAAAGGGAAAGGGGCGAGGAGGTAAAGAGGGGAAGGGAGGAGGAGAAAGGGAGGGCAGAGTAAGGGGAGGGTTAGAGGCAGAGGTTAGGATTGGGGAGAGAAGAAATTGAGTGCTGCTGTTACTACAAGTTCTCCCAGATGAAATAAGTGTAGCCGTTAGGTGTTACAGTCGCATATTAGCTGTAGCAAGATGAGCACAAAGTTTTGCTTTGAAGAGGCCAAGTTTGGGTTCAGATTGTAGATCGTCATTGAGAGAGTTGAGCCATTTAGGGGCCCTGTATGCAAAAGACCTTACCCTAGCAAAGTTCGTGGAAGGGGACATGTAGTGAATTATCACAAGTTCCTCTGGTTTGCCTGAGGTGGGTGGGTGAGCAAAAAGTGTCTGTACCACTGAAAGCATAAGTCTTAGGTTGATCTTCTTTCCAAACAGGCAAACTTGATACTGTACTCTGTTTTGAAGACTGAGCCATCCCAGTGCGGCATAAAGTTCACAGGTATGGGTTAATCGATGTGCACCTAATACAAGCCTACTGGTTTTGTTCCTGCCCCATAGACTACAAGTCCATAGTCAATAATTTTAGTAAAGAACTGCTGACTGTGAGCCTAAGGACTTCATCAGTGAGGCAGTGTCTATGCCTATATTACTGGCCAATTCGTGAGTTGATAGCCTTGGCAACTTGGTCTACATGCTGAGTAAAGGATAGGAGCTGTCTCAGAGAGACCCCAAGGTATTTAAAACTATTGACCATGTCTAACGATTCATTGCAGTTGTTAAGGATATTGAGGTGATAGGACCTATGCCTGTTTTGAGTAGAGACAAACAGCATTGTCTTTGTTTTGTTGTAGTTTAGAAGGAGCTTGGAGTTAATGAACCAGGTCTCCACTTCAGAGAAATTAGCCTGCATTTGTTTTTCTAGAACTACAGGGTTGGTATGACTGGTGAACAGCACTGCATCAGCGCACAAGAGCACATTGCCCTGACACACCTTAAGGAGGTTATTTAGAAGAGACTGAACAGTAGGGGCTCAAGACTGCTCCTTGGGGACCCCAGTAGTAACATTACAATGGTCTGAGAAAACGCCAAGTATTTTTACTTTGCACACAGCCAGAGAGATACTGTAGTTATGGAACCAGTTCACAGATTCATTAGAAAGACCAGTACTGGCCAGCTAGTTTAGTAGTAACTCGTGGTTTATCATGTCAAAAGCCTTGGTGAAGTCAATGTAGGTGGCCCCACCAAGAGCCCTCGTTTTAGTTCCTCATGGATATAGCCAGAGAATTCCACAAATGCTGCTGTTGTGCTGTGCTGCTTCCTGAATCTATGATGTTCTGAGCATTGAAGCCCATACTTATCAAATAGTCTATGAGTTGGTCATAGACAATCCTCTCGAGTGCTTTTTGAGAGATGGGGAGAATAGAAATTGGCTGGTAACTGGAGGACTAGTTCTGTCTCCGCTTTTGAAGACGGGAGTGACCAACGCTGCTTTCAGGACAGCTGGAATTTGTTGTGATCAGAGATAGGTTAAGGATGCTAGTTAGAGGAGAGAACCTCATCAAGGGTAATTGCAAGTAGCTTGAGGGAGGTCTAGAGTGCCTCCACTGGATCTCGATTTCTCAAGTACCTGTTTAAGATATTTCTTGGCCTCATGTTTGGTGACAGTCTTGAGGGTAAGGGGAACTGAGCTGTCAGGTAGGCTGGCATTGCTACTGGTGTTAGATACTATAATTTCAGGTAGACTTGGATTGTTATAGGAGTTAGAGCTGCTTCCTGGAGCTAGAAAGTCTGGGGAGCACTCCACTAAGGTCGGTAAAGGCCTTGTTGAAGGTACTAGCAATTACTTTAAGGTCTTGGGTGAGAATTTTGTTTACATTGAGCTTAGTGGGGTGTTTTGCTGGTTTCTTCAGTTAGGGACTTTATGTTATCCCAGACCTTAAGGCTGTCACCCAGGAGTTGTTTAGTTCAGATTTGTAGTAAAGACTTTGCTTTCGGATAGACCATGTGCATGAATTTCAGACTGTTTTATAATTTTCTATATCAATAGGAACCCAGAGACTTTTGCTTCATGCCACAGGTTATCCCTTTCCTTGCTTGTACCTTTTAGTTTCTGTTTTAGTATGAGGCAAATATATTACAGGATGCATTGAATGTATTGACAAAGTACTCAACCGCTGTGTCCACTTCTGCAGCGTATTCAGCTGACCAGTCCTGCTGAGAGAGGTGAGCTTTGAGCAATCGAGTTGACCTTTTTTAGAACTCGAGGTAACTATCTTGGGGATTCTGTTTTTTTTTTTTTGACTAAGTGCAGAGTATAGGAGTGGCCACTAATGACATCTGGGAGCACAACTGTGCCAAGTATTCTTTCAGGACGGTTGGTTAATACCAGTCTATCAGCGTATTGGTACCGTTTGGTAGTTCAAGCGGGTGGTTGTTTCCACTAGCTGGGGCATATCAGTAGAGGAGATGGCATCTTTGTAGGGCACATCCTCAGTGGATAGCTAGTTTATGTTAAAACTCCCGAGCATCAGTACCTCTGTGTTGTGACTAAGTTCAGAGAGAAATTCAAGTATTGCCTTGAATCCTGAAGCCTGCTCTTTTAGAGGTATATACACACAGACTATAGTGAGCCATTTTCCATGGGTACCAAGTTGCAACTTGACTGCAAGTATTTGGGTTTTGCAGTCATTGGTAGGGAGCATAATGGCATGCCCTGTAGGGTACCTAATGTAAATGAGACAACTGCTTTCTTTACCAGATCTAGCCTTCCTGAAAATGGTGAACCATCTAGCTGGATAGTCAGATCTGGGATTCTGAGGTAAGCTAGGTCTCTTACTACAGAAAGAAGGTCTGGTTTATGCTGAGGAACCCATACCTGTAGAGAGTCGCATCTGGCCAGGAGACTGCAAATATTGATGGAAACAATTGTTAAGATCGGTGCTATGTGATTAGGGCGACTGCAGGATGGCGACCAGCGGAAGGAGCAACAATCCCCAGGGCAACTGAAAAACATAATGTGATTTCATGTGGGGGCTTCACCCCACACCCTTTACTTAGGATTCCTACTCTGGGGGTGCAACTCAGGGAAGGAGAGGAATTCCCAGGTCACCCAAATTGTCGGCACTGTGGTGCATCCGCCTTGTGACCAGTCACCCACATCACAGGCTACCGTTAAGATCCCACCCTTCTTTATAGGCATGGATGATTTAGTAGCAGGACCAGGATTGGGATGGACATTGCTGGACAACGGTAGTACTAGCCAGGCTAGCCTAACTGCGTGCCATTTTAACTGTTTTAAGACCTGAAATGGGAGTGTAATCCTCCTATTTTTACCAGTATTGCTTGTAAAAATGTATGTTTAGCTGAGCTGGGGGAGAGGGTAAGAATACCGCTCCTTAGGTGCCAACTACAGTAGTTCATTATTCTTTCCAGTGAGAACAGAGGTCTTTGTCTCAAGAATAGTCAGGTGGCCCCATTCAATGCGAGATAAAATGGAATTATTGCCATGTACATGTAAGTTGTATCCCAGTTATGAAGAGGGTGGAGGAGCCCGCTACTATAAATAGGGAGACCTTGAATAGGAGTAGTGCCATGATGCTAAACAGTGTGTTATCAGTGAAGGAAGCACTAATGTACACTTCCCACAATGAGAAGAGTTATAGTAGAGTAGCTAGTATAGTGGCTTGGGGAGGGGTAACTGTTAAAGAAGGACAGTGATCGTCCTGTAAGGATTAATCAGGGAATGTTTAGAAATGAGAGAAACTAGAGGATGGAAGGGCTGCCAGAGAAGCAAGGTAGCCCTACTGAGATGATATAGTTGGAACTTTACAAACCGCACTCAGTAGGACATGAGAGCAATGGCAGATTCACGAGGAGCTGACACTTACATTAAGGTCAATTATAACACTCACAATTGTTAGGTGCTGCGGCAAAGAGCAGTAAGAGTTAGGAGCAGCCCAGAATTGCTATGAGTCCTTGTTGTTAACACACAGACCAACAGAAGGAAGCAAAGGTAAACTTATGAGATCAATGTCAGGAGATAGCCTATTTAAGATTGGTTGGTATGCCCACGAGTAGCACCAATAAATAAAAGATAATGGGAGGGTGGATCCTGACTGGGAAAAGTGTATTTAAAGAGTGTTGGGGCAGGGGTGGGTCGGTGTTGAAAAAATTCAAACAGCACTTAAAAGCAGTGGTAGAATAGAAGGAAAAAGGAATAAGAGCTTGGATCCCAGCATGGCTTGTGGCAGCAGCCAATGGGAATCCTAGCCAGAGGAGAATGAGCCAATCAGCAGGAGGAGCCAAGGTTCAGAAGGAGCCTGTCCTGGTATTGTACCTTTTGTGAGCGGGCAAGCAGGAAGCTGTAGAGCGGGTGGCAGCTGGAGATGTGCCACGGCTCCAGGTCAGTGGGCAGGAGTGGCTGGTCAGGGTCTGCCTTCTGAAGAAAAGGAGAAGGGAGAGAAATAGTATTAAAGAAAGACTTAAGTGGTGGGCGTGGAGCAGACAGGAGAGTAGCCGGAGCAGAGCAATAGAGAAAAGGGAATTCAAGCACTTAGAGTAAATGCTGGGAGTGCTAACAGACTGATTATTTCATACAGTAGTCCCTTGAGCAGACATGGCTACATTGCTGGCAGCAGCAATACAGCTGGTCAAAACAGGCCACACACAGAGGTAGCTCGTGCTTAGCAGCTTTTCCATTTCCACCCTCTCAATCCAAATCTTTAGTCAGGCCTCTCTTGCTCACTTTCCATCCCATAATTTTTACACACTAGACTTTCACTAGGGACTCTGACAGCACAAGATGTTTCTACTGTCCCAAGACTTCAAACATGGCCTTCACATACACTTTCTCCTCGGGGAGGGGTACCATTCACTTTATGGAGCACTTTCACTTCATTTCAAGGTCTTAAATCTGTCAAAACAGGTGTACTTAGTAAGAACAGACTCACCTTCCAAACACCTAGTCATTGATGCCATGTGCCTAGAATGGCTTCCTGGAGTCTATAATGGCCCAGAAACCAACAGCACCTCCCTCATGCAACAATTCCAATTTCTGGACTGCCTTCACCCAGGGATTAATTGCCGCTTACATGGAGTACCCAGGCAGTCTGCAACCCTGCCGAGGTCCCAACCAACCATTCCCCACATGAACTTTCTCTCATCGCCACAGGCAGCTCAGCTCGAGTCCCTAATCTCGCGGTTGCCTCCCGGCCAGGAAAGGGTAGTGCTGCCACCACTATCCCACAATGGTCCAGACTGCCACCTCTGGACTGTACCTCAGGCCCAAACTGTGATAGCAGGCCACCCAAAGGACACACTCTGACTCAGCGGCCTGCACTCGCCCATGGGTTAGACTACTTAAATTACTAGGGCCCATTTGGTGCTTACCCAACCAAGGTGCGAAGTTCACTTGGCAGGCCTCCATAATTCTTTCTTCTCCCTGGACTTCAGCTCCCAAATGCACTGACAGGTCCCATCCTTCAGCTCCAAATTCTCCCTTTATTTTCACGGCCCGAACTGCTGCACCTCTCATACTCGGGTTTGAGGGAGGAGGGATGAGGTGGCAAGTGGCCCTCTGAGGCGTAACTCAGGCTGACCCCAAGACTCTTCTTCACCCCCAGATCTTTCTCTCTTCCCTTTGGCACCCAAACTCTCTCTATATACCCTGAGGATAGGGTCCTTGCTGGCTGCAAGCTGGTCCAACATTCCAGACCCACTGGCATCAGTCTCTCTCTCTGCTCTCTCTCTCCTCTCTCTCTAGCTACACCTAGTAACCACATTTAATTAGTAAGCACCCAGAGGTGCTTATACTTTCCCCATACAAATGTTCACCTCTTGGTAGCGCCTAACAGGCCGCACCACTGACCCCAAGAGGAGAGATATGCCACTCTCCCATACCCCCTTCCAAAGCATCAGAGCACCATACTGGTTACATCGTCAAATGGTGGACATACATATACCCCAGACAGAACCTTAACTCATACTGCACTTTACCATCCTAATATGGGGCATACTGGCGACCACTTATTCCCACAGCCACCTGCCAGATACTACAGCAGAGGGATCCCTACCCCACTCATATACCAACATTGCTACACAATTAACTTTCCAAAAGAATGCTACTGCAGGAATAGGAAAAATAAACATTGTCCCCTTTATTTGGTTGTTGCAAACTGTACACATTTAACAGTAGATACTTCACATCAGTTAATCCATATTTTTTTAAACTACTAGCACTCTAATCTACTGTATCACATAATATTATTAGGCATTTAAAACAACAGCCACTAATCAATCGTTATCAATTACACTCTCAAATTTACATAAAATCTAGCCCTTCTGTCTTTCCCACACATTTTTTTTCTCTAACTACACCAACTATGTACACTAAAACACAGAAACACACTTTTGAGGGCATATTCCAGTCCAGCCACCTCTCAGTACACATTCGATTTTGCAAGCTATAACCATTATTTGTTAAAATTATGCAATGCACTATTAGTTATTGCACAGCTAAAGAACAGCTTCACATGATCATAAACAGTGGACAGTAATCAAAAGGATTGATCTCACCCATTAATTAGCAGTGGGAGTTTGTGACATCAATTTTTCCTCGGGTGTCCCAGACCTGCATTGCAGTAGCGCTGAGTACAGATGAGACAACAAGAGAAGTCTGGGGACCAACTTGGGCTAATAATACTTAGGGTCTGGTTTGGTGACCTCTTCACCCATGGAGTCCTTGAAAATTATGGACTATTTAATTCTGAGGTCGTCTCTTCATGCCTCAAGGCAAAGTCTTAAAAGGGTAATTCCGGTCCAGATGGAAACATTATACATCTTTTGAGCTTGCCTGTGAGTACCGATTGTGCACTTATTGGGAAAGTTCATAATCAAAGTCCATGCAGGCCATCATTAGGTTTACTGTTGCCTGAAACATCCATGACTCCTATTGCCTTTGATGGCATCCCAGATTCTCTCAGGCATAGGGTACTTGGCACCAGGGTACTCCTTTGAACACACTCACTTGTCCAGCATTCAGCCTGGGACCATTCAATTGTATTGAGGCACCAGCGACAGCAGTACCTTTCTTGCAGTCAGCGCCAAACCAATCGTCCACCACCCAAAGGGTGCTTCTGGTCTATGGCATCCATCCAGCACTGTTTGTGTCTGCAAAGGTCAGGCAAATGCAAGGGACCAACATCTAGGCCCTTAGGTGATAGGAGATAGGGCTTGGGATGTCACTTGATGCAGGGATTGATAAATGAGAATGCCCAGGGCTGGGCGTTGAAGTAGCAGCCACGGCTTCATCTTCCAAGCTAGAGGTGCACAAAGCAGTTGAATCTTCATACAGTTGGTCAGGCTGGAGGTAGTACTCATAGGTTTCTGATGATTCAGACTCCATCGCGAGAGGGCTGTCTCAGTGAGCTGTTATCATACCAGCTGGTCCCTGTTCCCTCAAGGCCTCTCCTGCTGCCACTGGGAGACATGGAATCCACTTGTGGGGCATGGCTGGGTAGACGTCCCATTGCAATTCCCCACCACTGCACCAGCAATCTCATCCAGAGCATGCATCATCTCTCCAAAGGCCATTGCTCCTGCTAGGGCCTCCAGTCAGTCTCTAGGGAAGGATTTCCTGCCAGCCCCAACTCTCCATATAGGGCAACAGCTGATCACTAGGATAAGGCACCGCTCCATCAGCACAGGCTAAACACACGGGCAACTACACTACTCACTCATCAAGGGTATGACACACCATACAATGGTCCATATTGGAACTTCTCTCCATCATATCCTATGTCCAAGATAGCAATGACACTGAAATGGCTACTCTGCACTCTCTCAGTGCTCCCGCATGATGATACTTCTAATTCAAGCAGTGGCTGTCTTTGCAAACTACTTCTGTACACATCCAGATTAAGATGGCTGTGGCTCTGGGCTGAAAGCATTTGTACATTGGTACCTCAGGTTCAATCAGCCAATCACAACAGTGCCTTCAATAACTAAAACATTTTAGTCACATGCAAGTCCATGTGCCCCCAGGAAGCGAGACAGCAGTTCAGACAAATGGCGACACCTTCTGGCAAGGAGCACTGGCTAGCCTGCAGATTGAATGTCATGGCCCTCCTGCAGCTTCCAAACATTTGTCCAGGCCAAAATGTGCTCCCCAAATACTCTTTCAAATCCCAGATGAGCCCCCACATTGCAAGCCCCCCTCCCATCTAGGGGTATCTGGATGGTAAATCGTTGGGTGGGGGCACTACACAACCAAGCACCACAGTCTAAAGATTGTAGAAAGATGCTGATTACCTGGTTCTTCTGATTGCAGTGGGTGGACCCCACTCGGGAGCAGGAGCGCTTCATAGATGTATACAGCGAGCTGCAGAGGCAAGGGTGGTTACAAAATGGGCAAAGGATTTCAAACAATCTGATTGGTTGTTAGCCGTGCATTAGATGTTCTAATGCACAGCTAAAACTAGAACCCCATTTAGAATACACAGGCCCATTTATAAGCGCAATAAGCCACTCCGGGGATGTGCATTAGACAGTTCTAATGCATGGCTGGGGACTGGGCCTTTTCGGCCTGTGGCCTCGTGCCTCAATGCGTCCCCCTAGCCATGCATTAGAACTGTCTAATGCACACCCCACCTGTCTTATTGCTTACTTAGCAGGCACAAAATGCACAATTCAAATTGATTAAATCCACTGTCCACTCCGGATAAAAATGCAACATACAATTTAATGAATGAGAAAAGTTAATGAACCATTCAATGGAATGTGAGGGTAACACATTCGGTGGGGACATCCACAGGTGGACACCAGATTTTTCTGCAACAGTCTCTTGTGCTAACAGACTGAATTATTTCATGCAGTAGTCCCTTGAGCCAACATGGCTACATCCTTGCAGCAGCAATACAGCTGGTCAAACAGGCCACACCCAGAGGTAGCTCGTACTTAGTAGCTTTTCTATTCCAATTCCCTTCTCTCAATCCAAATCTTTACTCAGGCATCTCTAACTATCTTTCCATCCCATAATTCTCACACATAGACTTTTCCTAGGGACTCTGACAGCACAAGATGTTTCAACTGTCCCAATCCCTCCTTCAAACATGGCCTTCACAAACACTTTCTCCTCTGGGAGGTACCTTTCACTTTATGGAACACTTTCACTTCATTTCAAGGTCTTAAATCTCTCACAACTGGTGTACTTAGCAAGAACAGAACCACTGAAGACCTTCCAAACACCCAATCACTGATGACATGGCCTAGAATGGCTTTTCCAGAGTCTATCCTGACCCAGAAACCAACATCTCTCTGCTCATGCAGCGATTCCAATTCTGGACTGCCTTCACTCAGGGATTAATTGCCATGGCACATGGAGCACCCAGACAGTCTGCCACCCCACCGGGTCCCAACCAACCATTCCCCACATGGGCCTTTCCCTGCCTCCACAGGCAGCTCAGCTTGGGAGTCTCAGTTTATGGCGGCCTCCGCCAGTGGAAAAAGGGTTATGCTGTCACCACTATGCCCACAATGGTCCAGACTGCCACCTCTGGACCATGCCCTAGGCCCAACTGCCATAGCTGGCCCACTCACAGGACACACTTTGACTCCAAGGCCTGCACTCACCCACAGGTGAGACTACTTAAATTACCAGGGCCTCATCAGTGCTTGCCCAACCAAGGTGCCAAGTTCACTTGGTGGGCCTCCATAATTCTTTCTTCCCTGGGCTTCAGCTCCCAAATGCGCCAACAGGCTCCATCCTTCAGCTCCTAACTCTCCCCATTTACTTTCATGGCCAGAACCACCGCACCACTCATACGCGTGGGTCTGAGGAAGGAGGGCCGAGGTGGCAAGTGGCCCACCTTGGCCAAACCTCGGCCCCATCATGGTCCTCTGGCTGAACCCCAGATTCTTCTTCCCCAGGTCTTTCTCTCTCTCCCGGTGCCAAAATCCCTCTCTCTATATACCCCTGAGGATGGAGCCTCTTGCTGGCTGCCAGCCGGCACAGCATCCAGACCTACAGTAATGGCAATCATCTCTCTCTCTCCCCTAGATACACATAGCAACCACATTCAACTTGTAAGCACCCAGAGGGTGCTTACATTAACTTGGTCTGTCTTGGTCTTCACTCAGGTGAAGGCAATGCAGCAGACCAAATGGAGATAATCAGGATGTAAGACTCATGCAGTGTCTTCCCTCTTTGTCAGTTGGTCCATCCCAGGGCACACAAGTGCCAGCTGTAAACAGGAAACCATCATATCTCTTAGCACCAGTGCAATTGAGCTTTCTGCCCTCTAGCACCACTACAACTGCTAATCCCATATAGGACAAAGCCACACTGCATGTGGTCAAGAAAGAAGAGCCAAAATATGAGATCAATATTATCTCAATTCAGCTGGTAGCTGGGTTTGAAAACAATGTTATCTTTTAATAGGCAATCAATATATCTCTGACTTGGAACATGCCCCCACAAAACACACACACACACACACACACACACACACACATGCGCGCACACATGCAGACACATGCACACACACACACACACACAAACACACACAATAATAACCACGAATTTCGAAGCTGCAGAAAGAAGCTGATGGTCGATTAAGCTGCCCTTACCATACTACCCTTGAAAGAAAAGTAGGTACTACCAAACCTTCTGCATATTTTTCTTTAATGAAACGTGCATTTCTCGCACAACTTCCAAAACCAGAATAACATGCTAGTGTCAGTCATCCCCAATCAGCCATCCCCAGAGACCCCACTCAGCTTGATAACACTAACATAGCAGCCAGCCCACCCTCCAGCACTGCTAGAAGCTTAATGCCACCGATCATGGTGGTTTAAAACATTTTTAACAGATGACTGATCAAAGTCACTAAAGATTTTCACTTTCACATGCATCATTTAGAGTCCCACACAAGTAACAGGGCATAGGACAGCAGCATGTACACCATACTACACCAGGGTGGCCCCTACAGTATACCGCACCCACCCAAACAAAGCTTGTGCAAAGGCTGGGACATTCATTATTTAAATAGCCCGCTGAAGTAGGAGGCATAGTAGTAGACAGCAGCAGCATAATACAACCTACTATAGCCACATAAGTGAGTGGGCATAGGGCAGCATACAAGAACAAGTAAACATACTACTCCCTGCCCCTACAGAATACAAGCACAAACAAAGTTGAGGAATGCTTCCTGATCACTAAATGGGGCTGTATGTTGTTCTATACCTTCTGATTTCTGTGTGGGGCTCTATAGATGATGAATTATCATCTAGAGAGTCCCACACAAGTACAAGTGTTGGGGCATAGGAAATATACTACCCAACCTCCTGGCACCCTCCCCACACAAGTAAGCAGGCAAAGGAAAGTAGCATACAAGTAGAAGCGAACATGCTACACCCAGCCCCGACAGCATACAATGCTCCCAAAAGCCAAAAAAGTTGATGACTGTTTCTTGATCACTACACAAGCTTTGTTTGGCTTGGTGGAGGGATAGTAAGTTGCTCTGTGCTGTCTTACTTGTGTGAAGCTCTATGGAGGATGAATCATCATCTAGGAAGTCATACACAAGTACAAGGGCTACAACATACCACTACCCTGGTGCCCCTGAAGCCAAACAAAACTTGTGTAGGGACCTGAGGAACATCCATCATTTGTAGAGCCCCACACAAGCTAGGAGTAGACAGCGACAGTACAATACAACATACTAGCTGGGCTTCAGATCCTGACAATGTACTACTCCCACAGCAACATAATGCAACATATTAGCCATGCCTAGACCTGTACAAGCAAGACAGCATGTAACGATGACAATGTACTACCCCACAGCAGCATAATACAACATACTGGCCAGCCGCTGGGCCCACAGAGTATGACAGCATAGGATGACGACTGGATGACAATGTACTACCACCCCAAAGCAGCATAATACAATATGCTAGCCAGAATCACACAAGTAAGAGGGTATGGGACGATGACTGGACGACAATGTACTATCACCCCCAAACTGCAGAATACAGTATACTAGCGAGGCCATGGGTCCACACAAGGAAGAGGGTATAGGATGATGACTGGATGATAATGTAATACCACCCCCAAGCAGCATAATAACAATCTTGTTCTCGGGCAGTGGTCACATCCACCCATAGCACCTCTACAGTGCAAGGATCCTGATCCACCTACCCCCAAAGAGATAGATAAGGTGCCTCTTGCCCCTTGGGCAGCGGTCATGATCCAGCCATAGCACCTCTACGATGCAAGGAGCCTGATCCACCCACCCCCAAAGAGATAGATAAGGTGCCACTTGCCCCTCAGGCAGCAGTTACGATCCAGCCATAGCACCTCTATGGTGCAAGGAGCCTGATCCACCTACCCCCAAAGAGATAGATAAGGTAATGATGCTTGAAAATTGCCACGATTTCTCTGGGCTGTATGAACGCTGAACTGGATCATCACTTGCAATTTGCTGTTTCAATTTCAGCACCTTCTCAGGGTAGTGCTACTGGCTCCATGCCTGTGTAGAGCTCCCTGATTGGCTGCTTTCACTCACCTGAGACAGGAGCACCCGAGACGTGTGGCAATGTAAGCCTGCATCCCTGTACTCAGCTTCTAATTTATATATTTTAATTTAGCCTGTTCTGCTCGGCCTGTGTAAAGTAACTTACCATTCCCCGGCTGCAGTTTCTTCCAACTGTATGTACACTGATTCAGAGCTAGCTCTGCAAACTTCCTTGATTTTTCCCAATTAAGCTTTCACTCTGTCACTGCCTTGAACTGAGTTTGTAAAAAGTTTTACTGGCTTTGTTAATATATTTTTAATCCTATTTAAGACTGTACTAGGTTTACATGCTTACTGCCATGGACTTAGAAAATTCAGTGAATTGTAAAATCTGTGTAGCCTCTGTCTTGAGCCAAGGCTCCTGCCCTTGACTTTCATTCTTAATCATCTTCCTTTGTCCCCTGTCCTCCTCTGTCTCTGTTCTGTCCCTCCTGCCCTCCCCATCAGTCTGTTCTTTGTGCTTGTTTTGATTCCCGAGTTAGCTGGCACCTTGCCTCTGTCTGAGACTGCCCCGACTTGTCTTTCAAGTTGGTGCTCAGCTCTCTTTGTGTGTCTCTGTTTGTAGCCCCCATCTGCTCCTATTTAATCTGTTCTCCTTCCTTACAGGTGCCACTTGCCCCTCGGGCAGTGGTCACGATCCAGCCATAGCACCTCTATGGTGCAAGGAGCCTGATCCACCTACCCCAAAGAGATAGATAAGGTGCCACTTACCCCTCAGGCAGCGGTCACGATCCAGCCATAGCGCCTCTGCGATGCAAGGAGCCTGATCCACCTACCCCCAAAGAGATAGATAAATAGATAAGGTGCCACTTGCCCTCGAGCAGTGGTCACGATCCAGCCATAGCTCCTCTATGGTGCAAGGAGCCTGATCCACCTACCCCCAAAGAGATAGATAAGGTACAACACTTGAAAATTGCCACAATTTCTCTGGGCTGTGTGGAACGCTGAACCGGATCATCACTTGCAATTTGCTGTTTTCAATTTCAGCACCTTCTCAGGGTAGTGCTGTTGGCTCCATGCCTGTGTAGAGCTCCCTGATTGGCAGGTCTCCACTCACCTGAGACAGGAGTACCTGAGACGTGTGGCTTAATGTAAGCCTGCATCCCTGTACTTGGCTTCTAATTTTATATATTTTAATTTAGCCTGTTCTGCTCGGCCTGTGTAAAGTAACTTACCATTCCCCCTGCAGTTTTCTCCAACTGTATGTACACTGATTCAGTGCTAGCTCTGCAAACTTCTCCTTGATTTTTCCCACCCCTCCCGTCCCAGGTCTCCTTTAAATGCACACAGACCTCCCACTCCTATCTGATATTTCAATTTATTGTTACTTACTGTCAACAACTGCAATTCCTCCCATCCCTCTTTTGCAACTAAGCCTTCTAGCAGCTTTTATCTCATTCTGCCTTGCTGAGGCATACCATTTTGATACTTTAGGTTTGCTTATTGCTGACTAGCATATCTTGTCTTGCTGACTAGCAATCCTGTCTTGCTAAGGCACTGTTTTACTGAAAATTATACTCACATTACTGAACTGTGACTGATTTGCCAAAAACTGTGTTTATTGTCTAAAAATGTTCCCAGCAACCAAGTGTTACAGCCCCTTGTAACTCTATAGCTCTCTCCAGACTGCAAGGTGCCAAGGAAATGGCTGACTTTTCAGTTGCTAATTGAGCTGTTTTCGCTTAGACTGCTAGCCTTTGTGTTGCTCCACTATTAATCTCAAGCTCCTCTCTCTTTCTCTAGCCAAGAACCCTCTAGGGATCCCAGCTCAGATGCCTCCACGTGGACCGCAGACACCGGACGCTCGGGCGCTCAAGCCACCGACTGAGACCTCCTCATCAGACTCCACCACTTGAGAGGTAATGACAGCTGCAATTTTTTGCCCACCCGCCATCCCCTCTCCTGTGTGCTATTATATAGACCCGTTAGCACCGCCTACTTCCATCCCTGATGAATCTCCTGCCTTCTCTTCTTACTAAAACAATTTGTTACTGCTAGGGTTCTGCCAGGGAATCCTGCAACCAGCAGCTGACGAGCTACCCTTGTTATCAAAATTCCTCATTTACCCAACAACTGCAATTATGACAGCCTGTTGGCAATTTCTCCTCCTGACTGCACTGTGTATCATACCCTTACTGGCTTATCTGAAAAATTTGAGACTGGGGTACACCACATCCTCATCCTGAAGACTGCTCACCCAATCTGACTGAATGCATCATATGTTATGCCAAGGCTCCTTGCCAACTGATCCAGGTGGACTACCTCCTCAAAGAGCAACTATTGCAGGTTTGTCTACACCTCCGTGTTTATCTCAATTAATTTGAGTTACTCCCACTAGTGTTACAGCCAGAGTATTAGCCTCAGTGTCCTTAGGCTTGCATAAATTAAAAACAAAGCTTGGCTCCTGGTTCCTCCTCCATGCCAAGCTGGGAAAACCTCAAACTCATTGCCTTTCACTTGAATACCTGAAAAATTGCCCTCCTCCTCTTACTCTGCTCTGGCAATGTCGAGCTTAATCCAGGGCCCATGAATGAACCTGCCTCCTTCTAAGTCACTATTCTTAAAGGTATTAGTTTTATGCACATTAACGTGCAGCCTGCTGAAAAATTCACCCTTATTCAGGCTTGGACCTCCCATACAATGCCAGATGTGCTTGTTATCTTAGAATCCTGGCTACGGCCATCACGCCAAATAGCGTGATTAATATATCTAACTACCAGATCTTTAGATCGCATAGGCAATCCAGAGGAGGTGGGGTCGCCATCTACATCAAAGATAGATTTCTGGCTTCAACACTTCATTCTAACTCACTGGTAGCAGGATTTGAGTGCCTGGACATAAAAATCGACCTATCCCCATCTTTAGCACTCTGAGTCATAGGATGCTATAGACCACCATCTGCCGGGTACTCAGCTCTTGTCCTATCTTACAACTATCTTGGACACTAGCCCCTGGAAACAATTATCCTTGGGGATCTAAACTACGATTGCCTGTTGGAAGCCGGTCACCACTTAAATCTTTCTACGACTCCATTGGTTTCACCCTACTCAACGAAGAGCCCACCCATATCATACTAACATACTATTTGCCAGCAGATTAGGCCTACGGTCTACTCGAGTCTGCTCAACCTCAGATCCTTAGTTGGGTGCAGGCCCTCCCCTCCCCTTGTGCTCCAGAAACCCCTATCATCCATCCCCACCCCCTGGGACAGGCTATCATCTGATACATCCACTTTCTGTGTCTGTCCCACCCCTCTTGAAGCCCTCCACTATGGATCTCTGAACCAGCTCACCAGGCAGTGCATTCCAAGAGTCCACCATCCTCTCAGTGAAAACCTCCCTCTTTTCCCTCACCTTCCACCTTCCAACCTCAAACCATGCCTCTGGTGATACCTCCCTGCTTTAGTCTAAAGATCCTCCATGTTTACCTATTTATTCCCTTGAGGTACTTGAAGACCTCAATCATGTCCCCCTGTCTCTCCTCTCTCTCAATGAAAACAGGCAGAGCTCCTCAAGTCTGTCCTCATCGTCAAATCCTCTAGCCTCAGTATCATCTTAATTGCCCTCCCTGTACCCTCTCCAGGAGCTGTATGTCCCCTTCAAGTGTGGTCTCCAGTACTGTACACAGTACTCAAGGTGTGGTCTAACCAGTCCATTGTACAGCGGCAGAATCACTTCCTTGTTCCTAGAGGTGATCCCCTTATGATGCATCCCAACATCCTGTTTGCCTTGCTAGCTACTCTCCTGCACTGCTCAGATTTATTCACACATGCATCCACCATGACCCTAGGTCTTTTTCCCCTATTGAGGCCTCCAGCGCCTCCCCTCCCAGGGGTGTACCTGTGTTTGTTTCAACCAAGATGCAACACCTTGCACTTGGTGATATTGAATTAATTTCCATGTGTGAGCCCAGCTTTCCAGGGTGTCCAGGTCCCTTGCAGGCCAACCTCCCTCTTCTCCCTCAACTACTGCTCCCATCTTGGAGTCATCTGCAGAGACTCATTTCACACCCTATACCCTCCTGATGTCCGATATGTATGCATTAAACAGGATCGGACCCAGGATCGAGCTCTGTGGTACCCACTACCAACCTCTCTAGGGTTTGAGAGCTCCCCACAGACCACTACTCTCTGTACTCTCTAGGTGCATCCAGCTAGCCAGTTTTCAATCCATCTGACCATCAAAGGCCTACTCTAACCCCATCAGTTTCTCCACCAGACTATTGCGGGAACAGAGTCAAGCGCCTTGCTGAAGTCCAAGAATAATACATCCACAGGCTTTCCCTGTCCAGTTCTGATGTTACCCATTTGTAGAACTCCACAAGATTGGTTTGACATGATCTACCTGGCACAAACCCATGTTGCCGACTATCCAGACCTCCCACCTCCTCCAAGTACTCCCCAATTGTTCCTTTAGTATACTCTCCATTAATTTTCCCACCACCAAGGTCAAACTGATGGGTCTATAGTTACCTGGTACTTCCCTCAACCCCTTTATGGATTGGCACCATGTGCCTCGCCAATCCTAGGTACCCTCCCTGTCTCAAGTGACCTGTTGAAGAGCTCCACCAGGGGTGCAGCCAGTATGTCCACCAATTCCCTTAGTACTCACGGATGAATGCCATCTGGCCCAGGAGATTTGTCTTTCTTTAGGGCCTTGAGGGCTAACCACACCCTTTTGGCAGAGATAGCATCATCTGTCCCCTCCACCATACTGGCCTTTTATCCTTATCCAGATGTGACATCCCTGGGGTACCTCTCCCTCCCTCTTGCTCCATTTCTGTTGCTACCCTGATCCCACTCACAGCCGCTTCTATCCCTTCATGCCTTGCTTTGTAGATATCCCATCCCCCTCCTAGTGAACACAGAGGCAAAGTACTTGTTAAATACCTCTGCCTAGTCCCTCGCCTCTTCCACCCACCCTCCTTCTGATCTCAATCTGCTGAGATGGCCCTTAGTTTTCCTACTCCCCAATGTACCAGAAGAACCCTTTTCCCTCCATGTATCCCCTGTACCAGCCGCTGCTCTTTACTGGACTTTGCTCCCCTCACCATACGGGTGACTTTTCTAGATGCAAGATGGTACATTTCCTTATCCCTATCCCTCTTGTTGTTTTATATTTTTGTAGGCCGCCTTCTTTCTATGACTGTTACCTGTACCTCACTGGACCACCAGCATGGTTTATGTGACCTTGCTCCCTTATGTTTCAACTTAGCGCAGATCCTGACTGCCTCATGAAGTCCCCATTTTATGACCTCCCATCTCCTTTCCACACTTGTCATTGATGTAATCCCTTCAAGTGATCCTTGAGAATATTTCCATGCCCACAAAGTCTGCCCCTGAAGTCCACTGCCAGTGTCCTAGATCTCACCCCCTCCCCCATGCTTATTTGAAACCAGACAGTATTGTGGTCGCTCCCAGTCAGGAGGTCCTGTACAACCAGGTCCCTTGCCAGATCCCCATCTACCAGAACCACGCCCAGGACATGCCCTCCCTTGTGGGCTCCATCACATGTTGTGTTAAGAACACATCCTGGAAGCCATCCAGCAGCCTCTGCTCCTTGGCCACCTTAGAGGACATGGTTCCCCAGTTTGTACCTGGCATATTAAGGTCCCCATCAACACCACTCCTTCCCTTTTGGTCCACACTGGGCAATGATGTTGTCCAGCAAACCATCCTCTAGAACATCACTCATCCGGGGGCCTATATACTACACCCAGCTTGACCTTATCTCTTGCTGGGGATCGTGGTGACCCATAAGGCCTCCACGTTTCCTCTGCCTCTTCTACCCTAGCAACTTCTATGTCATCTCTAATGAACATGGCCACCCACCCCTCTTCCCTCCTTTCTATCCTTCCTAAGCATAGTGTACCCCGCATGTTTAGGTCCCAGTCATGGCTTTTTGTTGGCCCTGCCCTGTGACTGCCGCCACAGCCACCCCCCAATCGAACAGCATGGCTGGAACTCTGGAACTTGTTTCCCAAGCTCCTGGCATTTACTAACACCAACCCCACCCTATGCCTGATCCTCTTTGTCGAACCCACCCAGATTCCTTATACTTCCATCCTCCCTCTGCTCCTCCTGAAACTCCACCCCAGTCTGTTTTCCTTGGCTGAAGGTTACTCCCTCATCTGGAGGAGAGGCTCTGGTCAGCCCCTCCTTTATCCCTCCCCTTCACAAGTTTAAAGCCCACCTTTCTTGAATGTAGTCAGCCATCCCCTGTTTAAGGACTTCCTTCCCTAATGGTGCAAGATGAAGCCTGTCCTTGGCATAAAGTCCCTATCCTCCCAAACTCTTTTCCAGTTCTCTAACACCCCCAACCCCTCTCTTCACCCCACTTCCTGAGCCAGTCATTAACCTCTGTGAGCTTCATTTCTTTCTCCACTGAGGGCTTTGGTACTGGCAATATCTCGAACATGAGTCTTCCACTTCCTTGGGGAAACCGATGAGAATGAGAAATGTTGACTAATGGAGCCAACATTTGGTGGGGTCATGCCAAGTTGGGGGTACACTATGCTTAGGAAGGATAGAAAGGAGGGCAGAGGGGTGGAGTGGCTATGTTCATTAGAGATGACATAGTATCAACGTAGTATCAACAAAAAGAATATAGCCAAAAGTACCCTTCTGGATGTCCTGCTTGTGAATAAACCCCATTTCTTCTCCCACATTGGAACCTTTGACGTGGATATTAGTGACCATTGCCTAATAGCTGTAGTTTGGGCAGCCAACAAAGTGCCAACTATGGCCAAATTCTCCACTAAAAGGTCAGCCAGATCATTCGACCCAAAGGCATACCTACTTGACCTAAAACCCCCTTGTGGCAGAGTTTTTACCTTGCTAAAACAGTGGAAACTGCATATTCTGTACTACATGAAATCATTACCTCACGCCATGAATCGATGCTTCTCTGTCAAAATATACATAAAGGCTAGGAAATGCCATTAGTTTACTCAAGATCTCAGGGCTGCACTACTGTCCAAGGATAAACTCTGGAAAACTGCCCACAAATCCCAAAAAGAGGAAGACTGGCACCTCTTTAGAACAGCCAGAAATCGCTGCACCAAACTGATTAGGAAGCTAAACCCTGCTATTACTAAGCAGAACTAGATACTGCAGCCAATTGTCCTTCCAAATTCTGGGCCACAATCAAAACTGGCAGGAGCCACATCACAAAATACGCTCACTACAAAAATTACCTCTGACAATACAGTAATCAATGACAAAAATGAGATACTGCAGGCATTCAACACGCGCTCCAACAGCAGGCTTAGCCTTCAATAACTCTCCTGCATGTAGCCATCGCACCTAACTTGGCATGACCCCACCAAATGTTGGCTCCATTAGTCAACATTCTCATTCCCATCGGTTCCCCAAGGAGTGGAAGACTTGATTCTCCACCTGGATACTAAGAAAAGCGCTGCAAGATGCACTTGAACCATACTTCCTAAAGATAGCATGCCATGTATTGGCAGTGCCTATTACTCATTTATTCAACCTGTCCCTAACACAAGGTATCCTCCCTCAAATATGGAAGATCGCACATTATTCCGCTATTTAAATCTGGATACCCTTACAGCTATAGTAACTATAGGTCAATTTCTCTCCTACCCACCTCTCAAAGCTACTGGGAAAATAGTATATGGCCAACTAAGATCCTTCATCGACAGAGAAAATTACTAAACCCCTTCTATCTGATTCAGAGCCAACCACAGTACAGTATCGGCATTAGCTAAAGTAACCAATGACTGGCAACTGGAGTTGGAGCATAAAAGTCAGTATGTGCTGTGTTTCTTGACCTCAGCAAAGCATTCACAGTCGACCATGACCTGCTCCTTGACTCACTAAAAACACTAGGACTGGGTGCTACTTCTCTAAACTGGTTCTCTGAATATCTGACAGACAGATACCAGCAGGTGAAAGCGGATGGTGAACTATCTGCACTAAAACTCTTACAAAGAGGTATCCTCAGGGATCCATATTAGGTCCCCATCTCTTTGCAGTGATGAGGAATCAAGGATGCAAGCATTCACTTATTAAGTGGATGACACAGTACTGTACCTGAGTCATTCCACACAAAAGCTTATTCAGACCTACAAAAGATTTCAACCTCCTGCAACTCCAACTAATCAATAAAAACTGCTATTAAGCACTCTAAGAAAACTAAAGTCATGTTATTTCCCCATAAACTACACAAAGCGCTACTGACTCCCTCCCATTAACCACGATGCTGAAATTGCTTGAGTATGCGTTCCAAAGTTCAGAACGACTCACTTGGGGTCTGGATCGACTGTAAACTCTCCTTCACTGACCACCTGGAAGATTTACTGAAAAATGAAGGCAAAGACTTGGCCTTTTACAGGATAAGAAGACTTCTTACAGCAGATGCAAAGAAACTAGTCCAAGCCACATTCCTGTCCTAATTAACTCACATGAGACTTCGTACACAGTAGCTGTGCGACTTCCTATCTTGGAAAATTGGATACGCTCTACCACAGAGCTATACGCTTCATCACTGACCTCCCTTCTCTACCCATCATTGCGCACTATATGCTGCCATGGGCTGGACCTCACTTCACTATAGGCACAACTTTAGCACAGCACTCTGGACACTTAGAGCCTTCAGTGGCAAACTCCTCAATACATCGTCAACTGTCTGTCTCCGATTGTGCACAGGAATTATTCCCTTAGAAGCTGCTCACAACTCCTCTAAATATACCCAGTGCACTCACACGAGTCAGAGAGCTGCCATTGGAGTCTCACTCCCATCAATATGGAATAAAACCCAAAATACTTAAGCTGAAAACCCCAGTAGTGCCCTTTTGTTCAAAAAGCTTTACCGTGATGGCATTACGAAATTTGCAACTGCTTTACTAGACACTAACTAACCTCCTCCTCAAACGGGAGCCCACAAATGGCGGCCCCCAGCTGAAATGTGTGCCTCTGCCTCTAGCATACCCACCAACAGATCCACAGGATTTATTGCTGAACTCCCATATCTTATTCTTTGACACTCTGAACAGCTGCAGCCTGATTCTAGTGCATGCTACAGCACTTAGGGATAATTATCGTCTTTCTCCCAAAAAATATTGGTCCCTCATCCATCCAACACCTCCCTTTGCCCCAACCTCCAGGACCCTCCCAGTTATGCTCCTGCTACTATATTCCTCCTCTTGCACTTAGTACAATGGCAGCTTTTCTCCTCCATATGTTGCAGCTTTTGGGGCAAAAATCGCTTTGTTGCCTTCGTGCAGTCCTCGCCCTCCCAATCCATACTCTGCTCTAGCAATTGGGTCCTCTTCACTTGCGCCCTTATTCCCCATCTTTCCTACATTATGCACTTGATATCTTCTATCTGGTACGCCTACCCCTCCCTAACATTTCCCACTACAAAATACACAATTTTTGGGCTTGGATCCAGCACAAGTTCATTATCCACGACTCCTTGTAGTTCTGTGTTCAATGTATACTACCTGTAAATGTGCATTTTACTATAATAGCAGCTATTTTACTGTTTGTACTATTGTAACTTGTCTTTCTGTATTATTTCTGTAGGACCGAGGTCCACCTTGTAAATGAGCTTGCTCAATGGTGCCCACCTGGATAAATAAAGATATTGATTGATTGATTGATTGATTGATTGATTGATAATACAACATACTAGTTGGGCCCACATAAGTAAGAGGTATAAGACACGACAACAAATCTTGTAGCGAAGGGCCCAGGGGAGCAGTGATCATTACAGATAATAGAACTCCAAGTTGAGAGCATAACTCAGCAATGCAGCAGCAAAAATACAATATAGTACTGTAATAGTCTATACCTCCCCATCATTACAGATTATAGAACCCGAGTTAGCAGGCAAGGAAAGCACTTAAGTGGCATAAAAATACTGTAATAGTCTATACCCCATGCAACACTTTAATAGAGGAGACAGGCAGATATTTTTTGAGCAGCTGCAAAAGTAGTAGGTATCCCAACCTTACCTTGAGAAAGAGCAGCAGACAGAGCAGAGTCATCCTCATTCCTCCTGACAGTATCCAGTGAGCCAGCCAGCCAGCCTTGGGTCCAGCAGCAGGTAGTGGGGAGACTTCTGGAGCCCAGAAGATATGGGAGGCCAAGGTCATTAGTGAAACTGAAGGCATCACGAGGGAGATAGTGCAGCAGCAGAATGGCCAGTGAGCAACAGAGCTGTAGCAAAGATCAGAATCCAAAGGAGCAGTTCTTAATTTTGCTAGTGCTAGTAGCTCGATAGTGGAAGGTCACAGTGGATTTGCAGCTACCGTGGCTGTGCATTTCCAGTCTTTGTCCCTCATGTTAACGCTTTCGGTCTGACCAAGTCTTTAGTCCAGATGAGGCAGCCTGAAATAACTCTGTCTCTGACTGACATGCCCTGCTGTGACCCACTTTAATTATGGGTCAGGAGCAGACCTGGGGGTGAATAGCAACTCAGTAGATGGAAGCAGCGGGATACTGTAAATGCTACGGAGATGAGCTGCAGTCACATATGAGGAGTAGCGTGCCAGTCAGAGGTAGGGGTGGAGGCGGAGGCCCAGCCAGGAGAAAGCACTAACAGATAAAACCACTCAACTGGCTTGCTGAAACATAGACACCAGCTTGTGAGTTTTAAAGGTCAGAACAATGGAACATGAGGCAACTGGTGTCCTGTAAATCCTCAGCCCTGTGCATGCATCCGTACAAGGGCTTAGAGGAGACTATTTATGACATATCACAGAAAATCCATGACAGTTGAGAGGTATGGTGTTGATATGAGTTATGAGCTCAGGTGTAGAAACATGGAAACATAGAATTTGACGGCAGATAAGGACCACTTGGCCCACCCAGTCTGCCCATTTCTACCTAATGGATAAGCTGCAGATCCTAGTTAACCAGCAGCCTACTTCTTTCTACCCCACCCCTAGAATTGCCTTATGGCTGTCCCATGCATGCTTGAATTCAACCACTGTTTTTGACTCCACAACCTCCTCCGGATGGCCGTTCCATGCATCCACAACCGTCTCTGTGAAAAATACTTCCTTACATTACCTCTGAGCTGCACCCCATCTTCAAATTGTGCCCCTTGTTCTTGCTGCTCTTTTTTGAAAGATGCTACCCTCTTGGACTTGTTGATTCCTTGAGGAACTTGAAAGTTTCTATCATGTCCCCTCTCCCTCCTTTCCTCGAGGCTATACATATTAAGCTCCTTTAGTCTCTCTCTTCATATGTCTTCCAGTGCAGACCCTGCACCATTTAGTTGCCCTCCTCTGAACAGCTTCCATCTTGTCTATGTCCTTGTGGAGATTGGGTCTCCAGAACTGCACACAGTACTCCAGATGGGGTCCCACCAGCTGTCTGTACAGAGGATGATAACTTCCTGTTTTCTACTGGTGATGCCTCCCTATGCATCCCAGTATCCCCAACCCTCCTTACTGCCCTCTCACATTGCTTGCCCACCTTTAAGTCATCTGATATGACTACGCCCAGGTCCCTTTCCACTTTTGTTGTTGTTAGTATCTCACCCCCATTGTGTACTCTTCCCTGGGTTTTGTTTCCCAGGTGCATTACCTTGCACTCTTAGCATTAAATCTAAGCTGCCATACATTTGACCATTCCTCTAACCTTGCCAAGTCCGTTCTCATCCTCTCCACCCCACCTTGTGCATCAACTCTGTTGCAGATCTTTGTGTCATCTGCAAAGAGACATACTTTTCCTTCCAGTCCCTCTGCAATGTCACTTATAAAGACATTGAAGAGGACCGATCCTAGTACTGAACCCTGCGGGTAACTTCAATAGTAACCCCTTTCTTCAAAGTGACCCATTTACTATTACCCTGTGTCCCTATTCTCCAGCCAATTTTCACCCAGGCTATCATCTGGGACCCACTCCCAGGCTGGCTAACTTGTATATTAATCTTTTGTGTGGGACTGAGTCAAATGCCTTGCTAAGTCTAAGTAGGCCATGTCCACAGCCCTCCCTGATCTACTGCTTTGGTCACCCAGTCAAAGAAATCTATTAGATTCATCTGGCATGACCTTACGCTGTGAATCCATGCTGTCTTGGATCCTGTGCCCTCTGGCCTCTAGCTACTCAACAATTCTTTAATTCAGAACTGATTCCATCATTTTCCCTATCACTGAGGTTAAATTAACAGGTCTGTAGTTTCCTGCTTCTGCCTTGCTCCCACTTTTGTGAAGGGGAATCACATCTGCCCTCCTCCAGTCCTCAGGTACCACCCCATCCTCCCATGATTTGTTAAAGAGGGTAGTCAGTGGTGTCACTAGTTCTACCCTTAGTTCTTTTAGAATTCTGGGATGAATCCCATCAGGCCCCATTGCTTTGTCCACCTTCAGTTTTAAGAGTTCTTTCAGAACCCTTTCTTCTGTAAATGGGCTGGTATCAATTTCTGTATCCAGAGTGTTTCTATTGTTTGTTTTAGGTACCTCCCCTCTTCATTTGTAAATACTGAGCAAAAATATTTGTTTAGTATCTCTGCCTTTTCACAGTCACCCTCTGCCCACCCCTTTATTAAGCCTCGCTATCCCTCCCTTAGTCTTCCTTCGCTCCCTGATGTACCTAAAAAGGTTTTATCCTTCTTAACTGAGTTGGCTATCTTTTCTCAGTTCGGCCTTTTGCTGTTCTGACTGCCTTCCCAGCTTCCTTTTGCTTTAACTGATACAATTCTCTGTCCTGCTCCTTCTGTGATTCCTTGTACTTTCTGAATGCTTTTTTTCTCTTGAACCTTCACTGTCACCTCCTTTGAGAACCATAGTGGTTTCTTACATCATTTTGTTTTGTTTATTTGCTTCACAGAGGCTTGTTACCTCTGTGATGGCAGTTTTATTATTCCCCATTGTTCTTCCACCCTCCTTCCTGCCCATTTGCTAGTGCATTCCTTAGGCACTCACCCATGTTGGCAAAGTCAGCCCTCCTGAAGTCCAGTACTTTTGCCTTTGTATGGTTTGACTCTATTGCTGTGTTTATTGTGAACCATACTGTTTGATGGTCGCTAGTTCCCAGATGGCTGCCCACTTCTACATCTGTGATCCTCTCTCCATCTTTGGGCCTAAACTGTGCCCTCATGAAACAATCAGCTAAAGCTCTGACTCCACGGCTGTGATGCATGGCTTCCTGTCAGCAAGATGCCTTACGTGACAATTTGACAGAGAAAATATCCTGCTAATCAAACAGAGAAAAATTCAAACATGCAAGTCAGACACAGGTAAACCTCCCAGCCCCAAAACAGCCTGGTGACTTTGCTCTGAAAGCAGTCAGCCCCAAAACACGTCAGCTGTGCAGAAGGGCAGACACAGAAAACAGTATTCAGCCCTGTGAGTTTAAACTTTTCCTGCACTGAAAATCTTAACAATTGTAAAAAGCAAAGCAAGGTCCACTTCCCTCTGTTGATTGAAAGACTGCCTTTTCTGATAATTCTAAGTTCCTTATTTCACCCTTCAGTTAGAAGTATCCTCCACCTGAAGAATATTAACTTTCCTAAGGAATCTGCTTCAGACCAAAGACAATTGTAAATTGTAAGGTTCACCTCCTCTGTTGTGAGCACAACTCACTTTCTTGCAAATCTTAAGTCCAGTGTTGTAGCTTCCAGCCAGAGGTAGCTTCACCTGAAGACTATTAGGTTATCTGATGAGCCTGCTAAAATTAGTACTCTTATCAAGGTCTGTAAGATTCTTCCAGAGCTATTGGCTTTTAAGTAGCTGTGATGTAAGCACTTCCTGACACAGTCTGTCCTGGCCTTTTAAGGCACACAGAGATAAACAAAAGAAAAGCAATTTCCACCCCTAGGCACTGTCTGGGTCCAATACACAGCATGTAACCTGCTCTCAGTTCAGGACTTATGACAAATTCTTAGCCCAGTGAATAACTCACAGTATTACAAATATTGCAATGCAAACAGTCAATCACTAACTCCAATCAAGTCAGCTGTGCAGAAGGGCAGCACAGAAAACAGTATTCAGCCCCTGTGAGTTTAAACTCTTCCTGCACTGAAAATCTTAACAATTGTAACAAAAGTAAAGCAAGGTCCACTTCCCTCTGTTGATTGAAAGACTGCCTTTTCTGATAATTCTAAGTTCCTTATGTCACCCTTCAGTTAGAAGCATCCTCCACCTGAAGAATATTAACTTTCCTAAGGAATCTGCTTCAAACCAAAGACAATTGTTTTGAAGTTTAGAACTTGAACCACCAACCCTGTGGTCCAGGGGATAAGGAATTATGAGAGTGTGTGCAGTCCAGTCTTCATGTGTCTGAGTCATAGGGGGCATGATATGAAATCACGAAAAGGAACCACCACCAATAGACAATACCTGCACCAGCATTTACACCATTACCCATAATGCACAAGATATGGTCACAGACAACTGGCTTCAGAATTTTAACTTTCAGTAGGTAGTGCCTATTAAAATGCAGCTCTCTCTGAGACCCACTCCTATATTATATGAACTTGACTTCTTGTGTTGTTTCTGTTTTCTAATATAAGTAAAACAATTTTTCACAAATGCAAAACATTCGATTATTCACTTACCCATTTTGCACTGTAAATAAAAAGCTAAAATAAATATATTTTTAAGTAAAAATGTTAAAAATCAGAGTTGCTGTGATGGAGTTTGAAAGAGTTGAGTTACTGTAATATGAAAAATATTTTTTTCTAGTAGGCTAGTTGACATTCCTGTAGAATTATTGCCCATGATGCCAGCAACCTAGATTTGTAAATAAGCCAGGGATATCTGGGAGAGGAGGACTGAGAATTCTATAGGATGCTCTTCTCCTCAGGGAAATGAGAGTCACCGTCTCTTCTGTGACACTGGTACCTGTTAACCACAGGTGATAATTCAGTGGCAGTACAGCAGGGGATGTCAGGAAGCTGTCCTCTTCCTGAGAATAACAGTCACTATCTCTGCTGTGACACTGATACCTGGTGACCACAGCTGGCAGTGCAGTGGAAGAACAGCAGGGAAGTAAGGACATGCTCCTCTTTGGGGAATAAGAGTCACTATCTCTGCTGTGACACTGCTACCTGGTGACCACAGGTGGCAGTGCAGTGGAAGCACAGCAGGGGAGTAAGGACACGCTCCTCTTTGGGGAATAAGAGTCACTATCTCTGCTGTGATACTGCTGCCTGGTGACCCCAAGTGGCAGTGCAGTGGAAGTAGAGCAGGGAGAGAAGGAACCTGAACTCCATTGGGGAAGCAATGTTGCTCCCTCTGCTGTGACACTGCCATGAGTGTTACCACAGGTGATAATTCAGTGGAGGTACAGCAGGGGAAGTAAGGAAGCTCTCATCTTCCTGAGAATAAGAGTCACTATCTCTGCTGAGACACTGATACCTGGTGACCACAGGTGGCAGTGCAATGGAAGTACAGCAGGGAAGTAAGGACACTCTCTCCTTGTGGGAATAAGAGTCACTATCTCTGCTGTAACACTGATATCTGCTAACCCCAGGTGGCAGTGCAGTGGAAGTACAGCAGAGGAGAGAAGGAACCTGTCCTCCACTGGGGAAGCAATGTTGCTCTCTGTGCTGTGACACTGCTATGAGTATTACCACAGGTGAAAATTCAGAGGAAGTACAGCAGGGAGGTTAGGATGCTCTCCTCCTCAGGGAATGAGGGTCACTGCCTTTGCTGTGACACTGATACCTGGTGACCACAAGTGGCAGTGCAGTGAAGGTGCAACAGGAGAGGTAAGGAAGCTGTCCTCCTCCGAGGAAGGAGAGTTGTGCATACTAGAGGATACTCTCCTCAGGGAAATGAGAGTCACTACCTTTGCTGTGACACTGATACCTGGGTGACCACAAGTGCATGTGCAGTGAAGGTACAACAGGGGAGAGAAGGAACCTGTCCTCCACTGGGGAAGAAGAGTTGCATATCCTACAGGACACTCCACAGGAGAATGACAGTCACTGCCTGTCCTGTGGCACTGATACCTGGGAGATCACAGGTGGCAGCACATTGGAGGTACAGCAGGGAGGGAAGGAAGCTGTCCTCCTCTGGGGAAGGACAGTCTCTGCCTCTGCTGTGACACTACACCCTATGTTAACTCAGGCAACAGTGCGGTATAGCAGGAGAGCTAAGGATACTGTCCTCCCCTTGGGAGGCAGTCACAGTCTTTACTGTGGCACTGCCACCTAAGTTAACACAGATGGCAGTGCTGTGGAGGTACTGCAGGGAGAGAAGGATGCTGACTTCCTCTTAGGAGGAGAGTCCTGCCTCTGCTGTGGCACTGATATCTGGGTACCGCTGGTGGCAGTGCACTGGAGGCACTGCAGGGGAGAGAGGAAGTGGGTCAGGCTTCACAGAAGCATGCACTGCTTGCAGTGCTTAAAGTCCCATGCAGGCCAGCATCCCTCAGGTGTTGGAGAAGAACAATGAGAAACATCGTGATGTGTGCAGAATAGTCCCTGGGCATGCTTGAGCCCCATCTCTCACCAATTGCTGCTCTTCTACCTTGGTTCTCTCACCAAAAGAGAGGAGTGGCAATAATATCTGGCATCTGCTAAGGCCCCACAGTGGGGGAGTATCCTGTAGGGTTGGATAAAGGAGGTAGGAGACAAGTCAGAGACATAATAGGACAGCACTAGTCTGACTGGAAAGGGAGAGTTCAGCATTTGTGATTGGTAGCACAAAAATAATAAATTGTGAAACATTGGTCTCATGTTATTCTTACAGATGCCAAAAGTCTTAAAAGTAATAAGTAAAATAGAGTCTCCAGGAAATCCCAAAATGTAACATGTAAAATGAACATGGAGTGATAGTAATGACACACTGACAAATGTCACAAATGGTGAAGACTGATAAAAGACAGTGAACTGCCAGATCATAAGCTGTGACTCAAAACTTTCAGAGAGATGAATCAGGATGTACATGTGGTTTGGGATCTGGATTGGGCAGGAGAAGCCACATGAAGATGAGGTTCCTAGACTTCAGGAGGGCAGATTTTAGAGAAATGGGCAACTGCATCAAAGATCACCTCAAAGAAGCAGATGTCTGGGGTGTGTGGAGATCCTATGGAACAGGATTAAAGAGAGCATAGCTACTGTAAGATGATATCATGCTGCTTAAAGAAGTCAGTAAGGGAAGGAAGAAGCCTCTGTGGTTCTCCAAGGAGATAGCAAAGGTAGTGAAGGAGAAAAGTCAGCCATCAGGAAATACAAGGAGACACAGAAGGAATAGGACTGGGAGGTATACCTGGATAAACAAAGGTGGCAGGAAAGAGGGTGGGCAGCAAGTGCACAAGTAGAAGAGGAAAACAGCTAAGAAGATGAAGAAGGGAGACAAAATCTTTTTTAGGTATGTGAGTGAGAGGAAGAAGACAAGGGAGGGATAGTGAGAATTAAAAGGGCAGGGGAGTAAGACAGACTGTGCAGAAGAGGATTAGAAGAAGGCTGAAACTTTAAATAATTACTTCTGCTCGGTCTTCATAGTACAGGGAGGGTAAAATGGACCAGCACATAGTAGAAAGCTCCAGGAAGTGGGAGAAGTGGACACTAGTCCCTTTATGGGAGAGAGAGTCTGAAAAGGGTTGAAAGCCCTAAAGGTGAATAAGGTGATGGGGCTGGACAGGTTCAGTCAGGGATCCTAAAGGGACTGACCAAGGTGCTAGCTGCCCTCTGGCAACACTATTCGGTACTTTTAAGAGACAGGAGCAGTACCAGAGGACTGGAAGAGGGTGGCAGAGGAGGGTGGCTATGGTCCTTCTGCACAAGAGCGGCAGCAAGCAGGAGGCTAGCAACTACAGGAGAGTTAGTCACACTTCAGTGGTGGGAAACTGATGGAGACCCTATTGAAGGAGTGGCTGATGGAGTACCTAGAGTCTAAAGGGCTGCAGGACCACCACCAGTATGTTTCATGGAGAAAGGTAATGTCAAACAAATCTCATATTTCTTTGACTTGGTGACTAGGGAGGTGGACCAGGGAGGCAGTGGATGTGGCCTATCTGGATTTCAATTAGGCCTTGATACTGTTTCACACAGGAGACTAGTGAAGAAAATAAGCAGCCTGGGGTAGGGGAGAAATTGTTAAGCTGGGTTTCAAACTGGCTGAAGGACAGGAGGCAAGGATGGGTGAATGACAGACACTCAGGGACAGAGGAGTGACTAGAAGGATGCCACTGGGATCAGAGTTGGGCCTGTCCTCTTCAGTGTCTTCATATGTGACAATGCGAAGGAACTGGAATGGAAGGTTACTTGGTTACTTGGTAGTACAAGACAATAGTAGGCAAAACGTCCATCGTGACTGTCTCCCACTCCAAGTGAGTGTTTTAATTCCCAGTATTTTTCAACTGTAAATAAATGTCTAACCCCTTTTAAAACAATTTATAGAAAGAAGTCAACTATGTCTTGAGGCAATTAACTCCAGGCTCTGGCTGCCCTTAATGTAAAATAACTATATTTATATAATAGGGGTGAGTTGTAAACATTTCAAATAAACCATGTATTCTCACCGGAGTGAGAATAAATATTGATTACATCACCACAGTGAACATAACCATTTATTTTCACTGTGGTGATGTCATCAAACCAAAAACACCAGAAAACACACCCCTATTGTGTAAATCAGGTACATGATTTGCTCACGTGTGATAAGGAAAATATTTGCACTCCTGCACAGTGACTTCTGGATACTCACGGTGACTTCGCCACTCCTGAATATCCAGAGGTCACGCTTAAAGGAGTGAAAATATCTTCCCATATCACACTTATGCCCATCATGTATCCCATATATATATTTTTTTGAATATGTCATGAGGACCATAACCTGCTTATTATGTGATCTCAGATTGATAGCCCTGATACAGTTAGATAAACCACACTGATGCATTAAATTAGGGTTTTGAAGTATGTTATGAAGCATTAATAGCTCTTCCTTATTCTTCTCTCCTCCAAGAAAAACAGTCCAGTTTCTGATAGCCTTTCCTGTATGTTTTATACCTTAGCCTAGGTATCAACCTGGTAGCCCTTATCTGAGCCTTCTCAACCGCATTGTTATCCTGCCTCAAGTATGGATTCCAAAAGGGACCCATAATGTAGGTGAGGTCTTATGTATGTCCAGCAAAGAGGTAAAATGCATTGTTCACTCCTTGATATGAATTACTTTGGGACTGACTTTAGTAATCTAGTAGTAGTGTGGGTTATTTTTCTGCATTTGTCAGATGGGGACAATGTGTTATGCATAATTATTCTCAGATCTCTTTTTCACTGCTCATATCACAATATTATTTAAGGTATAAAGGTATAATTGTTTTTATTTCAAAATGGAGAACCATGCATTTCTCCTGATTAAATTTCATTTTCTTTTAATTGCCCAGGCCTCAATGTTTTTAGTCCTCTCCACCCAACTTGGTGTCATCAGCTAACTTGGCTATTGAGTTAATCAGACTCCTTCCAAGATCACTTATAAACTGTGCGAATAATGAGGGTTTGGAACAGAGCCCCTGAGGGGCTCTGTGGAAACCTATCCTTCCTCTGATAAATATCCATTCACACTGACACACTGAGTTCTATTTTCCAACCAACCATTTACCCACCTTACTAGGCTGTGATTCAAACCAAGCAACCTGAGCTTCTGTACCAGGTCACAATGGGTACGTGTCAAATGCTTTTCCAAAGTCTAGCATCACCACATCCAATGGGGTTCCTTATCCAAACTCATGCTGATGTTGTAAAGGTTACTAGATTTGTAGTACAAACCCTCTTTGAATCCTTGTTGGTTTAAGTCAATGAACCCTTTAGATATTGCTTCAGTATCTAGATGTTTTCTTATTAGTTTCTCCATCATCTTGCTACAAAGAGATGTGAGGCTAATAGGTCTATAATTTACCATATTTCTCTTACACACTTCTTTGTGAATTGGCATGACTATCGCTTTTCTCCAGTCCATAGGTACCACCCCAGTATCAAGTGATTTATTGAACAGAATCATAAGGCTATGCTAGGACAAGGTGAGTCTCTGTGGATGATACAAAATGTGCAACAGAGTAGACACTCAGGAGGAATGGAGAGTTTTAACAATAAATCTTCTCTAAATTAGATCATTTAGAAACTGTATTTGATGTTGGATCACTGATTACTAGAGAAGGGATACTAAAAGTTACAAAAAAGATCATAGCCAGCTGGTGGCACTGAGGGTTGAGGCGCTGGATGCACTGCACGGCGACCGGGTTCGGGGAGCAGACTCGGTCAGACGGGGTCGGCTGGGAGAGGGAGGACTGAGCATCCCAATGGATGCCTCCTCCCTCAGGGGTGGGATACCAGGGTGCAATATGCACCTGACACCCTGAGAGAGCCAGTGGGAACACGGGCTCTCGAGGGGACCAGTGGCCCTGTTCACAGAGTCAGGAGGGGGACACTGGGTCGGGTGCTTGAGAGAGACGTGTGTCAGCATCGCCCCCTCTCTGATATACGCCTTGTGCCAGTGTCCCAGGGGTGGGTGATGGGAGCACAGAAAACGGATAAGCCCCTCGGTGGTCCTAGATGAAGACGGCTCCACCCAAGACCATCAATTCCGGAACAGACCCGCTGTGCAGATAGGAGGGAGGAGAGAGGCACTCTAGGACAGATCCTGAAGCAGTGGCCCGGAGGGTATGAGCAACCGAAGGAGTGGACACTGAGGTAGGAAGGCGGGATAAAGAAAGAGTTAAAAATAAAATAGATCATAATAAATCCCAGGGCCCAGATGGAGTACATCCGAGAATAATTAAGAAAATGGTGGATTTCTTGGCTGGACCTTTGGCAGAGATCTTTCAAAAATCATTAAATAAAGGGTATGTCCCAGAGGCATGGAAACAAGCCATGGTGGTTCCTATCTACAAGAAAGGAGCAGACATGATGTATCAAACTACGGACCGATTAGTCTGACGTCGGTCATATGGAAAATCTTTGAGGGCATATTAAAAGACTATATTACAAGTATGTCAGAAAATGGACAAGATCGATCCAGTACAGCATGGATTTACTACTAGAAGATCTTGTCAGACCAATTACTGGAGTTTTATGGAAGGGTTAGTAAGGCCATGGGAGAGGGGTAGTCCGTGGACATGGTGTACCTGGACTTTTCAAAAGCCTTCGATAAGGTCCCTCATGAGGAACTTATTGATGCATTAATAGCACATGGTTTAGCTGGGAAAATAACAAAATGGACAGAAGCATGGCTCAATTCTAGAAAACAATCTGTTAGTATTAATGGGACTAACTCTCGTGGGCCGAGGTGATTAGCGGTTGCCCCAGGGCTCTGTGCTGGGGCCTTGTTTGTTTAATGTATATATTGCCTCAGTGTGTGTCAATAATGGAGTTTGGGTTTCTAAGTTTGCTTGATGACACCAGGGTAGAGCAACCTATAAATAACCAGGATGATGCCACAACATTGCAGGAAGCATTAAATGCATTGAAATCTGGGCATTGGATAACAAATTGTTATTCAATGTGGATAAATGCTGTGTTATGCATTTCGGAGAAACTAAACAACATTGATCTTATACACTTGGAGACAAATACTTAGTATCGTGGAGTAACAGAGATACTGGGCATTATGGTTACAAATGATTTGTCATTCAAAACACATTGTAACTCAGTTATTAGAAATCAAGTAGTATATTACATTGCATAAATAAGCACATTACATCTAGAAGCAAGGAAGTCCAGCTACCTCTCTATACATCTTTAGTAAGACCACACTTGGATTACTGTGCACAATTTGGTCACCTAGTGGAAGAGCCAAGATAGTTGCACTGGAAAAGTCCAGGAGAGCTACCGCCACATACAGGAGGCAAAAGGACAAGATTATCTAAGGAGGTTAAATACCTTGGGATTATACTCTTGGAGTTTAGGCTGTTAAGAGGGGATATGTGCTTGATTTATAAATCACTTATTGATCCAGGTTTATGGGAACTTTTGGGATTGAGATTCAGGGAATTATTGTGCAATACTAGGGCACACCCTCTACAACTGTTAGTGGATTGTCCCAAAACAAATTAAAAATCTTGGCTCACCTTGAGAGTAACTAACATCTGGAATAAACTACCATTAGAGGTAGTAGCCAGTCTCACTATAAATATCTTTAAGTACAGATTGGATAGTTTCCTTATTAAACATAAGATTCAGAGATATTGATAAATTGGCGAGCAAAAGGACTATTGTCTACATAGCTCTGTATTCACCTATGAAACCTATGAAACGTATGAATGCATAGGGATCTAGGGAGGCTGGAGGAGTGGTCTCTGGGATGGCAATTGGCTTCAATGCCAAAAAGTGCAGGTCATGTACCTTGGGGCAGAGAAACCCAGGAACTGTGCATAGGATGGGAGAGCTACTTATGGTCACCAAGCAAGAAAGGGACCCTGAGGTTACCCTGTCTGATGTCCTCAAGGTAGCTGGTCAGTGTGACAAGACAGAAATGCTAGTGGGATGCTGGGGTGCATAGTTAGGAGGATTTCTAGCAGGAGGAGAGAGGTGGTATTGTCACTGTATTGCTCAGTAGTGAGATCTCACCTAGAGTAGAGTGTCCATTTCTGGAGGCCACATCTCTGAAAGGACATAGACAGTGTGGAAGTGGTACAGAGGAGGGCCACCAAAATGAGTACGAGGACTGCAGGAGAAGCTACATGAGGAAAAGCTGCTGGGATCTCAGCCTTGCTTCTTGGGGAAGAGGTGAGAGGGGACCGATTGGGACCTGTAAGTACTTCGCTAGGGTGAACAAGGTGCGACAAGACATATGCATGAAATGAAGCTGGGGAAGTTTAAAAGGGACAGTGAGTAAATACTTCTTCATGGAGAGATTCGTGGATGACTTGAACAACCTACCAGCAGAAGCTGTGGGGCTAAGACTGTGGGAAGCTTCAAGCATACATGGATAGGTACAAGGAAAACTAAATAAAGGACAGGGAGGCAGGGAGGGGACATCAGTGACCAAGAAGGGTCAGGGTGCCAGAATAGGCAGGGAAAATCCAGGGCAGACTAACTGGGCCAACCACTTCTTTTCTGCTGACAAAATTATTTCTGTGTAACCCTTGTTACCCGGGGTTACTAGAATCCCAGTAAAACCTAGTGGTAGGCAGGAAGGCACCTGAGAAACTCCAGTTAAATGGGTTTCACACTGTCTCACTCTGTTCTCAGTCACAGCTGAGACTGAGAGATGACATCACCATAGAACTGTCGCGAGCTGCATAAGCCACGTTGGAATCTGCAGCAGAGGAGTGAGATAGAACGCTGGAAGTTTTCAAAGTCAGTCTACTTTTTGTTTTGAAGAAGAAGGAAGTCTCCTGCTTGCCTGCCAGCAGGAAGGAAGTGTCTTTGTTTACCTTCTGTGTGAGAAGTTCAGTGTCCAGTTTCAAGTGGTGAGACCGCTGTCCAGGAGCCTCAGTGCCCCTCCCTCTGGGGGGTGGAGTAAAGTATCCCTCTGTAGATTCCAGGGCAATCCCCAATGTCTGCTAAAGGAAAGAAAGCTGCCTTTTACAGTTTTGGTTTGGTCTTAAAGTAGAAAGAGTTGTACTTCACCTGTGAGGCACCTGCAACGAAAGGGTGAGTGTTTTGCTCTAATTTGAGAGGGTAAAAGATGTGTTTCTTCAGTTTGGGAAATGTGACGAAGTTGGATTTGACTACTATTTGGGAGGCCTATTGTACTAGGACAAACAAATGGAGTAGTGTCAAAATCTAAAGTCTGTGTGAATTCAAGTAATGTTGTAGAGGGTGCTACAGTCCATCCACCATTTAATCTACATATAGAAGTTTCAGTTTTCCAGAGAAATGGCCGGTATGGGTTGTGGGAGCTGGAGGTGGCAAACCTCCAATCTTTAGTAAACAGGTCCACCTCACGGATTTCTGCTGTGATTACTACTTGCCTCATGCGCCTGGCCAGTGATGAGGTAGGTACCCAGACGTGGGTCTCAAATGGGAAAATCTCTAGGAGTCGCAGACTCTAAGTGGTGTGGGAGCCACATCTTGGGAAAGAATTCTCCTTGTGAGATGGGAGTCAGGAAGAAGTAAGAAGAAAATCTCTCTAGGGTCGCAGACTCTAAGTGGTATGGGAGCCACAATAAGTAAAATGGGTTAATCTTTAAATGGACGTCAGTCAAGTGGCCGGCAGGGAGCCGGGCCAGTCAGGCTGTGATCCAAAGCGCATGCAAGTCCGGGCTTGTGTGCCTGGTGGGTCCAGAGCCTGAAAACAGTAGAAATGGGTTCATTCTTTAAATGGACTGTCAGTCAAGTGGCTGGCAGGGAGCCGGACAGTTGGGCTGTGTATCCAAAGTGCATGCAAGTCCGGGCCTGGTGGGTCCAGAGCCTGAAAACAGTAAAAATTGGTTCATTCTTTAAGTGGACCGCCTTGTAGTCTCTAATCTGCATTATCAGTAAACGTAGCCCCATGGGGGTCCATCTATGCTTTTGTTGTGTTCAGCTAGTTGTGAATAAAAGCCACACTGAAAAATCCCATTCCTGGTTCTGGACATTACAGTTATTGCTTCCTGTGTTCGGATTTACTTAGGTGCCCCTGTGCAGAGTAGCCAAACCTAGGTCCCCTTGTGCCAGGTAACCTCATCCTCCCAACCCAGGTCCCCACCAGGTATTGCTGCCTAGCGCCAACAGCATGCCACCTGTCATTTTGGTAAAAGGCAGGGTGAGGGGTTACAAAATGGAGGCACCACTGGAATTTGTTCGAGAAGGAAGGTGCTTGGGCAAGGGCTAGCGCTTTGGCTATCTGGCAGTGGTAGCCCAAAAGCTGAAGCAATTTCCTAGTGTGTTGCTGTGTGCTGTGAATCTTGTGCTGCTGTTTGAAAATGCCAACTGTTTACCAAGGAGCTGTAAGCCAAAGAGTGTGCCTTTGTCCTGCTTCATCAAAATTGTTTACAGTGTTTTGTCAGCTTTTAAAATGAATTCTGTGAAGGAAAGTGTGGAAAACTAGGGTAGCAACAGAGAAATTATGCCCTGGATGTTGGAAATGCTTTTAAAATGAATTCTGTGAAGGAAAGTGTGGAAAACTAGGGCAGCAACAGAGAAATTATGCCCTGACGTTGGAAATGCTTTCTGTGTGAATAGAGAGACTGCAGAGTTAATGGCAATGTTACATGGGTAAAATGGGCTCCTGCCGTGGAGTCAGTTGAAGAAAAAAGTGCATTTTACAGTTTAAATTTGCCTGCTCGTGATCGCCGTGAGGAGAGGAGCCCTCGTGAGGAGGAAGAAGAGGCTCATTTGCATGGCGGCGTGTGATTGGTCAGATTGCCATTAGTCCCCCCTCAGCCAGCTCTTCTGAGACTGCATCAGCATTCAAGAGGGAGACAGTGTAGTGCATGTACTGGTAGTGGAGGAGTCGCTAAGTATTCAAAGCACTGTAAACAGTAAAAATTGACATTTAGTTTAAAATCAGGCTCAACCGCAAAATCAATGGTGAAATTAATGAATTTTGGTAGTTAAAACGAGCGATTGCTAAGACTGCCCGCCTGTTTGTGTTCAGAGGCCTTCAAAACTGGCTGCAGACCGTTTTACCCCATCTCAGCAAGTTGCTACTGATAACAGTGAGTAAACCTTCATAAAACTGCTCAAACAGTGATTTTCAGTAATGCCATATAAAATGTGTGTGCAGCAGTGTGGTAAACTTTGCAAGTAACGACTGTGTTAAGTCCTGCCAACAGGTACAAGTCTGTAAGCCATTGAATGTGTGCATGGAAGTAAAATAGCCTCAGTTTAAAGTTTGCAGCCAGAGAGAGACTGGGGAAACTATGGCGGCTTAGATTCAATGCAAAGAAGTGCAAAGTAATGCACCGGAAACAAAAACCCAGGGAAGAATACACAATGGGGAATGAGATACTGACAACAACAAAATGGAAAGGACCTGGGGTAGTCATTTCAGATGACCTAAAGGTGGGCCAGCAATGTGAAAAGACAGTAAGGAAGGCTGGGGGATACTGGGATGCATAGGAGAGGCATCACCAGTAGAAAATAGGAAGTTATTGGCTCTCTGTACAGACAGTTGGTAAGACCACATCTACAGTACTGTGTACAGTTCTGGACACTCCATCTCCGCAAATACATAGACAGAGTGGAGGCTGTCAAGAGCAGGGCAACCAAAATGATGCAGGGTCTGCACCAGAAGACATATGAAGAAAGATTAAAGAGCTTAAGATGTATAGCCTGAGGAAAGAGGGAGAGGAGGGACATGATAAAAACTTTCAAATACCTCAAGGAATCAACAAAGTCCAAGAGGGTAGCATCTTTCAGAAAAGAGATGTGCAAGAACAAGGGGGTACACTTTGAAGATAATGGGGATTGCTCAGAAGTAATGTGGAGGAAGCATTTCTTCACAGAGGGTTGTGGATGCATGGAACAGCCTTCCTGAGGAGGTTGTAGAGTCAAAAACAGTGGGAGAATTTAAGAATGCATGGGATTTTAGGCAATTCTAGGGGGGAGTAGGAGGAAGTAGGCTGTTGGTTAACTAGGATCTGCAGCTTATCCATTAGGTAGGGAAATGGGCAGACTAGGTGGGCCAAGCGGTCCTTATCTGCTGTCAAATTCTATGTTCTGTGTTCTATGTTCTATGTTCTATGTGGGTTGTAGCAAAATGCAACACTAGTAGAAGCAAGCAATCCTGTGCTGAAACCTAAAGCTTTTAAGGGACTGTGAAATAAAATGAATGTTACCAGCATGTGAAAAGTCCAAGGAAAATCCTGTAACTGTGTGTAAAGCCAGAACAGAGCAAGTTGTGCAGTTTGAGTAAAAGTTATCAGTAGCTGGTGTAAATCGGGTGCACAGTGGCTTGACCCAGATTCTAAATGTTGATGCACAGGAGTGCTGCCCGCCATTACAGGGTGGGTAGTAAAGCAACACAGCAGCAGAGGAGCCATTTTAAAGCTACAGAGTGTGTTCATTAAAGTGGGACTTTCAGTTACAGTGAACTTTTGTTTATTTTTCTGCAGTTATGGCCTCAGGACCAGCTCGTTACCGGATCATGCCCAGGTTGCAGTAACAGCAGTAAATAGACTGAGAGATATTGAAAAGTGGTGCTATGGAGGGCAACTGCCTCCTGATGTGGCAATTCCTAATTATCCAGTGCGTGTATGCCAAATATGCTTGAGTGCTGGAAGGATTTCTTTATGATTCCTCACTGTGCTGGATGCCTTCAAAAATATGGCTTGTATAAAGCACCTCCAATTCGTTTGGCTCCCACATGGACAAAAATTCAGGAATCTGCAGTTGGCAGCACACAGCACCAGGCGGAGCTGTGGAAGAAGGTCCCTCGGGGAGTGTGGCACAAAGCTAGAGGGTGCAGAGTTAGAGACTGAACCTGAAGTTGAAGTTTTGGATGCTGGATCTCAGAAAGAGAGTTCGATAAAGCATCAATAGACCCCTGGGTGGGGGACCTAGCCCAAGTCTCTTAGGTGAAGATGAGATGCGGAGGCCTTTGAATGGGAGGTGTCGACCTCCGCGCTAGTGATGAATGGATAGTCTCGGGGTGAGAATGACTGCTCACTCCTAGGCTCAGATCCTCAGTGAACAGGAAGATGAGGGGAACCTATGTGGCCTTGTGAAAAGGAACGGTACACAGCCTCAAGATCTTGCCTCGAGGAATGTATTGAAGAAGGTGGTGATGCCACTGCCCTGGCTTTAGAAGAGGAAAGTCAGGATCCATTTTAATTTTTGAGAATGCCGAGTTGGCAGAACCAGGACTGGCCACCCCAAGCCAGGCCAGCAGTCTCAGATTGACCAAAGCAAGTAAAGAGGAGAGACTGGTCGTAGAAAGGCAGATGAGATCTATGTATGACCTTTCCTACCTTTCCTCGGAGAGTCTGGGAGGAGATTGAGGACTGCAGGAAATCCTGGATCTGGGATGAAGCAATGAAAATGTGCATCTTGGGGCCAACCAGCATGTAAAGAATAGACCGCTCCATGAAAAGCATACCCAGTGGAAGAGAGGCAGGACACTGTTCATAGACAGAGTGAGAATAGTGGATGGAGAGGGACGTGAAATCTCCCACTGTGTGAGTTATGTGCCAGACATACTAACATACTATTTGCCAGCAGATTAGGCCTTCCGGTCTATCGAGTCTGCTCGAACCTTAGATCCTTAGTTGGGTGCTGAGGCCTCCATCCCTTGTGCTCCAGAAACCCCTATCATCCATCCCCACCCTCCTGGGACAGGCCATCATCTGATACATCCACTTTCTGTGTCTGTCCCACCCTCTCTTGAAGCCCTCCACTGTGGATCTCTGAACCAGCTCGCCAGGCAGTGCATTCCAAGGGTCCACCACCCTCCAGTGAAAACCTCCTCCTCTTTTCCCCTCACCCTTCCACCTTCCAACTTCAAACCATGCCCTCTGGTGATACCTCCCTGCTTTAGTCTAAAGATCCCTCCATGTTTACCCTATTTATTCCTTGAGGTGCTTGAAGACCTCAATCATGTCCCCGTCTCTCCTCTCCTCCAATGAAAACAGGCAGAGCTCCTCAAGTCTGTCCTCACCAAATCCCTAGCCCTCGTATCATCTTAGTTGCCCTCCTCTGTACCCTCTCCAGGAGCTCTATGTCCCTCTTCAAGTGTGGTCTCCAGTACTGTACACAGTACTCAAGGTGTGGTCTAACCAGTCCATTGTACAGCGGCAGAATCACTTCCTTGTTCCTAGAGGTGATCCCCTCATGATGCATCCCAACATCCTGTTTGCCTTGCTAGCCACTCTCCTGCACTGCTCAGCGTTATTCACACATGCATCCACCATGACCCCTAGGTCTTTTTCCCTATTGAGGCCTCCAGCGCCTCCTCTCCCAGGGGTGTACCTGTGTTTAGGGTTTCCCACCAAGATGCAACACCTTGCACTTGGTGATATTGAAATTTAATTTCCATGTGTGAGCCCAGCTTTCCAGGGTGTCCAGGTCCCGCAGGCCACTCCCTCTTCTCCCTCAACTACTGCTCCCATCTTGGGGTCATCAGCGAAGAGACTCATTTCACACCCTATACCCTCCCTGATGTCCGATATGTATGCATTAAACAGGATCTGACCCAGGACCGAGCCTCATGGGTACCCCACTATCAACCTCTCTAGGGTCTGAGAGCTCCCTACAGACCATTATCTCCTGAGTGCATCCAGCTAGCCAGTTTTCAATCCATCTGACCATCAAAGGGCCTACTCCTAACCCCATCAATTTCTCCACCAGACCATTGTGGGAGACAGAGACAAACGCCTTGCTGAGTCCAAGAATAATACATCCACAGGCTTTCCCTGTCCAGTTCTGATGTTACCCACTCGTAGAACTCCACAAGATTGGTTTGACATGATCTACCTGGCACAAACCCATGTTGCCGACTATCCAGACCTCCCACCTCCTCCAAGTACACCCCCAATCGTTCCTTTAGTATACTCTCCATTAATTTTCCCACCACCGAGGTCAAACTGATGGGTCTATAGTTACCTGGTACTTCCCTCGACCCTTCTTTATGGATTGGCACCATGTGCCTCTCGCCAATCCCTAGGTACCCTCCTGTCTCAAGTGACCTGTTGAAGAGCTCCACCAGGGGTGCAGCCAGTATGTCTGCCAGTTCCATAGTACTCTCGGATGAATGCCATCCGTCCAGGAGATTTGTCTTTCTTTAGGGCCTTGAGGGCTAACCACACCCTTTTGGCAGAGATAGCATCATCTGTCCTCTCCACCTTACTGGCCTTTTTATCCTTATCCAGATGTGACACCCTGGGGTACCTCTCCTCCTCTTGCTCCATTTCTGTTGCTCCTGATCCCACCCACTGCGCTTTCTGTCCTCTTAGTGCCTTGCTTTGTAGATATCCCATCCCCCAGTGAACACAGAGGCAAAGTACGTAAAATACCTCTGCCTGGTCCCTCACCTCTTCCACCCACCCTCCTTCGATCTCAATCTGCTGAGATGGCCCTTAGTTTTTCTCCACTCCCAATGTACCGGAAGAACCCTTTTCCCTCCATGTATCCCTGTGTCAGCCGCTGCTCTTTACTGGACTTTGCTCCCTCACCATACGGGTGACTTTTCTAGATGCAAGATGGTACATTTCTTATCCCTATCCCTCTTGTTGTTTTATATTTTTGTAGGCTGCCTCTTTTCTCTGACTGCTACCTGTACCTCACTGGACCACCAGCATGGTTAATGTGACCTTGCTCCTCATGCTTCAACTTAGCGCAGATCCTAACTGCCTCATGAAGTCCCTGCTTATGACCTCCCATCACCTTTCCACACTTGTCATTGATGTAACCTTCAAGTGATCCTTGAGAATATTTCCATGCCCACAAAGTCTTCCCCTGAAGTCCACTGCCAGTGTCCTAGATCTCACAACCCCCATGCTTATTTGAAACCAGACAGTATTGTGGTCGCTCCCAGTCAGGGGTCCTGTACAACCAGGTCTCCTACCAGATCCCCATCTGCCAGAACCACGTCCAGGACATGCCCTCCCTTGTGGGCTCCATCACATGTTGTGTTAAGAACACATCCTGGAAGCTGTCCAGCAGCCTCTGCTCCTTGGCCCCTTAGAGGACATGGATTCCCCAGTTTGTACCTGGCATATTAAGGTCCCCATAAACACCACTCTTCCCTTTTGGTCCACACTGGGCAATGATGTTGTCCAGCAAACCATCCTCTAGAACATCACTCATCCCAGGGGCCTATATACTACACCCAGCTTGACCTTATCTCTGCTGGGGATCGTAAAGTACCCATAAGACCTCCACGTTTCCTCTGCCTCTTCTACTCTAGCAATTTCTATTCATCTCTAATGAACATAGCCACCCACCCCTCTGCCCTCCTTTCTATCCTTCCTAAGCATAGTGTACCCCCATGTTTAGGTCCCAGTCATGGTTTTTGTTGTCCCATCGTCTCCGTGACCGCTGCCACATCCACCCCATCAAACAGCATGGCTGGAACTCTGGCAACTTGTTTCCCAAGCTCCTGGCATTTACTAATGCCAACCCCACCCTTATGCCTGATCCTCTTTGTTGAACCCCACCCAGATTCCTTATACTTCCATCCTCCCTCTGTTCTCCTGAAACCTCCACCCCAGTCTGTTTCCCCTCCCCTTGGGCTTGAAGGCTACTCCCTCATCTGGAGGAGAGGGCAGATGGGGTAATAATCAAGCCCTGACCCCGGTACTATTGGCCTCAGTGCAAGGACCCTCCCAGCACTAAGCCCATGCCTACAAAATGGAGAGCCGAGCAGTGGTAGTCAATACTGCCACACCAGACTGTGAAGTGCTGTTATTGATCCACCGATATGAATAACCAGGACTCAGGTGCTCCACATTGATGAGTCTACAGTGTACTGTCCTGTTCAGCAACCACCTAGTGGCCCATCAGATGACTTCAGATCCAGAGGACACTCAGCCCAGCTGTTTCCTGTTCATCGCCTGGTAATCGGATGATGTCGGACCAGCTGTTTTTCTTTGTTCCTGTTCTAAGGTTCCTTCTCCAGAGATGACATCAGCCCTGCTGTTTCCAGATGTGCCCTCCTGTGGTTCTCGGAAGATGTCCACCAGCTGTATCAGAAGAAATGCTGCCAGGAGAGTCTTCGGCTGTGGACCAGGTTCGTGCAGATTCTTGTACTACAAATGGCTGGTAAGTCCGAAACTTTTCTATCTTTATGACATTGCAGTACACACTCTACACTACAGACTTCAAAATGTGAACTGTCCAAGAAGACTTCTCTTCGGGACTTTGGGCCTGTTAGAACTGTGCTCACCGGCTCTGGCCCAGGAGAGACTCTTTATTGGACTAGCCTTTGGGCCTTGTGGTCACTAGTTGGGACTGTTAGGCACTCCATCCCCAAATGTGTATTGTAATAATGTCATTATTGTACTCTAATGTAAATACTGTTTTTCTACCTTTTTCTAAAAAATTTTTGGGATTGTTCAGTGTTTTTGTATGGTAGGGGTTGTTTAGGTAGACTGTGTATGCAGATTAGAGTGTGTGTTTTGTCTTTCTTTTCTTACAGGTGTTCCTGGGAAGACAGAAGAGAAGACAAGAAGAGGGAGAGGCTCAATGGAGTTCCTGCGTAGTGCTTTATTGTGTAGAAATTTAAAGTACTGTGTTGTTATTGTTATGATTGTTACTGTATTAACTCCTTCCTTCCACAGGCGTGGTTGTGGGGGTAGGGAGGAGGCAGTAATTGGTATTTTAATGGTGTGGTTGCAGGTTGCCCAAGGTCGGGAGGTCCCTGGTTTTGTTTTTGTTTTGGAATATTATGTTAGAGGCAGATAGGTTTTCCTTAGAGGGTTAGGGGATAGACAGGCTGTGGTCCTGAGGGCCATTGGGACTGCAGTACTGATCTATCAGGGCTATGCTCTGGATGGTTCTACCAGAGCCACTAGGTGTCCATAAGTGGATAGTGTAGAGGCTGACATGTCAGTTACAGCCCTCAGGCCCTTAGTGTTGCCTGCCTGTGCTTGCACATGGTAGGAGGGGCCTGATCACCCCCTCTGCAGGTAGCACATAGGGTGGGATGGCCTAAGGTCAAGTGCATAATGACTGGGACAGTCATTTTCCTGGTCGAGGGTGAGTGTAACCCTTGTTACCCGGGGTTACTAGAATCCCAGTAAGACCTAGTGATAGGCAGGGAGGCAGCTTGAAACTCCAGTTAAATGGGTTTCACACTGTCTCACTCTGTTCTGAGTCACAGCTGAGACTGAGAGACATCACCATAGAACTGTCGCGAGCTGCATAAGCCACATTGGAATCTGTAGCAGAGGAAGGAGATAGAACGTTGGAGTTTTCAAAGGCAGTCTTTTTTGTTTTGAAGCAAGAAAGAAGTCTCCTGCTTGCCTGCCAGCAGGAAGGAAGTGTCTTTGTTTACCTTCCTGTGAGAAGTTCAGTGTCCAGTTTTAAGTGGTGGAGACCGCTTTCAGGTCTCAGTGTCCCTCCTCTGGGGAGTAAAGTATCCTCTGTAGATTCCAGGGGCAATCCCTAATGTCTGCTAAAGGAAGAAAGCTGCCTTTTACAGTTTCGTTTGTCTTAAAAGTAGAAAGAGTTGTACTTCACCTGTGGTGCACCTGCAACGGAAGGGTGAGTGTTTTGCTCTAATTTGAGAGGGCAAAAGATGTGTTTCTTCGGTTTGGGAAATGTGAAGAAAGCTGGGATTTGGACTACTATTTGGGAGGTCTATTGTACTAGGACAAACAAATGGAGTAGTGTCAAAATCTAAAGTCTGTGTGAATTCAAGTAATGTTGTAGAGGGGTGCTGCAGTCCATCCACCATTTAATCTACATTTCAAGTTTCAGTTTTCCAGAGAAATGGCCGGGTATGGGCTGTGGAGCTGGAGGTGGGCAAACCCCATCTTTAGTAACCAGGTCCACCTCTATGGATTTCTGCTGTGATTGCTACTGCCCTCATGCGCCTGGCCAGTGATGAGGTAGGTACCCAGGGACGTGGCCTAAATGGAAAATCTCTCTAGGAGTCATAGACTCTTAGTGGTGTGGAGAGCCACAACTTGGGAAAAGAATTCTTCTTGTGAGATGGGAGTCAGAAGAAGTAAGAAGAACATCTCTCTAGGGGTCGCAGACTCTAAGTGGTGTGGGGAGCCACAACAAGTAAAATGGGTTAATTCTTTAAATGGACTGTCAGTCAAGTGGCCGTCAGAGCCGGGCAGTCGGCTGTGTATCCAAAGTGCATGCAAGTCTGGGCTGTGTGCCTGGTGGATCCAGAGCCTGAAAACAGTAGAAATTGGTTCATTCTTTAAGTGGACCACCTTGTAGTCTCTAATCTGCATTATCAGTAAACGTAGCTCCATGGGGTCCATCTATGCTTTGTTGTGTTCAGCTAGTTGTGAATAAAAGCCACTGAAAAATCCCATTCCTGGTTCTGGACATTACAGTTATTGCTTCCTGTGTTCAGATTTACTCGGCACCCCGTGCAGAGTAGCCCAACCTAGGTCCCTTGTGCCAGGTAACCTCATCCTCCCCAACCCAGGTCCCCACTCAGGTATTGCTGCCAGCGCCAACAGCATGCCACCTGTCATTTTGGTAAAAAGGCAGGGTGAGGGGTTACATCTGTATTTCCTGAAGAAGTATAAGATGAAAGGAGATTATTGCAAAATTTGCAAATTTTGAGAAATTTTCTGAAATTCTGACTTGGCAAAATCCAAATCCTCCAAATGTGTTTGGTGAATTTTCACCCCATTCCATGAAACTTTCTGGCTGAATTGCAGAATGATACACATGAACTCAGATACCAGTTTTGAGAATTCCATTCTGCAGTTTACTACATCAATCCACAATACATGCAATCATTCTGTTCAGTGAGCAGTTCTGCAAAATTCCTTTCTGCAGTTCAGCACATTAATCCACAGTTCATATATTCAATCCACCATTCTAAGTCATAATTTCACAAAAGTTACTAAAGTGCACTCTGAAATTTCATAGAAGTGAAATTCTGACTGTTTTGGTAATTCCACTGGCGTAATTTTGTTTTCACACAGCACTAATCTGAAGCTAATAGATATGCAAAGAAAGACTTGACTCAACTAAGACAAGGTGGTGGTTATTTTAAGATGCAGTTTTGAAACTTTAGGATTCTTCTGAATATTGTTAAGAATAGATGCACTTTTGGGGAAAAGGTAGATGACCTCAAAACAGAGGATGCAAGAACAGTGCAAAAGTGGGGAATGTCTCAAGGAAGCCCTGGCTGTGGAGGAAGAAGGGGGATGCAGAGAAACAATGAACTAACCTTAGAGTGATTTGTCAATGTTTAGGTCTTACCTGTCAGGTTATGTCCATAATAAAATGTGAAGTGTGGTACCTAGGTTTATTTTGTGGCAAAGTTTCTTCTTTTAAAAAAAATGAATAACAGCAAGCATGATCCCAGAACTGCTGCACAGCCGGTTTTCAGTGTTCAGTGTGCAACCTTTGACACACACTGTGCTTGCTGTGTTACTTCAGGGTGTGCTTATTCAAGTGACCTGCGGGAAGCTCTGTAACGCACTATGGCTGCTCAGTCTAATTTGCTCGATACAAGTGATGATGAGGACAGTGATCTTTCATCCTCATCATCAAGTTTTACTGACGATAGCAACAATAGTGTTTTGGGCTACAGTGCTGGTGTTTTAGATCCCTATCGTGACAATCCCTACAAGTCAGACATTTCATCTAATGGTGGTGAAACAGGTGGCAGTGATGACTATGAGACTGCAGATGAGGGGTCAGTTATGGCAGTATAAACAGAGTGGCAATAATGAATGGTAATGGTCAAATGATATATAGGATAAAGTATAGGTGCAGTGTTACGAGAATTTAATACACACCCAAGTTGTTGATGGCCCATAAACACCCTCAGGCTTTATGGTAGCTATCCAACAACAATGGTGTGTACTAAATTGAGTAACCACATTGCACCCCATACTTTGTTTTATGTAATTCAAGGATTATGCTTTTTCACCAAGTTCCATCTGCCATGAGGAAATAAAATCTTTTAGTTATTTATTTTGATTCAGGTGTCGGCACCTGGTCAGTGGTGCTACCGCCTACTCACTGCCCTGGCCTGGGATGAAGTTAGAGGAGGAGAAGGCAAGAGATGCTGGCTCGCAAGAAGCACTGGAGACAGGCTGTTTGAGGGACAACTTGGGGCCTTATGGGTTTCGATGGTCCTGTCTCATCCAGCATGACACAGAGTATGTGATTCCATATGTGGCTTCCATCATGGGCACTGCCACTGAGGGACCAAAGCAATTTTAAAATGAAAAAAAAATTGCAATGTTGGTGCTCAGCAGGGATCTGGACCACTCGCTTCTTTTGAGATACCGAGATTGGTCTGACAGAAAGAGCTGTGTATAAAAAATGCCATAATAACATATATGACTTTTCTATGGGAAAAACACAACACATTAATTATGGTACCATGAAGCCCAACTCTAAAATACAATAGTTATGATGGTGCCAGCATGAGTGTACCCTGTTTGTGCTCTGTAAAGATTGGGTGGTCTATGCCTACAGTGTCCCTTCTTTCATGCAGTGATGCAGATCACATTTTAGTGCTGCTTTTATATAGGAATAGAATAAAGTTTACTGTACTGTTATCCCAGAATATTCATTCAGTCTGTGCCTGTTGATTTTGGGCAGTGGGATGTGACAATACAGAGACTGGCAAGATCCCAATGTGGAGTCTACACCTCCAGTGATGTAGCTTTGCATCCACAGCCTCTTGCCCATTCCCAGCTGATTTCTTGTATTTTTACTGAATTCTACAAGCAGTTGTTCCACTGTACACCTATGGCAAAATGCTGTTGGGCATGGATACATACAGAAATAATAAATGTCTTAACAGCTGTGGTGGTACTGCAGTCCACATCTCCTGAACTAATCCAGTTAGTTCCCTCATCTGTTACCTATGGCAAACTGATGGTGGCCGGGTATACAGTCAGGAATAATTTCTTGCTTACCAGTCACAGAGTACTGCAGTCCATATACCATGATCTAATCATGGCAGTATACCAAGCTCTGTGCCATGGCTTAGAACGAAGTGGGGGTGGCCGATGGTGGTGGGGTTGCTGTTTCTGTGGTAGGAAGTTGAATTGTCTCGAAATTGCAGTAAGAATGACTGGTGGTATTGCAGTGCAGCACTCCTGCCTGGTGCTACTTATTGTGCACATCCATGCCCAAGGCATCACCATGGGCATGCTGCAGTGATGCTCTAATGGCTTTCACAGCATGAGACCTTTTACATCTAATGCATTGGCCCACTAGAGGAAGTAATGTTTATGAGTGTGTCAGACAGATAAAAATAGAGGGTGATGGGAGAGTTAGATACAGATAAAGAGGGAGGGAAGGAGAAGAAGAGAAATAAGTTGACAGTACTCTGCATGCATGGGTGGGAGGGTCAGTGAGAATAACATTAGTAGGAACTGCATTGACATAATGTTATGACAAGAAATGTCATAGATCATTAGTGGTGCATGTTTGACATTTCGATGTGTGCATAACAGCAGAGTATCATGTGTTATTTGTTAGGGACTATTTTGCAAGGTGTTGCATTAGTTACATATGCATTGCATGCATTAGTTTTACATATACATTGCATACATTAGTTTTTCAGGCATTTAAGCAAAGAAAAAAAAAAAAGGATTTAGCCATATTTTGTGGTTGTTTAAACATACCTCATTTTAAACACAATAACCCATGGCAGGATGTGCAGTTATTGGGAATTAATTAACACCCTGGGTGCACTGTGAGAAACGAGTCCGAGGCCAAGTGTCCTAACCACACCCATGGTGTTGATTAATCCCAGTAACCACACACCCTGTCATGGGTTATTGCTTATTTGTAAAATTTTGTAATTGTTTAAAATATTTTTTAATTGATTGTAATACACTGGCCCTGTACACTGGTTTTTTATATCATTAGTATTTATTAAATCCCATATTATAGTTAAACTCATACCATTCTACACGCTCCAAGTGTACTTGTGGGTATTGCCCAGTGATGGAAGACAAGTTTGAATGCTTATGCAGTCAGGAAATTGATAGAATGGACTGGAGGAGAGAAGGCGGCCAAGTGTGGTACATTACCTTTAATAGGGCATTTCATTTGGTGGTTCTGGATCTAGACATACAACAGACAGCATATTATGCATACCACCAACATTACAATGGTGGTAATGCACCTACACCATTTATGAGTAAGTCAATTGACATTGTCTGATCGGCTACATCCTCACCACCAAATTTTTAACAGACGACAGGTGATACTCTCTTGGGTCAGCTCGATAGTATACACACAGTCTATCTGTGTGGAGCACCATTATAAAATACTGTATAGCTGATGCTGGTGCTGAATAATGTCATGCAGCAGAAGCAATGCAATGCTGTACTGTCACCTTTCAATGACACAGATTTGTGCTTTACAGCACAAAGGAAGCTGCCAGGCATTGCCTCAGTCATGGGTGGACAAGTGAGGATTATTGTCACATGCTCTGAGCTCTTGGGTGCACACCTGACAAGCTCACTCACACTGCACCACATTAGCTGTTTTGGAGTCAGGGACATAGAAACATAGACTTTGATGGCAGATAAGGACCGCTTGGCACACCCAGTCTGTCCATTTCATTACCTATTGGATAAACTGCAGATCCTAATTAAGAAACAGCCTACTTCTTCCTACTTCCCAGCAGAATTGCCTTATGTCTATCTCATGTATTCCCGAATTCCCCATTTTGACCACACAAACTCCTCATGAATGTTGTTCCATGTGTCCACCACCCTCTCTCTGAAGAAAATACTTCCTCTCGTTGCTCCTCAGTCATCCCCCCCTGTCTTCAAATTGTGCACCCTTGTTCTTACACTTGATTTTACTGAAAGATGCTCCCCTCTTGTACTTTGTTGATTACCTTGAGGTACTTGAAAATGTTTTATCATGACCCCCCTCTACCTCTTTTCCTTGAGGGTATACATATTAAGCTTCTTTAGTCTCTCTTCATATGGTTTCTGTACAGACCCTGCGCTTTTAGTTGCCCTTTGTCTCAAAACATTCTTAAGAACAGCACGGCCAGCAGGCAACACAAGGTTAACCAATTACTTCATGGTCTCATGGTACTGGCATCATAACGTAGCTGGGTGTCATACATGCAGTATGTCCTCCTCCATTCCCTCACATCCGTGGAAGACAATAGCTGGCAACATGTCATTCTATCTACTCTCAACTAAGTCCCCACATCAAAGAGATCGAAATGTGAATGCTGGTCTCTTAAGTGTCATGATAAAATGCTTGATTTCTCTTGTAACTATACTATATTTCTGTTTAGGTGTCAATACAATGAATGCTTGATGGGCAACTATATACACTCAGTGTGTTTGGCCACAGATGGGTTCTGATTCCTCTGACCTCAAGAGTGAGGCTTGAGAGGTCCATGGGAATCCAGAAGCCACAGGTGACAGAACACTGGTTGTACAAAGTTGCTCGTTCTGTATTTTTATATTGTATGGTACTGTGTGAAAAATGTGTGCATGAGTTGTTTTGCTTTCAAACTGAAAGTGGCTCATACATTCTCTTGAGAGTTAAAGACTTCTTTGTTATACCACAGTAGGGTAGAATCATATTCCATGACCTTTGAACTGTGGTACAACATCATTTAGAAAGTGATGGAATTCTATACAGAACAGCACTGTAATATACACTGTTATAGTGTAAAGCAGAGTGTTGTTCTGTATAGAATTCCATCTCTTTCAAAATGCTGTTGTACAACAGTTGAAAAGTCATTGAATATAGATTCTACCCTACTAATGATAGCTAACATTCTGGAACCTCTATAGACTGCATGTGTCAGTTTCATTTTGAAAGCAAAAGAACTCACACACATATTTCACACAGTGCTATACACTATACAAAATTCACTGTCGAGGTCAGAGGGAATCAGAGCCCCTCAGTGGCAGAACACACCAGTCGTGCATAGTTGCCCATCCAGTATTGTCTATCTACTGATACAAATGCAATTACATAGACATGTCATATTGTATACATTGTTATTTCACCTTTCTGTACAAACCATTTGTGATGTCATTAATAAGAACCATATGATTGCATTTAACTGTGATGGTCATGCTTCCAATAACATACTAGAGTCCATATGTGGACATAGTATTATTACATATCGTACATAAATACGCTGCTTTGCTGATGTGTCTGTTTTCTGCTTCTCGGTTAAATCATGCTTCATACTTAGCATATTTATAATGTTCTGTAATAATTATTATTCTAAATTTTCTTAACAGGAAATACCAATATACTGGATACCGGCGACTAATGCGCTGGTGCTGGTGCCTGGGAAGGATGTGCATATAGCACTGCCAGCATGTGCCATCACAAAGATACAGGACATGGACCGAAATGATGACACACATGCTTATACACAATTCAAACCTGAATGCATCTTACCTCCATAAACAGTGATGCAATATGTTGTGATTTTACTATCACCTATCTACTAGTTTATCTTTAGTGACATGCTGGTGTTGATTATTTAAGTTATTAGCATTTTCTTAATGATAGCATTGTTAAGAAATTGTTGTCATCCTAAACTATTACTTACAGACCAGTTTTTGAATAAAACTTGAGCTTTATTACCACAACTACTGGGAGACTCTTGTGACTAACATTTATCTGACTGGCATATTACCATATGTGCAACTGTATTTGCTATAGACATTATGGCTGCCAGGTCGACATATTTGTATGTTGCAGCTAATGGTGCAGGATTGTTTCTGGTTTTGCCAATCTCCTTCATTGACGCTTTTTCCCTTGTCTGTAACTACTGCAATGACCTCTGCAAGTATCTGGTCAGCATAGTCTGTTGAATAATGCAACCAAGAAAGAAAAATGCTTACTAGTGTTTTTTTGAACTTAAGAATAACTCAAAGTCTGGCTAAATGTATGACCATTTTTTTCATGGGCCCCCATCCACCACCCCACCCCACACACCCTGTTGCTCACCTCCCACCCTTGCTGCCTACCAATGCTCAGACTTACCTCACTGAATGGGGCCTCATTGTGGACATCCACTCCCATGGTCTAAATTAATTTGCCAGGCTTAGCCACCAGGGTTGGGACACAAGAGTGGGGCCACATCCGCAGACACGGTAGGCAGTTGAAGTGGCTGAGCATAGATTCACATTTAGTGGCATGCATTTATTTATTTTTGAAAACTGTATCAGGTTTGGGGATGTGCAATGACTGTCATTGGTCTCTGCTTGGTGATGCGTGATGTGCCGAAACATAACTCCCCACCACCCTGAAAGGGTAAGCAGTATCTTGGACGCTCAGTCCTACTCAAACATCAAACATCTCATATTACCCCTGTTCTGCACAGTCTGCACTGGCTGCTGATTCAGTGGTGAATCACCTTTAAGGTTGGTTTACTGACCTACAAAGCCCTAAATGAACTAGGCCCTGACTACTTGAAAGAGCTTCTGGTTCCCTATCACCCTGAGTGACAGCTCCATTTGGCTGGCGAGGGGTTGCTAGAGAACACTAAGGTGTCTCTGAAGTCTTCTGGGACAAGCATTTTTTATAATTAAAACTTTTATTGTAAATTTATACATGTAAATAAACAACAGTACATTCATTATAATATATTGTAGAAAAGAAATAGTAAGTCATACAGACCTTATAGAGAACTTAAAACATTAAATACATTAAATTCATTTATAATTTATCAATAGCTAATATTTATCCAGGATTCTTGAACTATACAATTGCTATAACCTATGTAACACTTCTCCAAAACATAGAACTTCTCTATTCAATCACTACAGACAAAGGCTAGTCTTTCATAGTTTGATCTGGTAGCAATATCTTCTAGCCATTCAGACAGGGAGGGAGGTTTGTTTCCATTGTCTAAGAATAATATTTTTGGTTGAGATCAATGCAGTCAATAGCCACAGGATATTATGTGTAGATCAATGTTCTAGCTTCAAAGTGATACCAACATTCCTTGTTTGTCAGTAGGTACAATCTTTCTGTTCAGAATTTTTTCACGTGCCCAAAAACTTACGTCCCATAATTTCTTAACTAGTGGGCATGACCAGATATTGTGTATAATAGTGCCAATGTCTTTAAGCATCTCAACAAATATTGGTGTCAGATATACTCAGTTTAAACATTTTCTCAGAGTGTTGGTGCCATCTATGGACAATTTTATAATGCACTAACCTGCATTTTGCCTCTTTACAGCCTTAAGACTATTCATCCAACTCTGATCCCATTCAGTCAATAAAATAGTAGATTTTAACTCAACTTCCCATTTTGGATTAATGATTCAACCAGATTCTCTTTAGAGTCTATAATCATATTGTATCTAATTTGTTGCCTTGTAAGTAGAGAATATTTTGTCTAAAGGGTGGGTGGGGGTAGTGAGACTGTATTATTAATGTTCTCTCTCAAAATTTGTCTGAGTTGTAAATATCCAAAAAATTCGGTTCTCAGTAGTTTATATTTCTTGGCTGTATCAACAAGCGGCAGCAGGCTATACGTGTTATGATCTACTAGGTCACTTATGTAGCAATGCCCCTGTCTATCTAATCCTTCCAAACCAGTGTATATCTCTCTATTTGTAAAAGTTTGTTGCTCCAAATAGGACAATGTGGTGAGTGTGTTGCGTTCCACTCTAATACCTTAGCAATATTGAACCAGGCAGACGATGAATCCTTTAGAATAGGGTGAGACTTGACTTCTTTGGGTAGTTCCTCAAATAACATGACTCTATGATTTGTTCCTTTCAGTAAATGTGTCTCAATGTCCACCCATCCAGGAATTAGATTAATATCCTTTAGCCTTAAAGACTGAACATTCTGAGCCACTAAAAGGTGTCATGTCTTGTTCTGAAATCTGGATAATTGAATCCACCCTGTTCCTGGGTTGTTGTAGTTTAAGCTTAGAAATATATGCAGGTTTATCCTCCCATCACGTATTTTAGTAGCACTGAGTCAAGTAATTTATCATTTTCTCTGGGAGTTGAGTAGTAAATTCGTAATAGATAATAAACTTTAGGAGCAAAAATCATGTTTATTGCTTGTATTTTGCCCTAGAAAGACAGAAGCATTGGCCATCTCTGTAAATCTAGCTTTAAAGAGTCTATTAACTTTGTAAAATTAAGAAAATAATTTTCTTAATATTGGCACACAAATGTAAGCCAAGGAAAGTAACAGTATTGGTAGATATCTTAAATTTAGAGTGAGTAAAGTTGTTGCTAATAGTTTGCTTTGATAGCAGTAATAGCTCAGATTTTTCAAAGTTGATCTTAAAACCTGAAATTAAGGAGAATTCTCCGATAAGATTCAACAAGGGACCTATGGATTTACTTGGATCTGAGAGAGTAAGTAAGTAAGTCATCAGCATAGGCCATGAGTTTATTGAACTTACTCAACCCTGTGCCTTTAATCTCAGTGGTTGACCTAATTTTAATGATAACGGTTCTAAAGCTAGAATAAACAACAAAGGTGAAAGAGGCATCCTTGTCTAGTCCCTCTATGTATGTCAAATTTATCTGAGAGCACACCATTTACTTTAACTTTGGCTGATATCTGATTATATAAATTCCCACTCAACCACAAAATATGTTCCCTAGATTGTATTTAGTCAGAATGCTCTGCAAATTCCTCTCCTAGGAGACATCATTGTGAGGCTCTAAAGGAGCTAAACTGGCTCACTCTCCGTCATAGATACATACATACATACATACATAGACAGTGTCAGCAGATAAGGCCAATGGCCCACCCAGTCTGCCCATTTGAGCTTGTAAGTTCAGTTTATGTTTTCCAAGAAGTCTGTTGCCCTTACCCTGACCTCCAGAATTCCTTTATGTCTATCCATGCATTCTTAAATCCCGTGATTGTTTCAGTCCCCACCACTTCCTCTGGCAGGGTGTTCACTTGTCCACCACCTGTTCTGTGAAGAAATTCTTCCTCACATTTCCTCTGAATCATCCTCCCTCCAACTTCATCCCATGCCCTCTAGCCCTGGAACATCTTTTTCACTGAAAAATAGTGTATTCCTGCGCCCTGTTCCTCCCTGTAAGATACTTGTATGTCTCTATCATATCCCTCTCCTCCTCTCCTCCAGGGAGTACATATTCAGTTCCTTCAACCTGTTCTCATAGGACTTGTGATGCAATCTATGCACCATCTTTGTTGCCTCCTCTGAAGCTTCTCTACCCTATGTCCTTATGTAGGTAAGGTCTCCAGAACTGTACAGTGTACTCCAGGTGGGGCCTCATTAGTCTCTTGTATAGTGGAATTATGCCTCCCTTTTCTCCTGGTGATGCCCCTGCCTATGCATCCCAGCATCCTATTTGCTTTACCTGCTGCCTTGTCACACTGTTTCTTCTGCCTTAAGATCATCAGAGATGATAACCCCAAGATCCCTTTCCTGCTTGGTGCATGCTATATTCTCACCCCCAACTGATATATTGTGCCAGGGTTTTTGTGCCCCATATGCATTATCTTGCACTTCCTTGCATTGAATTTCAACTGCCAAACCCTGACCATTCTTCAAGTTTCTGCAGGTCCCTTCTTATTCTGTCCACCCTCTGGTGTGTCTACTCTGTTACAGAGCTTTGTGTCATCAGCGAACAGTGAAATTCTGCCTTCTAGGTCCTGCAATGTCACTGATGAAGATATTGAATAGGACTGGTCCCAGCACTGATCCCTGTGGTACCCCACTGGTCACTCTTCCTCTGTGGAGTGACAGCCACTTACCACCACCCTCTGTGTCCTGCTGCCCAGCCAGTTACCTACCCACCACACTACTGTCCTGCCGTACCCATATTCCCCAGTTTGTGCAATAGTCTTCTATGTGGCACAGTGTCAAAGGCCTTGCTGAAGTGCAGATAGGCCATGTCCACTGCCCTCCCTGATCCACCTCCCTAGCCACCCAGTCAAAAATTCAATGAGGTTGGTCTGACATGACCTCCCCTGGTGAAACCATGCTGCCTTGGGTCCTGTAGTCCATTGACAACCAGATGTTCTATCAATCTCTCCTTCAGTAGTGCTTCCATGATCTTCCCACTATCGAGGTGAGGCTGACTGTTCTGTAGTTCCTCGCTTCCTCTTTGTTCCCACTTTTGTATAAGGGACTACATCTGCTATCCTCCAGTCTTTGGGTACCTCCCTGTTTCCAGTGATTGGCTAAACAGGATAGCCAGAAGTTCAGCCACCACCTCTCTTAGTTCTTTAAGGACCTGGGGTGCACCCCATCTGGCCCCATTGCTTTATCAACTCTTATTACTTCCAGTTCCTTTCAGGACCCTTTCTCGGTAAAGGGACTTGTGTCCATTTCTGCACCATTCTCACCCCTTGTACTCCGTTCAGACCCATTACCCTCCTCTTTCTCAGTAAAGACTGAGCAGAAATACCTGTTCAATATGTCATCTTTACTGTTGTCATCTCCACACAGCCCCATCCTACCCTTCCGCCTCACTATCCCTCCCTTTGCCTTTCTTTTCTCACTTATGTACCTGTGAAAGGTTTTGTCCCTCTACCCACTGATTTTGCAATGTGTTCTTCTGTCTGAGCTTTGGCTTCCTTACTGACTTCCTGCCTCCTTTGCTTCTCATGGTACTTCTCCCTATCCCCTTCTGCCTGTGTCTTTTGTATTGCCTGAATGCAATCTTTTTGGCTTTCATTTTCTTTGCTACTTTGGAAAACATAATGGTCTCCTCTTCCTTTTCCTCTTGCTAACATGCTTAATACATAATTCTGTTGCTCTTGTAATCCCATTATACTGCCTACTGTTCCTCAACCTTGATTCCTGCCCCATTCTCATAATGCTTCTTTCAAGTATCTCCCCATTTTTCCAAAGTCTGCCCCCTAAATCCAGGATATGTGTTTATGTGTGGTTTGGTTCTGCTCTTTCTGTGATTTCAAACCACAGTGACTGAATAGTCACTGTTACCCCATCACACTGTCCTGTTTGTGAGCACAAGGTCAGTATTGCCTTCTGCCGAGTTGGTTCCATGACCAGTTGCTTGAGCAAGGCACCCTGAAGGAGTCCAGGATAAATCTGCTCCTAGTTAAGCTGCTGCTGGGATGCTCCAGTCCACGTCTGGAATATTGAAGTCTCCAACCAGTACTACCTCACCTTATCTGCCATCCTTTGGATGGCTAGTATCAACTCCTATCTGTTTCTTCCTCCTGGGCTGGTGGTCTATAGACCACACCTGTGTGGATAGCTAGCCCATTTTCCTTTCCAGCTTAACCCACAGTATCTCTCCCCATTTTGTTCCTCCTGGATCTCTGTGGCCCTTATGTCATTTTTCACATACAGTGCCCTCCTCCTCCCTTCCTGCCTGCCCTGTCTCTTCTGAATATGTTGTAGCCAGGTATGGCCATCTCCCAGTCTTGGTTATCATTACACCAGGTTTCAGTGATGGCCACAATGTCAGGTCTGACTGCACCATGACAGCCTCCAGATCTTCCATCTTGTTGCTAAGGCTCCTGGCATTTGCACACATGGCTTTCCATGATTTGAGCTCCCTAGACTGTTTTGCTGTTCTCCTCCAGCCCTTTCCTTGGTTGTCCTTTATCCCTGGTTCTCTTTGCCGTCTGCCCTTCTGCTGAATGTTGCCCTTTTCTGCCTATCCACCTCTTGGGTGCTAATCTCCATCTTTTGCACACTGCTTTGTAGAGACAGCAACTCCTCTGGTTCGCTGGTTCCACTGCTAGCTGGGGGTGAGCAAGTAGGTACCCTCCTTGCTGGCCTGCCACCCCTTTGCTAGTTTAAATGCTTGTCAATGTAGCATTTTAACTTATCATTGAGTGCTTGGATTCCCCTCCAGGATGGATGCAGGCCATCAGGCTTGAACAAACCTCCATCCTGCCAGGTGGGTCCCCAGTCACAATGAATCAAACCCTACCTCACAGCACCAGTTCTTCAACCATGAGTTAAAGTTCCTGGTGCATGCACCTATGCTCTCCTTGCCTCTCACAGGTAGTACTTCTGAGAAAGTGACAGAAGTAGCTACTTGCTTGAGACCCTCCCCAATTCCTAAACTCTTCCTGAACTTCATTTGGCTCCCCATTTGCCAGGTCATTAGTACCTAGGTGGATAATGACATCCAGCTCACCCTCCATCTTGCCTTCCCAGTGATCCCCAGGATCTTCCTTCCTCCATGCCATGGCACCTGGTAGGCACCTCCCTCCCTGTCCTCCCCTTCTGTGTTCCTAGCTGGATCCCTCTTGTGATGGAGTCCCCACCAGGATTCACTTCCTTCTCCTCTGGGGTCCACTGCTTTCCCTGCCAGGTCACCTCCTTGGCTAACCTCCCATCCTTTCCTTCCACTTCTAGGTACCTCTATTTGGTTGTCCCTGTTTGCCAGTGTGGCATATGAGTTCTTGAGTGGAATAGGATCTGGGATGTGCCTCTGCCTGACCACTCTAACCCTCCTGAGCCACTGTCATCCAAGTGCTCCTCGTTCTCGGCATCCTTTGAGGCAGTTGCATTGGACTGGGTGGTCTTTGGATAGGGTGATGGTACTTCTGACCAGTTTACTTCCACTCTGAGTCTTGCTACCTCATCCCACAGTCCAGAGATGCATGCAGATGGGGCAGCACCTCAGTGTCCAGAAGGTCTGCCTGAATATGGCTGCCCACAGCCACTGCATTGCACCACTCCCATTATACTGCAATTATACTGCTATTCCACTACTTGTCTGCTACTGAAGCTCTCCTAGTTCCTTTTTATTAATTTACTGTCCTAAAATCCTGCCACTGATCCTCAGATACTTTTCTTTTTAAAAATAGAAAATAAACCAGAAATAAATAAATGAATCAAAACACTTGTCGTGCTGAGGATGGTCTTCTTCACCCTTAAGCCTTCTACTCCACACCCTTAGTTTACCCTGTGTTTAGCTCCTGTCAATCAGATTTAACAGGGCATATAATTGAGAGTTGGGGAAGGGGAGGGAGGCGAGAATTTGCAGCAATTAAAGACAGCAAAGAAATACACCACCACTATGTTTTAAATTTTCACAGCCCCAAAACAATTCTAAGTAAAGACAACAAAAAAGTACAGTGTCACTAAAGCCCACAATCTAAGTTTAAAAGAAAATAGCAATTACCAGTTACTGTAAAGCATTGAATTGAATATGCTTCCAACCCCTTCTGGCTTCTATAACATTCAAAATACATACATTTCTATCTCAGCTCTTTACCCTTACCATCAAAGGTAACTACAATACAATAATCTCCTTCTACTAATACAGATTCTATCACAGAACCAGAGCACAATCTAAAAACATCTGCTACTTAGCAACAAACAAACAGGATGCATACAACATACCAAGTTGATGTAGCTTTTTTAAAATAGAAAAAATTGTAATCTTTTTAAACCAGTAGGAATCAGCAGTCCCAAAGCACCTTGAACTACAAGAAAGAACACAGTACCACACCTCTGCCACAATAACTAAACAGTTCTAAAACATTGGAGAAAGAAGAAAAAATCAGAGACTATGCAAAAGATACAATGTACTATAAAGTATTAGACAATAGGTATACTCAGTTGTTTAACAGAGAAATAAAGTACCTACCAAAACAGACAGAATACCCACAAATGACACTTAGGTTCTCAATATCAGACACCACCAAAGGCACATACAGAAAGGGTTTAAACTATAGTATTAAAATTAACTACATCGGAGTAGAAAGATCACACTAAATAATGTGTTGATCCTTCTGACTTCTACCGAATATCTACCACAAATTCTATATCTTCCTGGAGCCTACAGGGTTGTCATAAGCTAGCCTATCCGTTTGCCTGCCTAGCTTTCAAGTTTGTTACCTAGGTCCCACCTCCCCATCTCAGAGGACTTCCCCACAAACATACCAAACCCTAAGTATCAACTGTCAAGTCACTCTCTCGCCATCCTTAGAATGCGCCAAACCATGGCAAATGCTCTTCAAATTTTCTGCCCCTTACCTATGGAACTCCCTACCACCTGGCTTGACAAACTCACTCACCTCACCCAGTTCAAAATGTACTTAAACTATATCTTCTCAATCTTAGTCTCTGTGGCTGTAACTGCTAGCTCCCCAGACCAGTCTCCCAGGCGCTGCACTGCTCTGAACTCTCCTTTGACTTGACATGAAATGCTAATATGGACTCTGATTACTGGCGGAACTTATGTACATACTGTATATAATGTGTGAGGTCTAAACATACTGTTTATAATATGAGTCTATATGAGAACCCTACTGCTACCCTTGTATAAATGTTATTATTGTACTATGGTGTAACAAATGTAACTGATGTAATTATTGTTTTTAGTGTCCTTTCTGTAACTACTCGGGTCACCCCTGAAAAGGGACCATTGGTCTCCAGTGGGCTTACCTGGTAAACAAAATCTAAATAAATAAATAAATAAAATATTCCCTCTCCAGCCTGGCAAAAGCTTTGTTAGCATCCAGTGATAAAAAGGGTTTAGTGGTTGAGTATTTGCATCATATATAGTGTGTAAAACTTTCTTAATCAAGTCGGACTGTTACAGCCTTTTACAAAACCTACTTGATCTGAATGAATAATTGTGGGATGAAATTGTTAAGTCTGTTAGCTTAACATTTTAGCAAGAATTTTCCAGTCTATATTGATCAGAGAAATAGGTCTATAATTGTCATGTTTAGTGGGTCTTTATTCTTTTTGGTACTACAGTTATGGCTGCTTCGCATAGTACCTGTTTTAAGAGATTCAGAAAAACTCTATTTAACAGAGGGCAATCTCCTGTATTGTTGCCTTATAAAACTCGCTTGAGAACCCATCTAAGCCTGGCGCCTTACCATTAGGTGTTGACATGGCTGCTTTAACTAACTCTTTAGTAAAGGGTTTATTTAGAGCTAGCTTATCTTTCTCAGAGATAGAGGGCATTCATATATTACTTAGGAATGAATTGAGCAGTCCCTCCTTATGAGTCAACTCAAATTTATATAACTGAGTAAAATTCCCAAAGCTTTTGGCAATCTAAGTTGCTGAATGAACCACTGTGTGTCTGTTAACATTGATTGAGGCCACCTTTGTAGATTCTGCAATTTTTACTTAAGTCTATGAGCTAATAATTTCTGGACTTCCTAGATTCTCAGTATTTTGTTTGAATCTAAAGAGTGCAAATTCAGCTTTTGACTGTATATTGTATTTGCAGCATACTTTAAACCAGCTATTTCTGAGAATAGTTGTGAATATGAACATAAAGACTGTACATACTGGATTTCTTTGATTTGAATTTCCTTTCCAAATTATTCAGCTCCTCAGTCTGTAATTTTTTTTTTATGACTAGCATATGAGATAATGCGCCCATTAAATAAGCCTTTAAAGCATCCCACAAAATGCCATTAGACACTGCCTCATTATCATTCAGTTTGAGGAATTGTTTGATTTCTGCATTTAACATGTTATTAAACTCATTGTCCTTCAATAGACTACTATTAAATCTCCACATCCCTTGGAATCTAAAATATTTCCTGTTTGGATGCCTATTGAAACAGTTTCATTATCTGAAATGACCGTTATTTCCTATATTACTACTGGCTAGGCCTGTCGGTAACTGCTTTGAAATCAGTATGTAATCTAGTCTACAGTATGAATTATGTCTACATGATCTAAACGTGAAGTCTTTATCCTTAGGGTGCATTACTCTCCATGAATCCATTAATCTTAACTCCCACAGAATTTATTAAAGGCTTTTAAAGAATTTATTTGTTCAGGTGACATTTGTGAACTTGTATCTAAATAATTATCCAATACACAATTCATATCACTAGCCACAATGATGGACTTTAAGTCAAAGCGACCCCAGTTTATCTGCCACCATAGCAAAAAAAACCCTGATTAACATTGGGGGCATATAAATTGACCAGTGTTACATCTGCTCCATCGATCTGAGCACTGATAATAATAAATCTACCTTTGGAATCCTCCAACTTGGATTTGATCACCAGGTTTAAGTTCTTATGAAATAGAACACCTACTCTACTTTTGAATTGAATGAGCTCCCCACTATTGTGCCCACCCAGGATTTTTTAAGCTTCAATAACTCCTCCGCTATAAGATGTGTTTCTTGAATGAATGCTATATCCATCCGTAGTGATTTAAGAAAACAAAGGTCCTTAGTCCTCTTAATGGGACTACGCAACCCTTAATATTCCGAGAAGCTATCTTAACATTTTTGTGTTACTAAATTACATTTTTACTTAGCAAACTACTACTACATAACTATCTTAATCCTACATTTTTTTTTCAGAATAGTTTATTGAGTGGTTCAGAGGTACAGAGTAAAAAGAGAATACATTGTAGTGACAACCATATTCAAATTTATACATGACACAAGCTATTATATCCCTACATGTCACTGAGCCATTTGCATAACAACCAATTGGGTCTCTCAACTGATGCACCAGCAAATACAACAGAACAGAGGTCACACAGGATTCCCACTTGACAGTGTCCTGTAGTGGCCACTTTATTAAGTTGGCATGTCATTCTTACATGTAGAACATGCAATGAAGTAATGCATACATCTCTAAAGACTGTAGGAGACAATTACCCATTGGTTATAGGGACATTCTTTTTAATAACTTATGTAAAACTAGAATTTGACATTACAGGGGAACCAGTCTTCCTCCAGTGCAACAATCAGTGGCCCCAAGACTCCCAGAATTTTGAGTAAGACCCAGAGCTCCCATCTTTGCCCTCCAGAGCCATACAGGATAGCAGATATCTGGACCATCCTCCTATGGTAGGGGGTGGTATTCATCCAAAATTGAGCTACTGTCCTTCTTGCATTCCTGAGGCAATATCCATAGAGGATCTCTCAATTTCCATTAGGATGGTTCAGGTCAGCCCCCAGTAAGAGCTCCAAGCAGGGACTTTGAGGGGCGTATCCCAACACTGTGACATAATTTCACGTGATATTGTGCCAGAACGGTGCAACCTTTTGCGAGGTTAGAGCCATATGCAAGAAGTCTCCTCTGTCGGTATTACATTTAGGGTATATCTCAGACGTATTATTGTCTATCCCATGTAGCCTGACAGGAGTTATATACACTGCAGGAAGTAAAATTGTATCTGTCTGAGTTTGTTGCTATATGAACAGTTAACATAATGGGAGCATGCTAATTTCCAGGTAAATGAGTTGATGGAACACAGAGGTCCTCCGACCACCTTTGTCTACTCACCTAATTCCTCCTTGGTCCTGCCCACTATGTGGTGATAGAAAATAGAGGTGATCTCCACCTGGTTGTGGCCTATAAAGTTGTTCCTCGAAGGGTGAGGCTTCAACCCACCCCCACAGCTATCAAGGTGGGCCCCAACTGAGGTCTCACCCGCAGGTAAACAAAAAATTCTCCAGGGTGTACCCCCATTGGGCACAAATATTGTGAAACCTATGATCCTCCCACCCTCATATAGCTGGGTGATCCTAGAAAGCTCCATCTTTTCCATTGCCTCCAGGCGTTGTAACAATTGTATTGAGCACAATCCTCTTTGTTTCATAGCCCAGATCAAGCTTACATATGGGAACAGACCACCTGTCCATTCAATGTGTCAGTGCGCTCATAGCCATATTCCTAACTTATTATTGGTGAAGGGATTGGAACCTGTTGATCAGTCATCGACAACAAGCCTCCACTTAACATCACCACCAGTGCCTCTAGTGTATAAAGGCTAGTTGGGCTGCCTAGTAATATACTCTGAAATTGGTAGTCCAACACCGCTTCCTCCCAGGAGTTCCTAATAATGTTGCTTCTATGAATTCTAGCACTGCCATCCCTCCAGAGAAACCTATGTAGGACTGCATATATGTGTTTAAAGTGATTTTGTGGCACTTTACTGGAAGCTACTAATAGAGGTGAAGGCATCTAGGAGGATTGTCATTTTTATAATTCCAACTCTGCCCATTAAAGAAACAGGTAATGCAGTCCAACGTTCACAGTCTTCCAAATTTTGGCTACTAAGGGTTTATAATTGAGAGCATACAACTGACCAATTGCAACAGTGAGCTGAATACCCAGGTACTTTAGTTGTGTAACCAACTGCAATCCCCCAAGGTTGGCTATTAGTTGGTCTCTATTACATCTGCCTACAGGAAGCAGCTCACTTTTGTCCAGTTGATCTTGTGCCCAGATAATGTGCCAAATTCCTTCATAAACTTATGCACTGCTGGAAGATCTCTCGCTGGGTTCTGCAGGTATAGCAATTGGTCATATGCATACATAGGGATCTTATGCTCTGTACCACCCCTTCAAATCCAACAATATCTGATTGTTTCTGCAGGACTGCAGCCAACAGCTCAAGTGAGAGAACATACAGGAGAGGGACAGAGGGCACCCCTGACATGTACCCCAATCCAAAACAAAGGAATTGGATAGACACCCATTCACTGCCACCTGAGCCAGAGGTTTGGTATACAAAGTGTGCACCCATCTACAAAACTCAGGGCCCCATCCCATCCTGTCCAGAGTCTCAAATAGGTAGCCCCACTCCACACGGTCAAATGCCTTTTCTGCATTGAGGGCCACTATAGCCACCCCATGATTATGATTCATTCACCCTCATCTATGTATAATGTTAAGGGTTCTTCTAATATTATGTTTACCATGGCATCCTTTAACAAACCCCGACTGGTCTGGGTGGACCAACTCTGGTAACACTGGTTCAAGCCGGGAGGTCATTACCTTAGCTAGAATTTTATAGTCTGAGGTTAGTAATGAAATGGGCTGACATGAAGCACATTCTGACAAATCTTTACCCGACTTTGGCAGTATGGTGATCACAGCAGACCGTGTGGAGGGAGGCAGGGTTCCCAAACACAAACTTTCTTACAACATTTCATACAGAGGGTCAAGCAATACTGAGTGGAAAATTTTGAAAAATCCATGGGGAAGCCATCTGGACCAGGTGCTTTCCTCCTTCAGGGCTCTAAGTGCTTCATACACCTCTTGTTTCCCAAGATTACGTCTAAGGAATTGGAGGCCTCTACAGTCAGTTTTTTAAGGAGGCCCTATTTAAAAGAGGCTGTCTCCTCCCTGGCTGCGGGCACTCAGATGTGTATAGTTCTTTATAAAATTTAGTAAAAGCCCTCCCAATCCCTTCTGTGTCATGTACCATGCATCCTCCATCCTCTGTAATTGTGCCTACTCTTTTCTGCCTCCCTGTGCTTAATTTGTCAGGGTAAAGTTTACCCACACGATCACCGCCAAAGTAGTTACCTGCATTTGCCAAGATAATAGAATGTTCCAGCTTGGCACTATTTAAGACATTGAATTTGTATTTGAGGCATTGGATAATATGGTATATCTACCTAGATGGTTTTGATTTATGGGCTAACTCACATGCCTCTATTTTTACTCGTAGAGAATTTAATAGTTTTTCCTCTTCATATTTTTTGTGTGCATAAACGATATAGTCTGGCCTCTAGCAAAGGCTTTTAATGCTTCCCACCTAGTCCCATGCAATGTTTCCCTTTTTATTAAAGTGCAGAAAGTCTTGTATACTGCCCCTCATTTGACTAATGTAAGACTGGTCCTTTAGAAGAAGGGTCCAACCTCCATCATCTCGGGCCCCATGTGCACCTGTTACATTCGAAGTTACATAATGGGGGCATGATCAGTCACCAGTATCGATAAATATTTCACCTCTCCAACCCCAGCAACAGTGAATTTGAAACTAGCAATCTATCAAGTCTAGCATACGATTGGTGGGAGTAAGAAAAAAACTATAGCCTCTGTTTGCGGATAAATATGGCGCCAGGCATCCGTTAACCCCATCTCCTCCTGTATTTGCTTTAGGGCTTTGGCATTCCTTGATAGGGGCTCTACAGTTGGATTTGAGTGATCCAGCACTGTATCCAAACACAGTTAAAGTCTCCTCCGACAATCCAAGGACCTTCCCACCGACATATCCAGTGCTAGCTTTTGAAAAGCCAGGCTCTTCAATATTGGGGCATAAATTAACCAATTAACAAAAACTTACCACCCGTATGCTAATTTATGGAGTACATAAGGACCAGCTAAATCAACTTCTGAGTCTAGAATTTCAGCTGAGCAGCCCTTGGTAACTAAATTGAAGCTCCCTGAGCCCTGGAAGAATACACAGATGAGACCCATGCCCTCCCATAAAACCTGTGGTTCTACTAGCCTCAGTGGCAGAGAAATGGGTCTCTTGTAACAACAGTATATGGCCCTTCATTTTTTACCACTGTCATAACTTTTCTATGCTTCAGAATAGTTTTCAGACTATTCATGTTCCATGTAACAATTTTAATCTCAGACATTGTTATACATATTTAAACTGAGCAGTGCCCAGTCAAACCTCCATACCTGAACACTCCAAGCCACATATTTTAACAAATATTTCCCCAAACAGTTCCCAACTCCCCATTCCCATTAAAATAGCAACTAAACCCCCATCCTGCACTCCCATCTGAACTACGAGGTCATGGAGCAATCTTATATTGAGAGTGTTTAACAGCATTATCGTATCTCCAAGACATGCACCATTTGTCCTCTGTTGAACCGAGAGCACTCTTCCACCCCCACCTCCCTAAACATTGTAACTAACCATAATCCAGCTTGTTGAACCTTCCCTAACAGGTTTAATACAAACTCTACAACTAACAGAAACTTCCCTATGCTTTCTCCCCACCCACCCAAGGACAGAAACAGGACTGTCCAGATTCCCACAACTAATATATGGCAGATAGAAAAAGCTGTCTCCATTGTTAACTGCATGGGGCACCATTTTACTTATTTAAGGCAAATTAAAGCTGCATAACTTGACTTTTATAAGTCTAGTCCTAATGAAAACATCCAGTACATCAAGGTGCCAGGAGTACGTTCCGGCCCAAGAGCCAGACACGCCATCAGTATGTTGAGCAGGCCCTGGGATACATTGTCTCAACAACTGCTGCAATTATTGACCGTAGTTTGGCAAAACAAAACATTTCAGACAAATAAAATGATGGTGGTCCAAATTGCTTATAGATTAAGGTTCCTGCCTTCCTACTGTTACCCACATCCTTAGACACGGTCGGGAGGATTGTTTCAATCTGGCCACCAGACAACAATATAGCCATCCTAATCAGCATTAGCCCAAATCAATAAAGAGAAGTGCATATCTGTTACATCTCGTTGGTGCCTCGGACATAAGATCCCCAGAGATCGGGCCATGTAAAGCAAAGAAATGTACTTATCTTGAGTCATTTGTCTGCAGCCTGGCAGCGATCCCTTCTGGCCTCCTCCTCAGCCACCCACTTCTCCGCAGCATTTGGGCATGAAAAATCGTGGCTTTGACCCGGACGGTCAATTTGAAGTTGAGCAGGGTAACGAAAGCTGAAGGCCCATCCCATATTGTGCAGCTTGCTCTTTATCTGGGTGAATTTTTGCTCTGGACCTGTAGATCCTGGCTATAGTCTTGATAGACGTGCACATTCCATTCCATACATTATGGGGCCAACTTGCTTGGCCTTTTGAAGAATCTTTTTCTTTGTCCATAAACCTCAGTTACTTGATGAGACAGTGTCTCGCCCGATCATCAGGTTTAGGAGGGGCCCTGCGATGAGCCTTTCTACTTCAAACTCCAAATAGGCCTCTAGCGCCGAGATGTTTCACCAGCCATTTGTGAATACCCTGCTCTGCATCTTTCCCTCTGTTCCTTCAGGCAGGCCTATTAGATGGAGGTTTGACCTCCGTGATCTGTTCTCCTGATCATCAATTCTAGCCAACAAATCCCCATTGATTTTTGAGCTAAATTATTTCGGCTGATATGGCTGCTAAAGCATCCTCCAGTGAGCTGACTCTCTGTTCCAATTCTGTGATTTGGCTCACATGCTTAAAGGAGGTTTCATTCAACCCGTAACAGTTCCTGCAGATGAGTGAGCTGCGCCATCAAGTTAATAAACCCCAATTTCATCTCCTGTTGCATCTGCAGTAGAGTAGCTGGGACTTCAGCTAGGGTTTTGAGAGTGCTTCCATCTCCGTACTTGCGCTCGAGCCTCTGCTCTCACCAACTATGGCCTGTGGTTTTGGATTGGCCTCTGCAGATTTTCCAAGGAGGATTAGCGCCTCAAATTGCAACTTTCCTGCCGAATTTTTGTTTTCCAGGCGCCATAAGCAAAGGTTGTCATACACAAATGTTTTCACCAGAAAGTTAAGACAAAATAGTAGCTTTTCAGGCAAATTTATAACACAAAGCCCTAGAAGCTAAACACATGTCTGCCATGATACCTGACTAACACGCCCTCTTAATCCTAAATTAACTACGTAATTATGTACAAATTAAGAAATGTAAGACCCAATAACTCAACAAGTTGTGGTTATAATTATCTAAGATAACCGTATAATTACTTTAAGCAAAGTTTGTATGCCTATGTATTAACAGAGAAGATATAAATAAAATCCACTGTCACATGTATGGTTTGTTTCACAGCTATCTCTGCAAAGATATCTACTGGTTCTGTATTATTTGCTGCTTGTTTTTGTAAACTATATGTTGTACTCTCCTGGGTTGTGCTTGAAATAGGCAGGGCTTTGCCTAATGTACCTACCTGGTCAACAAAAGCTAATAAATAAATAAATCTGTTACACATGAGAACAACGCTGTATTAGATATAAACAGAGACCATCGTGTACCCTCTGCTCCACCTGTCATCACTTTGTTTATAATAAGGTATCACCCATCTTGTGAAATTTGGTATGACGTAAAGTCCAGTGCAGAATCATAGATATCTTCTTGAGTCAAAGAAAGATATCACTCTAGATAGTGGTTGTATACACTAGAGAGCCAAAGCCTTAAATGGGTATGCAAACACTTCTAATTCAGTATCATAGTACATGGGTACTGAATTTAAATCACCCCAAGCAATCAGGTTGGTGTTAGGAGGACTGCTAGAAGTCTATGACTTAGGTTGTGAACAAAATACCTTTTATGAGAGCACAAGAGAAGGTAGGATAGTGCCATTTTAAATGCTGCCATGTCCCTAAGAACATAATCCACAGCTAGCCATCAACTGGTGCACTAATTAAATATATGTAAAGAATCTGAAGTTTAATGGTCTGCCGTACATATATGCCCTATAGGCAGCCAGCCATTTTGTGGCTATCTAATTAGCCTGATCAATTTACTAATATTGTCAACAAGTCATGAGTAGGCCTTATCAATATTAACCCTCTGCACCACAACTCAGGATTTTGTTGGCTGTTTATTTTCTTGCATAACGCCTTTTCTTGTGAGGTATTTAAAATAACCTAGCCACCACTTGCCCCATTACCCAAACATTTGCATGGTAAGTAGGTGAGAATACTTAGCAATAGGAAGAGAGTTAACCTCTCCATCTATAATTGTACCATTTGACCTTTCGATCATATCTATTGACGTGACTATAAGCCACATTTCTTAGTATTATTAACATTATCAGCCCTCTGAATATATATGTATACATAGTTTAAAATCCTTTATGACCAAGCAGCCCTCCTTGCCATTTTGCAGCCAGGTATATAAAAAAGCAACTACAGAAAATAAATAAAGGTGTGCCTCAAGTATAAACAACATAAGACATAAGTAATTAAAAGCAGCGACTCATATACAGAGCATTTTGTAATTATAAAATCAATAAATGTGAGACACTGTGTTAGGACCTTTCCTGTATTGCTTCCCTCTGACTAAAACAGAAAAGTAAAATACATCCTATAAAGACAGCTGTAGTTTATCTCTTTAACCACCTGATGGCAGTAAGACCAAAAGAATGCTATGCTGCTCTTGTTTGTAGTGGCTTAGACAAAACGAGATTGTTACACATAAAACCATAGGCATATTTTAGATAAATTCAAACCCTGAATTGAAAAGCATAGCAGGAGTAAGGACAGAGACTTAGACATTTAAACAATATTAAAAACATAAATGTTAACACCTCAGTTCTTGAAATTAACTTTACCTTTAAGAGGATTGACTGTGTGGGCATTACATTACCACAGCCTGTCGTAAATGTAATGTAAGGGAATACCTTTACATCAAGTAGCAGACATCTCTGTAAAACCACTGATCGCATACTACAAGAGCACTGTGACTTAGAAAGAGAACTATTAGGAGCTATCCGGGAGTTTCTTGAAGATATGCTGACAGTTTTAGGCAAGTCTGTGTTTTTAGCATAGCTGGGTTTTTTTCCTGTAAAAAAACAGTTTGTGCCTGACAATGGTTGAAAAAAGTCTTGTTTGCTGGCTTACTTCTCAGGAAATAGCTGAATAAGCTGTTGAATTAGGAGTACTTGAGTGACCCTTCACAATTGAGGAGTATGGCAATGGTGTACTGTCTTTAATAGGGCTCAACAGGGATTTGTTTATCTAAGTGATTATTTGTAGTACTAAGAGCTGTAGGAAGGGAAACAGATTCTTGTGGAGTCTGGCTGGCAGGCACTCGTGCATTTACGTTAGGAGGAACTGATGTTGAATATTCCATGGCAGTTGGAGCTGTTGATGTATTTGATGTATCTGAATAGTCCCAAATGAGATTAAAACTTGGTCTGGAGTGTCACAGTAAAATGATTTATATCCTGTTACATTCACCACCAATACTGCAGGGTATCTGAAAAAATATGACCATTCTAGCTTTTGTAATTCCTTTTTGCCTCATAAAACCTCTTACGCTGTTCCACTATTCAGATGAAAAGTCTTGGAAAAGGAAGATTCTTTCTCCTTGCCATGAAAGTTGTTTGTGCCCTTTGCAAGTCTAAGCACTTCTTCTTTACTGAATAGCTTAAAAATTTACTATGATGGCTCTGGGTTTCCCTTCCACTTGTGGAACAGGACTGAGGATCTGTGTGCCTCTCCAGTTCTAGTGCCCACTTCCACTGATGTTTTAATATGTCTGGGAGAAATTGCTGTAAAAATGGTACCATGGCATTTTTCTCAACCCTTCAGGCAAGCCTACTATTCAATGTTATTACGTCTTCTCTGATTCTCTAAATTTTTCTGAAAAGGTGCTGAATTTGTGAATGTTGTTGATCTAGCTTATCTTCTAAGAAGGCAACAGTGCCAGTTAACATACCAATTTTGTTTTCATTAGCAAGGATTTTGGCAGAATTGTTATCTGTATCACGTTTGAGTACTTCTAATGAATTTCTTGTTTCCAGCAGACTTAGCTGTAAATTAACTAGCATGCCCTTAATTTGTTGAATATCCGACTTACAGTTACGATTTCCCTTTGTGCAAGATTCTTTAGTCACATCACTGGGAAGCTGCTTTGAGATGTCTGGGGTCTACTTAGATAACAGCGGGGCCGTAGCACAAATTAACCACAGAGTTTTTATGAGGAGAAACAACTGCTATAACAAGTCAGAAATGCTCAATTTAGCACTAATTCATTAGCGAGATCTTTAGCAAGCAGTAAAATAAAAACTGACTTTTTTTAGTAACAATTAGTGTGATTAAATAAAAAATATATACCAGGTGGGCAAGAGTTGTCATTTATCTGGCCATCCTATATGTACGTTGCACCTACCCTTGAATTCTCTACCCCATCGGCTGTAGGAGTGCATGACAGTGGGAGGCTTTAAGCACGCATTGAAAACTTACTTATGGTGCCAGGCCTTTGATGGCATTTAGTAAATGAAACATGTTGAACTCTGTTTGTTTTATATTGTATTTATTGTTTTACTACCCTCTTTTAATTCTTTTGTAAAGTGCCTTGATATTTGAAAGGCGCTTTTGTGAAATAAGCTATTATTATTTACTATTATTATTATAACTCCCCTGCCAACACTGACCGTTCTCATTCATAGGATGCTTCTATGATCAGGGAGCAGATAAATAACTTCAATGTAAAATGCATAATTAATCTAGTATTCTCCCTTTCAATGTATTTACTCACACGCTTCTGCTCCATGTGCTCCTCTGCTTGCTAAACAAGTTGTCTGTTCTACAACTTATTTGGGGGAGATATTGTCCAACATCAGAGCAGCAACCAATGAGAGTGTGTGATGCCCACTCCTAGCAACCACACAGCTCACCGTAACAGCAAGCCATATCTATGTAGGACCTGCACTAGGCAAGATAAAGTTTGCAAACCAAAATTGCTCTCAAAATACTATTACAATAATTCCAGGTTCACAATAAACCATAACAAATGCAGTATGAGTAAACCAATGCAGAACCAGTGTGTTCTGTCATCTAGGTCTGATTCCCAAGGATGTCTTTGCTTCGCCTTTGAGGTTTACTTGGTTTACTTGGTTGTTGTGGACAAAAAGGCTGAAGCCCATCGAGATTGTCCCCACCACACTGGTGGGAAATATATCTTCTCTTTTTAATTTTTTTATTCTTACTTACTTAGCTTTGCGGATTGTAACCACTGATCAAGACCTTTTTAAATAAATCGAAAGAGTTGCTGTCCACCAGGACTTGTGGCAAGCTATTCCATAATCTGGGCGCCTGACAGTAAAGTAATTTAGCTCTTTGCTGGTTTGGGACCTAGTCACATCTATCTGTTTATTATGAAGTCATGGAACAATTTTCTGAGAAAATTGTAGACCACACTGTTGCATTAAATCTTTGGATTTATGAATTTTAAACATAAAAGCATATCGCGCTGATACGCCTAGTTTATAGTGAATAAAGCCCTGTTTCTTGTAATCTTACATGATAGTCACAGTTCGCTAATCGGGGACCATTTTAGTTGCTCTCCTCTGAATCCTCTGAATCCTGTCTATCCTGCTTAAGATAAGGGTTCCAAAATGGAGACCCATAATCAAAATATGGTCCTACGTGTGTCCTAAAGAGAGGAATGATATATTCCTTAGTTCTTAAAACAAAGGAACGTTTAATATGATCGAGCAATGCATTGGATGTTTTAGCAATCCTGATGCACTGATCGGATGAGGTCAGTTTATTATTGACAATAATCCCAAGGTCTTGTTCTCTCACTGAGATTTTCAGGGGATGTTATTTAGTACATAAGCTTGACGAAGGTTATTCTTACCGGCGCAGTAGTGAGCATTTATCCGGATTAAGCATCATACCATTAGTGGTAGCCCATTGCTCAATAATTTTCAGGTTATTGATAAGTGTAACCCCTTGTTACCAGGGTTACTAGAATCCCAATGAAGACCTAGTGGAGGCAGGGAAGGCAGCTTGTGAAACTCCAGTTAAATGAGTTTCACACTGTCTCCTCTGTTCTCAGTCTCAGCTGAGACTGAGGGATGACATCACCAATAGAACTTTCTCAGCTGCATAAGCCACATTGGAATCTGCAGCAGAGGGAGTTAGACAGAACGTTGGGAGTTTTCAAAGAGTGAGAGTTCAGTTCCAGTTTGCCTTCAAGTAAGAAGGATCAGTTCCAGTTTTGCCTTCAGTAAGAGAAGGAGTCAGTGTCAAGTGGAGGAGACCGCTGTTCAGGTATCAGTGTCCCTCCCTCCGGGAGGGATGTAAAGATCCCCATGCAGATCCCTGGGCAATCCCTTAATTCTGCCAGGAGGAAGAAAAAGCTGCCTATTCAGTTCAGCCTTAGTTTTGGAAAGTTGGAAGATTTGTGATTTGCCTGTGGGGCACCTGCAACTAAAGGGTGAGTGTTTGCTCTAACATGAGAGGGCAAAATGTTTTCTTTATTTTATTTATTTATTTAGTTAGTTTTGTTGACCGGGTAAGTGCACTAGACAAATCCTGCCTATTTTCAGGCATGACCAGGGGAAGGGATACAGATGAATGCCAACTGACCTTGAACCAGATTGAGCTGTTGGTGGTATTTTTTAGTGAATGAGGAAATTTGGCCAGGACACGGGGAAATTCCCCTACTCTGCCTGCAGGGGTGCTGTTACTTCCTATGGACAGGATGGAGGGCTCAGTTTGCAGCCGGACACAGGAGGAGGAGGAAGTGCTGATGTGGCAGGGGAGCAGGATGTGCTGCAAGGAGGAGGCCTGGTTTCAAGGCCTACAAACTTGCAAACGGAGAGGAGAAGTCAGAAAGCTATTGTTTTGGAGGCTGCAGTTTTGGCAAATGAGAAAGACTTAAGTGCATCAATGGAGGAGAATGATGTGCCAGTATGTTTCTTTGAAGATAACATGGATTGGTCTCAGATCATGGAGGATGCTGAAGAAAAACCCAGGTACTGCACACCTTGCCTGATAATGTTAAGACTGTATCAGATAAAGAGAAATTAGTTTTAGAGCTGCTAAGAAAAGAAGAGCAGTTTAAATCACAACATGAAGCACTGCAAAAAGAACTGTTACCTTTGGATGTTGCAACTATGATTTCTGTTGTGCCGTTTGATGCACCTTGTGAATCTGCAGTGGCAGAATCGGCGAGTTCTTCAGCTTTACACTTACAGTCCAAGGATTTTAATACATTTTCTGATGAAGCACACCCTTTGGAGACTGTTCCCTGCTTGACAGGCCTGTCTGTCGACCTGATAGTAGTGATGAGCTTCTGGTGAGTCAGCGAGCGGCTGACAGGAGCGAGGGTAGTACGCCAGTGTCAGACGATTGAAGGATTTCTCCGCTGGAATGCGGAAATCGTCTATTGCTTCAGGGCAATATGTTCTCTTCATGGGTGAAGACTGGACAAAAGAGTCGGCTCTGCAAAAAGCTGGATGGATACAAGGAGCTGATGGACGAGGGCTCCCAGATAAGACTTGGGAAACTTTTTAGGTACTTCTGTGAGTGGTTCTCCCCTTGGAGGCAGTTTCTGTCAGTGTTTCTGCATCATCTGCTACTGCTGTAGCATCGGGGAGGGTTACTTACTGACACAGAACTATTAATGGAGGTATCGGACCTTCTGGCTGGCTTCAGAGACCACTTCACCTAGGATCCTCCCTCCCCAAATGAAGACAGAGACGGCGTAGCTTTTTTTCAGACCTGTTCAAAATAACAAGGTTGAGCAAGCTCCTCGCCATAATGCTGTCCGCTTATGTATAAGAGGTGGTCTACAAGAGCATCCGGATAGGATTTATGTTGCCAGGACTTTATTACTTAATTCTATGCATTTTCGTGCTGAAGACATATTTGCCCTAATTAATATTAGAGGTGAAGATTATTTTGATGTCAGCTTTAAAACATTTATGGGGTTAGACACTTTTTGAGGAAATATGAATCTCTTAAAATGACTGCATTATGGACACCCTTTTGGGCAATACCATTAACAAAACCCCTCTTTAAAACTATTAATATCATGTTTGGGAATGAGGGTGTTAATGTGGGATATTCTTTTGGTTAGGAAAAATGTGATGTGTTGGGCCCTCTGGAGGCCATCATGGATTCGGAGGAATTTGGACAGGAACTGGAGATTTAAAGTTAAATTACAAATAGTAGAAAATGAGGTTTGCCATATACCTACCAGCTTTTTGGGGTAAAGATAGGGTGTCTGTTTTTACCCAGGTCAGCGAAACTTGTTATAATTTGGTAGTGGTAGGCACCTTAGCAGTACTTGTGATCAGATGCGCTGTGCTTTGATTGGTGACTATGACCATGATAGTGCTGTTTGTAGAAATGTCTTTCGCTGCAATTTATGTGAAGAACAGGGCCATGCATACCATCAATGTCCCTGGGCAGGTCAGAATAGACCTGGAGGCCCAGATAAGGACTCCCTTATCAGTCAGGCCCAAGATAGATGTAGGCCGTAAGGGCCGCATCCTTCAGCTGAAGGAGAACCCAAGCTAGACCAACTAGTCACACCGATGCTTCTCCTCTAGCCCTACTCATACTGCACAGGCCCCTTCCGAGATACTGGTGCTTCCTTTTCTCATACCCCTGAAGAACTTGTGCCCTCTCAGTCTTCTCCTGTAATTTCTAACACAGAAACCTATGCCCCCTAAGGAACTGACTTTCAGCTCCCTAAAAGGGTGACTAGGTCTGTTAGTAAAAGTAAGGCACAACCTGTACAGATCCCACTTCAGAATACCTATCAGGTACTTCTAGATTGAGATATGGGTTCTGAGTCTGATGTTTCTTCCAGGTCTGAGGTGGTCTCAGAGATGGAGTATGACAATGACACGGTTCTGTCTGGTAGGGGAGTTAAAAGAAATTAGGAAAAAAGGAAAAAAGATAAGGATTAATTTTTCTTTTCCTATTTTGTTTTATGACCTCCTTACATGTAAGCTTCTCTTAATGTTGGAGTATACAGAACATTAAGAAAAAAGCTGCAGTTTATCCTTCTGTAAGGATTTAAAACTGATATCCTTTTTTACAAGAAACTAGGCTTCATTCCTGCATGATATTTCTTCCACTAAGAGACTGTGGCCCTGGGGATTTCCTTTTGGACATTTGGGGGATGCTGCAGATGGCTTAGGATTTTGTTCTATACATCTCATGTCAAAGTCCAGCAAATTTTAGATATTGTCCCTGGAAGAGCCCTTTGGTAGATTGCTATTGGTATGGGTTTCCTGTCGCCTGATTAACACTTATGCTCCACAAAGTAAAGCAGCTAGAGTGGATTTATTTAATATTACTAAGCTTTTCTTTTACTGAGCGGCATGTGCTCTGGGGAGGGATATGAACTGTGGGTTAGATATAAAACTTAAAGATAACATTCAAAAGAAGGTTTATTGTGACTGTCATGCTCTCAGAGATACTTTATTGCTTACAGGCCTTAAAGATGCTTATAGATTTCTGTACCAAGATGCAGGAGCCACGTATTATAGAAGTGCATTTTCTACGAATAGATTTCTTTTTGTATCTCAGTTTTATATCCTCAAAGATTTCAACTTTCTTTTTCTGAATTTACTGATCATGTTCTGCTATTATGTGATATATCTTTCCGAATTATTCCTGCTAGACTCTCTGCTATTACTGGAGGTGGAAGCTGAATGTTTGTTTTACAACACTCAGAGCTTAGATTAAAGTTGGCAAATCTACTTTTATAGGAAATCTGTGGCAGAGTTTTACTAGGATTGGATGCATTGGTGGTTGGATACAAAAGAGAATTTTAAAATTGTTTATCGATTTTGGTAAATTTACTGGTAATAAGGATTATTTACGATATTTGCACTATGGGATCAGTTTTATAAACTAATGTCCTTACCTAATGTCTCAGACTATAGAATTAAAACTCAATTGGATGAGATTAAAAACAAATGTTTTCTTATCATGCTACTAAAGCAACTGTCCAGAATACAGAATTTAGATATAGTACGACCACACAACCTTATTCTGATCCGTATGCAGCCTGTAAGGATACTGTACTTCATAAAGTAATGACGGGTCTGTATGATAATAATGGCTGTTTGAAAACTTCAGATGTGGAAATGTTGGAAGTTGTACATTCTCATTTATTTCAATTTTTGGGTACAGAACCTGTTTCTTCACAGTATTTGGGGGCAGAATGTTTTTATTCTATTCCTCAGCTAGATTCAGTTTTAAAACTGAGCTAGAAACGCCTATTTCTGCCCAAGAGGTTAGGGTGGCAATTATTAGATTAAAACGGGGTTTCTCCTGGGATAGATGGTTTATCGCATGAGTTCTATAAGCAGTATATAGATGAACTAAGTGTCATATTACCACATGTATTCCATTCTTTGGTTGAGACAGAAGACAGATTCGTGCAGAACTTTGTCTCAGCATTGGTAGTTTTATTTTAAATCTGGAAATAGATGTGATTTGTGTAATTGGAGGCCTATTAGTCTCCTCAATACTGATTATAAAATATTTTCTTCTATTCTGGGTAGTAGATTACAGAAGGTGGCATCCATGCTGATACATCCTGCACAAACCTGCTCTGTTCCTGGGAGGAACATTAAACAAAATTTACTATTATTAAGGGCACTAACAGAATTTGGTAAACAAAATAAATTGTCTGGGTTTCTTTGGCCCTGGATCAGAGGAAGGCTTTTGATAGTGTTTCTCATGCTTTTCTGTTTACTGTTTTAAAATATTATGGATTACCTGGTCAAATGCTGGCATGGATTACATCCTTGTATAAGGGTGCTTCCTTTTCCCCAATAGTTAATGGGTTGGTGGGGACAAGTATTGATTTAAAACGAGGGGTTCATCAGGGATGCCCACTGAGCCCTTTGCTTTTACTTTTATATTAGATCCTTTGATCAGAGGGATAATAAGTAATGATTTGATTTTGGTGTTTCTCCAGGTATGGATATTTCCTCAAAACATCTCTGCTTATGCAGATGATATTTGTCTTATAGTGCAAGATTCAGTCTCAGGAATTAGGCATTACAACAGTTTGAGGATTTTTCCAGATTTTCAGGAGTATATTTAAATTATGATAAATGTTTTGTTTACAAATAGGTTTAGGGATGTGGTACAAATGATTGGTTCTGTTAATATAGTACATTCTTATATTAAGATTTTAGGAATTTATTTTGGATCTTGTGATGTGGCTTCTTTGAATTGGGAAGAGAATAGTGTTGGGAGAAAGAAAGGTACAGATGTGAAATCCTGGACTCTCTCAAAATTAAAACAGGGTTTCTATTATTAAAGTTTCTTCTTCCCATTTTTTTGTATATTAGTTATGTTTTTCCCTTACCTTTAAAATTTGAAACTCGATTATTAAGTTGTTTTTCAAATGTTATGGGTAACAGGTTAAATCCCATCAAAAGAGATTTTACTTATCTGCCAATTCAGGCTGGGGACTTGGTATGATAAATCTGGTGGTTTTTTATTCTTTCTTTTTAGTTCTATCTTGCATAATGATTCAAATACTACTGAGGATTTATGGATGGATTGGACGGATGAGCTGTTTAGCTCTTTTTTTCAATATTAGGGGATCAAAGAATTAAGAAGGTCAAAGGCTTGAACCTTCCTGATTTTGCAGTCCCTGGTTTCAGAAAAGTAAAGCATGGCAATTACAAAAAGCAGAGGCCTTTTACTGAATAGAAAACAGATTTATCATAGGATCATGGAAATGAATTTCTTGGTTCAGGTAGATTTTCCAAAATGCTGTCCATCTAGACTGCAGTTTGCATTGAAACTTTAAGAGACCCTTGAGTTCCTGTGCGATGTGGGATGTTTCTTGGCTTTGTTGTTATGGGAGATTAGGGGTCCTGGCAATTGGAAACATATATGTGGAGGAAAGGAGTGTTTAAGACCAGGGTGTGATGGGTTATTAGAAACCCTAGAACATTTTATATTAATTGTCCATATATTGTACTTTTTTGGCTTGATTTACAGAGTAAATGGAAGTGGGGTCCTATTAATTATGAATCCTTAATTTTAGGGGACTACTCTAGGTTTTTAAGGAGATATCACCTAGTACTCTGAATGTGATCTTTGCCTGCATAAAATATCATCTTTGGCAAGCTCGGTGTCACTATTATTTGCAACATGCTGTTTTATTAAACTCTGTTATTATTTCACAAATTGAAAAGCAATACAAAAGTTAAAACTTCTGATTTTTAAAGATGGATAGGAGGACATTTGCTATATTTTGGAAAAATGAAGATAATTTATTTTGATTAATTTTTCTTGTTTTGATTGGTTTTGGATGTTCATTTCCTTTGTTATTTATATTGCTGATTTTCTTTTTATTTTTTGTGACTTCTATGATGTTATTTCTCTGCAATAAAGAATTCCTCTCTTTTCAATAAGTGCCATGGGATCTTTAACATCCACCTGAACTACCACCAACCAGGCAGATGGGACCTCGGTTTAACGTCTCATCCGAAGAGCGGCACCTCAGAAGTGCAGCACCCTCTCATGCTGCACTACAGTGTCAGTACTAGGGATATTAACCCAAGTGCCAGATGTGGGAACTGAACCCACAGCCTCTGATCTCCGGCCTCAGAGGCGGAGTGTGTACCTACGAGCCACTGACACTGCTCTTCAACCTGGGACATATGAGGAAATCTAGGAATTGAGCTACAATTTGGGAAGCCTATAGGACTAGGCCAAACAAGTGGAGTAGTGTCAAATGCTAGAGTGTTGTGATTTCAAGTAAATTGTAGAGGGATGCGACAGTTCATCTACCATTTAATCTACATTCAGAAGTTTCAGTTTTCCAGAGAAATGGCCGGGTATGGGCTGTGGGAGCTGGAGGTGGCAAACCCTCCAGCTTTAGTAACCAGGTCCACCTCTACGGATTTCTGCTGTGGTTGCTACTTTGCCTCATGCACTTGGTCAGTGATCTGGGGAAGTGGGCGGTAGGGGTTGCAAAGGGAAAATCTCTCTAGAGTTACGAGACTCTAAGTGGTGTGGGGAGCCACAACAAGTGTAAAGAAAAATTCTCTTGTGAGCTGGGGAGTCATAACAAGTAAGGAATAAATCTCTCTAGAGTTGCAGACTCTAAGTGGTGTGGGAGCCACGACAGAATAATTGGATCATTCTTTCAATGGACCGTGGATCAAGTGGCATGGAAGGCTTGGCCATTTGGGCTGTGTACCAAAGTGCGAGCAAGTCGGGCTGTGTGCCTGGTGGGTCCAGAGCTAAAACAGCATAATTGGTTCATTCTTCCAAGGGACCGGTGTAGTCTCTAATCTGCATTACTAGTAAATGTAGCCCCATGGGGTCCAACTCTGCTTTGTTGTGTTCAGCTAGTTTGTGAATAAAAGCCACACTGAAGAATCCCATTCCTGGTTCTGGACATTACAGTTATTGCTTCCTGTGTTCAGATTTACTTGGTGCCCCTGTGCAGAGTAGCTAAACCTAGGTCCCCCTGTGCTGAGTAACCTCATCCTCCCTGAACCCAGGTCCCACCAGGTATTGCTGTCAGCTTCAACAGCATGCCACCTGTCATTTTGGCAAAAAGGCAGGGGTGAGGGTTACAAAATGGAGGCACCACTTTGGATTTGTTCGGAAGGAAGGTGCTTGGGCAAGGGTGGCTAGCTTTGGTTATCTGGCAGTGGGTATCCCAAAAGCTGAAGCAATTTCCCTAGTGTGTGTTGCTGTGTGCTGTGAATCTTGTGCTGCTGTTTAAAAATGCCAACTGTTTACCAAGCAGCATTAAAGCCAAAGATGTGCCCTTGTCCTGCATCAAAAATTGTTTACAGCGGTTTTGCCTGCTTAAAATGAATTGTTGTGAAGAAAAGTGTGGAAGACTAGGGTAGCAATGGGAAATTGTGCCCTGGATGTTTGAAATGCTTTTAAAATGAACTGTTGTGAAGGAAAGTGTGCAAGACTAGGGGTAGCAAAGGAAAATTATGCCCTGGACGTTGAAATGCTTTCTGGAGTGAATTGAGAGACTGCAGAGTAAATGGCTATGTTATATGGCTGAAATGGGCTCCTTGCGTGGAGTCAGTTGAAATTAAAAAAAGTTGCATTCTGCAGTTTAAATTTGCCTGCTCGACGATCGCCATGAGAGAAGAGCCCTCCTGAGGAAGAAGAGGCTCATTTGCATGGCATCGTAGTGGTTGGTCAGGCTGCAATCAGTCCCACCCCTCAGCCAGCTCTACAGAGACTGCCCCAGCATTCGAGAGGAGTGAGAGTGCAGTGCTGTACTGGCAGTGGAGGAGTCGCCGGAGAGTTCAAAGCATTGTAAACAGTTTAAAAATAGACTATTTAGTTTAAAATCGGACTCACCCACTAATCCATTGTCCAAATTGCAAGTTTGTGTTTAAAGCAGACGATCACTAGGACTGCCCCGCCCGTTTGTATACTGAGGCCTTCAAGAACTGGCTGCAGGCTGTTTTCCCCATCGCAGCAATTGCTACTGATAACAGTAAGTAAACAACCAAGAAACTGTTCAAACAGTGATTTTTAGCCTATGCCATATAAAATGTGTGGTCGCTTGCAAGTAATGACTGTGTGAAGTCCTGCCAGCAAGTGCAAGTCTGTTAAGCCATTGACTGTGCACAGAAGTGAATTTAGCCTCATTTTAAAGTTCACAGCCAGAGAGAGACTGTGGGTTGTAGCAAAATGCAACACTAGTAAAAGCAGGCAATCCTGTGCTAAAACCTGAAGCTTTAAGGGACTGTGAATAAAATAAATGTTACCAGCTTGTGAAAGTCCAAGGAAAATCCTGTAAATGTGTTTAAAGCCAGATCAGAGCAAGTTGTGCAGTTTGAATAAAAGTTATCAGTAGCTTGTGTAAATCGGCAAGTAGTAGCTTGACCCAGATTCTAAATGTTGATGCACAGGAGTGCTGCCTCCCACATTACAGGGTGGGGTAGCAAAGTAAACACAGCAGCAGAGGAGCCATTTTACAGCTACAGAGTGTGTTCAATAAAGTGGGACTTTCAGTTACAGTGAACTTTTGTTTATTTTCTGCAGTTATGGCCTCAGGACCAGCTCGTTACCGGATCATGCCTGGGTTGCAGTAACAGCAGCAGTAAGTAGACTGAGAGATATTGTAAAGTGGTGCTATGGAGGGCAACTGCCTCCTGATGTGCGATTCTAATTATTCAGTGTGTGTATGCCAAATATGCTTAAGTGCTGGAAGGGATGTTCATGATTCCTCACTGTGCTGGATGCCTACAAAAATATGGCTTGTATAAAGCGCCTTCAATTGCTTTGGCTCCCACATGGACAAAAATTCAGGAATCTGCAGTTGGCAGCACACAGCACCAGGGGAGCCTGTAGAGGAAGGCCCTTGGGGAGTGTGGCACAAAGCTAGAGGGTGCAGAGTTAGAGACAGAACCAGAAGTTGAAGTTTTGGATGCTGGATCCCAGAAAGAAAGTTCAGATAAAGCATCAATAGACCCCTGGGTGGGGGGCCTAGCCCGAGTCTCTTGGGTGAAGATGAGATGCGGGAGGCCTTTGAATGGGAGGTGTCGACCTCCGTGCCTAGTGATGAGTGGATAGTCTCAGAGGTGAGACGACTGCTCACTCCTGGGCTCAGATCCTCAGTGAAAAGGAAGATGAGGGGAACCTATGTGGCCTTGTGAAGAAGGAATGGATACATAGCCTCAAGATCTTGCCTCGAGGAATGTATGGAAGAAAGTGGTGATGCCACTGCCCTGGCTTTACAGGAGGAAGAAGTCAGGATCCGTTTCTATTCCTTAAGGATGCAAGCTGGCAGAACCAGGACTGGCCACCCCAAGCCAGGCCAGCGGTCTCAGATTGACCAAAGCAAGTAAAGAGGAGAGACTGGTTCATAGGAAGGCAAATGAGATCTATGGTATGACCTTTCCTACCTTTCCTCGAAATGTCTGGGAAGAGATTGAGTTCTGCAGGAAATCCTGGATCTGGGATGAAGCAATGAAAGTGTGCATCCTGGGGCCAACCAGCATGTAAAGAATAGACTGTTCCATGAAAAGTATACCCAGTGGAAGAGAGGCAGGACACTGTTTATAGACAGAGTGAGAATAGTGGATGAGAGGAAGTGAAATCTTCCACTGTGTGAATTATGTGCACCCAGACAGGGTAATAATTCAAGCCCTGATCCCGGTACTATTGGCCTCAGTGCAAGGACCTCTTAGCAAATGTGCCCGTGCCTACAAAATGGAGAGCCGAGCAGTGGTAGTCAATACTGCCACACCAGACTGTGAAGTGCCTTATTGATCCACCAATATGAATATCCAGGACTCAGGTGCCCCACATTCATCAGTCTACAGTGTACTGTACTGTCCAGCAACCATCAACTGCCCACCAGATGACTTCAGATCCAGAGAGGACACCAGCCCAGCTGTTTCCTGTCCATCGCCTGGTAATCGGATGACGTCGGACCAGCTGTTTTCTTTTGTTCCTGTTCTAAGGTTCCGTCTCCAGAGATGACATCACCCAGCTGTTCCCAGATGCTCCTGTGGTTCCCAGAAGATGTCCGCCCAGCTGTATCAGAAGAAATGCTGCCAGGAGAGTCTTGGCAGAGGTGCAGGTTGGTGCCGAGTCTTGTACTACAAGTGACTGGTAAGTCTGAACTTTTCTATCTTTATAACATTGCAGTACACACCCTACACTACAGACTTCAAAATGTGAACTGTCCGCAAGACTCTCTCTTGGACTTTGGCCTGTTAGAACTGTGCTTCACCGGGCTCCGGCCCAGGAGAGACTCTTTATTGGACTAGCCTTCGGGCCTTGTGGTCATTAGTTGGGACTTTTAGGGCACTCCATCCCCCCAAATGTGTATTGTAAATAATGTCGTTATTTTCTAATGTAAATACTGTTTTTCTACCTTTTTCTAAAAAAAAAAAAAAATCTTTTTGGGATTCTGCAGTTTTTGATGGTAGGGGTTTTAGATAGACTGTTTATGCAGATTAGAGTGTGTTTTGTCTTTCTTTTCTTACAGGTGTTCCTGGGAAGACCGAAGAGAAGACAAGAAGAGGAGGAGGAGAGGCTCATCGGAGTTCCTCATTAGTACTTTAATGTGTAGAAATTTAAAGTACTGTGGTGTTATTGTTGTTGTTGCTGTATTAACCCTTTCCTTCCACAGGTGTGGTTGTGGGGTAGGAGGAGGCAGTAATTGGTATTTTAATGGTGTGTGGTTGTAGGTTGCCCAAGGTCGGGAGGTCCCCGGTTGTTTTTTGTTTTGGGGTATTATGTTAGAGGCAGATAGGTTTTCCCTAGAGGGTTAGGGGATAGACAGGCTGTGGTCCTGAATGGCCATTGGGACCGCAGTGCTGATCTATCAGGGCTATGCTCTGAATAGTTCTACCAGAGCCACTAGGTGTCCATAGTAAGTGGTTAGAGTAGAGGATGACATGTCAGCTACAGGCCTCTAGGCCCTTAGTGTTACCTGCCTGTGCTTGCACATGGTAGGAGGGGCTTGATCACCCCTCTGCAGGTAGCACATAGGGTGGGATGGCCTAAGGCCAGGTAAATAATGACTGTGGACAGTCATTTTCCTGGTCAAGGGTGAGTATAACCCTTGTTACCCTGGGTTACTAGAATCCCAGTAAGACCTAGTGATAGGCAGGGAGGCAGCTTGTGAAACTCCAGTTAAATGAGTTTCACACTGTCTCACTCTGTTCTCAGTTTCAGCTGAGACTGAGGGATGACATCACCAATAGAACTTTCGCAGTTGCATAAGCCACATTGGAATCTTCAGCAGAGGAGTTAGATAGAATGTTGGGAGTTTTCAAAGAGTAGAGTTCAGTTCCAGTTTGCCTTCAAGTAAGAAGGAGTCAGTTCCAGTTTTGCCTTCTGTAAGAGAAGGAGTCAGTGTCAAGTGGAGGAGACCACTGTTGGTCTCAGTGCCCTCCCTCCGGGGGATGTAAAGATCCCCATGCATATTCCTGGGGCAATCCCCTTAATTCTGCCAGGAGGAAGAAAAGCTGCCTATTCATTTCAGCCTTAGTTTTGGAAAGTTGGAAGATTTGTGGTTCACCTGTGGGGCACCTGCAACTAAAGGGTGAATGTTTGCTCTAACATGAGAGGGCAAAATGTTTTCTCTAATCTGGGACATGTGAGGAAATCTAGGAATTGAGCTACAATTTGGAAACCTATAGGATTAGGCCAAACAAGTGGAGTAGTTCAAATGCTAGAGTGTTGTGTGATTTCAAGTAAATTGTAGAGGGATGCGACAGTTCATCTACCATTTAATCTACATTCAGAAGTTTCAGTTTTCCAGAGAAATGGCCGGTATGGGCTGTGGGAGCTGGAGGTGGGCAAACCCCCATCTTTAGTAACCAGGTCCACCTCTACGGATTTCTGCTGTGGTTGCTACTTTGTCTCATGCACTTGGCCAGTGATGGGGAAGTACCCAGACGTGGGGTTGCAAAGGAAAATCTCTCTAGAGTCGCAGACTTTAAGTGGTGTGGGAGCCACAACAAGTGTAAAGAAAAATTCTCTTTGGAGATGGGGAGTCATAACAAGTAAGGAAGAAATCTCTCTAGGAGTCACAGACTCTAAGTGGTGTGGGAGCCACGACAGAATAATTGTCATTCTTCCAATGGACCGTGGATCAATGGCCGGCAGGGAGCAGCCATTTGAGCTGTGTACCCAAAGCGAAGGCAAGTCCGGGCTGTGTGCTTGGTGGGTCCAGAGCCTGAAAACAGTATAATTGGTTCATTCTTACAATGGACCATGTGTAGTCTCTAATCTGCATTACAGTAAATGTAACCCCATGGGGGTCCGTCTATGCTTTGTTGTGTTCAGCTAGTTTGTGAATAAAAGCCACACTGAAGAATCCCATTCCTGGTTCTGGACATTACAGTTATTGCTTCCTGTGTTCGGATCTACTTGGGTGCCCCTGTGCAGAGTAGCCAAACCTAAGTCCCCTGTGCTGAGTAACCTCATCCTCCCTGAACCCAGGTCCCCACCAGGTATTGCTGTCAGCTTCAACAGCATGCCACCTGTCATTTTGGCAAAAAGGCAGGGTGAGGGTTACATAAGTATAGACTTATTAGTAGCTGTAGTTACTGCTCCCCTAACTTGGTGTCATCAGCAAACTTGGAAAGTTGATTTCCTTCACTAACCTGCATGTCACTAATAAACCCATTGAACAAGATCAGTCCAAGGACCGAACCCTGGAGAACTCGCTAGTAACACTCCCACATCTGACAGAGTACCATTAATTCTAACTTGTCATCTATTTGACAACCAACAGGTAACCCATTTGACCAATGTCTGGGAAAGTCCCATTCTAGCCATTTCATCTATAAGTTTGTTATGAGGTACTTTGTCAAAGGCCCTGCTGTAGTCAAGCAAAATTACATCCATGGGCATTCCAGCATCGAGTCCCTTGCTTATATAGTCATAAAATGAAACCAAATTAGTTGCAAGAATATCCCTGCCTGAATTCATGCTGAGTGCGGTCACCAATATCTTTAGAAATAATTTCTGTTTCCATAATATCTTTATAATTTTTCCATTAGCTTACAAGCGGTCGATGTCAAACTTAGCGTTAGTTTTCGGTTTTGAATGGCTACCTTTTTGAAGATTGGAACAACTGTAGCACTGGACCAATCATTCGAATAACACTTTGATAAAGTGATTTATTAAAATTAAGAGTTAAAGGCATTGCTAAAGCTTCAACTGTTTCTGTCAAAATCTAGGCTTGACATTGTCTGGTCCAGGACTTGATGTCTTTTAATGAGTGCAAGGCCTTAAGTGTATCAGCTTCAGTTATAGAACAAGTAACGGAGAACTATTTTTGTGCATGTCTATTATGGGGCACATTTATTTGGAGAAAACTGAACAAAATTGTTCATTAAAAGCATCAGCAATTTCTTTGTCAGAGGATTTAATGGAGTTCCCAATAGTTAATGGCCCCATTGATATGTTACAGTATTGCCCTTTTATTTAAATAAGAAAACAAGTATTTATAGGTCACAGGAATCAGACCACTCTGTGGCAGAATGCACTGGTTCTGCATGATTATCCATTCAGTATTCTCTATATAACTATGCTTACAAATTTTAAACAGTACAATATGCTAGTTACAATACAAATAATAATACAAGACAAGGTTTTCCTACATGGATTTATACATTCCTACAGTTTTGAAATGCACTATCGATGCCTGAATAACCATACTGTATGTTGATTCTCTTTTATGGGACGAACAGATGGCTCACCCTTCTTTGCCTTGGAGAAATATATGGACAGCTTGGCCTTGCCTTCATTACCTTCCGTGTAGGTCACCCAGCATTCTCTTTATAATGAATTGCTGCCAAATATAGTCTGCAACATAATTGTAAGACATATTTCATTGTTTGTTTTGTGAACACTTACTCCAGTCAACAAAATACTTCAATATGATGATGCAGTGCAATAGCTTGTTACTATTGCAGTAAAATTTCAACTAATTTCTATGACACTGTAATGTGCATACTAACAATTGGACATTATAAAACGGTTGTCAGATATGCTGCAATCACATTGGCTGTTAGGATTCAAACAGCCTTACATTAATCCATTTTACATTGTCATGTACAGCCTGATCACAATGCCACACGGATTCTTCCTCTTAGTATTTCATCCTCTAACACTGCTGAAAGAGTACAACAATGCATTCATTTTTGTTCCCTATTGTTGCTGTCCCAAGCTCTGGAGGGAGCCCCAGTCCCATCTGCCAGAGTCCACCAGCCGGTGCTGACCCTTAAACACAGGCCTCACCCACACTTGTGGTGCTGGTGGAATCTCGCAACCCCCACTGAATACTGGATTCAGTATGGCCAGCACCGTGGCTAGCCTGGTGCGGGACCTGCTAGGCATCCTCCATCATGTGCAGCAGCAACCTTTTCTCCTCCATTTTCTCACCCTTTGGAGATGAAATATGCAGTGATGCCAGTGATGGCAGCATGCACACTCCATATGCACTCCTCCAGGTGTCTGATCCATCTCCGTCCACATCGACAGCATCGGCGTGCTGCCACCCAGCCTCTATTAATGGCCAGTTGTATGCAGACTACTGGCACTCCCTTCCCACAGAAGGAGAGCGGTCCATGAGACACTCAATCCTTCTCATCCCTGCTGAACCCCAGCAGGTCTTGCTAATTCTGAACATGGGTTGCCAGCGTGGCGTAAGGTGTGGCGTCCAGTGCCTCAACCCTCAGTGCCACCAGACTGCAAATGCCTTCAGATTTTAAACCAGCATTCAGAAACTGTTAATGGAAGACATATTTTATTACAAATCTCACTCTAAATGTGGAAAACATAAAAATGAAAAACATTAAACATTTTACATTAAAAAGATCTCCATTACCGCTGCTTTGTAAGACCAGTGATAGAGTTTTAATCGCTAAATTCCAAAATGGCAGTCTTACAAAACTGCTGTATTAACTTACATCAGATGCATCCCATCAAATGAATATGTGGTGTGTTTGAGTGCAAAGTTTAGTACTGTGCTGGGAAATGCTTCCACAGATGAAGTCTGGGTGTGTAGTGACAGCCAGCAAATATCATTTGCTAATTGCCTGTTTTGAGTATCTCATACAATATCTATGTCCCCTATCACTTGTAGACATATCAGATAAATATAATATCAGAAGTAGCAGCAAATTCAATCGATGTCCAATACTGTCATGCTCAATAAATAGACCCATATCAACTTAGATGCTGTTCAAGATTTTAAATAATGGCAGATGTGATAGCCTGTACCATAGCAAATTTTAGTTTGGATGTAAAATGCACACACAATAATGCTAACCAACTGAAGTTTCATGCAGCAGCAGTACGTGAGTCAGCTTAACTCTGTGGCAACTGCATTTGATGCATAGTCTATTGAAAGTCAAAAAATGATAGTGAATTATGTCATACTCACTTGGTTGCAAGAATTTCTTGTTAGACTCCTGCCAATGAGTTGTCCATGCTGGTACCTCAGTACTTGCTCATGGTGACCCTCATGTATGTCTTGCATGTGGTTCATCATGCACTGCCACTTCACCTAACAGACTTCAGGATCACAGTCTGGAGTAGAAGCCACAATCCAGTTTATGTGGTTATTAATTGTGCTCTACCTTGGTTGATGTTCTCACATCCCTTTTGTTTTGCCACTGCCTCAATTTTTTACCATGACCTAAACAGGAACATAAGTTCATAAATGCCATGTGTAATACACGACATTTGAAACTTATATACAAACACGTATAAATGGTCAAAGTACCTTTCATGACATGCCAGATGTCATAATAATGGGTGCAACCAACCATCAACGGATTATCCTGTAGCCAGCAGTTTATTTGTTTATGACGGTCAGTTACCAAGCTATCTATTTTAAGTCTGCAGTCTTTCACTAAAAATTCTAGGATGCGCTTCAGCTCTTCCAGCTCCATTCAAGTGGAATTTTACCTTGTTGCTCTATCGTAATGAAGAAATACTAGTTAGTAAGGCAAACTGACAGCTCAAGTGGAGTCCCCTTGTAACACGCTATGAGATTGAAAACAAACCTGTACTAATGTAACACCAATTATCTTTCCAACTTGCTGCTCTAATACTGTACCATCCATATTTGGCACAGTATCCTGGGCTATCACATCTCTGAGTCCAAGCAAGGAGGAAAAAGACTACTGAAGACTACAGGAAGTTCCTGTCCCACAACAGGAAGGGTGAGAGTTGTAAGGGTACATAGGCAGTAGGAAAGTAGGTGGAAAAATACATAGAAGGAGGAGAGAGAGCATAAAAGCAACAGGAGAGGGACACAAAACAAGTCATGATGGGAGTGGTGCAGTGCAATGGCTGAGGGCGGCAGTGTTCAGGGAGACATTCTGGAGGCTGTGATGTGGCCCTGTTTGCAGGCACCTCTCTGATCTGAGGAGGAGGTTGCCCTCGCCTTCATGCTGACCTGGCTAGGATTTGTGAAACCCTTTCCCCAACCTGAGACTACCAGGGCCACCACTTGCTACCGCAGAGGCTGCCAAGGAAGAGGAGCGTTGGACCAAGGTGGGCTCATAGGGAGGAGAGAGTGGTGGAACAGAGGTGCATCCCTACAGCTGTACCTCTCCACAATTCATATAGCTGTTCTGGTGAAGAGTGGTTCCTCTATGGAGGCACCTGCTGTGGAGACCAAGGAGGATGCTGGGAACCTCCAAAAAGAGATCCACTGGAGGGTGGCACGAGACCCCACAGGTGATAGTGAAAAAGCAGGGATACTGAATGAATATTTCTGCTCAGTATTCACAACAGAAGAGGAGGGGAGGTACCTAAACCAAACAAGAAGAAACACTCTGGATAGGGGGTCAATACCAGTCCATTCACAGAAGAAACTGAGGGTGGACAAAGCAATGGGGCCTGTTGGGATTCACACCAGAATTCTAAAAGAACTAAGGGTAGAACTAGTGACACCACTGACTATTCTCTTTAACAAATCATGGAAGGATGGGGTGGTACCTGAGGACTGGAGGAAGGTGGATGTGATTCCACTTCACAAAAGTGGGAGCAGGGCAGAGGCAGGAAACTACAGACTGGTTAGTTTGACCTCAGTGGTCAAAGAAAATGATGGGATCACTTCTGAAGGAAAAGAATTGTTGAGTACCTAGAGGCCAGAGGGCACAGGACCCAAGGCAGCATGGATTCACAGTAGGAAGGTCATGTCAGACGAATCTAATAGATTTCTTTGACTGGGTGACTAAAGTAGTAGACCAGGGAGGGGCTGTGGATATGGTCTACCTAGATTTTAGCAAGGCATTTGACACAGTCCCACAAAAGATTAATATACAAGTTAGCTAGCCTTACAGTGGGTCCCAAGGTGGTAGCCTTGATAAAAAATTGGTTGGACAACAGGACGCAAAGGGTAATAGTAAAGGGAGTCCACAGTGAAGAAGGGAGGGTAACTAGCGGGGTACCTCAGTGTTCAGTACTAGGACCAGTCCTCTTTAATGTCTTTATAAGTGACATTGGAGAGCACCTGGAAGGAAAAAGTATGTGTCTTTGCAGACGACACAAAGATCTGCAACAGGTTGATATAAGGTTGGGTGGAAAGGATGAAAAGGGACTCTGCAAGGTTGGAGGAATGGTCAAATGTATGGCAGCTCAGATTCAATGCAAAGAAGTGCAAGGTAATGTACTGAGAAACAAAAACCCAGGGAAGAGTACACAATGGGGGTGAGATACTAACAACAACAAAAATCAAAAGGGACCTGGGAGTAATTATATCAGATGACCTTAAGGTGGGCAAGCAATGTGAGAAGACAGTAAGGAGGGCTGGGGATACCTGGGATGCATAGGAGAGGCATCAACAGTAGAAAACAGGAAGCTGTTATCCTCTGTACAGACAGTTGGTGAGACCCCATCTGGAGTACTGTGCAGTTCTGGAGACCCCATCTCCACAAAGACATAGACAGAGTGGAGGCTGTTCAGAGGAGGGCAACCAAAATGGTGTAGGGTCTGCACCAGAAGACATATGAAGAGAGACTAATGCAGCTTAATATGTATACCCTCGAGGAAAGGAGGGAGAGGGGACATGACAAAACTTTCAACTACCTCAAGGAATTAACAAAGTCCAAGAGGGTAGCATCTTTCAGAAAAAGAGATGTGCAAGAACAAGGGGTCACAATTTAAAGATAGAAGGGGACAGCTCAGTGGTAATGTTAGGACATGTGGGTAGTTTGTTACTATCAGCACATAGCCCTGTATTTTTGCTTACATAACTCTTACTTTGATACCGGAGCTTCATCTCAATTATTCTGATTGGTCAGCCTCTGCACCATGACAAGGTGTCCAGGAAAGCAGAAGGTCCATTATACCATATTATTTTACTTAAAAAAATGTTTTAAGGTGATACTAAGCAGTGCTTTGAAGCACCATAATTTGAACATAAAAGTTACAACTTCATGCTTAAACTATGTAGTATATCCTTACAGAAGGATCTTTTGGACAGCTATGCCAAAACCACATTATTACACACCAGTAAATGTCCTCCAAGTTCCTCATCAGCCTCACCAATTGAATCTGCACAGGGACTATACTCTGAATCACTATCAATTTCTTCATCCACAGTAAGCAATTAAAAGGACATGTTCGTTGGTGTTGAACAAAGCAGATACGTAATTGATGATGCAACATGATTGTCTGTGAGTAGATCACACTGAATGCCTATAGGTACAGTGCTTGGTTTTGCCATGACTTCTGTAGGTGGAGTATAAATAAGACTGTGACACCATCTGGCACTAATTAAAAAGGTTAAACATCATCACAAGTGAATAACACATCTGTGGTATACAGTAAGTGCACTTACCCTAACTATGTTTTTAACTCGACAACAATGTAGCGATATCAGTGGTTATTCACCTAGCATTGCGTAAACATTCAGATCATGCTTGTGAAGTTTGAACCTGTATTAATATACTCTCAATGACAAAAGTATTGTATTCAAAAGGTAAATTTAAGTGAGAAAATGATAATCACAAAAAGGAGTTTATGAGCTCTCAATTAAATTAATTGTTTATACCAGTGTCAATGGATTCACACACTGCACAGTGTAGCAGTAAAGTGATCGAGACACATGTAGCAGCATATCACTCTGAACTACTTATTGAATATTGGCTGACTAAGGCAGTACTTATTTTCACGTGTAATAATTTTAATAACGTGATTGAGCAAAGGTCTGACAGAAACAGACCTTTAGCTTTCTTCAGTACTGCCGTCTGGGTAGACTCATTCAATACTTGTTTTCCAGTATTAGGCAAATTGTAAAACTCGCTGAATGGAAGGTATGTTGCTTCAGAGACAATGGAGGAAGTACCAAAATAAGTTGACTAGTCTCCATGTCATGATCCAGGCCAGCAGTATGTTATTAGATCAGCCTGTGTTTCACTGACTGGCTAGCAATAGAAAAAAAGGAAAATATACAATCTGTATAACATATGTTGGATAATGATATGCTATAGGTGGGGAAATGTGAGAAAACTTATCATTTCAAAGAATCTGGTGAATCAACACAGGTATTAACGCTAAGTCCACTGTCAATGTGAGAAGTATCACTGACTGCACTCGTCGTTAATTTCCTAAGCGTGATCATGCAGCAGCTGTAAATGAAGAAATGAAACATGTGTGTTTGGGGTGTGAATTAATTCTACTACTGGAATAATGCAGACCCTTGAATTATGCATAATGCATGGCTGTGTGTTCACAGTCCTGAGGTACCCATACAACCAGAGTTGGAATGCACGCGGTGTAGTGCCTCTAGTCACCACACTTTTGATGTGTGGGTATGTCAGTACTATCTACACCTAGCCATGTCTTTTTTCCACATAAATGTTATTTTAATTTAGTTATTTGTCACCCTTATGGCACTGGACTTTCTCCAGCTAGGTTGTTGCGCTAACCCCAGCTGTTCCTGTCCACTGAGAGCTCTGACTGCTATTCCTGGGACCCTCTGGGATCTCCATGAGTTGCCTCCTGCTCCCTCTAGATCTGAGTCCCCTGGAGGCAAGGACTCCCTTTCTCCATGGTGCTCTATCTATAGTGTCAGGTCAAGGGCAGCCATGGGAAGATCCCCAGGAAAAGCAGCTCTGGCCCAGTGTTGGACATAGTGCTAAGATGCCTCTGAGCCTACCTTTGCCTACCAGCGAGAAGGTTTTTCTGCTTTATTTCCCTCTAGAGTGCGGATGTGCCATGATGTCTGCATGGGGGCCGTAGACATCCCAGCACTCCTCTCCTTCACGCCCTCCCTGCATGCTGTGCCCTCAGTCTCACCGGGGTCCCCAGTGCAGTGGAAGATGCCCTGGATCCCTCCTCAGGGAGAGGACAGCAGTCGTCAGATGCTCAATCCTCTCCCTCCCTGCTGACCCCGCATCCAAGCTTGTTCCCGAACTCGGGTCGCCCGGCATGGCACAAGGTATGGCATCTAGCATCTCAACCCTCAGCACCACTAGGCTGGCTCATAAATGTTATTTTTTTCCTGGAACTTTGTCTTAATCAATATGATTGATAAGCCTCTGCACCACAGCAAGATGCCCAGGAAAACCAGAGGGTCCATTATTTAAGCAATAATACATGAATGTGTATTCACAGTTCTGAGCTGCCCATACATCCAGAGGTAGAATGCATATGCCATATTGACTTATGCCTCAATATACTGCTGAATGCATTGATAAGTCAGTACTACAAACACTTACCCTGTCTTATTGCTGACACAACTCTCATTTTATACCTGGAACTTCATCTCAGTCTATCTGATTGATAATCCTCTGCACCATGGCAAGGTGTCCAGGAAAGCAGGAGGTACATTATACTGCATTGTTTTACTTTACAAAAAAAAATCAATAGAAGTGTTGTTTCTACATATAAATAAAATAAATGCAAGTAAAGGGAAGAATATTATAGTACAGGGTTGTTCAAAACCATAAACAAGGAGACACTAGAATGACATCAATATGTACTTACTGGAATAAAGAAGGGGCAGGTGGCATGACATACTATATGCCTTCAAGTATCATGGGTGGATAATCAAAGTTCTGGTGGCTGTTACTTTCAAAACAGGGAAAAAAATAAGGGGACATATCATAGGGCTGTAAGGGAGGACAGAAGAAAGAATAAATACGTTGGAGATGTCACTGAGCTGATCAACTTGAGCAATAGACACAGCTCCATGTCATGTGTAGTGGCATGATCTCATTATGATCCACACAGTGTCATCGTACCACTTTTACATGTGCCCATTTCACAGTATACAATGTATGTGTGTTTGCACAGAAGGTGAAGTGCGATTGTGAACAATGCACTGCACCATTCCAAATGTACAAATGACAGCATACTGTGCCATATGCACTCATGTGATGGCACTGTGTACAGTTTCCATAATGCTCTACAACTGTGGAAATCAATACACTGCTCTGACACATGCCATGTCAACACCATGATTAGACACATGCATTACAAAACATGTAGTGTGCCATGTCAGCACTGTGCCCCATGCCATACCCATTTCCAGAATGGCCAGGGTTCCCACAATTAGAGCACTGTGACTTGCGGCACCAAAGCAGTGTACCAAAGGGAGGTGAATTGCAACAAGGTAACACTGAGCCATGATCATGCCCAGTGACAGGGCATAAACCACCACCACCCCCTCACCTGCAGCCACACACACAGCGGCAGCACTCAACCCAAAGATGGGCTGACCCCATCCCCCAAAACCAGATATCCAAACCACACCAGGGACACTTAAGACCCACAACAGATACTGTACTAAACTGAACAAGGTGGTGAGAGGTGGGCTGTGCCAGTGGTTGACTATGTATAGGTCAGGGGCAGGGGCATGGTGGTCTGGCACTGCTGGGCATGGAGTGGGATGGTGTGGGGAGACACTAGACCACAATGGTTACTTTGGTCAACTGTAATGGTTATATTAATTAATTCTATGTTAGTGGGTGGGGCGGTGGGTGGGGTTGACTTCTTCATATTGCGGGATCGGGACTGGATGTGGGTTCATGACCATGCATTATGGGGACCGGATCTGGAGGAAAGGTGATTTTCCATGTGGGGGTTCTGTGCTGGGGGAGGCTACATGGTCTGGGTGCACATTATGGGGCACATTGCTGGCACCACGGAGGACTGGCAAAGTACAGGTGCACAAGCTCATAGCTGCGTAACTGCAATACCAGATGACCTTCAGGATTGTCATGGAATATCAACCTGGGGTTGCAGCAGCAGCTCCATTTGAGAACTGGGCGCAGATGCTAGCATAACACACTATTGTTCAAGGTTGCTGCGAGTCCGCAGCACAGTGGTGGCATAACTCCACCTTGCAGCAAGCAGCCAGTGTGTTGTAGCATGGTGCCTTGCGGAATACAATTGGGCGCATCTCTTGGTGCAAGATACTACTTGTGCCACCCAGGTTGGATGCAAGTCACCTTCGCCAGGCAGATGCCTTCCGGAAATGGTCCACATGTGTCAGAGACTAGAATCATGTATACAAACATGGATCAAAAACAAACAAAAAATAACACCCATAACAACTCACCCTGGAGGCATGCAGTTTGCTTGTGGCAAGACTTCTCCTTTTGTTGTAGAATCACTTGACTGTCCAGCATCGCTACCCATTTTGTAAGGGTTTCAGCCAGCAGTTTTGGGGGTCTAACAGGACTCATAGAATGAACAGCTTGCTTTGTTAGTTTTAAAGTATTGCAAAATTTGAAACAAAATTGCATTGCATTAGAAAAACAATGCTCTTCAAAATGGGCAGAGCAAATAGTGGATGCAACAGCTGCCTGCCAATCCCATTAACGATCAAGACATACCAAATGACACCCATTTCTTGAAACGGACAGATGACTTGTCACGTTTTGGGAAGTCAAAAGAGAAACTTTGCTAGAGGGCCTATTACTGCTCCCACCTACAACACAGTAATTAATCATATTCTTACTACAATTTGAAATATAAAGACTCACCAGAAGGAGATGGCACAGAGAAATTCAATTGTTATAAAACAAAGCTTATGGTTCTTATGTACTACAGAAATATATAAGTAACAGCTTACATAGGCCTATTGATTTCTACAAGATGAGCAAATCAAAGGCAGCTAAAATGTTGTCCAACACTATTGAATTCATTGACTGACACTCGGTGGGGTGGGGGTTGCATTACAGTGACAGTAAAAAGAAACAGCTGAAAATGAATCATATGCTTGCAAATACACACAATAAAAAATAATATGGAGAGCACTATGTTAAAACAGGCTAATAATACTAATACTGCTATTGACACACAACCTTTGTAGGTGGTCATCAAGTTCAGATCTCAGTTCAAAAGTGAGATGTGCACAAAACAGACTGATATGATAGCTTTCAATGTGATGCAAAGCAAAAACAACAAACTATGATGACAGCACTATAAAAACTACAGTTCATGCCAAGTAAATGATGACATGTGCACCACAGAAATACAAATAAACCTGTCAAAATATACAGAACACCCAACTGACAGTTGTAACACTTGTCAATCTAACAAATATAGAGAGACACTGCACACAAAACCATTACATAAATGGAAGGAAGTAGGAAATAACACAATCCACAAGAAACACAACTACTGTATGTTGTCAATACAGCTATTTTATACATCGGAGGAACTCAGTACATTCAATTTAGTTTATATGCTTCAAGCTTGAAGTAATCTCACAGCAATGGTAGTGTGGCACAATAGGACACTGAAAGCTGTGGAGGAAAGAGCTGTGTCCCTGCCAATACGTCACGCACTCTGAAATAGCTGCCGTGCATGCGCAATACTAGAGCTGGAGAAAAAGTAAACAGCAATGCTGCGAGGAATAAAGTAGCCATGTGGTCTTATAAATCACTTTTTAGAAATAATGCAGCGATTCCACACAACACAATGCTGCAACATCAGAGGACCACTTTATGGAGGTAAATAATAATGTTGATAACATACTTTAAGGGAGCCACGGCAGAGGCAACAAACCTTGTGTTAGGCAAATAAGCAAAACAAAGAGAAAGAAAAACATTATGGTTCTCAAAGGATGTGGCCAGGAAGGTAAAGAGAAAAGGCTAGCTTTCAGGAAGTACAAGGAAACACAGAAGAGGGAAGACAGGGAACTGTATCTGGAAAGGCAGAGGGAGGTGGGTAAAGCAATCAAGAGCACAAAGGCATGAACTGAGAAAAAGTATCCCAGGCAATTAAGAAAGGAGACAAGACCTTTTCAGGTACATTAGTGATAGAAAGAAGACCGGGGTGGGATTGTGAGGTTAAAAAGGGAGGAAGGGGTGTCATGGAGGGGACCTAGAAAAAGCAACAATCCTGAACAAATATTTTGTTCAGTATTCACAAAGAAGAGGCAGGAGAAGGACCACTATTGGGGATTGGAACACCAGTGGGATAGTGGTGGACACCAGCCCATTTATGGAGGAAAGAGTTCAAAAAGGAATTCGAGAATCTGAAAAGGGACAAGGCTATGGGACTGGATGGGATACATCCCAGAATATTAAAAGAACTTAAGAGGGTGCTAGCAGCACCATTAACAGCCCTATTTAACAAATAGATAGAGAGCGGGTAACCACGGTGACTGGAGGAGGGCAAATGTAGTCCCTTTCCTCAAAAGCAGGAACAGGAAGGAGGCTGGCAACTACTGGCCAGTCAGCCTGACCTCAGTGGTGGGGAAATTAATGGAGTCACTGCTAAAGGAAAGGATGGTGATATTTCTTGAATCCAGCAGAGCACAGGATCCAGGGCAGCATGGATTCACAGCGGGAAGGTCTTGTCAAACAAACCTGATAGATTTCTATGACTGGGTGATCAGGGAGGTAGATAGAGGAGGGCAGTGGATGTTGCCTGCCTAGATTTCAGCAAGGCTTTCAACACGCTCCCACATAGAAGGTTGATAAATAAGTTGGGCAGCCTGGGAGTGGGCTCCGGGTGATAAACTGGGTCAGAAACTGGTTGAGTGACAGTGGTGTTAAATGGCATTAAATCCAAGGGGGTGACCAACAGGGTGCCACAGGGATCCGTGCTGGGGTCAGTCCTCTTTAATGCCTTCATAAGTGACATTGCAGAGGGGCTAGAGGGAAGGTATGCCTCTTTGCAGATGACACTAAGATCTGCAACAGAGTTGACAATCGAGGGTGGAAAAATGAGAAAGGATCTAAACATGCTTGAGGAGTGGCTGAGAGTGTGGCAGCTATGATTCAATGCAAAGAAGTGCAAAATCATGAATTTCAGGCACAGAAATCCAAGGGAGGCGTACAAGATGGGAGGAGGAGGTACTGACAGCCACCAGTCAGCAAAGGGACCTGGGTAATCATATATGATGCCCTGAAGGTAACCAAACTATGTGAGAAGGCTGTGGGGAGAGCCAGTGGGATGCTAGGGTGAATAAGGAGAGTATCACCAGCAGAAAAAAGGAGGTGGTTATGCCACTGTACAGATCACTTGTGAGACTTCATCTAGAGTACTGTGTCCAGTTCTGGAGGCTGCATCTCAGAAGGACATAGACAAAATAGAGGCAGTACAGAAGGGCAACAAAATGGTGCAAGGACTGCACCAAAAGTAATATGAGGAAAGACTAGAGAACCTCAATATATATTCTGGAGGAGAGGAGAGGAGAGGAGTGGAGAGAAGAGGAGAGGAGAGGAGGAGGGAGGAGAGGGAGGGGGATAGATAGAGACATTCAAGTACATCAGGGGTATAAACAAGGTACAGGAGGATAGCATCTTTCAGAAAAGAAGGTGTACAAGAACAAGGGGCATGATACGAGGCTAGAGGGGTAGGTTCAGGGGCAATGTGAGGAAATACTTCTTCACAGAAAGAGTAGTGGATGCTTGAAACAACCTCCTGTGGAGGTGATGTGGGCAAAAACAGTAAAGGAATTCAAGAATGCATGGGATAGAACATAAGAGTAGTCTCATGTAAGCCCCCCCACTTTGGGCTTTCCTGTTGGAGCACAGCCCTCACGCCCCACCCGATGCCCCCTGTTGGCTGTTGTAGGGCTCAAATCTGAATGCCTCCCATGTTCTGTGGCTATGGCAGAGTTAGATTCGGGACCTCAACCCAAGTTCTGGATAGGGCCGAGGTCCGAGTGGTGTTCCCATGCCTCTGGAGCACAGGGAGGTTGGAGTGGCCCCAGTGAGCTGCAACACAGGGGCAGCTCGGTATAAACAGAAAATATGGTGGCCGTGCACCACAGTGTGCATGCACGGCAGCTTGGTGGGGAATTTAAAGGATTGGCTCCTTTCTGATTTCGACCATGCGGCCCGATGGAAAAGCTATCGTCCCGGCTCCAGAGACAAGAGAGGTCGGGGAACGTTAACATAGGTTGGCTGGAAGGCTTCGTTGCGGGAGGGATGTTGGCAGCCCTAATGAGGGCTAACTATTTGAAATAAAGAGCTGCATTGTTAGAGTCCCAACAGCACAAAGATGGCAGCCCCACAAAAATACAAAACGGGCCAGCTGGGTAGAAAAGAGATCACCTGGGGAGCTGTAGTCAATGAGAGGAAGGCTGCTCATGGGAAATATAAGACTGTTTTTGGCCCTGAAAAGGGTGTGTAGGTCGAGAGGGATTGCAGGGTGGCAGTGAAAGGAGAAACTGCTCTCATTAATACAGTCTGCCTGGCTGTAAACCCTACCTACATCCATCTACCAAGCTGAGTGCAGGAGGAGGAACAGCGGCTGCTGATAAGACTGAATCAGAGTAAGGAAAAGTCAGAATTTTATAGCAGCTCAGATAGTTGGGACTTCTGTTTGAAATGGGAAAGAAGAGATGGGCTGTGGACTTTGAAAACCAACCCCTGCTCCCCGGTGCAGAGATTGTTGGGTGAAGTGAACAGTTCAGCCAGGGGAGAGCCTGCAAGTGTTAAGTAAAGCCACTGTGACAGGACCCAACCCTGCTGGTGAAAGCATCCTCAAGGAGAGGGGCTGTAGGCAGAGACTGTGGAAGCCCTGCTGCCCTGCGCTGGTCCTGAGTGTGGCTAGGCATGCCTCATATGGGTTTTAGGGAACATAAGCAATTTTGGTTCCCTGGACTGAAGAAGATGATAATGCTCCACTGAAGGACAAAACAGGTCTGTCTCTGTGAAGTCTGTATATAAAGGTCTGTAGGCAAGTTGGCAAGGCCAGGCAGGTGAAGATCATTATCGCTCGAGTTGGCCAGTTTGGTTTTCCCACCAGTGGTGCACCACCTCACGAGAACCTCCACAGTACCGTGCAAGCATCTGGCTGTGAACCCCAGTGTGGACTGCAACTATGAGTACCCCGAGCTGTGGCTCTGGGGAGGCTTTTAGTTAGCTAGTCACTTAGGAGTCGGGGTAATCCCTGCACATCGACTTAGAGACATACCAGTGTGCAAGATTATGATTACAAGTCCAAAGCATGTTTCTGTTAACAGGGCCCTGACAGAAACCCGAGCCTGCATCACTGAGCGGTGAGGTACCCACCACACAGGGACAACTGGGTGCACCCAGGGGTGGTGAGAAAGGGTTACTACTGAGGAAGTTATTGACTGCCTACAGTGAATTGCATTTGATATTCTCCTCTTTGTCCCCTCCCCAATAAATAAGGTTACTACTTGCATTTTATTCACTGTCACTGTTTTATTGAAAGAGTGCTGCTGGGGTGTGTGGGACCATAGTGTGAAAACTGTAATTTGTGTGGGGAAAGTATTTTAGGGCAGAGTACTATTTCCTGGGGGTGGTAACTTGTTCTTTATCCACAGGATTCCCTTGACATTACCCAGGTGGAGGCACGAGCCACAGGAGCTGCCACTACGGAACCCAGGCTGGCCTTTCAGAGGTGTGTTCTGAACTACCCTGTGGGTCCCTGAGCAGCCAAGGGGAGTCAAAGCTATTACGCTAGCAATAGGGAAGAGAGGGTAAGCCACAGATCAGCTAGGGTCTGTGGTAATGCATTAGGTAGGGAAAAGGGCAGACTAGGTGGGCCACACGGTCCTATCTGCCGCCACCTTGGTGTATATTTGTAATTTACAAATCAATAGTGGTCCTAAAATATAGAAGGCCCACATATTCTCCCCACAAAAACTTTGCACCATCTCTTTGGAACATCAGTGGAACTGGCCCTTAGAGACTGAAAGGCCCACCACACCTCACTGCAAAATCAAGACAAGGTGCACCCCAGACAATTATTGCCAACTTTCTCAGGTTTAGATTAAGGGAATTGTTATCTATACCACCCTTTGTATCCCTCTTCCCCAGTCACACTGACAATCTACGCATCCTTCATAAGTGAATACCTCAAGTAAAATCTTTCTTTATGCCTGCCTTTTCCTTGTATTTCTCACACCTCGCAGCTTCATTTTCATGCATATGCAGTAGCATGACTAGCACAGTGATGTCACTGATGGATTCTGCTCTCTGCAACACTAGGAAAATAACAGGGGCTAAATGCATGCTGATCTATGGCTGTACCACTCTTTGTTCTGTTACAAACATACAAAATTGCCAGCGGAAAAAGGCCTTATGGTATACCAAGTCTGCTCAACTGTGTAGCTAGCAGCCCTGTTAATAAACATTTTGTCCCAATTTTCTTGTTTGACATCTTTCTTTACTCTTCCTTTTTGTTTGCAGTACTAATCAGTGGTTTTATAAGTAGGAGGCAATGTTGTATTTTCAGCACGGCTCTGTGCACCTAAAACCCTATATATCCTCTTTCACAGTTAAGACGAATGATGGCTTCTTGGGCTCCACTTCTTCTCTTTCATTTTAACTCCTAAAACACTCCAAAAATATAGATCCACAAAAAGGCTCATCTGTTTAGGACAACCACGTGTGGCATTTGTTCCAAATGGTTCCAGCACCAAGAGTAAAGCTAAGCGGCAGAGTCTCACTATTGTCCTGTGAGTGGTGGGTGGGAGGGCATGTGTAAGCATTTAATTCATTCACAAAGTTCAAATAAATTCATAATAGCAGAACCCCTGCCATTCCTTTCAACCAGTTAATGTGACTCTGGGATACCATCCTCAGTGTTGCAAAACACTTGCAATCCTCCTCCCAAGTGCAGTATCAGGTGTCCATTCACTATGCTCCTGCCTCCCCCGACCAGTTGATGCGGTACTGGTATCCAGGACTTGAAATTAGAGCCCATCCCCAGTGCTGCTGTACCCTCAAGTAGTTAATAGCCTGTTAAGAATAAAACACAAACTCACTTGCCTTCTCATGTGTACTAACAGAACTGGCAGAGAATATCACAAGAGTAGGATCCCTTTAAGGCTGAGCCAGGTTTTCTGACAATTCAAACTGCTTCTCACAGAGTAAAAACACATCTGGAGTAGAGGTGCTGCTAAGTCTGTGGTGGGGGGCTCGTTCTCTGTCTTATGACACTAAGGAGGGATCACAGCCAATGGAAGAAGGGAAAAGGATGAATCAGTTATGCAGTACTTCTTAACTCCTGGATGACAGTCTTGGTAAAGTTGTTAGAAACCCAGCTGTAAGTCAGTTTCATTTTGTATACCATAATTTGTCTTGCTCTTAGAGACCTAAAGGGACTTGACACACAAATTGTCACCTTAAAGTCTGTTCTGTCTTGTCAGTTTTGGAAATGACTCCAGGCTTAAAAGTGTGTTGCAAAGTTAGATTTGCCTTGTTCATGTTCATCTTGGACTGGCCTGTGAATTATGCAATGGAGTATTTTAATATATAGAAATAATGCCAAGGGGCTGTATAACGACAATTTTATACACACTACAGGTTTGGGATGCTACATAAACTCTGAGAGTGAAGCTCAAGGGGTTTATAATAACATTCCACACCTAGGGTTTGTGTAAAATTCAAGTTTTCACAGTCCCCAATAGAGTTGTCAGAACTAGTTCTAGAAAGATTCGAACCCTGCTTGAACTCTGGTGTTCGAGTTCTAATTTAGAACTCGAACACCAGAGGGATCATCATAAGGTTCAGATCCAGCATAGACCGTTTCCTTATTGGTGCAGCTCCCAATCGTACACTGCCTGCAGGCTGCCCGCATAACTGTCACTCCTCCCATGGCCTTCCTGTTGCTGCTTCCATGCCCTTACACATGCACAACAACAGCACCTCAGTTTTGGCGCTTCGCTTTCGCCAACAGTTATCTTTTCCACCTCTGCAGCACTTGGTAAAACTGGAAGAGACAATGTGCGTGGTGCTCCCTCACTGATCTGGCATGCTATTAGGAGCAAAGTGGGCTGTTGGGGCTCCGGGGCTGGGATGACACCAATGGCGGCTGTGGATGCAGAGCATTTGACCATTTGAACAGGTGTTCACCGAGAGCTGAGGATGAGAGGATGAGTTGATTGGTGAGCCCTGAGAGATCTGTGGAAGAGCAGCAAGTGAGTGGTGCTACTGCTTGACATAGAAATTACAGTATGTTTTTAAATGTTTTGTGCGGGCTAAATTAATAGAAACATGGAATATGTCAACAAATAAAGATCGCTGCCTTGGTCCACCATGCCTGTGTACAGTATGAAAGTAGAATTTTTAAACTGAAAATATTTATTAGTTTATTTATTTAATATGACATTATAGCAGTTTTCCCAACTCCCAACGGTTTCGCTTTCTGCAGTATAACTTACAAAACCAGTTGCAGCAACACTTTCAGCAGCATTCAGCAGCTTTTAGAGGAGTAAATTCCCTTTACTATACTTTTCAAGACATGTCCAAGGGCTCAAATAGCTTTTAACAGCAAGATGGAACTTATATATTTATGAATTAAGGATTTAATGCATGTTTCAGCTGAAAAAAAAGAGTTCTGTAGGAGTCAAATCAGTGATCATTATTCTAGTGTGGCAGTATTTTCCACTTAGAAAAGAATGCATTTTGAGTCTTCCTACACACTGATAAGAGCTGAAGTTACCTTTACAGCGTTATCGATTCATTACCCCCACCCCAATTAAATATTTTATGGAGTGTAAAAGGTGAGCTGCTGGAATCAATGGCACAGACATCATCTGAGAGTTGGAACCATTCGGAGAACACATTTGGGGTGTTGGGCAGGCACCAGTAGTGCCTGAGAAAAAAATATATTTGGTAAATGAACTGCAAGAAGGGAGGGATTGGGGAAGACACTGGTGGGCCAGGTAGTGGCATAAAGTGAGATGGGAGGTCACTGCTAGAAGTGCCCAACTAGGAAATGTGCAAAAGTACAAGGCAAGGACTGAAATTTGGAAGGGAGCGACTGACTGGTGGAACAGCAATGGTATAAAGCAAGGTGGGATGGGAACTACAGGAGGTCACTACCAGTGCAACTAGTACTGCCTGACTGCCCAAGAAAAATACATTTGTTTTAAATGCAAAGAAAAACAAGGCAGGGATTGGGATTTGGAAAGGACTGGTGGGTCAAACAGCAGTGGCATAAACTGAGGTGGGGAACTGGGAGGGTCGCTGTTGCCTCCTCTCCTAGAAATATTTTGGGACTTGGGAGGAGAGAAAACAATTTATTTATTTAAAAATATCTGTGGCATACTGGCCATCATTCCTGCTGTACTCTTTAACTGCATTGTACCCAGTGTTTGGCGTGTGTGTGCCACCTGGCATTTATTGTGTGGTATTTTGAAAGTAAACATCCATGTGCCAAAGCCCCACACCTTATTCCCCGATTAACAGTTTGCTTAATGAATGTAATTTTACCTTAGTGACATCTTATGGTTTTGTACTTTATCTGGTTGATCCTGTCACAAGTACCAAAAACAAAAGTCCCTGCTTCTGGCATATTGAACTGAGTTCCAATAGAGGCCGCCCACAACCTCTCAAGTCTGACTGTTGACATACGAACCAGGGAGCAGCCACAGGAGAGTGTATAGTACAGCTCTATGGCCTAAGATATACAGTTCTGGGTATTATACTGTGACCAGGTATAGATCAACAGTGACAGCCAACTATACTGGCAGAAGGGACAGCAGGATCAAACAGATAAAGTACAAAACCATAAGAAGCCACTGAGGCAAATTACTTAAGCGATCCTGCTAATTGGGAGCGGCTCCACACTGAGGTATGGGGCTTTGGCACATGCTTGTTTCTCTTTAAGTAAATCACAGAAATATTTTGAGTGACAGGACTCGAGGAGGAGAAAAATCCTTATTTATTTAAAAGTATCTGTGACTCCACGTGGCATATTGGGCATCATTTCTGCTGTGCTCCTTTGACTGCACTGTACCTATTGTGTGACAAGGTGAATGCTGGTGATGATATAATCTTCAAGTGAATAAATAAATGTAGTTTATTGATTTTTTGCACTCAGAAACTCTAATCCAGTTGCAGTAGGAAAACTTTCAACATATTGGAGGGTGGGTGACCCTGTTAGCACCTGTAAGTGGCTTGCTATAAAAAGAAAAAACCACAGATAAACCTAGTTATAGTCATGTCAAATTCACACACAGTATCATTTCTCTTTCCCTTATATTGAACAGATTTATTTTTGTTCACAATTTTATGAAAAGTATTTCACTATTATCTTCACTTTTACAACCCAATTAAAAAATAGGGTTCAAGTTCTAAAAGTTCTAAAAGATTAGAACCCTAGAACTTTTCAAAAGTTCTAGACTAGAACCAGAACCCAGAACTTCAGTGGGTTCTGACAACCCTAGTCCCCAGGGCTTTGTTTTATATAACTGCTGGGCTACTTTTTCCATCAGCCCCCTCCCCCACACCTGCAGCATGAGCTCTGTATGGGCAGCTAATGAAATGCCAGTTAAATGGATTTCACACTGTCACTGTGTCAGGGTGATGTAATCTTAGAACTCTTGCTGCAGCATAAGCCACATTTGTGCTAGCTCTAGGGATGTTAACTTTAGAATGTTCAGTCAGTCCTGAGTAGGAGTTCCAGGAGAGGCTGCAGCTTGCTGTGCAGCTCCTCACCTAGCTCTGACAGAGAGCTACCTTTTTTTTGGGTATTTTGTTCTCACTCTAGAAGAAGAACATAGAAGACAGTGATTGAGCGGTGGAGACCTTGCCAAGTGGGGTTTCTTTGCCCCCCCCAGGAGGGATCGTCAGGGTTCAGAGGCAATCCCCTCACCCAGTCTGTCTGAGTGAAGCTGCCTGTGACAACTTCAGAAACTGTGACTACTTTTGTGAAAGCCCAGGAGGGGCACCTGCATTCCTTTTGGTGGATTTTCTCTGAAAAAGGGACCTTGTCACCCAGACTATTTCTGTTTTAAAAGTGTCTGCTTAAGTTGGAGTCTAATGAGAGACTGTCCAAGTACAGAACTTTTAACTTTCTGACACCTCAGAGGTGTGACATGTAGTATGTTAAGTGTAAAAACATTTCAAGATAGCATCTACACGTTTCTGTGAGGTGTTATTAACCAGATGAATGGCCAAATATAAACTTGGAAGAAAGGTGGAGACCCCATCTGGAGTAACCAGTTTACCTCACTGGGTTCAGTTTGAGCACCAGTTCAATTTTCAGTCAGTGCATTTGGCCAGTGCCTGATGGAAATAATTACCCAGACGTGGGCTTTGGGATTTTCTGTGAGCCTGTATGTGCTCTTTGGTGATTGTGTGTGTCACTAATATTCCTCATGAAATATGGGAAAGTGTCCTAGTACTGGCATGCCTAGTCAATGAGAAAGTTCCCTGTACTGGCCGGGAGCAAAATGAAGTTGAGAGGAAATGTACCAGTAACTAGCCATGTGTGCCAATCTCCAATTTCAAAACGTTTCACTGTGTGTATTCAGTATGACTATGTTAAATGGGAAGTTCAGGAATGTCTGCACCTCAGTAATCTGCATTACCAGTATGAGTAACCCTGTGGGGTCTGTCTTTGCTTAGTGATTATTCTCTGTGTATGTGAATAAAAGCCACACTCTAGAATCCCAACCTGGTTTGGACAGTATTGTTATTGATTCCACTGTGTCTGGATTTACTTGGGTGCCCCTGTCCAGAAGTACAAACCTAGCACAATTAGAGACAAACGTTTTCTCCAGGGACCTAGGTTGGTGGCCATGGTAAATGGTCCCGCCAGGTAGTTGCCACACTTTGAGCTGCCTGTCTGTATGTAGAGCTTAGAGAAAGATGTGTAAATAAACTGTTGTGTAAACCCCACCCTCTCTTTTGCCCCTAGACACTATCTGGTGAGGAGGAGCAGCCTGCTAGTTAAACCGTGGGTTGGGCGGTGGGGGTTACACTTTGTTTTATTAAACTGCTGGGCTACTTTTTTTCAATAAGCCCCACCCCCAACACCTGCAGCATGAGCTCCATACGGGCTGGCAGTTGAAAGTGCCCTCTCACTTTCACTTTCCAACCGGTACTTGCAGCAGAGTGGGCACATGGGCTCTTAGGAAATGTAGTATGAATGACATTATAATCAGCTGGTTATAATGACAAATTATAACTGGGTTTCCTTATAGGAAAAACAGAGCCCAGTTATTATATATGGGGTGGTCTGTTTAACAAGATTTTACACATACCTGAGAGTGAAGCATGAAGGCTTTTGAGATCATTACACACTGAGGGTGTGTGAAAAATCCACATAACACAAACCTTGCACAGGCATTATTTATTATAATTACGGTGTAAGAGAGTGATTGCCACAGGTACTGGAGCAGGTCTGTGACACACACGCACACACACACACACACGCATGCACCGCACACACACACACACACACTATCTCTCTGCCTGTCTCCTCTCAGTACAGGCATTTTATCCCTTACTTTAGTTTCTTTTTAATTGCACTGCAAACTGCAAAGTTAATAGTCAGCCATGGTTCGTTCCTGAGTGCAGCTGCTGTCTTGCCTTGCTTGAAGGGTACGAATCGACAGGATCAGCCAGATAGTTTTTTAACTTATCAAGGCAGGATCAACCAGATAAATGATGTAAAACATTAAAACTTACCTACATGACACAGAAAGGTGAAGGATCAGTGCAGTTTGTCAGTTACAGGAAAACAGAGATGCCATGTTTTTCTGTTGTTTAGCCCCACACAGAGTAGCAGTGAATGACGTGGCATGCTACAAATGACTGACTGTCGAGGACACTGCTATGGAAGAAAAGTTTTAGAATGCCGAATAACCATTTTTCCAGTTATTACTACGTTTTAAAGATCTCTTAATCAGTGATAAAGAAGGCCACCAGTAACTATATATAAACATCGCTGTTCAGCTGCAGTCCAGTTGGGATGGCGTCGCTCTGCAATCAACGCTGCTGGAAAGTTTCCTTTTTTTTGTTAAAGGTTTAATCAAGGATCAAGAGCTTAATTTAGGATGCAAAAAGTCTAATGATGAGATGTGAGTTTGTTTTGTTTAAATTTACTTACTGCCGAGTTCTAGTGGCTAGTCTGATGCTGAGGAAGGGAAGCGTGTCAATCAATCAATCAATTTTTATTTTATACTGGAGAGTATGTGAGCAGAAATGCCCATTTTCACAAATGACCAGTTTTGACAAAACAAGTAAAAATCATACAGTTATACAAGAGTTCAGATAAAATAAGAACATAAACAAACATAAAATGTGATAAATAATCAAGTAACACACATGTACAGGTATACAAAGGTGAACATTTTCTGAGGAGGAAAAGCAATGATTGAAATAGAATAAAATGTAAGCAAGCATCAGCCAATCACAGAACAGGGAACTATAAATTGAACCCGCAGAGGACGGAACTTGAAATGAGACTGAATGGAGGTCAGGGATAAGGAAAATAAATTGAAGGACTGCCTTCACAGCAGGAGAGTGATAAGGAGGAAAAAGGTGGGGATGGGTAGGAGGAGGAAAAGGGAATAAAAAATGGGGCTGGGCACACAATTACAAATCATGCATTCAGTGAGGCAGCTGGCTTAGGCATGAACATACAGTTGATTTAACAAGGTCGTTTTGAGAGAAACATTTGTAACCTCCCACTGACCCCCTTGTTTCTGCTAAGCAGGGCTGCTCCTCTCACATCTAGGCGCCTCGAGAGGGGTGGGGGTAGTCACTAGAAATATCTTGCAAAACTCTGTGGACCCATTACTTCTACTACTGAGCCTGCCATCCTTCAGACAGGCAAACCAAGTGTGGCAACACCTGGCTCACACCTGGGGGGACCATTTAGCATGGCCAACAACCTGGGTCCTTGGGAGAAAACGTTTGGTCAGCATTATGCTAGGTTTGTACTTCTGGTCAGGGGCACCTAAGTAAATCCAGACACTGGAAGCAATAACTGAAATGTCCAAACCAGGGTGGGATTCTAGAATGTGGCTTTTATTCACATAACACAGAGAATAACAAAGCAAAGATGGACCCCACAGGGCTACACTCGCTGGTAATGCAGATTACTGAGGTACAGAGCACACTTCTTCCTACAATCCTCAGGTTCTGAATGGATCTGGGCACACACGGCCTGAACTGGTACACTTCTCTTCTATTCCTGACATGGCACCCCAGCCAGTACTAGGAAACTTTTCATATAGCATGGAGGTTGATGGTGGCTCCCTAAACCATCCATGAGCACTTTCGGCTCTCAGGGAAAATCTACAATCCCACATCTGGGTGCTTTCCTCAGACACTGGCCAAGTGCCTGAGAGAAAACCATAGGTGCCCAAACTGAACCTGGAGGTAAACCTGGTTATTCAGATGGGGTCTCCCACCTTTTGCTCCCAAATCTCTACTCGGCCATTCATTTGGTTACAACACCTTTCTTCAAAACACTGTTTGTAGATGCTCTCGAAATGTTTTACACATTTAACATTCTACATCACTCTGAGGTGCTCTGACTTTAAAAGTACTGTAAGTGGCTATATCTTTACCCTTGACCCCCACTGTTGCAGATGCGTCTAAGTCATACACAGACTAAAGTTCTGTACTTGGCAAGTCTCTCTTTGACCCCACAGTAGACAGACACTTTTACTTCAAACTCTATCTCAGTGAACACAGTCTCTTTTTAGAGCAAACTCACAGGGTATGCAGGTGCCTAGGCTTCTTCCAAAATGTCTCAGGTATCACAGAACAAAACGACTCTTAGGCAGCCTCTCCCTTTCCAGACTGGACCAAGGTTAACCCTGAATTCCTGAATTCCCCATCCCTCTAGGGATGGGGCACTGGAACAACTTCTAGGAATGGTCTCTACCACTTCCTTCTACAGTTCTTCTGTGTTCCTCTCTAGGGTGAGAACACACAACCCCTTTTCTGAAGTAGCTCTATATCAGAGCTAGGCTCTGAGGAGCTGCACTCTACAGCACTCCTCACTCTCCTGAGTCCCCCACAGACTACTCTCTGAAAACTGAATTGAATTCCCCAATGTTCTACTAACCCCTGCAGCTAGCATTCCACTGTGGCTTATGCTGCTGCGTGAATTCTAAGGTGACATCATCACTCCAGCTCAGCTGAAGCTGGAAACAGAGTGAGACAGTGTGAAACCCATTTCACTAGCATCTCACAAGCTGCCTACTCCTGCCTGCCACTGATTTTAAATGGGATTCTAGTAACCCCTAGAACAAGGGGGTTACACAATGAAGGAGTTTATGGAGCTACAGTGTCGGCTGAGGCAAGCATGGAGAGATGGAAACCCAGCCGCATGTTTGCTGTTATAACCAGCTGGTTATAATGGAAATTATAACTGGGTTTCCTATGGAAAAACCTCCCAGTTATTATATTCCATTTATACATCTGATACAGATACTCAAAGCCTGCAGTGTTCTAAAGTTTTGCATTTATACTTTCTTTACTGTAAGCCTTATGCCTAGTAAATCTGATGTAAGCTGTACTTCATGAGAATGTGTGCTTCCTCCCATTGCCAAAGATCGTATACATGCACATAATTTATTTTAATAAATGTATATAATTACTGGTGACCCCTTTTATGCATGTGTGGGTGCCACTTTCAAATGCCATAATAACCAAGCTGCCTGGTTATTACGGCATTCTGAGTCAAATTCCCACACAGTTGTGTGCGCATCACCACGGGCACTGTCTCAAGAAGCTTTTTCAACACTTATGATTGTCATCTATCGGCAGCAACTAACTATCAAGTCAGGCACCATCCTTCACTTCGTATCAAGCGGCACCAGGAGTTCTCTGTAAAATAAAATGGCAAGTTGTTTCTCCTCAGCAACTGAAGAGGATAGGCAGCAGTTCATAGCTCAGCAAGAAAATGTAAACACCACTCGGAAAACAGGTAGTGACCTGAAATTATTGAATCAATTCCTCAGCCAGAAAAACAAACTAAGAAACCTGGCTGAAATTCCCCAAAGAGCTTGACACACTGTTAGCAGAGTTTACATTTGTGTAAAAAGGGACGCTCGGAGTTTGAGCCCAGTACTATAAGAGGCATCTTAGCAAGCATTGACAGGCATCTGCACTCCTTAGTCTCAATCTTTCAAAGTGATGAAACACAGTTCCAAGGGACCAAGAAAACACTGAGGGCAAAACAAGATACCTTAAAAAACTGAGTAAGGGCAACAGGCCCCTCACAGCACAGACTCTCAGTGCTGAAGACATCAACCTTCTCTATACTACTGAAACCTTTTCCATAAAAACTCCAACTGGCTTGATAAACTTTCTGTTTTCAAATCAGACTGCATTTGTGTTCTGAACAAAGGCGCCAATATGATTTAAGCTGGGGTGACATCACAGAGGTAAAGATTCAGAAGGCCACTGCTACCTACAGTATATAGAGCGGCAAACAAAGACTAGAACAGGGAAATCATCCATGATGTTAGACCAGTTTGCCACAGGCTCTGTGAAAACTCATCAATGCCAGATCAAAACACACTTCTGGCATATGAAGCATATAAAGCAAACAAGCCCCAGAGCACTCTCACAGATGAAAGCGCATTCTGCCTCACACAAATATAAATTTCAAACCAGGGCAATCGTTGTGGTATAGAAATATGAAAATTGGAATGAACAAACTACAGAAATGATGTCCAGAATGAAGCAATTAGCTGGCATCCCACAAGAAAAATGTATAACAAACCATAGTACCCGTAAGCAGCAATTCAAGCAACTAATAGATGCCAATATATCACCAACAGAGGTTCAGCAGATCTCGGTCACAAAAACATAAAAGCATAAATAACTACTCAGTACTGAGCAAGAGAAAAACAACTGCAGCTCTCCAACATTTTCAGTCAGGTGCCAAATAACTCTGCAGCCCCAAGTACTTCAAAAAGCCTCAAGGAAATCCAGACCCCAGCAAGTTCTCCACAAAGCCATCCCACTGAAAGAACTGTAAATTCATCAACAGTTTCCTCTGAACTAGAAACTGGCAGCCTGCAAACATTGTTTGGGCCCAACTGTGTCATCAACCAGGAGTGTCCATAAACATCAACCTCTACCACTCTACTACTAAAGAAGATGTCCTCTGGTGACTGTCTGACACAGACTCAGACTGATGGCCACATTTAGATAAGTCTGATTCCACAACCACATAAATCTACTAATAACATCAAGTTCAATTACAGAATAGCCTTTTTCAAATATTAGTAGTTTTGCAAAAACAATATTATGAAATGTAATTTTCAGACACGCACTAATTGTTTTTTCAGCTTGCAGACAACCTCTGAAAACTGTTACCTGGCCCTGAAATGGTGCTGCAACAAGAAGAAACACCAGGAATACCCAGCAACAGACTTTCGGGGTGTGATGACCTCATAAGCCTGTCGAACTTTGCTCTCGAGGTTTATGGGTCATCACACTCCTCGAGTAATACAAAATTCCATAACACACAGTTGCATAACCATTGTTCTCTATATCTCCAAATATTTATTATGTTCAGATGATGAGGCAACATTTTCTTTTGAAAGCAAAAGCACAAGTCTTACAGTGTTTTGTCATGTCCATTGCTAGTTTGGCCAATAAAAGCAGGCACAATGCACACACAAAACTAAGCTGATCAAATTCAAGATGATCCATGTCATCATGGAGGATTAAGTGCCTTAAGCTTTCCTCTCCTTCTATAATTAATTCCATTTCACCCCAGGCTACTACAGCTTGAACAGTCATAGCCCACCTCCCCATCTCCTTGTAGCTTTACTAACTAAAGCCTAATCTCTGTACCCTACCAGCTCATCCCTCCCCTCCGCCTATTCTCATCCTTTTCTCCTGCCATTTAACCTCTGTATTTAAACTTCTTTGTCTTCTCTCACCCCACCTCCACTGATTTACTTCTTTGTTAAGTAACACTTCTCTCACCCCGCCCTGCTGACAGCGTGCACATGTCCCGGCCCCCTAGTCTGATCTCCTGTAACCAGTGTCTTTCTCTCTTTCCTTGCCTCCCTAGGGCTCCACGCCTGAATAGGCGCACCCACCAGCCAGTGGCGCTCAACAGCCGCAACTTCAGGCCGCCACACCGACTCACCGATAGTCCACTGCCCACCCTCCTGGAACTGTGAGCGGATCCCCATGAAGGTACATCCGCCAACTCAAGCGTGGAACTAGGCACTGCGCTACAACCTGATTGGTGCAACATTCCTCCTGCGACCCGTGCTTGGACTGGCTGTCTTATTGGTGCACCTTCTAGCAGTTCTCTAGGCTGCCTAACATCTCGGATCAAAGCTAAATTTGGGGCTGAATTTATTGTCTTTTTCTTCCCACCCTCCCAACTCCTCCTAGGCCACCATTAAATACACACTCGCCCCTTCCACCTGGGGCTGTGTCACATATTGGCTAACGTCTCCAGCGGAAACCCCACCCCTCTTGTCTGTGCAGACCTTACAGACTACAGCTTGGAAGCCAATTTAAGGGACAATCTCTGGCCTTACTGTGATCCTATCAACCACAAAAACATGACATCTGCAGCCTTGGGACACTTGATATTAATAGCTATGACATTATCACTCTCTGCTTGTTGCCCTGTGGTGACAACTAAACAAACACCTCACCAGACTGGGCCACCAAGCTCCATGTACTATACAAAGGCATGACCACAGGAAGCTGCACCCTCAATGTCCTGGCCTGCTGCACACTAATCTGGCACCTTGGCTACCTCATGATGTTTCAAGTGCATAGCACACCTGAGTGCCGTCCTCTACTGATAACAGTCCCCATCACTACTGCGGCCCCAGACCCATAGTGCCGTGAGGAGCAAATGCCTAACAGTTAAGCTAGCTTGGAAAAAGCTTTTAACCTACCTCCTCAGAATTCTACTAATGCTGCTTCTGATCTCTGGCAATGTCCATCAAAATCCGGGACCACCTGGGTGTCTCCACACCCTGTAAACAGGAAGGAGGGGTTACTCATGCTGGCATCTATCAATGTCTGTAGCCTCCTCAGTAAACTTGATAGCCTCCAAACCAGGGTACAACAACACAATCTGGACATCCTCTCTGTTCTCAAAACATGGTTAAATCCTAAAATACCTGGCGTCACATTCGCTATCCCTGGATAATCTATCTTCAGGCAGGACAGAATCACAAAGTGAGGAGGGGCTGTATTATCTACCTGAGGGATAGCATTATGGCCCGTGCCCTTCTACCTTCCGACCATGGAACCTCTTCACAGATCCTCACCATAAAAAGTCCTCCTTAGGGCACATAATAAAGAGCTTACCATAGCTTCAGTTTTACCACCAAAGGACCAGGCCACTTGCTTCACCAGAATCATGGATTACCTTGGGGACTCCGTCATAACTCAGAAACTATAATACTGGGTGACTTCAATATAAATTGGCTTCCATACAAGGGTCCAGCTCCTACAAGGATGCTGTCATGGCACAACATCTCTCACAAATGGTACCCACTACCAGGTGCAACTACAGAAATGGGTCCCAGACACTACTTGCCTGATACACTGGCAAATCGCCTCAAGCGAGTCTCTAAGGTCTCAGTTCTCCCTGACACTATAGCGACCACTCTCCTGTAATCTGTACCTGGACTAACAAATTCATCAAGCCCTCCTAAAATAATTTACTCCAGGGTATTAAAGCAGAGGGCAACTTGAAATGCTCAAAGCACATCTGCACAATCTGGACTGGTCTACACTTGACTTAGCCAATGATACTGACCAAGCTCTGGACTTATTCATCAACCACTTTTCTGTAGCCTACAATATCTATGCACCGGTGAAAAAGACAAAGTTAAAAGGAAAGCCCAACCATGGATAACCACTGAGCTAACTACTCATCTTAAACAAAGGGATCATCTCTGGCACTGCACTCAAGCCACTGCTAAGCAGGAGACATTCAAAATTCAAAGCAGCTAAGAATGACTGCACTCGAGCAATACGGAATGCCAAAGCAAACACTAGGAAGCATTCACCAATACCTGGGGATGGGAAAACATTTTGGAATAACATGAAAATCTCACTGGAAAGGACCCTAAGAGTCCACCCACAATGCTCAATATCAATGGTACACAACGTCCGACTTTGTTACAATTTCCAACATGTTTAATAATGCATTCTCTAATCTGGGCAGTGTCCTCTCACCTGACTTCTTCTGATGCCCCTACCACAAGTGACCACTCTGAACAAGGCACCCCATCTTCACACAGCACCAAAATTCTACTCAAGGAGATCCCAGTGCACCTAGCCAGAAAATACATTTTGAAAGCCATCAACAGTATTGGTTGCAGTGGTGACTCTCGATATGAAACTGATTGCACTGGTCTTAGAAGAATCCTAGAACCCTTGGCAAAGATATTCAATTCATCACTCAGGACTGCCCAATTCCTAGCCATATGGAAGCAGGCAACTATTACACTGGTTCGCAAAAGTGGAGATAGGGCACTGCACACTAACTACAGGCCTATCTCCATCCTCCCTCCCTTATCAAAGCTCTTGGTGAATAGTCCCAGACCAGCTAGTCGAGTACCTTGAAAAATGAAATCAATGCCCAGAACAACATGGCTTTAGAAAAGGGCATGCACACCACCACTGCACTAGATGGAATTTGTAGGGTTCATCCACGCCTCCTGGACCAAGGAAACTGCGTGGGGACTGTGTTCATTGATCAACTAAAGCCTTTGACACCATAAATCATCCACTCCTACTCAGGCAATTATCAAATATCAGTCTCTCCAAAGATGCATTGCCCTGGTTTGCAGTTACCTCAGAGATAGGGTCCAACATGTTAGGATCACCAGTGTCATCGCCAATGGAAGCTCAGTCCTCTCAGGAGTCCATCAGGGGTCCATTCTGGGACCACTGCTCTTCAGTCTCTTCCTGAACAGCCTTCCTAGCATCTGCCACCAGAGCGATACTGCTCATGAGCGATGCTGTCATATATACAAATCACCATGACACTAATCTCCTGGAGGGGCAGCTGCGTGACTTCAAGCATGTTGAGGACTGGTTCAGCTCACACAAACTGTCCTGAACTATAGCAAAACAAAAGTAATGTCTTTCTGCAATACTCAAAGCAAGCATAACTCTCAACCCTTCATGATCAGGAACTGAGCAGGGTCTACACTTGAGACCAGTTACAGAGTTTAAGTACCTTGGCGTCACCCTGGACAGATCCCTGTCCTTTGCATAGCACATTGACAATGTTGCAAAGGCCACGAATATATGGATAGGCCTTCTCCACAGGCACAAACATTGCATGACAGCTGATGCCCTTAGACTGGTGATTAACAACCCTGTCACTTCTGTCATTGACTATGGCATAGCCATCTACAGCTCAGCTTCCCTACTTCCCTTCTCGCAGGATATCGATGGCACTTAACAAATCCTGCCAACTCCTAACAGGAGCTGCCTGTTCAACACACACCTGTGATCTGTATGCCCAGGCTGGTGGCTACCACTCCTCAGCAGAATCCAATACCAGACCTGCCTGGTAACCAACAGGGTTCTCCTCGGGTTCTTGCTGCCAGGTGTTGATAAGCTTCTTACTGTATACAACAGCACCCAACATACCAGAAATGCACAACACCAAATCTACCAGGTCCCCAGATGCCAAATCACTATGGGTCAGAGGTCTTTCATCTACAGAGACCCTCATGGTATAACCCGCTCAACAAGAAACACTTACTGTTGCTATGGCATGCACCTTCAGAAGCAACTCCGACAGCACCTTATATCAACCAGTCAGTTTGATTATTTCCACTAAGAGGATCACCTCTCCTCCCTTGCTGGCCCAAGCTGTCCCAAACCTCCCTAGAGTTGCAATACTTTGGCTCCTGCTTCCTCCTCTTACATCCCTCTCTCCCTCCTGTGCCTCCTCTCCATGTCCACCCCCTCTTCCTTTGGCACTTCTTGGATGTGGGTCCCCTCTACTACTATCAGACATGCATCTCTACCACCTCCCCTTAGACAATGGCTCCTCAGCCAGCCTACTATTTTCTGCACCCACTTACCCTCTCCTCACTAACTCCATTGCTCAGGTGTTATTTTCACCTGTTAACCTGCATTTATCTTGATGTTGTTGTCTTTCTCCAGGTAGGAATGTATCCCTTAGCCTAGCCTTTGCCGTACTTCAAGTCTGTCAATCATTGTCAACCTTTGTATATATGTTTACCCTCCATCCTCTGACGTGGAACCTTTGTAAATGAACAGTTCCTGCTCAAGGTCTTTGTAATCCTAGAGTTTAATAAATAAATAAAAAATAAATACATTTCATGATTGTTTTCCTTGAGGAAAAGGTTCAATTTTGTACTACCTGGATGAGAGACCATCTTTAAAGGCCAGCTTGTGCCATTCATGGAGAGAATAGAAATATTTGGATGAGTGGGCAGTATCTGACTGACAATATTCCCTTTTCCAGAACTATAACCACATCAGAGAAGCCACAATCCATGCTCTGGGCACATTTAGTTCTGCACAGCTCAGACAGGGCAACCATATGAGGTCCAGAGAGTTTTTTTTTCAAGATGTTACTTTATGCTTTCTTTACTTCTCTTGCTTGTGTAACCATGCCCCCCTGCAGGGTGTGAACATATTCTTTGCATTTTAGGTCCTTTTTGGTCCAGTAATAAAATAATTAATTCCCCTCTTTCACACTGGCGGGGCCTCTGCGGAGTCAGAGGTCACTGATGGTGCATGAGGATATAAGTTGGGGGTTGGCACCAGGAGGGAGAGCCCGGCAGTAGAAGGGGTCCGGTGGAGAGTTGCAGTACAGCGGGTGTCTGCCCACTCTGGGGGATCAGGGTTTTCCATACTTTCGGTGACTGAGAGTTCGATGAGTGACATGGCAGTGGCTGTCAGCCTGGTCCATGTGGTGATCCATGGTATGGGTCCTCCAAATGCCCCGCAATGTAGAAAGAGATCCATGGCCTGAGAAAAGGAGGTCATAGAGCACAGATTTGTGAGCCCTGAGAGAATGGTGCTGCCCATTTGTCACCCTGTTGAGAGTGAGTGAGAGGGAGACCAGAGGGTCACCTATGCAGATGATGTGGGTTACAACTGTGCCCATATGTCTGCAGAAGAACCATGGAGCCAGAAGAGAGGCCAAGGGAAGCAGGGTGGGATCCATAGCCCCAGGTTAAGATGCAACCCAGTTTCTGGCAGCCTCAGTGGGGATGTTTGTCTGTGAGTTTGGGTGAAGTCACTCACCAAGGCCCAAGTTCTGTGAGGAAGTATGCAGAGAGAGAGAGAGGGCAACCCGAGTCTTAATGCCAACTCAGCTGTGGCAGCTGCAGCGGGGATGTCTACCCTGAAGACAAGGATGGAGTCACCTGCCATGGCCTACCTTTTGTGCAAAGTCTGGGAGAAGAGTGGTAAAATAGAAACATATAATCTGATGGCAGATAAGAACCACTTGGCCCACCTAGTCTGCCCATTTCCCTACCTAACAGATAAACTGCAGATCCTAGTTAACTAACAGCCTACTTCCTCCTACCCCCACTAGAATTACATTATGTCTGTCCCATGCATTCTTGAATTTTCCCCAGTTTTGACTCTCGACCCTCCTCAGGAAGGCTGTTCGTACATCTACAACCCTCCTGTGAAGAAATACTTCCTCACATTACCTCTGAGCAGTCCCCCGTCTTCAAATTGACGCCCCTTGTTCTTGCATCTCTTTTTCTGAAAGATGCTACCCTCTTGAACTTTGTTGATTCCCTTGAGGTATTTGAAAGTTTCTATCATGCCCCCTCCCTCCTTTCCTCGAGGCTATACATCATAAGCTCCTTTAGTCTTTCTTCATATGTTTTCTGGTGCAGACCCTGCCATTTTGGTGCCCTCCTCTGGACAGCCTCCACCCTGTCTATGTCTTTGCAGAGATGGGGTCTCCAGAACTGTACACAGTACTCAGATGTGGTCTTACCAACTGTCTGTACAGAGGACCAACAACTTCCTGTTTTCTGCTGGTGATGTCTCTCCCAATGCATCCCAGTATCCTCCAGCATTCTTACTGCCTTCTCACATTGCTTGCCCATCTTTATGTCGTCCGATATGACTATCCCAGGTCCCTTTCTATTTTTGTTTTGTCAGTATCTCACCCCATTGTGTCACTCTTCCCCTGGGTTTTGTTTCCCGGGTGCATTACTTTTGCACTTCTTTGCGTTGAAACTAAGATGCCATACATTTGACCATTCCTCCAACCTTGCCAAGTCCTTTTCATCCTTTCCACCCCACCTTGCCTATCAACCCTGTTGCAGATCTTTGTGTCATCTGCAAAGAGACATACTTTTCCTTCCAGTGCCTCTGCAAAGTCACTTATAAAGACATTAAAAGGAGAGCCCCAATATTGAACCCTGTGGTACCTCACTAGTAACCCCCTTCTTCACTGTGGACTCCATTTACTACTACCCACTGTGTCCTGTTGTCCAGCCAGTGTTTTGCAGGCTACCACCCTGGGACCCACTTCCAGGCTGGCTAATTTGTTTATTAATCTTTTGTGTGGGACTGTGTCAAATGCCTTGCTAAAGTCTAGGTAGGCCATGTCATAGCCCCTCCCTGGTCTACTGCTTTGGTCACCCAGACAAAGAAATCAATTAGATTTGTCTGACATGACCTTCCATGGTGCCTTGGTCCTGTGCCCCACTGGGCTCTAGGTATTCAACAATTCTTTCCTTCAAGTGATTATATCATTTCCCTACCACTGAGGTCAAACTGACAGGTCTATAATTTCCTGCCTCTGTCTTGCTCCCACTTTTGTGAAAGGGAATCATATCCGCTTCCTCCAGTCCTCAGGTAACACATCATCATCCATGATTTATTAAAAGGGTAGTCAGTGGTGTTACTAGTTCTTCCATTAGTTCTTTTAGAATTCTGGGGTGAATCCATCAGGCCTCATTGTTTTATCCACCTTCAGGTTTAAGAACCCTTTCTTCTGTGAAAGGGCATATCAACGCCCCTATCCAGAGTGCTTCTAATGACTGGATTAGGTATCTCCCCTGCTCTTCCACTATGAATACCTAGCAGAAGTATTCATTCAGTATAGTGGGAGGTGTGTAGCTATAATGCTTCACTCCATGGGTAATGGGATACTGCTAAGACAGTTTGTTGAATGGTTCCCCTTATAGGACTAAGTCAGTGTTGATTTTCAAAACTGGGGGCAAAATACTCCACTCAGGCTGTTGTAAAATTTCTCAGCGTTCTTTATTTATTTTGTTAATTGCCTTGACGTTTTGCATTCTTGTGCTTTTCCAAGGGCTTTTCATATATTCTGTAGGAATAATAGATTAATATTGTTTATAAATCTTTCATTTTTAGATTCCATTTCTTTTCATTATTCTTCTATTAAGGTTTTCTATTATACTTCATCACCACTGTGCTTCTTTCCAATGCTACTTATAGACACTCTGTACTCTATTCACTCTTATAACTAAAACTTTACAAAATAATATACAGTAATAAATAATATGTACCCTGTATTAGTGCTTTGTTTCCACACTGGCCAGCGCTTTTACTTCTGCCTTGCCTGTTCTACTGATTCTTCATGGCAAGGAAGTGCACCAAACTTGTGTCTTAACTATAATAATATAAACAATATGTGAAAATGCATTTAACAACCTTATTTAGGAGTTATTTTCAATACAATAATCAAACAACTCTCCTTATTGCTACCTTTTCTGTTATAACAGTGTACCATTTTAAAATATCTTAATTGGCTACATTTTACCTTTTGCAGCTTTATCTTTCAGCTCAGCATGCTCAGTTTCCTTTGTTCTATGTCTTCCTTGCATTTTAGGTTCTGTTTTTAAAACATTTAAAGTTTTAATACAATCAAATTTCTTGGTAACTGTTTAAACTTCTACAATGTGTCTTTACCTGTATAACTGGTTTTAACTCTTTTTACTCTCTTTTGTGCTGAGACGTTGTTTCCAACTCCTTATTTCTTTATTTTTTATTTTATTGTCAGTCCCTAAAGAGAATCAATCCTTTCAGTATCCTTCAATATTTTATTTTTTCAGTCCTATTAATCTTCAATTCAGTATCCCTGCTTTTCACTGTTGCTCTACCCAACCACCTCCCTCTTTATTCAGCTTCAGTATCCCTGCCTTAGTCTTTCTTTGCTCCCTAATGTACCTATAAAAGTGTTATTCCCCTTCTTAACTAGGTTGGCTATCTTTTCCTCTGTTTGGGCCTTTGCTATTCTGACTGACTTCCCTATTTTCTTCTGCTTTAACTGGTACAGTTCTCTGTCATACTCCTTCTGTGTTTCCTTATACTTCCTGAATGCTATCTTTTCTCTTAACCTTCCCGACACTTCTTTTGAGAACCATAGTGTTTCTTTCTTTCATTTTATTTGTTTATTTGCTTCACACAAAGGCTTGTTGCCTCTGTGATGGTGGTTTTCATGTTTCCCATTGTTGCTCCACCCCACCTTCTTGCCTGTTTGCTAGTACTTTTCTGAGGCACTCTCCCATTTGACAAAATCAGCCCTTCTGAAGTCCAGTACCTTTACTTTTGTATGGCTTGACTCTACAACTAAGTTTATCATGAACCACACTGTTTGGTGGTCGGCTTGTTCCCCAGATGGCTACCCACTTCAAGACTGAGATCCTTTCTCTGTCCGCATTTGAGAGTACCAGGTCTAAGACTGCTCCATCCTGAGTAGGTTCTAAAACTATCTGTCTGAGGCATGCCCCTGTAGAGCATCAAGAATGGCTCTGCTCTTGGATGTGGCTGCAGCAAAGGTGCTCCAGTTAACATCTGGCGTATTCTGTTTCCCATCAGCAATATCTCCCCTTTCTCTGCCATTCTAGGATACCTTCTATCATTTTCTTGTCCATTTCCTCCCCTGAGACAGGGGTCTGTATACTAACCCATCTGCAGATTGTCATGCCACTTCCAGTTTCAGGGTGCCCACAATGCTTCCTCTCCTCTCTGTTTACCCTTAGTTCCGTTGCTTGATTCCTTCCATATATATGAGAGCTACTCCTCCTCCTCTTTTCCCTCCTGTCCCTCCTGTAAATTGTGTACCCTGGTGTTGACATCCCAGTCATGGTTCTCTGTGTACCATGTTTCTGTGACTGCCATGATATCCAGGCATCCCTCTTCCATCAACGCCATCATTTTGGGAGCTTTTTCCTAGACTACAGGTATTGGTACTCATTACCTCCATTTTTATGGCTTTATTTCTTTTGCCCCATCCCTGTCCTTACTGCCTTTGTCTTTTCTCCATTTACCCTGCCTTTCTCCCTATTGACTGCTCTATCTTGGTGTTTACCTCACTAACTACCCTAACATTTGGGGGCTAAGATTTCTCTTCTTCTTTTCAGTGCCTCCCTCCTTGGCTAGTTGAAATACTTGCCAATTAAGCATTAAACCTATCACCTAGGATCCTGGTTCCCCTCCTGGATAGATGCAGACCATCGCACCAGTATGAGGCCTGCATCCCTCAGGTGGAGCCCCAGTCCCCAGTGAAGCCAAATCCCTGAGTTCTGCACCAGTTTTCAACCAGTCATTGAATCCATGGTGCGGAGTACCCTAGCCTCATCCATGCCATAGACAGGTAGCACTTCTGAGAAAGTTACTGTGTGTGTGCTACTTGTATAAGGCCCCTCCCCAACTCCACAAACTCTTGTTGCACTGCTCTGATCCCATTCTCAGCCAGGTCATTTGTCCCTAGGTGGATAATGACATCTGGCTCCTGCCTGTAGCTGCTCCCATGATCCTGAGGATCATTTCCTGTCCCTCCAAGCCATGGCACCAGGCAGGCACTGTACCTCCCTTCCCTCCCTCCCTCCCCAGTTCTACCCCCAAAATTGAGTCCCCCTCCAGAAGTTGTTTCCTTCCCCTCTGGGTCCTGTGCCACCCTCTTAATTGTCTCCATTGTGGGTGTTCCCAGCATCCTCGTTGGTCTCCACTGTGGGTGCTTCCATAGAGGAACCATGCTCCACCACAGTGGCAAATGATTTGTGGAGAGGCACAACTGGAGGGATGCACCTCGTTCCATCACCCTCACCCTCTCTGGGCCCACTGTGGTTCAACCACTCCTCTTTCTTGGCAACCTCTGGCGTAGTGTCAGTGACCTGGTTGGTCCTTGGGGTGGTGGAGCAGGTTTCTGAATCCTTGCCAGGTCAACATGGAGACAAACAATCTCCTCTTTCAGACCAGAGAGGTGCTTGCAAATAGGGCAACAACGCAGTCTCCAGAATGTCTCCCGAAAGACTGCTGCTCCACAACCAATGCATTGCACCACCCCACATGTCTGTGTCCTTCCAGTTATGGATGCTTTTTTTGTTCTTGTTTTAGTCTGTGCAAGCTTGTGAGTGTCTCTACCCCTATTCAGTGTGCTGTGCCTTTACAGATATGAACAGGTGTATGTTGTTAGCAGTTTTGGGTAAGTGATGTCAGAACCCTTCTATAAAGGAAGTTATGCACTTAGGGTGGGTGGGTTGAGGGGTAGGGTGGGTGGGTGGGAGTAAACCTGTGCCTCCTGAAACAATCAACTACAACTCTGACCATCCACCCTGGGAGTGCCTTCCTTCCTTTCAGACACCTATTTCACAGAGGTTAAGTAACAGGTCTAGTCACAAATGACTGCAAATATCTCCCAGCTACAATTCCTCCTGACAAACTAAAGTTAAACTAAGAAAGTCAACACCAAAACTGAGAATCAATATTAGTTACTTACACAGGTCCAAGTAATAATTGAATTCAGTGTATTCTATTAAATAACCTCCTTGATTTAGGAAGCTTTGGCTGCTTTCTCTCTCTCGCTCTCTCTCTCTCTTAGGTAGCATATGTCCAAGGGCTTGCCACTGTAAAGCAAAGGAGCCAGAATAGTAGATGGAGCCAAGGAAATGAGAGAGAAATGGGTTCTGCCTGCTTCCTAAAGTTTTAAAGGCCATCTCAGCCCTATGTGAGCTGCTTGTATTTAAAGTGGCTACCCAGCCCAAATAAAAGCCACCAAAATTTAGTGGGGCCTTAGCAGCCACAGTGGACACTAGCAACCTGCATGACCCTGTGGTCAGGACTGAAAATCAATTGTTGAAGTGGGTTTACCTCCATGGAGTGCTTTGTTATAAATTAAATGAGATCCCTGTTGTTTTACTTCTGCATGTACATCAGTCATTTGTTTAAAACTGTTTTGTGGCTATTAACCCAATGTTTATTGCAACTCAACACCAGATGAAGCCTCGCCCCTGCACAAAGAACTCTGATTAATGCCAGTCATCCCAGTAAGGAATTTCTGTGGTTTTGGCTATAAGTGCCCCCTCCCCATGGCTGTAAACACCTTCCATACCTTAGACACTGGGAGGGGCTTACTGAAATACCTGCATACTTTTACATATATCATCTGGGAAAGCTTCCTGAATAGATGTACTACAAAATCTTCACAGTTGGATATAGGCTTTTCCCCAATTTAATCAGAAATTATCTTGGAAAGTCTGTAGGAAGTTCCTGAATCAAGAGCTTTTCTGGGAAACTCCTGTAGCTGCTTCCTTGCAGCTACAGTGTCTGTATAATACACTCTCTTCTGACTTGGCTCTGATGATCCCTCATGGAATTTAGGAGCCCTGGAACTTGAAATACCACATGGACTTAAGAACAGTAGATCAAGGCTTATCTCTAAGCTTGTATCCTAGAGTTGTGATTTAACACCTTTTGCAGAGTCTCAGCCTACTGAAAGAGCTTTCTACTACCTTTCTTGGTTGCTTCTGTATCCACACACCCTGGCTATATACTCTAACTAACATCAAAGGCTTGTACCATGTTTGTACCTGAGGCTATTATCACCTGCTGCAGGATTCCCTTCATTCCCCATTGTTTAGGAAACCAGTTATTTAAATTCACCATTGGGCTGGAAACTTCCTCCTGTGATTATCTGTGATTCCCTGTCTGCAATTACTTCCGCCCCACCATCTACATTTCTAACCTTTGAGCATCCTCTATGATTCCACACTGATCCTGCTGTTCTGCTTCCTACCATCTTATGTTCAGAAACTGAATAACTCCACCGACATTTCACTGTGGCCACAGCCATGAAGAGGACATCATCAATTGGAACATTGAGCTGCTGACCTGTAGGCTCCACCAAGCTCACCGTGATCACCAGGCACCCATTTACAAACAGCAGAAGCTGCTTGTTAACTTTGTGCCCAGCTAATCAGGGACTCCAGTTCTCACATGGAGGAAGGACTTAGACCTCCATGCTGGAAGTCAAGCACTATTGCCAGCTGCAGCCATTTAGTGGACATCATCAGTGGAGGATGCTGAGCCTGTTAACCATTAGGCTCCCCAGCTCACCCCAGTCACCTGATGTCCATTTGCAAGCTGCAGAAGCTGCTTGTTAAACTCTGTTATGTCCAGTCAATCCAGGATTCCAGCACTCACATGAAAGAGGGACTTAGACCATCATGCTGGAAGCCAAGTACTTTGGCAGCCACAGCCATGAGGAGTATGTCATCAGCGGGGTCATTGATCCTGCTGACCTGTAGACTCCCCTTATTGTGCCCTGATCACCAGATGCCAATTTGTAAGCAGCAGGAGCTGCTTGTTCAACTCTGTTGCGCCCAGCAAATACAGGACTCCAGCGTACACAGAAGGAGGGATATAAACCTCTGTGCTGAAGGCCAAGCACAGTCACCAGCCACAGCAATGAAGAGGAGGCTATCAGTGGGGTCATTGATCTTGATGACCTGCAGGATTCCCTAGCTCACCCCAATTGCCAGATGCCCATTTGCAAGTGGCAGGAGCTGCCTGTTGAACTCTGCTGTCCCCAGCCAATCCAGGACTCCAGCCTCATTTATAAATCTATCCCTCCAGCAGTCCCACTTGAGTGGCACAACAGAAGTGGGAGTCCTCAAGGGAGTGACCAGAAGGGAGATGTGGGGCTTCAAAGAAACCCTCAGACCATAGTGAAACAACAAACACAACGTCAGTCCTAGCGGGTTGCAAGGGAGGATGGAAGTACTGCTAGAGAGGAGGAAATAGATGTAAGGCCCCTATAATACTCCAAAACAGATCTGAACCCCTAAAGGAAGAGCGAACTGAACCGCAGCAGAAGGAAAAGAGGCAGAAAGACGAGCAGATAGGGACATCTTGGCAATAGGGGACTCAGTCACAGAGGGTTGGACACTCTGCTATGCAAAGGCAGAAATGAACAGATTGCTGTTAGTACACTACCTGGGGTCAAGATGAGTGATGTCAGGGGATGATAAAGGCCTATTGTCAAACCTCACAAATCCCTTGGTCATCATCGCATGGGGTGGATAACATTGCCAATAGGCACTTGTTACTGCTTTAAATTCTGGACTTAAACCTCAACCATTGCCTGAGGTGTCATTTGAGTCCTCCTTCTGTCATTGTCCAAATCAAGGTCCCAACATCACGATCTATCTTTGCTTCAAATATTGGACTTAAACCCCAACCATTGCCTGTGGCATCTGTCATGTTCTTCCTTCAAACAGTCCTCCCTCCTCCCTAGGCCATCATGTCCAACCCTTTCCTATCTTGGCTGACTTTCCCTCCCCACTCCCTATACCTCCCTCCCTTCCCACCCCACTTGCCAGGCCATGCCTACAGTACTTATCAAAGGACTTGTACATCTCAATCTTCTTCACACTTTGACACTAGAAGAACTGCCACTCCTGCTCACTATGACTCCTCCAATGATGTTTACTGTATAAACTTTAGCTCATTACCCTTACGTCCATATATCTGTATCCATGCAATTGTATTTAAGTGGCACTACCTCCTGTTGAACCTATTGCTATGTTCTTGTTCAAGTATCTTGTCACATGGGATGATTATATGTTATTATGTTGTTATTATTACTATGTAATTGTTATGTACGTTCACTCAACCTGTGCTGTCTTAACCCTGTTGCTAATTGTTTTGCCCCAGGTCCATCTTGTAAATGAACTTGTCTCAATGATGTTCCACCTGGCAAAATAAAGATTTTGATTGATTGATTGAAATGATATATATGCAGACTTTAGTGCAGTAGCAAATGAAATACAGAGAATAAGAGGAGACATCATTATGTCAGAAATACTACTGACAAAGGGGATATTCCTATAAAAACAGAGGCATCCTGAAGTTAAACAGCTGACTGAGACACTGGTGCTCTGTTAGGAAGTTTGGGTTTATTGAAAACTGGGAAACTTTCAGGGATAACAGGTTTGTGGCACGTGATGAGCTGCACTTGAATAAAATAGGGATAAGACACTTGGCTAGGTCAATAAACCAACAAATCATTTCCCATTTAAACTACTAGATGTGGGGCAGGAAACAATTCTAAATATAGATCAGACAGACAAGCAAAACAAGCGACAATGGGCTGAAAATGTCTACTGTTAAAGCGTTAGAGTCTATCCCAAAAATAGAGGAATTGAGATATACTAAGAAACCAACCAGATCAAAATATGTGCCATAAAAGAGACATGGTGGGACCAGGATAGCAACTGGGCCATCAAATAAAAGGGTATCAGCTCTTTTACAAATCCAGAAAATATAAAAAGGAGGAGTGTCCCTGTACATACATGAAGACATTCAGGTGGAGGAAGTAGAGTTTTGTTAGACGACTTGGAACAAGTATGGATGAAAGTTACTCCTAGCCATTCATAGAAATTCCTATTAGAGTACTATATAGACCACCATCTATATAAGCAGTGAAGATGATTATTTAATACAGCAACATATCCTACAATTTAACCCAGCAGATAGAATTATTCTACAGGAGTTTTAACCTTCAGGTATTAGTTGGGACTCCTGAAAGGGACCAATAGGACAGAGAAGGACTACATATATATAGTCAATCAGGTGGGCTTGAGACAGCTAGTACAAGAAGCAATAAGGGGACAAAATATTCTTGATTTAGTTATTACTAACCTGACAGCTAATATTTCAAATTGCATTACTTTAGCACCCTAGGAAATAATGATCATAGCATGGTTATTTTTGACCTACACATGAACAGTCCCGTTATTGAGGAAACACACATATGTTAATATGAAACAAAGCAGAGTTTCATGCTATCAGGAAAAGTTAGTTACATGGGATTGGGAGAACAATTTTAGAAACAAAACAACACAGGAAATGTGAGGCCATGGAAGAGGTGCTAAGTAAATGCATAAAAGATCATATTCCTACTAAAAAGAAGTATGCAAGGAGAGTAAAACACTAAGCTGGATAAATCACAAAATAAAAAGATGATTAAACCAAACAAAAGCTCTTTAAAAACATAAGAGGAACTGAGAAAAGTGCTGGGTGGATTAAGTACAGGAAACTACAAAATAAAAAAAAGGACATAAGAAAAGCAAAAGGAACATGAAAAAACCTGGCAGTTAAAACAAAGGATAACTATAAAACCTTTTACGTGTATGTTAATGAATCAAAGGGCAGCGGACAAAAATAGGGCCCTTAGAGGAATAAGCGGAAAAATAGCGATTACAAAGAAAGAAATGGCAAATGTGCAAAATTATTACTTTCCTCAGTTTTCAATAAAAAGCAGGGGGATTTCAGTTGCAGGAAAGGGAATAACACTGCAGCCAGCCCTATAAAAATAACAACTAAGGAAGTGCAAAATAGACTAGCAGCATTAAACCCAACAAATCACCAAGGTCCAGATGGCTTCCATCCCAGACTATTGAAGGAAGTAGCCATGGAGCTGGCACCACCATTAAACCACCTTTTAGATGTCCTTAGATAAGGGAAGTAGTAAATGCTTGGAGGAAGCTATGATAATAGCACTCCATAAAAAGGAACAAAAATCCTTCTAACTATACGGTGGAGTTTGACAAAGTGTCTTGAGTAAGGTACTGGAGGGTATTATAAAGAATACATCACAAAATTCCTGCAGGAAAATGGGCTATCAGACAGTACTCAGCATGGTTTAGGAAGGGCGTTCATGTCCAACAAATATACTGACTTTTATGATAGGGTCAACCAAAATACTTGACTCGGGGGATCAGTAGGCGTTGTCTACTTGAACTTCCTAAGGCATTTGACAAACTTCCCCATACACAACTTATTGAACATCTTCAGAAAACTGGGTTACACAACAATATTGTAGCTTGATTAACTCTTGATTGACAAGTAGAAACAGAGGTTAATATTAGTGGGAGCATTATCTGATTGGACTAACGTGACCAGTGGAGTACCACAGGGATCAATCCTTGGACCATGTCTGTTTACTACTTATGTGGCAACATTGATGGTAAAACAGGAGAGGATATGGCTTATTAAATTTGTGGATGATTGCCGACTGGGGTAGAATTGGTAGATCAACACAATTGTTTGGTATTACAGCAGGTATTGGACTATATCAGCAAATGGTGCAATATTTATCAATTGCACCTAAATCTTGATAAATGCCGGTAATGCATCTGGGATCAAAAACAGGGCTGCCAAATATCACTTAGGAAATATTAATCTCAAAGCTGTAACAGAGGAAAGGGATCTGAGGCATCTCAATTACTGATGACCTCCAGTTTTCCAATCATTGTACTAATGTCACCAGAAAGGCTAATGGGTATTAAACTGTACACTTGAAAACATTTCCAGCAGAAAAGTGAGATATTGCTGCCCTCTATGGAGCCCTGGTGAGACCTCTGCTGGAATATGGAGCTCAGGTTTGGTCACCCTACCGCAAGGGTGATATTGCAAAATTAGAGAAAGCACAAAGAAAGGTTACGCAAGAGGTTAAAGGGATGAATGGAAAGGATTATAGTACAAGATTAGACACACTAAAATTTTCACACTCAAGAATAGAAGGCTACGAGAGGGACATGTGCCTTCTATTCAAAGCCTTTACAGACCATGACCTCTGGAACAAACTAGGTCTTAAGCTCAGAAATAAAAACATGATACCAGGGCACACTCTTTTCATTTACAAGGGAACATTGTAAAACTTGGCACAGAATGATGTAGTATAACCAGAGAATCATCCCTATTGGGAATGTATTGCCAGTAGAGGTTGTAGAAAACGCTACTGTGGAAACATTTAAACATCACTTAGATAGGTTGTACAAAAATGGCAAACTGTAGAAAACCAACCAGGCGAGCATTATGGATGTAAAGTCTCCTTAGCTCTGTACCAACCTATGTTATCTATGTTACCTATGGACTCTTCCTGCCTTCCATCCTACGACTGTAAGTTGAGCTGTGGTTTGCTGTTCAGATGTATATTGCACTGCCATTAGTTAGGTATTGGTATTAGGGCTACAGCTGTGCTCCTACTACCTGCTGTGTCTTATTATATATTGTTTATACTAATCTACTGATAAATAGGTATCAGTGTTAGCCTCCTGTTGTACCTTACACTTTGCTGTGTTTGTTCTGCTGCCACAAGAGATTGCACCGAAGTGCTATTTACTACAGGCTACCCTGCCTTCCTACTGGAGCTGTTCCAATGAATTAGCAGGGGCATGTTGTATTGTGTGCAGCCACCTCCCCATCTACTTAGTTAGCTTGGTGCAACCCCATTGTTTGAGTTAGACTTCTTTCCCACCTACGTGTTTCCCCATCCCTCTTTCTGTTACAAGGCTTCCTCCATCCTGGGTGAAGCACGACCCACCCATTTGCTTAATTAGGCTATCTCCCTTTCTGGGTGAAACCTAGATCCCCTAACTGTCAAATTTGTGGCTTCCTCCCTATCTGAGTGTAGCCCCATCCCACCTCCCAATTGTATAGTTTAGACTTTCTCCCCAACTGGGTGTAGCCAATTTCCCACCAGTTTGTTTAATTTTGGTTTCTCTACTTGGTGAAGTCTTCATCCCCAAATTATTAAATTAGGGTTTTCACCATCTAATGGTAGAAATGTAGAAACATAGAAGTTTACAGCAAATAAGGACCACAAGGCCCATCCAATCTGTCCATTTTTCTACCATATGAATGTGTCTTAGGCCTGTGCTCTGTCAATGGTCTATCTATTCATACTCATCTGTATTGCTCCTTATGCCTATCTCATGCTTGTTTGTAGCCCTGCACTGTGTTAATATCCACCACTTCATGAGGTAGGCTGTTCCATGCATCCACCACCCTTTCTGTGAAAAATAACTTCCTCACATTACCTCTTAATTGGCCTCCATCTAATCTCATGCTGTGTCCTCTTGTCCTGCTATTTTCTTATATTGAAACATGTTAGACTCTTTCACCATGTTAATGCCCTTAAGGCGTTTGAGTGTTTTCGATCATATCACCTCTGTCTGTCCTTTTGCTCTAAGGTATACATATTGAGCTCCGTTAATCTGTCCTCATATGTTGTCTGATGCAGTCCCTGCACCATTTTGGTTGTCCTTCTCTGGACTGCCTCCATTTTGTTAATGTCCTTGTGCAGGTGCAGCCTCCAGTACTGCACACAGTACTCCGATGGGGCCTAACCAGTGTCTTGGAAAGAGGGTTATTACCTCCCTCTTACGACTTGTGATACCCCTACTAATACACCCCAACACCCATCTAGTCTTACCTACAGCTTTAGTGATCTGCCTTGATGATTTCAGATCATCTGGGATGATGATGCCCAAGTCTCTTTCTTCCCTTGTGATTGCCAGCAACTCCCATTTCCAACCCTATAGGTGGCTTCAGGGTTTCTCTTCCCTATGTGCATGATCTGCACTTCTTTCGTTAAACCCCAGTTGCCACTTTTTGACAATTTGCCAGTTTATTCAGATCTCTTCTCATTCTGCCTCACATCCAAATTTATTTAATTTAGACTTCCTCCCTCCCTCCCCTCCTGGGTGTAGCCTTCTCCTCCTCATAACTCAGATCAGAGACCCCCTGGCACAGGTGCTTTCCTTCAAGCGCTGCAGCAATTTCACCAACCTGCCTTGCCAGCCTCACCCTGTTCAACTATCACCGCTGCCAGCATAGCAGGAGTGCAGTGTTCCTACAGCGTTTCTTTTTCCCGATAGCAAGTTACATGGTACTGCCACTAGAGGGACACAATCTTTATCTAAAGGGATCTCTGCCTGTTCATATAGATACCTTCCTAAACTACAGCTACCAGCTACCCCCTCCATCTGACCAGCCCCCCTCTGCACTCCCTGCTTACGTATTTCTCCTCTTCATAAATCAGTTGTTCATTAATTTTATGTCTTAATGAACAATGCATCCTCTCTCCTCTCCCCCACGTTCTGCTCATATCCCTCTCTACCACCTCCACTAGCTCACTACTCATCTATTCCTGATATCTCTTCCACCCCATCAGTTACTAACTCCATTCCTCTACCCACATCTATGCTACACCCACTCCCCATTTGAAATATGATCTCACTCTACCACTATGTCTCATGCTGCTTTGATAACAGTGTCACTTTCATTTCAGTTCTCAACCTTCTTTTCCTCACTCTTCCACTCCCTTCTCCTCAAATCTCCCAACCTCCTTGCCAGCCCTTCAAACTCCCTAAGCTCCACTTTCTCATACTCATTCTCTTCTTGCTCTGCGCTGGAGATATCCACACTAACCTAAGCCCTATCATCCCAGCTCCTCTGGTGCTTCCTCCTGTACTACTCCCCCTGCTCTCTTCTCTCAGACCTCCCAAGGCCTTAAAGATCCTTCATCTAAACTCCCGAGCTTGTTGCAAGAAATAGACCAGATTCAGACCATAGTGTACACTCTACAACCAGACAATCTAATTGTCACAAACCCGCTCAGCAGGTCAGCCCTCTACTCCCAAAGTGCCAACCTCTGGCGCTGATCTATGAACAATTTAACAGAACAAAGGTAACCCTCTTGTCTGTTTTTGTGAGTTCAGATCAACCTTTGGTTTCCAGTCTTGGAGGATTCAAACTGTGAACCTCTTGCTAGTGTACCCAATGTACAGGCTCAGATAATTCTGTCTTGAGGGACCCAGATATCTTTGCCTATGGGCACCTAACCAGATGTACAGAAATGAACCCTAAAAACTTTAATAAAGACCTCAGATTTAAAAGCTTCTCTTTCCAGTTTGGTATCACCATTCAAGCTTATGCCTAGTGTCAGCTATAACCATATATATTTTTCTTGCAAATGAAAGAAATGCAAAGACAGATCAAGTATGCTCTAAAAGAGTTTTACTAAAATAGATAAAAATATGTAAAACATATAATACAGAACTATTATATCACAAAACATACAAATCTTATAAAGAACAATGTTTTAAATAGTGCAAATCCTACTACAGTAATCAGATTGGTCTCTCTAAATACCTGCTTAAGTGCTCCAAAATGTTTCTTTATAAAGTCTAGTTAGAAGTGTTCTGAAGGAAAACAGAATTAATGTTTAAAAGCTGGTTTTCCCCACCTATTTTGAATGAGGTCACCTAGCTCCTCCCTGTCAGAATATATAAAAATTATATCTATATAAAAACAGGATATCTTTTTCAAAATTAAATTCTGCAATTCTCAGCATGACTCATGTCCTTCAAATGATATTTCTTTGATCTATTGATCAGTTCCCCTCTCACACAGACATCAGCATTTATGATTTTGCACCAGTTTACTAAACCTGGTTTCCTCCTCTTGAAACATCATAAAATGGATATGCTCAACTCAAGCCTCTTCTAGCCTGTAATTAGCTTCTGGCCTTCCACGTCACTCCTTGTATCTAAAACCTATGTGTGTGTGTGTGTGTGTGATCTCACATGCTGTTTCAGCATTTTCTCATAGCTTTCATCTTTCAGCTGAAGCCTGGGGAGGCAGGTCACTCTAAGAGCACCAGATTTCTCTCGTCTCTCATGACAGACAGTCAATAACCCATTTTATTTTTTACAAAAATGATACAGTGATCAAAACCAGCTGTCCAAGCATCCACTAATCATCTCAGAAACTTGGCTAAAGAGCACTATCCCTGACCACTCTATCTCCATTCCTGGCTACTCACTGCTAAGGCAAGACCGTGCTGGCATGGGTGGTGATGTGGCCATTTATGTCCTAGCCTCCATTAATATTCTATCATCTACTCATCCTCCAATCCTGAGACCCATGATGACATAGCTATCCCTCCACTCTTCCAATCTGCCACCCAAATGTCCATCCTTCAGTCATGCTAGACTTCCTAACCGCCATTACTTCCCTTCTCGCTCTGGGGAATGCAAAGATAATGTCATTGTTGTACTGATGTACTGTTACCTCACTCGTGAAATATGTGTCTTCAGGAGTTTCTTCACTTGACATGTAATTTAGTGAGCAGAATCTTAAGTTTTTTTATCCATTAGACTGATACATGGTATGATATATGTGGGTTGAACTCTCTGCCTGTTGTTATCTCTGGGCAACCTTTGACCTTTAAGTTTGATTCAGCTGAAATCACACTTTAGATATTGAAGCTCTCAATTTTACTTTAATTATTTCTGAAGGCCTGTTTTAAACCAATGAGAATTATTTCTGTTTTTTCTGCATGTTCTAAGTGTTAATAATATAGGATTTTCTAAATAACTCTCATTAGGCAGACTTGTTGGTCAGCTAAACCCTTTGTTCTTTTGTAACATCTTTGTTGGTCCATAAAGGCATCAAACCATTTGTTCTGGATCTGGGAATTATTCATCATAGGCAACTTCAATATAAATTGGTTGTCACCTAAAACTACCAAAACTGAAAATGAAATTAGAGCTCTAAACCTCTCTCAACTGATCTCCGAACTCACCCACCCAAATCACAAGACACAACAACATTCCTACTCGACTGGGCCTTACCTCCCACCCCACCATGTCATCACCTCTGGCATCCTCCTAAAGCTCTCAGTGATCATAACCCAGTCTTCATTGTTAGGAAAGTCCACAGAACTAAATCATTACACCAAATCATACAACTATGCTTTTCAAGTCTCTTGACCTTGAACCTCTCCTGAGTAACCTTGCCACTTCTGACTGTTCCCCCTAATCTCTTCCCTCAGTTGATAAGGCCCTTGCCTACTTCAACAAAATCTTTCTTATAAGCGGAATGCCTTTGCCCACTAAAACAAACCAGAGTCAGAGGTAACCACTTACCTTGGATAACCCTAAGAACTGGCCTGTCTCAGGGATAGAGATTGGGCCTGGAAGCATCATAAAGCTACCCAGCATCCTAGTGATCTCGTGAACTACTGCATGCTCTGAAATGCTTGCACCAGGGCTACAAGGTTAGCCAAGTCCAAATATTTCAAATCTGCCTTCATCACCAACATAAATTCCCTTCTAAGTTCTGGAAGGTGGTCAACGCCTCTATTTAGACCATCATCTCGGCGCCTCTGGTACACATTTGTTCCCATAAATGCCATATGGCATCGAACCATCCATTGCTGGAATGGATCCAAAATGGCCACCGGAGCAAATGAGTTAAAGCAAATAGCTCACTAGTGTCTGACCCACCAGCCATAGCAGTGGAACTTAACTCTACTATACCTCCTGCACCACTGAACTACTGAAACTCTCCTCCCTCCTACCCATCACCCTTCCCACCCTCTACTGGTGTGTCCCTCCACCACCCTCCCACCTATCCTCCTTTTTCACTACTGTAACCCCAAATGATGCCTAAGCACCCTCCTCACCATCAGCCCCTCTAAAAGGTGCTTCCCCAATGGCCAAAACTCCTCTCCCTCTCTGCTCTGGCCATTGCCTACCCCTTTCATTAATACTAAATCTCTCATTCTCTACTGCCTCGGTCCCCTCCTCATGGAAACATGCAGTGGTCCTCCTCTGCCCAAAGTGGGTGACCCCTCATCCCTGGCAACTATCGTCCCATTTCTCTCTCTCTACCCTTGCCAAGCTTCAAGAACACATTGTCCTCTCTGAACTCACCTCTTTTCTATCTGACACCTCCTTTTCATCCCTTTCCAATCTGGTTTCAGGAAAAACCTCAACCACCACCTCTCTCCTCGGCTCACAGACTCCATCCTAACTGGGATGGAGAAGGCCAAATACCTCTGCCATTTTTGTTGACTTGGCCAAGGCCTTCAACACAGTCTCACTGCCTTCTCCTCAACTCACTCCCAGCAGCTGGCCTAGCTCCCTCTGCCACAAACAGATTTAAGGCCTACCTTATTGGCAAAACCCCATCAGTTAAGATCTTGGATGCCATTTCGCCTCCCTTTTCGATTAGCACTGGCATCCCCTAGGGCTCTGTATTAGGGCCCCACCTATTCTCCATCTTCTTAAATAACCTTCTCTCTGTTTTTCCCCTCCACCGATATACATATGCATGCCGATGATACAGTCTTGCATGCATCTGGCTCCTGTCCTGCTGAGGTTACAACCATCTTAAAGCAAGATTTCGACAGGGTTCAGCTCTGGTTTACTAACCATCAACTTTTCCTCAACACCAAGAAGACTGTTTCCATGATCTTTGGCACAAGGCAGAGACTTCTAGGCCTCCCTCCCTACCCACTTTCCACACCCTTGATGGCACTTTACTTGAGGACACATCCTCCTTCAGGTACTTAGGTGTTTGGTTGGACCAACACCTAAACTTCTGTGGACATATTGATGCCATCCAGAAAAAATGGGCCCCAAGCTTGGTGCTCTGTTCAGGAACCATAGTTGCATCCCTCCTACAGCTAGGCTTGAACTTGTTCAGAAGATGATACTGCCCATTTTTGACTACTGTGACATAGCCTATGGTGCTGTCCTAAGTCCTCCCTGGCCAGAATGGACACCCTCTTCAATTCCTTCTGGTGCTTTGCCCTGGATGTTCTCACCCACCACTGTGATCTTTATCACGCCCTATCCTTACCTCTCTTACAAATAGGTGACTCTCCCACGGTGCTAAATTCAGCTCCAAGCACTGGTTGGGTGAACTCCTTTCTACCTAACCTCCTCCTTTATGCAACTCCCTCATTCTCCCTCCCTTAGATCAACCAAATCCGTACCCTGGTTGTCCACCGCAGATCTACCCTAACTGGCCAATCCACTCAGTTTCAACACCTCCCAAAAATTTGGAATTCACTCCCCCAAAGCCAGCACTCATCCTCCACCTACTCCACTAGCTCTGCCCTCACAAATTACCTTGTGCCTAGCTGCTCCTTCCATGTCCCTCCCTAATTCCCTCCTATAAGCCCCAGATAAACCCTACCTTACTACCGTCACCTTCATTTTACCCTATGCACCCTCCCCAAAATTTCTAGCTCTCCTCCCCTTGCTCCAAATTTCTCCCCTTACTGGCCTCCTTGATCTCTCACAGAATGTAAGGGACACCAAATGCTCTCCATGGGTCCCTCTCCCTACCTCCCCAGGGGCTTGTATCCCTCATCTTCTCCCTTCCCCTACATCCCTCCACTTCCCCCTCCTCTCCTTTCCCTTTTTTTTACATAAGCACTTGTTTGTTACTTACTAACCCGGTACTTATTATTTTTCACTTTTCTACATAATATGCACAACTCTTTTTAACACTGTTTGTAATACCTGCCTTACAACTGTATGTTAATGTTGATCTTGTAACTTGAATGTAACTTGTTGTTGTTTAACCAGGAGTAGCACACTAAGCTGAAAGCTTTTTACAGTAGCAACCTGGGAGCACAGGAAGTTAAGTGACTTGCTCAGGGTCACACAGTGCATGCAAGTGGAAGCTGTGGGATTCAAACCCAGGTCTGGTCTGCTAGATGTCACCAGATTTGTAGCTCAGAGCCTTAAACCACCATGCTATACTGCTATGCTTGAATAACTACATTCCTCACCCCTCCCTTTCTTTTCCCCTCTCACCGCTCCCCTTTTCTTTTCTTACACGTAAGCACTTGTTTACTTATTAACTGGCACTTATTATTGTCCACTCTTTCTACCTATTATGCGCAACACTGTTACCACTGATTGTAACACCTGCCCTAGAACTATATGTTAATGTTGATCTTGATGCAAATAGGAGCTGGGATGCATAGAGAAGGGCATCACCAGCAGGAAAAGGAGGTCATAATTCCATTATACAAGACACTAGTGAGGCCCCACCTGGAGTACAGTGTACAGTTCTGGATACCTTACCTACGTAGGGCATAGACAGGGTAGAGAAGGTTCAGAGGTGGGCAACAAAGATGGTTTATGGATTGCATCACAAGTCCTATGAGGACAGGTTGAAGGACTGGAATATGTACTCCCTGGAGGAGAGGAGGAAGGCGGATATGATAGAGACATACAAGTATCTTACTGGGAGGAATAGGGTGCAGGAATATACTTTTTAAGTGAAAATGATGTTCCAGGACTAGAGGGCATGGGAAGAAGTTGGAGGAGGACGATTTAGAGGAAACATGAGGAAGTCTTTCTTCTACAGAATGGGTGGTGGACAAGTGGAACACCCTGCCAGAGGAAGTGGTGGGCTGAAACAATCACAGGATTTAAGAATGCATGGGATAGACATAAAGGAATTCTGGAGGTCAGGGGTAAGGGACAACAGACTTCTAGGAAAACATAAAGTGAACTTACAAGCTCAAATGGGAAGACTGGGTGGGCTGTAGGCCCTTATCTGCTGACACTGTCTATGTATCTGTATGTATCTATCTTGTAACTTGAATGCTTAATGTTTCACTCCTATTGTACCCTTCCACCCAGGTGCCCGGGAGACAAGCAACTTGTTACTCAGTGTGCCTTCCTGGTGAAACATTTCAATAAATAAATAAATAAAATAACTGACATCCTTCCTACTGAAGTGAAGCTTATTCTCACACCTTAATTTTGGCAAAGTTCAGGGTAACAAGTGCTGCTGTCTCTCCATTTTGATGCTTCTAATGGTACAATCTTCCCTCTCTATTTTCCCTCACCTCACTCCCCCTACTGTCTTTCATTGCCTTCCTTCTCCCTCCCCTCACTCACCCTTCCCCTCCTGCCTCCCTCCTTATCCCTCCCTAGCTTTATGGTTGCAGTCTCCTCCCTTTGCCTGGCTTCACCTTGAAGTCCTAAGGTGCCTTCTTCCCTCCTATCCTCTCATCTTGCTCACACACCCTACCCCTCCTCCCTCAACAACTTTTAGGCTCTCTCAAGCTCATTGTCTCTGTGTTGCTTGTAGTAGCAGGTGATATTGAGCTTAATCCCCACCCTGGTCAGTCACCTCCCTCTCATCTCCTCAAAGGACTGAGGTGACTCATCTCATTATCTGAAGCCTCCTCCCCAAGACTGAGCAGTTGAAACCCTCATCATCAATCTCATACTTGATGTGCTGATGAAATCAGTCTTGGCTCTCCACAAGATTCTGGATTCAGATGTTGCCATCCCCAGATGCACAATCATCTGGCAGGATCATGCTAACAGGGGTGTTGGTGTTGCTATCTACTTCTTTTCTATCATCCAGTTCAAGATTGTACTCTTCATCTCCTCCCCATGCCTCTGAGTTGCTCTCCCTTCCTTCTCTGTCCCTACATTTGTAGCTGGTACCTACTGCTCTCCCACCTTGTCTCCACCTTCAGTCACCAAGCTTCTCACCACTATCTCCTGCCGTGCCTCCTCTGGTGAGCTTTTTATCCTTAGTAGCTTTAACCTTAATTGGCTGTCCCCTCTCTAAATAAGTTTTGCCAAAACATAAAGTTCTCACCATTTTCCTGCTTATCACTGATCCCATATGGCGAAACACAGATCCCTCAATTAATCCCTCTTGGACTGATTTCTCACTTCCCATTCTCACCATATCATAGATGCCCTCAGTGACCACCATATGGTCTACTTTGTGAGCAAATTTCATTTAAAACCCTCCCTAAATTCATCCAGCTTTGGTCCTTCAGGTCACTGGACTTGTCTTTTCTCTATGTTGACCTAGTGGCTACTGACTGGTCATCCATCTCTAAAGCCAACAGCATAAATTCTGATCTTCAATATTTCAACTCCTAATTCATGTCTGCCTGGGATCTTGGTTTCCCACCTTCCAGTGGATCACAGCAGAGATGCTGCCTGCCTCTCCCAGCCTTGCCTGATGGACTCAAACATCATCTGGCACCCTGATGCCTAATTAAGTACCCAACCCTTTGTAATGCTTGTACCAGAGCCACCAGGCTTGCTACGTCTGAATACTTGGCATCCATGCTCCAGAAAAACTTTAATCACCTCGCTACATTCTGGAAGGTCATCCATGCCCTTTTTGTATCCCAAACCTGTCCCCTCCCCTTCCTAAGGTGGGTGACATTACAATTTATGACTCTCTTCTGTTGCCTCAGATTTCAGCTCCTTCAGCTCTTGTGCCTGCCCCTCCTTTCCCCTGCCAGCCCCTCCCCATCTCCCATTACCCTACCCCAACCTTTCTCCTTCTCTGCTACCACTCCCACTAAATTCCTTAAGGCCCTCCTGTCTCTAAACCCTCTCAAGGGTGTGATTCTGGATGGTCTGGACCCAAACCCCTGCACCTCTCTGTCCCTGCTGTTAGTCTACTTGTACCTCCTTTCTCAACCTTTCCTTTTGCTTATCCTCTGTCCCTGATTCTTGAAACAGGTTACATATATTACAGTTACCTTCCTCCTTCCTAAAGGAGATTCCATCTCTCCTGGCAACTACCACCTATTTCCCTCTTCCTTGCCCTAGCCATGCTCCATGAACACCTTGTGCTATCCCTGTTCTCCCCTTCCTTGATTCTTAAACTTGATTCACACTTTGCCAGTCTGGGTTCCTGAAGTCCCACTCCACCTCCCTTTTCTGCTTTACTAACTCCATTCTGTCTAGCATTGATAATGGCGAGCCACCTCCACCGTCTTTGTCGACTTGGTCAAAGCCTTCAGAACTGTTGCCCACCCTTCTTCTGGACAAGCTCAAGGCAGTGGAGGTCTCTGACTCCTCAGTTGGGTGGTTTCTTGCCTACCTTGATGGCAGAACTGCAGCTGTCAGATTGGAGAATCCACCCCCAACTCCCTATCAGCTCAGGCATGCCCCAAGGGTTTATCCTTGGCTCCATACTCTTCTCCATCTTCCTAAATAACCTCCCACTGTCTGCTCCTCTGCATCCATCCATCCATATGTACACAAATGATACAGTACTCTTTCCCTCTGGCTCCTCTGTGCCTTGCCTCACTGCCAGACTCCAACTGGATATTACTGACATTCAGCACAGGTTCCAGGCAAACCAGTTGTCCTTCAGGGCCAAGAAAACAGTCTCTATGACCTGTGGCACTTGTCAGAGCTTGCTACTCACCCCTCCCCTCCTTCCATATACTGATGGTGCTGGCTGGCCTACTGGTGTAGCAGTAGCACTACTGCTTGCAACACCGATGACCAAGGTCTGGAAGCATATCTGGGGTGTCAGAGGGCCAACCGGAGGAAAGGATCAAGCATCTGTGGGACTGCTGTCCTTCTCTGGGGGACAGTGGGCAGAGTGCAATGCTTGCTTGGCCTTGGGTGGAAGCTGGGGAAAGTCAACCTGGGCCAGAAGATCGTGAGGTGTGGCAGACATTGACACACAGCACATGAGAGTGTGTGCGTGTGCCATGATGTCCCATGGTTATAGTGCCTTCTAGGAGGACACAACATGGGAAAATGCTGGTGGTAGGGTGCCAGCAGGTGCTCACAGACCCGCACCCAACTAGCTGGGTTCACCAGCCCAAACTGGATCTGGATCTTGGCAGGGACCCCCACTGACCTGACAGGGACAGGCCCTGGGGAAAGACAGCTGGTGGTAAGTCCCATCAGAGGTCAGGTGACAGGGCTGGGCCATCAACCCCAAAGCTTCATAGCTAATTTCATAGCTAAATACTGGTTCAATTCTCTCCTTCCCTATCTCTCCTTTCCCTTTCCTCCTTCTCCTCCACTTACTCCCTTCATAACCTTGACCCCGTATTCTAGCCATGCCCTTTAGGCCTACCTCCATTAGTCAAGCTGCCTTTTCCCATCGCTTTCCAAAATCTAGAACTCTTTTCCCCTCCCATCTGATATGCCATCTCCACCATATTGTCAGCTCTCTCCTTCATAGCTTTGCTTCCCCTTCTGCAGCTGTTTTCCTCCTCTAGCTCTCCTCTCCTCCAGACATGCACTAAATTCCATCTCGCATTGCAATTGTATCCTTATTTACTGTTTTCTGCTTGTTTGGATTGCTTGGTTTGTTACTATCATTGTACCTTGTACATAGATACATACATACATAGATACATAGACAGTGTCGGCAGATAAGGGCCTATGGCCCACCAGTCTGCCATTTAAGTTTGTAAGTTCAGTTTATGTTTTCCAAGAAGTCTGTTGCCCCTTACCCCTGACCTCCAGAATTCCTTTATGTCTATCCCATGCATTCTTAAAACCAGTGATTGTTTCAGCCCCACCACTTCCTCTGGCAGGGTGTTCCACTTATCCACCACCGTCCTGTGAAGAAATTCTTCTCACGTTTCCTCTGAATCATCCTCCCTCCAACTTCATCCATGCCCTCTAGTCCTGGAACATCTTTTCGCTTAAAATAGTGCATTCCTGCACCCTGTTCCTCCCTGTAAGATACTTGTATGTCTCTATCATATCCCTCTCTCCCTCCTCTCCTCCAGGAGTACATGTTCAGTGCCTTCAACCTGTCCTTATAGGACTTGTGATGCAATCCATGTACCATCTTTATGCCCTCCTCTGAACCTTCTCTACCCTGTCTATGTCCTTCGTAGGTCTCCCAGAACTCACAGTGTACTCCAGGTGCGGCCTCACTAGTGTCTTGTATAGTGGAATTATGACCTCCCTTTTCCTGCTGGTGATGCCCTGCCTATGCATCCCAGCATCCTATTTGCTTTACCTGCTGCCTTGTCACACTGTTTCCCTGCCTTGAGGTCATCAGAGATGATAACCCCAAGATCCCTTTCCTGCTTGGTACATGCTATTCCTCACCCCAACTGATATATTGTGCCAGGGTTTTGTGCCCCATATGCATTATCTTGCACTTCCTTGCATTGAATTTCAACTGCCAAACCCCTGACCATTCTTCAAGTTTCTGCAGGTCCTTCTCATTCTGTCTACACCCTCTGGTGTGTCTACTCTGTTACAGAGCTTTGTGTCATCAGCGAACAGTGAAATTCTGCCTTCTAGGTCCTGCGCAATGTCACTGATGAAGATATTGAATAGTACCGGTCCCAGCACTGATCCTGTGGTACCCACTGGTCACTCTTCCCTCTGTGGAGTGATAGCCATTTACCACCACCCTCTGTGTCCTGCTGCCCAGCCAGTTACCCACACCCATATTCCCCAGTTTGTGCAATAGTCTTCTATGTGGCACAGTGTCAAAGGCCTTGCTGAAGTCCAGATAGGCCATGTCCACTGCTCCCCTGATCCACCTCCCTAGTCACCCAGTCAAAAATTCAATGAGGTTGGTCTGACATGACCTTCCCTGGTGAAACCATGCTGCCTTGGGTCCTGTAGTCCATTGACAACCAGATGTTCCACCAATCTCTCCTTCAGTAGTGCTTCCATGATCTTCCCCACTACCGAGGGAACTACATTAACTACATTAATAACTACATTAATATGTATATTGTTGATTGATGTATATTGTCAATTGTTACCACATTATTCATGCTCTGTCCCCCCCATATCCCCAGGACACATCTGGAAACAAACAACACTGCTCAGTATGTTTTCCTGATAAAACTTTTAAATCAATCAATTAATCTGGGAGAGGAGAATAAATAAAAAAAAATAATAAGCTTGATGGTGCAGTGATTGCGTATGTCTCCTCATTTCTCATTTAAGTACCTTAGGGTCTGGCTGGACAGGCACCTCAATTTCTCTGTACATGTAGATGCCATCCACCAGAAGCTTCACTCCAAACTTGGTGTGCTTTACAGGAAGAAAGGATGTATTACACTTCCTGCCTATAGAGATCATTTGAAGATCTTTCTCACCATCTCTGACTATGTTGACCTAGTATACAGCACTGCTCCCAAGGCAACCATGCCCCTCTTTCACTCCTTTGCTGCTTTGCCTGGACTGTCCCATTTCACCACCACTGCTTCCTGTACTTTCCCTTCCTTACCCTCCCTTGAGTTCAGAAGCCTTACCCATTGTACTCCTTCATCTCTAAATGCTGGCTTGGCTCCCTTTCCTCCTACATTGCTTCCTCCTTATTACCCTCCAGTACTTCCTACTCCCTTTGCAACTCTGGCTACCACTCTCACACTCCCTTCAGGAAACCCACTGCTTGTCAAGTTGCTCTCTCCTTCTGGTTCCCAGACTTTGGGTTCCCTCACCCCAGCTATCTGATCCTCCCTTCCCAGTACTTCCTCACCTTTCTCCTCCGAGACTTCACTACTCAGTTCTGCATTTGCCCTGATACTGGACCCAGGGCTGCTGCTCTCCACCCTCTTACCCCTGCTCCCCATCACTGTACATTTGCCTTGCCCCTACTGCAATCCCCTTATCCACCCTCCCTTTCCCACAACCACTGGCCCCTCCATAAACTCAGAATTGCCTTCTGCATATTGCAAATGTTTTTATTCTCCAGCACATTGTTATACTGCAGTGTATTTACTACACATAATCTGTGTTCTTACAGTTATTTATAATGCTTACTTACCTATCTGTATTAATTGTATCTGTATTAGTTGTAATTATATTTATTGTTCTTATTGTACCTCTGTTTCCTTCCTGCCCCCTTCCCTAGGACACATCTGGAAATGAGCTATTACCAGCTTAGTATGTCTTTCTTGGTAAAACTTTAAATAAGTTGAAGTATGCCTCAGAATGACATCTGGAAAAGCTTCTAACATGTCAATAGCTCATTTGGAGGTGACAGGTAATATTCTGTCCTCCTCATATGCATTGTAAGCACAATGCTTTCACAGTAGCAGCTGACCATCGGCCACATCTGTCTCAGTGAGGAGTTTTTTCATTTACTAAAAGGAATTATGATTCATAATTTTTATTCATAATCATAGTACATTTCACTTATACACATAGTACTTTACAGGGTGCTATAATTTATTAATTATAATGGATAGATGGATAAATTGATAGACAGACAGATAGATAGACAGATAGGTTCATTGCAAAAATAAAACTGTTTTAATGCACCAGTCAGGGTACAACTTAACACCACAGAAATAGGGATACATGATGTTTGGGTTTCTAACCTAACCCCCAACTCCCAAACAGCAAAGAAACAAGACCACACAAGCAACCACGACAGCCATCATCAGGTAAGACAAGCAACTCATGGGCCGACTGTTTCTAACTGAATATTTGAGAACAAAATTTCAAACTTTTTCTTACAAGTGAGAAAAAGCCAAAAGTGCATTTTAACAGGCTTTTGCACTTTCTGAATCTTGGAATCTGGACAGCGGCCATCACAAAATTCATCAAGTCATAAAAACTTGCCACCCTGACTGCATGCAAAATGTTATGTAATTTCATTGAACTGAACCAAAATTATTAAGGTGTAAATATTTTGGTGTAACATTAAACAACCTGCTCAACCTAACTATAAAGGTGCTACCATATCTGTATAATAAGAAACAGCTTTCCTGAAATCATACTGAGCATGCTGAGAAGTAAAATGTAGAACTCAGGAACCAAATAATATATTTTTATGAAATCTTCCAATGGCACCTCCTTGGGCTGAGTCGTTTCCACCCTGAAAATTTGGGACCAGAATTTCAAATTGTCTGTGCTCTAGAGGCAAGAAACAAAAGCCAAAAAGAGCATTTTTTCTTGTTTTCATACTCCCTGTATCTCAGAATCTGGCTGAGTGGCAATCATGAAACGTGCTAAAGCATAAGAACTTGGCACTCTGACTGCACACGCAAAATGGCATGCAATTTCATTAAACAATACAAAGTTATTAAGGCTCAAAACTCATTACATAAGATTTATTCTAGTGAACTTTAAAAAGAAATTTCTATAAATAAAAAATTTGGCTTGTTTCTTTGGTCACAGACAGCTAACCTGAAAACCACATTCAGAGTTCTTAGCAGCCACATTTTAATACCTTGTAACTCAAGAACCAGTTGATATTGTTCAGAAAATCTTCAAAGAGTATACCCTTGGGCTGAGTCACTTCTACCCTGAAAATTTCAAACCACAATTCCAAAACCAGTTTGCTGTACAAGTGAGCAAAACAATGGCCAAAAGTACACTTTTCCAGGCTTTTCATCTTCAGATCTCAGAATCCAGACAAGTGACTGTCACAGAACTTTCCAAGTTATAAAACTTGGCACCCTGGCCGCATGAAAAATTGCTGTCCATTTGGTGTCTCTTGATTTGGTACTCAGGAATGGTCTACACCCAGATGTCATTCCACAAGCATGATCAATCTGTTCTTGACTGAAACATACCTCCTCCCTTTGGATGGTTACTTTGCCTAGGCATTTCATTATATCAATCACATCTTTGATGTGGACCCTGTTGGTCTGTGAGTGGATTACATGGACTAAGATTGCCTTGTTGAGATTCAGATCCTCTCCTCACAGCAGTCCAGCAGTTTTGTTGTGCACCATGGCAGATATTTCAGGGGGCATATGGTATTCTTGAATAAGTTCAGGTCTTGTTGACTTCCTGACTAGCAGACAAGAGATTCAGTAGCACCTCAATGTAAACCCAGAGCCTTGGTGTCCACCTCTCCCACTTTCCCCAAAGGGACTGTCCTGGGCTCTTTAATTTGCTTGAGCACTGACACATCATTAATGTTGATACAATGCTTCCACCTGTGGTAACTGGCGAGTGCCTCAGGATACACTGAACTCATGGACGACTAAGCTGATGCCAACACTCCATACTTTACCCCAGGGAATACTATCAGATCTCCTGCATACACAGTTATCCCACCATGCAATGGTAATTACTCAAACAGTAATACCCAACACACCAGGGATACAATGCAAAGGATAAATAACTTATTGAAAGATAGGGGTAGGAAAAACAAGGGAACAAAAGGGTAAACTGAAGTCAAAGAGGTAAATGGGTGAGCAGGCATTTGCCTCATTCACCTGGAACTCCCTCCCTTTCCAGTTTTAGGTTTGCAGTCCCACCAGTTCCATGTCAAAGGCGAAAAAAAACAACGCCTACCATATGAGCAAACACAAATGAGCACCAGCAAATACAGTTAATATCAAATACAGTGAAAATCAAAACAGATCATTATGGAAAACAGAAAATAACTGCTCTCTATTTATCACACTGATATAACACTGCAGTATATTTTCTGTGGGCTGTGCCACCTGCACCTCCTGTTGGGGGCTTCACCCAAACCTTACTATAAATAACCATTTTCAATACCACACTAATTACTACAGTGGTGCACATACTAATCCAACGCAAGTCACCCTTGCTGAAATTATATTCGCTATTAAAGAGACTCACCAAGGTAAACTGGACCTGCACCTGATATATAGGTGCCTTACCTCAACAGATTGCTTCTGATGTTGACATTGCCCCAAATAATCCATCACTTAAAAGGTGCTACCATTCATAAAGTTGAAAAAACAGGTCCCAAGGACTTCCCAGTATTAAGTGCCACCCAAGATCTGCCCCTGCACTCTGCCAAGTTATGACACAATGCTAGGGAGAACATGGGAATGTGCTCATTATAGTCTATGGGGGCACCTTTACAATCATTTTTTATATTATAGTGGCCATTTGGTAATGAAATGTGGGCACTGGTCAACTAACAAGGCCATCGTTAGTAGACCAGTGCCTATTTTCATTACCAAATAATCCGATATAAAAAATGATGATAAAATACGACCTCATAGACTATAACAGAGCACATCCCGCCTCCCTAGCATTTATCATAACTTGGCAGAACTCGAGGTGGAGTGTGGTTGGCACTTAATACTGGAAGTTCTTGGGACCCATTATTTTGACTTTTATGAGTGGTAGCACTTTTTTAATGGATTATTTGGGGAAATGTCAAAATTAGAAGCAGTCCGATGGGATAAGGCATCTATGTATCAGGTGCATAGCCAGAGACTGGTAAGTTTCTTTAGGACATTTGCTCAAATAACACAAACTATTCTTCTGTTGCTCAGATTGAGTTGCTCAAATGCATCCACTCATTTGACATGATACCAGTCTCACCCCATATTCAAACAGGAACTTTGCAACTTTCTGGGGTCCAGAGATGCATGCTCTTGTACATGAACCCGGTACTGTTGTTGGCTGCCTATAAGTCAACTTTATTGTACTCTTATTATTTATTTATTTTAGTTTTTGTTGACCAGGTAAGTGCACTAGACAAATTCTGCTGATTTTCAGGCATGACCGGAGGAGGGGATACAGATGAATGCCAGCTGACTTTGAACCAGATTATGCTGTTGGTGGTATTTTAGTGAATGGGGAAATGTGGTCAGGACACTGGAAATTCCCCTATTGCATTGCTGACAGTAGGAGAGCTGCTGGCATCTGTCTGCAGCATGGCAGACTGTGCTCAGACTTCGGAGAGAAGGATGTCTTGGTGACAGAGACTGGAGGATTCCTGTGGTTGCCCAAGCTGGCTCTGCCTTGGGACCCGGTTAGCGTATGTGGTATGCCTCTGGAGCTTGGTAGTGATTTACATGGTGTTAACCGTGCAGCGGTGGAATTAGCAATATGCCATTTTCAGAGACAGTTTCTAGAGCGTTACCTGTTGCTGTGGACCAAGAAATATTTCGAGGCTATTTCATGCTGTAGTGGTGAATCACCCACATTTTCTGTAGCTTCTCAGCCTGTTTCAGCAGATGAGTCAGGCGGCTGACGCTTCTTGCAAAGGAATGGGAAGCATAGGTTGCTGACGTGGCTTTCCCTACCTCAGAAAGGAGCAAGGAGACTACTTTGGCCAATGCTGGCTGGTTTCAACAAGACGGACATTGGATTCTGGATTAAATCCTGGATTTCATTTTGCAGAAGTTGTAGCATATTCAGGGGCCCCACTCTGCAAGAGGAACTGACAGGTCAGTCTGCACAGGATCAAGGTGATCGCTTTGATTCCAATCACACATGTACTGAGGGTGCTGAGCCTGGGGTTGGGCATGAACCTCCTCTGCTCCCCTCCCCTCACAGAGATTGTTTCAGAACTGGACCATGTTTTTCAGAATTGTTTAAACATAATAAACTTGAACAAGCTCCTAGACGTAATGCAGTACATTTACGTTATAGAGGGGGTCTTCAGGAGCACCCTGACAGGTTCTAAGCTGCTCAGAGGCTTTTGAAGAATTCTATGAATTTTCAGGCATCAGACATTTATGCCCTTATTAATATTAGGGTAAGGACACATTTGATGTCAGTTTTAAAACCTTTGCTGGACTCATAATTTGGCTGAAGTATGAGTCTTTAAAATCTCACCTCTATGGACACCTTTTGGGCCATGCCCATTACAAAACCCCTTTTCAAAATTGTTAATGTCATGTTTCATAATGAAGGGTCAATGTGGGGATATCCTTTTTGGTTAGTAAGTAAATGTACTGTGCTAGGTCACCCAGAACCCATTATTGGAGAAGGAATCTGGACTGGGAGTTGAAAATTCAAAACCAAATTACACACAGTAGGGATGAGGTTCAACACATCCCGAACAGTTTTCTTCTGGGAAGGACAGCGGGGTCTGTTTCTATCTGGGACAGCCTAAAGCCTGTTATAAGTGCTGTAGTACAAGACATCTAAGTAGTGCTTGTGACAAAATTAAATGTGCATTGAGTGGGAACTGGATCATGATAGTGGGACATGTTGTAATGTTTTTCGTTGCAATCTTTGTGACGAACAAGGACATGCTTATCACCAGTGTCCTTGGGCAGGACAAAATAAACAAGTGGGTCTGGATAAGGAAACTTTCATTTCAAGGCCCAAAATATATTTAGACCCCAATCTGAGGAGGAAGGAGCACCTGAGGTGGACTCCCACCCCGTCGACCTTCCTGGTTCATCTGGGCCTCAGAGCTCGAACCCTGTTCCCCACCCCTGAAGATACTACTCCCATACAGCCTATTGTGGCTCCCGGGTGGAACAGCCTAGGTGACTGATGCTCTCCTCCCTGCTTCTGAGTTTCAGATGCCTCACCCCAAGAGTGTTACTAGGTCTAATGCCAGAAAACTTTTTCTCAACCCATTGGTGTTCTCTTCAGAACACCTTTCAGGTGTTACAAGAGCAGGGTGGAGACTCTGAATCTGATGTCTCTGTCAGGTCAGAAGCTGCTTCTGAAATGGAACGTGAGGATGAAGAAGGTTCTGATTTATTGAGGTTAAGAAGAAAACTGGTCATAAAAGGAAAAAAGGCCTTAAACTTCAATTCTGGCTTCCTTGAAACTAGTTTCCTTAACACATGTAGCATTAAGAATTATAAAAAGATTGGGTTTTTACATTTTGCAAATCCTTAGCCGCTGATATTATTTTGCTACAAGAAACTAGATTCACTTCTTTGCTGGATATAGTTCAAACAAAGCTCTGGGTACTTGGGCCTTCCTTTTGGTCCCTTGGAGCTGATGCAGGTGAGAGGATTGGGATTCTTTTTTATCATACACAGGTCCATGTGCTTAGACTGGTGGATATTGCTCCTGGACGTGCTTTTACTTTTGGACTGCAATTTTAAGGGTGTTCCTTGCATTTAATCATTATCTATGCCCTACAAGTTAAATCTGCCAGAATTGAACTTTTTCACGAAATTGAACCATACCTGTTTACACCTAGGCTCGTTATTTGAGAGGGGATTTCAATTGTAGTTTGATTTCAAAGCTAGAGATCATGTACAATAAAAGATCTATTGTGATTCACATGCTTTACATGTAATCATCATTTAAGCTTCATTACTTGACTCTTATAGGGTCCTGCATCATGATCCTGGGACTACTTATTGACAGAGTAGCTATGCTATTAGGATTGATTTTGTTTTTGCTTCAGAACATTTACTCTCAGTTGTTTTTCTTTGTCCCTTGAGAATTTTCTGATCATATGGTTTTGACCTGTAGTTTCAATCTTTCTCATTTACCTCTGCAATTCCCTGCAGTACACTTTAGATGGAAACTTATTCCTAATCTGATGACCCAAGTGAAATTTCAGACTTCCTAGTAGGTGTCCTTGACGTCAACAGTCGGTCAAAGGAATGTGTGATTCTTGGCTCATGTGGTGGATGGATACTAAAGTGGAGATTAGACGCTCTTCCATTAATTTTATCAAGAAGACCCTGGCTACGGATTATATTACATGCCTTGGTTACAGGGATCAGTTCTATAAATTGATGTTTCTTCCTAATGCTTCAGATGTCTGATTTAGAAACAGTTATCTCTTATAAAATCAGGGATGAAACAGTTTCAGTATAGCAGGGCTTGTCATTTGCAGGATGAGATGACTTATGGTTTAAAGATGACACCTGTTTCAGATCCATATTCAGCCTGCAAACAAGTGTTGGATAAAAACTGATGAATGGCCTATTGGATTAGATGGGCACTCTGAAAGTTTCTGATGTTGAAATGTTAGACATTGTTCAGGATGCTTTGCTGGACTAATATGGGCTGGCTTTTCATCCTTCCATTCAGTGGACTGGCCTCTTTACTTTCCTTCCCTGTTCTGACTCCACAGCAGTCACGGAGTTGGAACTACCTATTACTGTAGAGAAGGTTAGGTCAGAAATCTTTTGCTTGAAGACAGGTATTTCCCAGGGCCCGATGACCTGATTACTGATTTCTACAAATTTTGCTGGATATCAGTAACATCCTACACATGTCTATAATGAAATTCTGGACACGGATTTATGCCTCCGGACTTTTCTGCTGCTTTGATTATTATTTTATATAAGAAAGGGTTAAAACAGCATTTTGCTAACTGGAGACTGATCAGTTTATTGAACACTGATTATAAAATTCTTTCAGCCATCTTATGTCACAGGCTCCAAAAAGTTGCTCCATTTTGATTCACCTGTGCAAACCTGCTCTATTCCAAGCAGGGATGTACCACAAAATCTGACTCTTTTAAGGAATATTTGTGAATGTAGCTGAATGGGGAAGCTTTTGGGATATTTATTATCACTAGACCAGGCTAAAGTTTTTGATAGAGTGTCCCATGATTTCTTGTTCCAAGTTTTGCAACACTATGGCTTTTCCCTGAAGTTCAGGTCCTGGATTTAGTCTTTACATATTCAAGTAGTTATCTACCCTATGGTAAATGGTTTACTTGGGAATAGTTTGGATTCCATAGAGGTGTGAGACAGGGATGCTCAATTAGCCCCCTGCTGTATACTTTTATTTTGGATCCTTTAATTAGGAACTTCTGCATCGACCTACTATTTTGGGGCTCACTCCCTCTGTCAAGGTTCCACCCAGGTATTGGCTGTTTATGTGGATGATATGTGCCAGCCTTACGAGATGTCAGTTCAGGGCTAGTCGCTCGTGACATCATGGAGTGTTTGGTGCCATAGCTGGTACTACAATTAATCCAGATAAAAGTTCAGGGATTCTTTTGGTGGAGGGGCTTTGCTTCTTCTATTGGCATATTGCCATTACTAGTGAACCTATTAAGGTTTTGGGGTGTTTTTTGGGAATGGGGATTTAGCTGATCTTAATGGAAAACACAGATTGAAGTGAGGGAACATAATGTTCAATTGTGGAAAACCTGGTCGTTTTCCAAACAAAGAGGGTTATGACTATAAAAATTAATTCTTCCTCCTTTTTGTATTTTTATTCGATTTCTCCCTTGTCTAAAATTTATGAGACTCGGTTGTTCAGCATTTGTTTCCAGATGCTTTGGGGAGCTATTTAAACCCTGTTAAGAAAGACTTTACTTATTTGAGAATCAATAAGGCATGATCAACCCTCTGGTATTTTATTTCTCCTTTTTGTTAAATCCACTTTTAAGGTGCCAGATCAGTATTTGTCACATCCCTGGAAGTTTTGGACTTTTTATTTAATTGAAGACTTTTTGTTGAAATGGGTAGATGGGCCCCCATTATTAAAATGAATTCAGGCACTCCTTTCTTTATTTATCAGATAGCTACTAAACTTAGGACATGGCAAATTACTCATGCTTTGGTTCACAGGTTCCTCAGAAGGCTTTGTATTTAGATATTATGAACCAGAACTTTTGTTTATGTTGATTTTCCAAAATGTTTCCTACAAAGCCCACTTGGCTTTTAAAAGTCCTTACTGATAAAGGATACTGTCTAAGATGTGGGACGTGGTTTGGCTTAGTTGTCACGGAGGTTGGGGTCAAGGGCAATTTAAAACACAAAGCACTGACTGAAGGACAATGTATTTGACTGAGTGTGTTGGTCTTGAAGAAACAATGGAGCATTTCTTTCTTTCCAGTAGTTATGCCAAATTTTTGGGGCTGATTTATTTGCTGAATGGGGCTCGGGTCCTGCCAGACATGTTTCTTATGAAAGCTTGGTGCTTGGTGATTACTCTGGGTTTTTCTCTCAGTACCATCCTAGTACCTTAAATCTAGTATTTGCACGTATAAAGTTCTGCATGTGGCAGGCGATGTCAGTATTCCTTGCAGCATACTAATACTTTTACCACAGTACTGCTAACTCATATTGAAATGGCAATTAGGAAACAAAGGGATTTTTAATTTAGTTTTTGGTGTTCTCACAAATTTAATGAATATTGGAAACGTTTTTTTTTGGCTTTAATTTGCTTGTATCAATTTTGGGATTTTCAATGGGGTGGCTGGTTTGTTTCCATTTCATTCATGTATTGTATGCTTCTGGTTATTCCTTCTGTTTTGCCTGACTTTTGAATATTTTACTTACCTTTTATTCTTTCATTTGTTTACTTTAATATTTTGACTTCATGTTTTTTTTCAATAAACAATTCCCTACTCTTTTGAGAAGTGCCATGGGATCGTTAACATCCACCTAAACTACCACCAGAACAGGCAGATGGGACCTTGGTTTAACGTCTCATCCGAAAGATCGGCACCTCAGAGTGCAGCACCCCCTCATGCTGCACTGCAGTGTCAGTACTGGATATTAACCCAAGTGCCTGATGTGGGATTATCACTTACCCTTGTGACTTTGTCTCACTGGAGTATACTGCAACACTTGTACTTTTCTCTACATTGTTTTTGCTTTGTCAAATGTTCTGACTCTCTCCCCACTCACATGTAATGTTATGACCTTATGTTTTTATATTTTACTGTCTTTGTAATCTCCAGGGTCCTGCCTGAAAATAGGCAGTTTTATTATGTAGTGCACCTACATGGTCAATATAAACTAAATAGAAAAATAACTTGCAGTATGCTGTAAGTGCTTTAAATGCTCCCTCTGCTTGTCACATGGTAGTTCCAGTTCACCCAGCATACCTTGATTTGTTGTGGCAGGTACTCCCAAGGTTGCTGGTAGTTAACCAGGTTGGAACATGTGAACATGGAACATTGGCCTGCTTACAGAAATCAGCACTAACCAAATCAGAAAAAATCAAATGTGCTCCTATTTTAATCCCAGATAGAGCACTGGGCCTGAAAATTATTGTTGTTCTTCTGCCTGGGCCAGTCAAATTACAACGCACTGTCCTGCCCAGGATTTCCATAGCCCCCATCCCTGATGACCTAACTAAAAGATGTGTTGAGGGCCCAGAGACCCAGAGGTTACTCACAGTTGCATTTGTTTGGCTGAACATTGTTTGAAACTCCTTAAAAACACTCTTCCTTACTGTGTCAGGTTTACTTCAGCTTTGGTGATGGGTACTGCATAGTCAAGCTTTGCTGAGAATTACTCCTCAAAGAGGAGGAGGCAATCACAGAGGACAGAGTCCTCAAAGGGATTAAAACCCTTAAGGTGAACAAGTCCCCAGTGCAGGATGACACATGCATGAAGATACTGAGGGAGCTGGTGACAATTTATAGCACCCTCAGCTGGCCTATTCAACTGCTGTTTGGACACATGTGTGGTGTCTTGCAAATGGAGGACAGCTGATGTGGTACTTCTACACAAGAGTGGGTCAAAGGATGAGCCAGCAAACTATTGACCAGTCAGTTTGACATCAATTGTTAGCAAGTTGATGGAAACCATTCTAATGGAAACATTGGTTGAGTTCCTTAAGACAAATGGGCTACAGGATGACAGGCAACATGGGTTTATGGCAGGAGGTCTTGCCAAACAAATTTGATCAACTTCTTTGAATGGCTTACTGGGGCTGTTGACAGGGGCTAGGTAGTAGATATACTGTATCTGGATTTCAGTAAGGCCAGTAGCTCAGTTCCCATAAGAGGTTGATCAAAGAAACAGTGGACATGGGGATAGGGGACCAGGTGGGTGGCAAAGTGGCAGGAGGGTGGTGGTAGTTGGGGAGCATTCTGGGATGACAGAAATTGCCAGCGGAGTTCCACAGGGTTCATTCAGTACATGGTCTGGAATTTTTCCATGTTCGTTAATGACACTGGGGACAATGTCAAAGACAAAATATGTCTATTCGTGGATGATACCAAACTCTGTGGGAGGATGGACACAGAGGAGGGCATCAGAGACATGACAGAAGATCTGGCAAGGTTGGAGAGGTGGTTTGGAAGCTGGTAACTGGATTTCAATGCTAAAAGTTTAAGGTAATGCACATAGGTTGCACAAACCCCATAGACATGAACAGACTTGGGAGTGTGACAGTCACAGTCTCAGAGGAGGAGAAGGATCTGGGTATAGTGATCATAAGCATCCCAAAACCTTTAATGCAATGCAAATAGGTGTTGGTGAGGGCAAACAGATTGCATTTGAGGTTCACCAGTAGGAGGAAGGTCATTCTGTTCCTATACAGATCCATGTTGCAACCACATCTGGAGTACTGTGGCAATCTGGAGCCCCTACCTGAGGAAGGATAAAAAAAACAAATCAGCTTGAGATGGTGCAAAAGGGCTACAAAGATGACCCAAGGGCAATAGGGCATCCCATGAACAGAGACTATTGCAGCTAAGCATGTACTCACCTGAGGAGAGGAGAATGATAGGGCACATTACTGAGACCTTTAAATACCTCAAAGGTATAAACAATGACAATCTTGGGGATCTTTTTAGCAACAGTGGAAACAGAAACACTAGATGGCACAGCTACAGGCTGGTGGTAGAGGGATAGGTACAAGCACGAGGCCAGGAAGTGCTTCTTTACAGAGAGGGTGGTGGCAGGATAGAATGCACAACCAGAGAGGGTAGTTAATCACAAATCAGTTAAGGGTTTTAAAAGAGGAAAAGGTTAGGATAACTTTTAGGAGGGGGTTGGAGCAGCATGCAACAAGAATGCATGGGTTCTGCAATGAGCAGACATGATAGACAATTTGGGCCTTCTTTGCTGGCATTTCACATGTTCATACATATGTTCGTATTAAAGGACCGTATGATGTACTTTTCTCCTAGGACATGTACTCACTTAGCACTGCTAGTGTAGTTGCAGCAGCACCAGAGAGGCATCAGCCAGTCTGATTCCCATTACTTCTCTAGGCAACCCTCTTACTGGGATGAACACCCCTACCAGTGCAAGATGTGGATGGACACAGGCTTCATGTGGCTTCTCTCCTCTTGCAGGGTTCACATGTAAGCACTGCTCTTATGCTGCTCTCTGACCTCTGGCTCTGCCTAGAATCCATCAATAGGTATAATTCTTTCAGGCTCAGACCTGCTGGTTGGATAGATTCCCATCAAGGAAAAGTTCCTGAGAATATCATCACATTTCAGCAAATTGTCTTTCTCTTTCTGTGATTCAGCAGAAACACTCTCTCTTTTGGATTTACATAGACAAAAATTCATTTTCGACATACTAGACTCCTCAGAGCCCTGGAAGTCAGTATATATCTCTTTCGCTGCACAGCCTCCTGCTTTTTTCATTCAACCATATTAGAGCTGTAAGTACCCAGAAAATACACACCTGTGGGTTATACCAATATTGCAAGATGGAATAATTTAAAGGAAAGCACCCTGAATGAAAGAACATCACCACCCAATGGATAAACTCCTAATTAAAGGTTTCAGTTGGAAAATTATTTTAACTATATTTTAGCATCTTTATTTTACCACGTTAAAAACCCTGTGGTCCAGACATTCAAAGTGGTTGAGCATGGCACAACTGTGTTGCACCGCTGCAAGTACAGAACTGCACCATGGAGCCAGATTCAACGGGAGCCAAAGCACAGCACAATACCAGTGCACCAATGTGCAATGACAATGAATGCAGGTGCAATGGCAGGGATGTGCCCATGCATATCCAGCGCAGTGCGATATTGAACCATGGAACCATGGAGCATGTGAGGAGCAAGGCCAAGATGCACATAGCAGACTTAAGTTTATAAAACCAGGTGCAAGCACACAGACAGCTTGCACCAGGTGAGAGAGGGAAGGAGAGAGAAAAAGAAAGAGAGAGTGAGAGAAGGAGACAGAGAGACCCCATGCTCCGGGCATCCGCCAGACAGTGGAGGTGTATTGCAGCCTCCCTAGGCCCTGAATGCCTGTGGAGGTAGACAGCTGGTTGTCCGGGGCTGTACCAGCTCCATGGCCACTGCCAGTGCCCCATCCTCCTCCCACAGGCATGTCAGTGCTGTAGAACAGAAAGGATGAGTTAGTGAAGCAGTGGCCACATGTTCTCCCCAATCATCATGCCACAGCATGCTGTACATTGCCGCTATATGTACCATGCAGGGATGGGCTGCCACCAGTCTGGAATCCACCACCAGGTACACACTCCATGGTGCTGCAGTGCATGGTGGCCACCACAAGCTTCTTTGCACCGTGAGCTGTGGCGCAACATCAGGCCCCCCTCTGGTGGCAATCTGGGCTGCATGGATGGCCGCCACCTTCTCTTTAATCCACCTCCTGTCAGTGCCCACCTTCTTGCGGCACTCCTGCACTGACCACTGGTGGCTGCCCTGCTGGTTAACACAGTCAATCACCTCCACCCAGGCCCTGGCCCTGGCCTGTGGTGTGCCTGTGGCACTGCTCAGGAGCGGCTCCTGTCGCAGTAGGCCTCTAACAGGGCATCTGTCTCTGCCTCTGCCTTCATGAAGTTTGGTCTGTGCTTGCAGGCAGGCCCAAGCTCCCCAACCTCCTCAGGTCCTGACATGTAGCTTCCTGTGGTAATGGACAGAATAGTTCGTCCAGTGGCTGCAGCTCCCAGTGCCCTCCCCATGCTGTGCCCTCTGTGTTCATTGTACTCCTGCAGCATGTGCAACTTACTCCCACAAGGATGCAGTGCCGGTCCATGGCCTGTGCTGGTCTGTGGCACTTATATAGCGCATCGTATGCAAATGTGCTTTTAGCGAATGGTAATGATATGCTAATTTCCCAATTGCTGCCACGCATTGGCTGATGAGCTTGTTAGCATTTGGCAGCTGAATATCATGTATTTGCGCCATGCACAGTTAGAGTGCTCCAGAGCAAGTCAGTTGGATGTGCCAGAGCACACTGTGGTGCATTATGCACGCATGCACTCTGCGCAGTGGTGCTGTGTGCATGCTCCACATGTGTTCCATTGCCTAATGGCAGACAGTGCAGTGACTGCACAATAGCAGCCATGGTGCTGTGTGTGTGCCATGGCTGCCATTGTGCAGTCGCCACACTGTGCATGGCATGCATGGCGGCAGCCCTGACCCCTGCAGTGATCCTTCTCCCCTGACTGAGCTGCACACGTGCCCCCAGCCATGCCCATGTCATGCATCCATGCCATTCTGTGATTGGTAGGCACAACACATATCCCTCGCCCCGCATCTGGCGTATGTTGCTGGTATGTGTGGCTATGGGTGCCATTTATACCTCGCACACAGCAGCATTATGGCACAGCAGAAGTGACCCATCATGTGAGCAACTGGACACAGGTGGAGCTGGCTAACCTCATGGCCTGTGTCCAGCCCCACACACCACAGCTGTAACGGTCAGGCCCCATTGCAGCAGCCCTGTGTCGCTGTTTGGGATGACATTGCTGCTATGCTAGTGCAGTGTGCTGGGGTGGCCAGGGCCAGTGACTAGTGCCGCACCAGTATGGGACCTCCCGCGGAGGGATCCAGGATGCCTCCATGCCTGGAGGCAGGCATCAGGTGTGGGTGAGTGCCACAGCCAGGTAAGTAGGCCCAGCATGCATGTGTTCCCTGGTGCTATACTGTGGTGGACTGTGGGCTGCCTGGCATGTCCCGCAGGATGGTGGGCTGTCATTGTGTGCTTCGTGGGGATGTATCACCCACTGCCGCCATGGTTGCCCTGTTGCTGTGTGGACCGCACAGGCAGGGCCCACTCTGTGCTGGGGGCCTTTCCAGTGGCTATGTACTGATGTGTTCCTGTTCTTGTTCCATTCCCTGAAGATTGGAGCAGAGCTGCGGTGGCTGACACAGCAGGGCAGCAGGTGACTGTGGGACCAGGAGGTGGTGCCAGAGTGGTCCCAACACATGCAGGGCCATGGAGAGCAGGTAGGCACTGGCATGGGCCTCCACACATCTATAGGGGGTTGGTGGGGCATGGTTCTGGACATGGCTGCCTGTGCTGTGTGCCGGGGTTGGGTGTGTTGCACTGTACTTGGTGCCCACCACTGTGGCGCATCCATTGTACACATGTACCAACTGTTGGTGGGTGGGTGGTGCACCCAGCCACCACTGTCAGTGCTGTGGTGCTGCATGGGCACTGTGCCAAGTGACTGGCAATGCGCAGTTGATAGCTACTGTGCGGCAGGTGCCACCGATATGCACTGTTGTGGTGTTCCACGCTGCTGGCAGGTGTAGATCCATCTCCCTGTGGGTGGCCTGTGCAGGCCCTCTGGGGTGTGTCTGCTGCCCTATGCATGCAGTGGTTGGGCATGGTTCTGAGGGTCACTGCACTGATGGTCTGTCCTGTCCCTTCCCCTAGGTGTTCGAGTGGGGGAGGATGCAGCTGTACTGCTGGCTGTTGCGGCAGATCATTAATTACATCAACCACAATGGAGATACACTGGCAGGTGTTTGCTGACGGATGCCATGGACAACGCTGGGTGGCACAGCGTGGCTGCTGCTGATGGATGCCCTACCATCCCCATGCCCCTGCTGTTCCTCCACCACTAGCTCCCCTTCCCACTGTACAGTCCCTATTCTCTGTCCCCATCCCTCTCAGTCCTACACCTCCCTCATATATATTTGTGCATAGTTGGCTGTTCTGTTCCTCAATACTTTGTTTTGCCCCACCTGATTGTGTCAGTGTCTGCTTTGCAGGTGGCATGCGGCTCCATGCTGCAGTGGCCCAGTGCCTGTCTGTGTCATGTACATGTGTTGGGGTGCCTGTTGTGCTGCTGTGGGTCCCTGGTGTGTGCCATGGTGTGTCCCACTGTGGTGGTGTCCCCCTTAGTCAGTAGGTGTGTCATGGGGGTGCCCATGGGTGGCCTGTCAGGGGTGTGTTGTGGTGTGTGCATGGCTGCTTAGTCCTGGGTGTGTCCTGCACTGGTCTGGCTGTGGTGGAGAGGGCATGGCATGCAGCCTATGGGGGTCCCTTGGTGGCCCTCAGTTGGCCATTGGCTTCTCCTGGTTCCTCACCATGGTGCCACTGTTGTGCATGGGGTGGGTGTGGGTGCCTGTTCACACCCTGCTGTGCCCAGCTGGTGGTGGCCTTCTGTCACCTGTCACTGTGCCTCCCTTGTTCTGTCGTGGGTCCCTCTCTATGCCATGCCCCCCATTGCTCTGCTGCTGTGGCTCAACTGCGTAGTGTTTGTGTGCCGCCGGCACCTCTTCTTCGCGCCATGGCCAGCACCCTGCTTCCACCCAGTACCCAATTCTCAATATGAGAAGTCAAGAAGGTGACCTTGCTCAACCTGCCTTCCTCGCCACCTTCTCATGAATGAAAATACCATGCACTTGCTATAGTAAAACCAGCTGATTATGTGAGAGGGTTTTGATAAAGGGTAGGGATGGTGTTGTAAAGTTCACTTGGTTTGGGGCTAGGGGATGGTGGTGGTAGGATACGCTTTTTTTCTATATTTTGTGTGGCTAAACACTCTTTCCTAAATACAAATAGTTCCTATTTAGGAAGGGCTCCCAAATATTTAGGAGTCCTGCTATTCATGGTATTCGGGGTCCGAAATAATATTTGGCCTCTGCACAGCCCTACTTTTCACGTGTCCCACTGCCCTCTTCAAGTCTCTCCTCCCCACCAAGACAACTCTTTCAATAACTATGTGTAACTCCCCTGTGGGGTTTACCATTTGTCTCTGTGTTCCTGCCTCCAGTTTCTGCCTTGTTTGACTCATTCCCACTTTGGCCCGGGTCACTAGTGCCCTGAATCTCTGTCCTGCCCCTGTGATGAGTTTCCTTCAAAGTAGGGCTGGAGGAGCAAAAGCTATGGAACTGCTGTGCAGCTGCACTCGAGTGTCCAAACTGTGGTCTGCGCATGCGCTGTAGTATGCAACTATTTTATAAACTGCTACTGTGGCTCAGCAAAGACTCCTTCATGCTCCTGGACCCCAAATCAGCTAATCGGGTCTGGAGTCACAAGGAGGTGGAACAGAAGCCCCAAAATATTTATTTTAGAGAACCAATAAGTGCTATCAAACCTCTTCATAAACATTAATGAGCCGGCCTACAAATATTAATGAGCCTGCCTATAAATATTAATGAGCTAATCTACAAATAATAATGAGCCTGTCTGCTAACTGGGGCCTTAGCATTTCAGCAGCAGCAACATCCAGGGGTAAATGTTTTGAATTATAATTCTGCAGTTACATGATAGAGCAAAGGGACTGCTTCAGAACTGTGGGGCAGATGATAACATAAACTGTTCATGTTTGGCTGCAAAAGACTGCAGAAGTTGGGACTGCAAGTAAATTGTTTTCCGTAGCAGCCATATTAGCAGCCTTGAACTTGCAGCCTCCAATAGGAAAGCCACAATTTTGCAGAGGGGCTTATGGGACAACCAAGGGACTTTGGGGAGAAGGCATGGACATTTTTGGTGCCCAAATGAACAACCAATAAGGCATCAAGGTAGATTGATAAATATGAATTTTTGATGGACAACTTGTTTCAACCAATCAGGAGCTGCCCTGGGTTCCTAAAACTCAGAGGACAGTGCCAGCTTTAGTCAGTTCGAGGAGCCCCTCCTGAGGGAGGGGGTTCTGGCCCTTGCTTCAAAATGATGCTGCAAAGAGTGCAGAAGGCCGGCTTGGGGTTTGTCGGCTACTAGCCCCTGGTCCTTGTGTTTTGCCTTTCAACACTCTGGGAGAAATTGTCCAGAGAATGTGGACCTGCCATTCCAGCTGTGATAGAGCTGATTGAGAGGTTCCTAGATGAGAGGAAACCTGTTGTAATCTTTGAGAAAGATGGAGACCTGTCTGGAGGCCTGTGTAGGCACTATTCCAGGAAGTTCTTGTTGTTACTTTATGTTGCCCTGCACTGCTTTCCAGTGCCAGGATAGGGTGAACAGCTGAATGAAGTATTGATGTTACTGGCCAGTTACAGAAGTTGCCTGGGAGTTTCTGAAGGGGAAACTGCCAGCGATGTCTGTGAGAAGTTTAATGTCCTGCTTGGGACTTGTGGAACCAAGTTAGGCAAGAGATGTTGCCTGATGTTTCTAGTAGTCTGAAGTGAAAGTGTGAGGACTAGTTTCTGTCCACTTTGGAAAACTCGCCATAATCTCCCTTGTCATCTCTGAGCCCAAAAGTGTCCAGTGGCTGGTGGGAGAGTGAAAAAATTTGTTTCTGTCCACTTGGGGGACTCAACATAATCTCCAGAACCTTTTGCCAATTAAAGTGAGAAGTTACTCTTCTGTCTAAGCCTGCACTTGCCAGGTGAAAAGATTTATCATTCTGTTGTGTCTGAGCTTTTGAAGTAAGAAGATATGCCTGTCTTCTGCTTGATGTCCAAGTCTGAAACGCCTGATTCTAAGGAACTATTGTCCATTAACCTTCAGTGGGAAACATAGAGACTGTATCCTGTTCGTAAGAGAGCCACTGCTGCAACCTGGCAGTGTGGCTGGATGCCATTTATAGCCAAATGTGACTGAATACCTGAGAGACAGAGAAAGTGACTATCTAAGGTCAGTTTGGGGAATCAGCCTAGTAGTGTCACTGCCATTGCATCTCCCCTGAGGGGTCATGCCTAGACGTGGGGGTTGAGGCATGCTGCTCATGTCCCCGTGCTAGCTTGTTCCAGTTTGTGACCTCTCCATTAAGAAGATGACCAGATACCAGAGAAGCTGAGAGGTGTTTCAGCCTGATAAAGCTGTAGATGCAGAGAAAAGGTCCAAGCTGCAATATTCTTTCTGCTTGTCTCAGCAATTCCAGCTTCTTATATGTCCCTTAGATGTCTACTACCCCAGATCTACAGTCTTAAAGTCATCAGTTGCATAAATCAAGAGGTCTGTCTGCAAAAGGTGAGTAAAGCATGGATTGCCCTGCATCTGGGAACTGTTAATAATTGCCATCAATTGTTTGCCAAGTTCAGTGGTGAAATAGTATTGCTGCCAAAGTCCTAAGTTCAGCTGCTTAACTAAAGTATCAAAATTTATCAAGTAGTTATCACAACCATGAATGAATCTAATTTGTTTAAGTGCACCAATGCCGGGCAACCAGCTGCATCAATACCAGGCCTGCAACACTTCAGTGGCTGGGTATCCAGGTTAGAGTGTCAGGGCTCTCATCTAAGAGGCAGGGAAAACTGGTACCAGCTGGGTGTGATTATTGGGCACAAGCGGCTAGTTAGATACTGGGTATTAATCTTAATTATGTGCTGGTGGGAGGTGGGCACTGAAAATGCGTTGGATTTAAAGCAAAAAAAGATTGAATGATGTTCTGCAAATTGCCAAATGCCAATACAAAATGTTGTTAATCTCTACCATCCAGTTTCCTATTCCTAGCCCCAGCACTTTGTAAATAAACTGTTGGTTAATCTTTTACAACATGTCTCATGAGCATGTTATTAGTGAGCATATTAGTAACGTAAGTCAATAATTACAAGTTATTGAAAGTATGGGTTTTGCATACCTGTGATATTTCCAACTTGCTTAAGAGGAGATTTGGGGCCAAATTAGTAGGGTGATTGGCCTGCTGGTAGTGAGTTTCGTAATGTCACGAGTTTGTCCTTAAATGGCATCAAAACATGAAAAAAACATTAAAAACATTTAATATATTTTATTTTGTCATGAATAAGCACTAAAAGAATCAACAACTAGTTATACAAAGTTATCAGGTACATTGTACATAACTAATTTACTTTTTATGTGTCATTATCAGCCCCAAAAAAACCTTGAATAGATATTTTGACAGAATTTTACTTAATAGTTTGTTTTCCAGGGTAGAGGGCTGGAGACCAGTCAAAAAACAGGAGTCTCCATGCAAAAACAGGAGATATTACAGATATGGTTTTGGTTTATGGTAATGCATGTGTGAGTGACTGTAAGGAGGTACAGTATCCCAGGTGGTTGTACTGCTGAAATATCACACCCACTTGTATTATACTCTGGTGGAGGCACCATGTTGTTTTATTGCTATCTTGTGAGAGAACCCCATTTTCCATCATGAATAGAGCACAGGCTTCTCAACCTGGTTTGTGGTCACCCAGGCAGCGTGTAGTAGCCACTGGTACAGCGTCCCAGGTCACAGATGTGAATGAAATGTTGTATTCTGTATTTCAAGAACTGTTTATATGTTGCACTATAGCATAGGATTTATCCAAATGTACTAGGGCTGTTACATGCTCTCCCACCTGAATCTTAAATTGGCATATGGTACACTCCTAAAAGCCCCACATGAGCAGTTAAGGAGATAAACCCCCACCAAGTCAGAGTTGATGAACTGTCTAGTACGCAATTATTTTCCAGTGTGGGGATTTCTGAAGGATGTTCCTGTGGCCATGTATGAACAGTATTTACATTTTCCACATTCATGGCTACCAAGCGAAGGTGGAGGTAGCCACATCAAGTGGCAGGTCACTGGACCGATAAAAGGAGTAGACCAGTGAGTCCCTAATATTTCTGGGACATCTATACACCATATTGTGACCTTCCTGAATAAGTAGTCTCAGTGCTGCATCAGCCTCTAAGATACCCAAATTCTGTACCAAAATAGTTCTAATGGCACTCTACCCTATGGCCATATGCATTAAAAAACTTGCAGCTAGAATCACTTCCAGATTTTACCCAGGGTACTAAGGTGTCCTCCCTATTAAGAGATTCACTTCCTCTATAGCTTTCCCAATTGTGGATGAACTGTAGCCCCTCACCTGCAACCTGTGGATTTGTTCTTGCTGTTTGTTGTGAAATTCTCCTCCTTGTACATTCTGAATGAGTTGCCCTTTAAAATATGCTTTGTGATATGGGAAGGATGTCAACTATCAGCCAGAAGTAAACTATTCCGACCTGTCTCCTTTTCGTATAGGTCTGCACCTACTTTGCCATTTCCATGTGAACGTTTGCCTTAAGTCTATATTTTTTTTATCCTTTTCCTTCGGTCACCCACCTGGGGCCCTTCGCTCAGACAGCCGATCCTGTCCGCTGAGACCCTTCCTGCCAGTAGACCTGCTACCCCCATCCACCTACAGAAAAACATTACGGTACTTCTCATCTTGACCCCCTGAGCCACCTTCCGCTCCATGGTGCTTACCTTCTTAATCAGGCCCCTAGGTGGAGGTGAAGATCACGGGTTGGCAGATCTGTGGAGGGCAGGATCCAATGTTGGGATATGGGCAGCCAACATCTACCTCCCAGGTGACAGGATTTTTCCTGCTTGTTTCTCCACAGGCGCAGATATGCAATGATGTCCAGCACAAGGTGGTGCGCTTCTGCACCACTCCCACAGACATCCACCATCAACCCCACCCTTTCAATGGTGGCCCTGCTGTAGCACACCCAGTCTTCAGTGGGAGTCACTGATAGCAGGGATGCCATGACCCATCATCCCCGAGAGGAGAGCAGTCATCCAGACACTCGATCCTCTCTCCTGGCTGACCCTGGCAACCCGAGCTCGCTCCCGACCCTGGGTCACCGGCATGGTATGAGGTGTGGCATCCAGCACCTCAACCCTTAGTGCCACTGGGCCAGTTCCATTTAAGTCTATAATTACTGTTTGTAGATTCTTCATGAGAGAAAAATACAAAATTAATTATTTTTGTTGCCATCAGGAAGACTATTAAGTCACTATATAGTGGCGCCATAAATCCAACTTAGAAAAAATGGATTTGTGGTGCCACTGTACCAAGTTATCATCACATTTTCCAATACATATGTTAGTAAAGCTTGTGGGGCCACCATTACCCCCATGGTGGTTCTTTTGATCTGCATATAGAATTTATTTCTTAACGGGAACATAATGCACTCTAACAACATTCTTGCTAGCTCAGTTAGGAAATCAACTTATTTTTCTGAGGCATTTGTGTCTTCTCTCTGCAAATAATATCTGAGGGAACTGAACCCTCTAAGCGAGGGACACTTGTGTACAGGGACTCTACATCAAGAGCAGCTAACAGCCAACTCTTGTACATATCCAGATTCTCTATAAGCATAATGATGTCTGTTGAGTCTTGAATAAATGAAGGTAAGCCCTTCACTAATGTACGGAAACCATCCCGTGGGTGGATGAGGTTCAGTCAACAATCACACAATTCAAAATAATGGACCCAGGTAGGTTGTCCATGCATTTGTGAATGTTAGGGATCATGTATAATAAGCAATAACTTAGGCACTATTGAGTGTTGGTGGTGCAGTCACAGCCACACACCCAAGGGCATAGTAAGCATAAATTGCAGGTCAAGTGTCTTCAGCCCTTGAAGTGTGAGTTGTAGCACAACCATCACCCAAGAAGTGACTTTGTGCTTATGAAATGGGTTTGGTGTTAAGAAAAGAGAAAGTAAAATAAATACTTAAAATTGTTTAAAAATCAGTAGTTTTGCATGAAATAGTCCCTTCAAAGATAGGCTGGAACTACAGGGTGTTAGCCTGCGTTCCACTGTGTGAACCATTATGGTGTTTGTGGTTTTATGTGAACTGTGTCTTGATCCCTCCTCCAATTGTGTTCTACTTTTTCTTAAATTGGAAAAAATATGTCATATTGTTTTACTTTGTGGACTAGAATTGGAAATGACTGAAGTCAGGTGTTTTAGTTCAGTGACTGAGTGAACCAAGCAAGGTAGTAGTGTGAATTGAAACAAAGAAACATAGAAGTTGATGGCAGATAAGGACCGCTAGGCCCATCTAGTCTGCCCATTTCTTTTCTACCTTATGAATGTGGCATCGGCCTTTGCTCTGTAAATGGCCTATCTATTCATACTCATCTGTATTGCTCCCTTATGCCTATCCATGCAGGTTTGGGCCTGCACTGTACTCATATCCACCACTTCCTGAGGGTAGGCTGTTCCATGAATCCACCACCCTTTCTGTGAAAAGAACTCCTCCATTACCCCTTGATTGACCTTCCTCTAATCTCGTGCTGTGTCCTCTTGTCCTGCTATTTTCTTGTGACTTGCATCTCTTCTGACTGTATACCGTTTACCACCACTCTCTGTTTTCTGCCAGTCAATCAGTTTGCCACCCAGTTGACCAACCTGTGACCCACCCTGAGCCTACTCAACTTATTAATCAATCTTCAATGTGGAACAGTATCGAACGCTTTGTTGAAGTCAAGGTAGGCGACATCAACAGCTCCCCTTGGTCCACCACTCTGGTTACCAAGTCAAAGAAATCTATGAGATTAGTTTGACAGAAACTTCCTGTTGTAAACCCATGCTGTCATGGATCCTGTGCTCCTATGGGATTCCAGGTGTTGCACTATCCTTTCTCAAGGAGTGCCTCCATAATCTTGCCCACTAATGAGGTAAGACTGACTGGTCTGTAGTTCCCTGCCTCCTCCCTGCTACCACTCTTGTGGGAGCGGGATCACATGAGTCCTTCTCTAGTCTTCTGGGACTGCTCCTGTGCTCAGAAACTCACTAAAAGTTCTGATAATGGCTCTGCTAGTTCTACCCTTAGCTCCTTTAATACCCTGGGATATGTGCCATCAGGTCCCATTGCCTTGTCCACCTGACTTATCAGGCTCTTGTAGGACCCTTTCTTTTGTGATGGGACTAGTGCACACCTCCTCCCACCTGTGCCCATGGTGCTGAGCTGTCAGACCTGCCCTACCTTCTGTTCAGTAAATACTGAGTGAAGTATCTATTTAGGATAGATGCTTTACATGGTCCTCCTCCCACGTCCCCTTATCCCTTTGATCTTAGCACTACCCCTCTGGACTTTCTTCTTCTCTAATGTATCTATAGAAAATCTTGTCACCTTCTTTTACTGTTTGTTCTAGTGTTTCCCTTGATTTGGGCCTTTGCCTGCCTTACTGCCTTCCTGCTTCCCTTAGGGAAGTTTGGTATGCCTCCCTATCTTCATTCTGCTGCATTGCCTTATATTTCCTGAAGGCCAGTCCTTTTGGCTCTGACCTTTTCTGCTACTGTTTTTGAGAACCAAAGTGGTTTCCTTCTTCTTTGCACGTCCTTTCTCTCTAACACAATGGGATGTTGCTTCAAGTATTGCATCCTTAATGCTTGCCCACTTTGAAGAAGAAGAAGAATCCACATTTATATAGCTTTTCATACACAGTATCCCAAAGCACTTTAAAAGCAATGCTAGACTGGTAGTGAAGTGACTGAATGTGTGGTGGTGGCCATATCGCACATCATCACCCACACACAGCCTGGATAACTGCATGAACTGGTTTTATGGGAAGGAGAATGTTGGCTAGGCACCGGAATGCTCCCTGCTCTTTGTGAAGAGTGCCTTGGGTTCTTTTACCTCCACCTGGACACCCACCAGAACAACACCAGGATAGGTAGAAGGGACCTCGGTTTAACATCTCATCTGAAGGACGACACACCCCAGCAGTACAGCACCCCCAGTACTGCACCTCGGATGCCAGCAATTTTGGATGCAAGTCCAATCCCAGTGTGGAAGAGAACCCACTAACTTGGTCCAGAGGCGGATATGCTACCAACTGAGCTGCCGCCTGTACCCTCAGCCTATATTTCTTTTGCCAGGGCTAGCTTAACTCTGTTGGCCATCTTCTCAAAGTCACCACCTCTGAAGTCCATATTTTTGCCTTGGAATGAAATGATTTAGTTCTAGTGGCCAAATTGAACCATTCCTTGTGATGGTCACTGGCCCCAGGTGACCTTCTACCTGGAGATCTGTGATCCTTTCCCTGTTAGCCAGTACTAGGTCTAGGATAGCCCTGTCTCTTGTGGGTTGTTGTACCAGTTGTTTGAGCCCCTCCTTGCAGGGGAATCCACCATGTGTCTAGTTCTGGCAGATGTTCCTGGTATTGACCAATCTGTATCTGGCATGTTGAAGTCTCCCATTATCAGAACCTCCTTTAGCTGTCATGTTTTGTATATCTTCTAACATTAATGTGTCTATGTCCTCCCTGGTCTGGAGGCCTGTACACAACTGCAGTTCGTATGGCTGTCCCATTTCCTGTTTCCAGGGTGACCTACAGTTCTTCTGGCTCCTTATGTGTATTCTGAATTTCTGTAGCTTTGATATTTTCATTGTCATAAAGGGCCACCTCCGCACCCCTTTTGCACCTCTATCTCTTCTAAATAGTACATAGCCAGGTACTGAAGTCTCCCAAGTGTGGTTACTGGTAAACCATGTCTCGCTAATGGTTACTATGTCCAGTTTAGCCTCTGCCATTGTTGCCTGCAGGTCTGGGATCTTGTTTCCAGACTGTGAGCATTTGTGTACATGATTTTCCACTGGCCAGATTTTGGTGTGTTAGTTGTTGGGTGAGGTCTGGCATTTCCCTGTGCATCATATGGGAACTGGACCTTTTCCTTTCCTGGTGATGCAATGAACTACAAACATGATGAACTCCTGTTTGACCACTAGCTGGGGTGTTCTTCTCATTTGACGATAGGGTGCTGCACTCTCTCCCATTTGCCATATTCTGCAAAAATGTCAAACGCCTGCCCCAATACACTGACTCCATCCTCAGTCAGATGCACTCCATCAAATTTAAAGAACTTTCACCCCAAAACTGTTGCCAGTTCCCTACAAATGTGTGTCCTTTTCCTGGCACCAGCCCTTGAGCCACATGTTTAGCTCCCTATCTCCCTTCTCTGACCTTCCATCCATCTGCCCCTCTCCCAGACTGGCAGGATCTCAGAGAAGGAGATGCTGGATGAAATGGATGATATTTTGTCACCCAGCCTGGTCAGGTGTTCCTTGATCTCCACAACTGTCCAGCTGGCGAGATCGCTAGTCCCTATGTTTACCAGGATGTCAATGTCTTCTTCTGCTTCCTGAACAATTTTAGTAATGCGGTCAGTGTTTCTACACACTGATGTACCTGGAGACATCTGACCATTACCCCTGGCTGGAGATAGTTATTGACTCCCAAATCATGGAGTTTCTATGATCAGAAGTTTTTGGTTTCTTTTGCTTTTTTGTTTTGGTTCCTGTTTTGGGCAAGTTTTGTTGTGTTAGCTCCTGTGCTGCAGTGTCCTGCTCTGCAGTGTCCTCTGCACCTTTGTTTGATTTCAGAGATAGAGGCAGATACCTGTTTGTAATTTTATATGGTTTGTGGACGTGATATGTTGGAGTGCACCAAGTGATGGGGCACCCGATTTGCCCTCTTAACTTCCTGCTTACCTCCCGAACAACTACCCTCTGCGGTCGGAGTGCTTCTGTTGGATGTTGGTGAAATGGCGGTGGTTATTATAATATATTTCCTCTTGAATATACAATTGAGGCAGGCAACTCTGCCCATGCTGCCTGGAGCTGAGCCCTTAGATGTCCAATGGCCCAGCATGTAAGACAGTGTTCTAAATCCTGTAAACTACCCTTCTGAAGAGTGTCTTTGCAGTACCTTCAGTTAATGATATCCATTCCAGATAAGTTGCTGGGTTTATAACGTGGTCAGAGTAATTAGACGGATGAAAATGAAAGCAAAAGTTTGATTTAGTTTTGTTTATCTGTTTTGTATAACTTGTTATAACAAGTTAAATTACTAGTGCCCCTGTAAATGAGGTCACTGTGTGGATATCCCTCTGATCCGCCTTTCCTGCTTTGCTACATGAAATGTCATGACTGTGCTACTCTATAAAAGGAGTGTAGTGAGGGGTGGTTGGGGATGGGTGGTGGCTGGCCCTTTCCCTGCTGAAAAGAAGAACCACAGATGAAAGAAACAAGGAAGTACAGTAAGAGCAGAAACAATCAGCCAGCAGCAAATGTAGTAGCCCTGAAAGCTTATCCTAATGATAGATAAAACTGTAAAACCTGTAAAGCAACACCTGTAATAATGTCACAGAAGATATATCCTGTAATAAACACTTTGCTACAGAGAAAAATAAAGCAGTAACAGAAGATATACATTGCAAAAGACAATTTGAGTCAGAAGATTAAAACAGTAATCTGTAAGCACACACCTGTATGTACACCCTGTAATAATGCAGCAGAAGGTATACCCAGCAACAATCTGAATCAGAGAAATAAAGCAATAAAATGTTAGCAACAAACAGCAACAATCCTTGTGAGTACAAAATAAAATAACAACACACAGTAAATCTGCCTAACCAAAGGAAGCCTTAATCCTTTCCTTGCTCTGGTAAGGTTCTCTTACTCTGTCCTTTCAAGCAACCTAGAAGAAAATAGCTCAGGTGAAGCTAGGTGCCCTGGCCAGCAAACCTAGTCTTCCACCTCCAAGATATCAACTAACCTGACCTTTTAATCCTTCCTTCTGTTGAAGTTACTGAGAGTTTGTCAACTCCACCCCCAGATACACACCTAATCCCATGGAAGAGCCATGGGAGGAAAGCAATTAGCTCCTTCAGTGTGAGAAGGAGACTGCAACACCTCTGAGACAAACAAAATACCTTTCAGCAAAAAAATAAAATAAATAAAAATAGTGGCAAACAGTAATTTTGCTTAGCCTAATTATAAAAGTCACAAAAATGTAAGCACTGCTGATAATAATGTCACAGAAGATATACCCTGTAAGAAACACTTTGCTACAGAGAACAATAAAGCAGTAACAGAAGATATACATTGCAAAAGACAATTTGAGTCAGATTACAGCAGTAATCTGTAAGCACACACCTGTAGGCATACCCTGCAGTAATGCAGCTGAAGGTATAACCAGCAACAACAATTTGAATCAGAGAAACATAAAGCAATAAAATGTTAGCAACAAACAGTAACAATCCCTGTGAGTACAAAAAAAATAACAACATACAGTAAATCTGCCTAGCCAAAAGAAGCCTTAATCCTTTTCCTTGCTCTGGTAAGGTTCTTGCTCTGTACTTTCATGCAACCTAGAAGAAAAGAGCTCAGGTAAAGCTAGGTGCCTTGGCCAGCAAACCTAGTCTTCCATGAATGTGAAACCTGGATTATGGATCATGGCACCAAGGAGCTGCACACTGTAATTTTAGTAATTAACACTGGTACTGGGACTTTTCATGCCCATTTTTTGCTGTCTTAGACCAATGGATATGAACAAGTTTGAGACAATCAGGACCTTAGTACCCATTTTTACAGCTGCAGGGTGCAGCTCTGCAGACGTTTTGCTAGGACACTAGAAATAAGGAGCTCACCTGTTACCTAGCAGCCTTCATTTAATTGGAGTTTTATAGCAATCCCTCCACTTAGCAGTCAGTTTACTGCACTTTTTTTTCTGTTAGTCAGTGTTTCCAGTGAGGAATGCGGTTCAGATTTCTCAGAGCAACACAGAAATGCAGCATTAGCAGTGATTGCTCTGAATCATTTTGGGGATATAGGACAAATAGTTTTATGGATCATGCTAACTCCACTGATTTTCACAATATGTGTTTCTAAAAACGAGGGCTGTTTTATAAAGAAATCTGTTCTTGAAAAGTGTAGTGTGAAACAGAATATACCCACTACAGAGCTGACTGCATTCCTGGTAGCTGTAACTTCAGCTGTATGTTGTCCTTGTTTGCAGTTAACCCTTTACAGTTCTGGTCGCTGCTCTGCTGCTGGCTTGTCAGAGCATCTTAGAAATGTAGACTATTAGAAGTCCTTTGTTTGTCAGCTGCTGCTATTTTTGTAGACCTCTTTTAATGCACACTGAGGGTAACACACCCAGAATGACAATTTTATAGCTAAGATCACCACAGTGACAAATCTCGCCAGGTTGCTGTGATCGCTCGCCTCTTTCCAGGTGTTGCGCTCCACCAAACCAACTCCGACTCGGAGTTGGTTATAGAGATGAGGGTGTGGGGAAAAGCCCCACAAAAACACTCCATTTCTGATGGGAACAATTCCAACTGTAGTCATTGTTTCCGTGCTGTGCAGGATGTCAAAACATTGTTGTCGATATTCTGCCATGGAACCCACACTGAACTATCTTTGAAAAAAACAGATACAAATGCAGTAGTTAGAGAAAGTGTTGCCTTACTTAAAAAGAGAGTTCCGATCTGCCCCTCCAACTTATTCTGCAGCTTATGAACTGAGTATAATGTTTGCTGATTAATTTGGGGTAAATAATCCCCAAGACATCCAAAAATAGGTTCTATGCATTTAATTAAAAGAGGGCCATTGGTTGTGCTGGGACACCATGCAATTTCTAGTGCAAAACTGTGAACCTGGAGTCAATGACTGTGGGGTTTTAGGTTTGAATCCCACCACTACCCCGGTTAACTGTGCATCTTTCAGCAAGGTACTGAGCTCCCTAGGCTTCCAGTGGATTCTGTGAACTTAGCTCATGAAAAGCCATGCCTCACAATCTTCTATCACTCACTGAAATGTGGGGCACATTGGATATCTGAAATATGAGAAATGTGAGACGCTGTCCTCAACACATGGGGCACATGATTAAATGGAGCTAGCTTAGATGTGGGAGGTATGGAACAAGCCTCAACTACAGTACCTGGAGAAAGAAAGGAGGGAATCAGCATCACCACCAACTGAGTTAGCTGACTGTCTGCAAGTTAACCCATTGCAGTCCTGGTCCAGCTCTGCTACAAAAAAAATATAATAATAATACTAAATAAAACACAGACCTTTGACAGCCCACCCAATCTTCCCTAATCACCCTGATCCATTGAAGTTAGCTGACTGTCTATGTTAACTCTTGCAGTCCTGTTCTCAGGTTCAGCCATCAGCAGTGCCACCTCTTCCTTTGCAAAGGAGCAGCTGGCTTGTCAGAGCAACTTGTCAAGAAGCCTTAATAATTCAGGCATCCTGCCCTTGCCAGACTTTGATGCCTGTGAAACTTCTCAAGTCCTGGACAAAATGTATTTTCACACTTGTGGTGCTAAATGATGCTTTGGCTGAGATTTGAACATTTTCATCTACTGGGTTCATGAGGTGTGGTGAAAAGAAGACTATGTTGAAAATGTGGGTTAAAATCTCAAAAACAAGAAAGTTATAAAGCAATGTTTAAATTCTTCAATGTTTTCTTGTAAATTTACTACCGGATTTTCAGATTCAGATCCCTTATTTTCAACATAGACTTTTAAACCCACATCATGAACAAGGCAGGTGTAATTCTTCAAACCCCTCTAAAAATGTTTTTGACACAAAGAGCAGCTCGAAAGTAATTTGATAAGCATAAAAGAATTCTGCAATGATGCTAAACCCAGGACCTAAGGGCAGCAGCAAAGCACCATGCAGGGGTGAATGCAGTATCACATTATTTCTATATGGACCACTTACATCACATAATAGCATAAAAAATAATGGGAAAAAGGTCTAAAACAGAATCAACAGCTTTTGAGTGCTTATAAAGGAATGTTTATGTTTTGCTGTACATTTGGTGGATATTAAGTAACTGGATATAGTCATTGAAGCAGACACACCTTCCCCCTCCGTGTTCTCTGCTAGGGCTGTTTTGATCTGGCGGTATAGGTAGGTTCTTCATCCCCCCTGTGTTCTATGCTAGGCTGTTTGATCTGGCTTTATAGGTAGCCCCCATGTTATATAGCTAGGGCTGTTGTGAGCTGGCTGTATAGGTAGGTTCTTCAGCACCCCATGTTCTGTGCTAGGGATGTTTTGATCTGGCTTTATAGGTAGGCCCCCCATGTTCTATGCTAGGACTGTTTTGATCTGGCTGTGTAGGTAGGTCTACACCCCCCCACCGTTTTCTGTGCTAGGACTATTTTGATCTTGCTGTATAGGTAGTTTCTTGTATTACACTAACAAACCTGACAGTTTATGTGTAAATCTTTCAAATACCACTAAGTTCTACATACATGCTGGATTCTACACTGGGATGGTCTTATTAAACTACTTTCAAGCGTGTTGTATTTTAAGTATCTATTCATTATTATTAACTATTATTATGTTAGCGAGGTCCAGTTGCTAGCACTCTCGCCTAGGAGTCACTCTCATAGTAATTATGTGTCAAAGTCTCACACACAGAACTTGTTTTTTTTTTTAATGCAGCCTTCTATTGTGGATTTGCATTTGTGCATTAAATTACCCAGTTGAACTGTATGATCACAGTCTACCCTGAAGGCTCTCCACACTTGCATTTTGTGACTATTCTGAGTTTTAGCCAGCCTCCAAAGAGCACCACCCCTGCATCACAGTGCAAAGTCTTCTTGCTTTTTGGTAGGATATAACACTATTTATATAGAAGTACTATGTTTCATAACACACACACTGACAAAATCAAAAAGAAAAACATCAGTAGAGTCAGTGTGTGACAGGGTGATTTAAAAAAAATCCACAGTGACAATTGACGACTCTTTCAGAGGCATGCCAGGGTGAACAAGTTTCATAAAAAAAGCAGCGGTCTGTATTTTATTTTTTATTGTGTATGTTTGTGTTCATGAAACAGAGTACTTTTACATATATAGCCCCCATGGCTATATAAGGAGAAGGGGGATTCATCTCCTGAAATCTCAGGTAATCTTCTTGGCTGATTTCACTCATGTTTACCTGGCAGTGATATGCAACTGTGCTGAACAATCTAACATGTGAATGCCACTTTGTTACGCGAGTGAAACCATGAATCAATGTGCCATTTTTTATTTTAAAAACTGCAGATGTTATCACTCAGCCTATTATGAGCCATCCAGCAATCCTACAGAAAGCACTTTTCCATGCTCCAGTGAGAGTTTCGCCTATGCAGAACAGTGGATTGCTTTTGCCGGTGTTTATGTGAAGCCAAACATAGAAGAAATTCCCATTCTAGTCTCGATTACATCTGTGTTTGGCTACACATTAACCCCTATGTAGAAGCACAAATGTCTAAGCCCCATAGCTGTACACTACTCTAGAGCTGGGTCTAGACTTGGTTACAGGTAGGGAGAACTGACCTCAGGAGAGGTGTCATGTCTAAACTCAGCTCACTGATCAACTCTCACAGTTATCCTCAGCAGGGCACCCAGCTTAGCCTTTCCAGGAGTCATTTTATCAGCAGTCCACATTCCACTAATCTGTCTGCTCAATGGACTCAGCAGATTCCTTGGAGCAATTCCTTGCATCCCCGACAGTTTTGAACAAAGACCACTTCAATATGGTATTTACAGAAGCATGGGAAAAATACAAAATATACAAGCTTAGGACATGTTTGATCATATGTGCACCTGGTGTGTGCCTAGCATGCCTTTAGAGAATTGGAAATCTTTATAAAGTTTATCTTTTGCTGTTTTGAGGTATTCTAGCAGCTTGTGTTGGTGATGTATTTGCGTATTTTCCCAAGCATCTGTCTTCTGGTCGAATTTCACACTCAGCTGGGTTATCGCCTGTCATTGATCAGTTCCTCCTTCTCATCTGAGAAGGAATAGGTGACCCAACACAGGGCCCATCCTTCAATGCTGGTGGGGTCCCTGTGGGCAGCTTCTGGGGTCCCCTATGGACAACTCACTATAATTTAGGTGGGTGAACTGATCGCCCATCAATGACATGGCACAAACAGGTCAGGAGGAGGCACCCAGTCAAGAATCTTAATGTACAAAATGCTTCATGCCTGAAACACTGGAGTGTTGTGTTTGGTTTATCAACTTCAGCCAGAGCACATACAACTTCAAAGAGCCACAGCCCTGCAGATTATTACTATAAGGATCACGTGGGGAAAGGCAAGCAGGTCAAATTGCCAATGCATGCACAAAACAGGATAACCTTGGAATTCTGGGCAGACTTTTGTGGCACCCTGCTTATAGGACTGTTACAGGCAGGCAGTAAGGGTGTCTCAGAAGCAGTGACTGAGAACAGAGGAGCTGATGGGGTATCAGTATCATCTCTGGACAGTGTGAAGTGATACATTTTAGGGCTCCAACCCCAGAGCTATTGTTCTAGTATGTATAGGTTTAAGTGCAACACCATCTGGTTATTGATGTTTTGCAGGGCTTGACCTCTGATGGTAAATTGAGCATACATTAGGTGCATACAACTATTGTATATGGGGAACCGAAGATGGCAGATTTGCAAATATGTCTGAGGGTGTAGTTTGTGTTGCTGCTGCTGTAAAGCTGTGGATATCTCCATATACAATATAACAATAGTCATACATTGATGCATGCATGATATGATTTACCGACAGAGGTCAAGCCCTGCCAAACATTGATAACTGGGTGATGTACCTAAACCTATGCATAATGGACAAAATAGCTCTGCAATTGCACCTAAAATGTAACACATCACACCTCAACAACAAAATCAGCCAAAGTAGACTATATCAATTAAAGCATAACATTTTTGAAGGACTTCTGTAACAAAAGAAAAGAAACTAAAACTTTGTTTCATGGTAATGTACAGCAGCTGTGTTGGCACTGACAAGAGCTTCTGTAAGGTAGATATAACTAGGTATTCCACAGTAAGAGCATTAAGCACATTTGGGAAATAGATCCAGTTATAACCCCTTCCTCAAATCCTCAGATCCAGTCTCTGATGTACATCTGGGTATTAGATATCAGGTTCTGGTTCGTTTGTTTTTAAATAAATACAGTTTCTTATCTTATTTTAGTGCATAACCACATAATAGCAGTGCTGGGTGAGGTGGTGGTGGCAGTGAGGAGGACTCGTCTAGTTCACTTTATTTACATGTGCCTTAATCAAATGCATACATTCAACCAGCACCAATATTCAAACAATTATTTGCCTTTAAATAAAAATATATTAGATTCAAATTCAATCAGAGATAATGGTCTCAATTTTCAAAGCCCCAAAGTTGAGGCAAAGGTGCTTGTGTCAAACAGAATTGATGCAAGGGCACCTTGCATCAACTGTTGTGCAATCCCTGACTTTCAAATGCAGACTGAGTCAAAGTGGGTGCCCTTAGTGCCAGAGTGGCTGTGCACCAGCCCAGCACCAAACACAGGGGAGCGCCATGGCAGTTGGGGGCCGTGTGCCAGATCCTTGCTGCCATCTCCTGAAGTGGGAACCTGCAAGCCCCCGAAGCCCACAGCACCTGCCCAGAAGTTAGACCAGCCTCAGCTGGTCTAACAACCAGTGCACCACTCCACAGACTTTTCCAGGTGAGAAGGGATCCAGGTGCACACTGGAAAGCACACAGATATTTTATGGTTTATTATGTGTTGTACTTGAAAAACATGTCATAAGAAATGCTCAGCCTTAATCATGTCCAAGAGAATGGCACCAATATGTACAGCTGCCATGGTCGAAGCTTGCCAATAATGTATCTAGTCATTGATGTAGAACAACAAAGGATGACACCCAAGTCACAATATAGCCTCAGAAAGCACTAGCAAACAGGCTAGAAGGAGGTGTGGAGCAACAATGGGGAATTATCAAAACTGCCATCACAGAGGCAACAAGCCTTTGTGTGAAGCAAATAAACAAATCAAAATGAAGGAAAAAGCCACTATGGTTCTCAAGAGAGGTGGCTGTGAAAGTCAGGAAGAAAAGATAGCATTCGAAGTATAAGGAAACACAGAAGGAGCAGGACAGAGAGCTGTACCAGTTAAGGCAGAAAGAAGCAGGAGGGAAGTCAGAATAGCAAAGGCCCAAACTGAGGAAAAGATAGCCAACTCAGTTAAGAAGGGGATAAAACCTTTTATAGGTACATCAGCGAGCATAGAAAGACAAAGGGAGGGATAGTGAAGCTGAATAGAATGAACGGTGGGTGGGCAGAGGGGACAGTGAAAAGCAGGAATACTGAACGAATATTTCTGCTCAGTATTCACAAAAGAGGAGGAAGTGCCTAATCCAATTAACAGAAGCACTCTTGATAGGGGGTCGATCCCAGTCCTTTCACAGAAGAAAGGGTTCTGCAAGAACTCCTAAAACTGAAGGTGGACAAAGCAATGGGTCCTGATGGAATTCACCCCAGAATTCTAAAAGAATTAAGGAAGGAACTAGTGAAACCACTGGCTACTCTTTTAATAAATCATGGGAGGATGGTGTGGTACCCGAGGACTGGAGGAAGGATGTGATTCCCCTTCACAAAAGTGGGACCAAGACAGAGAGCAGGAAACTACAGACCTGTCAGTCTGCCTCTGTGGTAGGGAAAGTGTGAGTCACTTCTGAAGGAAAGAATAGTTGAGTACCTAGAGGTCAGTGGAGCACAAGATCCAAGGCAGCATGGGTTCACAGCGGGAAGGTCATGTCAGAGCGAATCTAATAGATTTCTTTGACTGGGTGACCAAAGTAGTAGACCAGGGAGGGCTGTGGACATGGCCTACCTAGACTTTAGCAAGGCATTTGACACAGTCCTCACAAAAGATTATTAGTCAAATTAACCATCCTGGGAGTGGGTCCCAGGGTGGTAGCCTGGGTAAAACATTGGCTGGACAACAGGACACAGAAGGTAATTGTAAATGGAGTCCACTCTGAAGAAAGGGCGGTTATTAGTGGGGTACCGCAGGGTTCAGTATTGGGTCCAGTTCTTTTTAATGTCTTCATCAGTGACATTGCAGAGGGACTGGAAGGAAAAGTATGCCTTTGCAGATGACACAAAGATCTGCAACAGGGTTGATACACAAGGAGGCGTGGAAAGGATGAAAAGGACTGGCAAGGTTGGAGGAATGGTCAGACGTATGGCAGCTAGGATTCAATGCAAAAAGTGCAATAATGCACCTGGGAAACAAGAACCCAGGGAAGAATACACAATGGGTGGGGAGGTAGTAATAACAACAAAACAGGAAAGAGACCTGGGGATAATCATATCAGATGACCTTAAGGTTAGCAAGCAATGTGAGAAGGCAGTAGGGAGGGCTGGGGTATACTGGGATGATATAGGGAGAGGCATCAGCAGCAGAAAACAGGAAGTTGTTATCCCTCTGTACAGACAGCTGGTGAGACCCCATCTGGAATACTGTGTTCAGTTCTGGAGACCCCATCTCCGCAAGGACATAGACAGGATAGAGGCAGTCCAGAGGAGGGCAACTAAAATGGTGCAGGGTCTGCAAGAGAGCGTGATGAGGAGAGACTAAAGGAGCTTAATATGTATATGCTTGAGGAAAGAAGGAGAGTGGGGACATGATAGAAACTTCAAGTACCTCAAGGGAATCAACAAAGTCCAAGAGGGTAGCATCTTTCAGAAAAAGACTTGCAAGAACAAGGGACACAATTTAAAGATAGAAGGAGGGAGTTCAGGGGCAATGGAGGAAGTATTATTTCACAGAGGGTAGTGGATGCATGGAACAGCCTTCCTGAGGAAGTTGTGGGGTCTAAAACTGTGGGAGAATTCAAGAATGCATGGGACAGACATAAGGCAATTCTTGTGGGGCAGTAAGATAGGGCTGTTGGTTAACTAGGATCTGCGGCCCATCCTGTAGTTAGGGAAATGGCAGACTAGATGGGCCTAGCGGTCCTTATCTGCTGTCAAAGTCTATGTTTCTATGTTTCTATGTTTCTAGTCATGTCTTAACAATGTTTGAAAGAAATACAAAACACACATACCCCCATAATGCAAAGCATCATGGGCTGCATATGAAAATCACCACAGAATAGTATGCTGGTTCAACTTTAAGCAGAAATGCATGGTGCATGGTGCAATGTTTGAAATGTACATACATTGGTTCCTGAATATATATGGCCATGCTGACTAGCAGGGCAACTCTGCATACAGGATAGGATGCACAATCCCTGCACAGTCACAGCTGCTATACAAATCTGAGTCACATGTCTGAGGAGTGGGCATTTGCTGGAGGGAAGCAGGACTCTGCATGGTAGTGTGTGAGGCAAGAGGGTGGGCAGCAGTGCAGTAAAGTGGGTGTACCCTACAGCAGGATATGGAGTGCAGCATGTTATGTTTAGCCTTTTGGCATGCCACAGACATTATTCCACAGGACAAGATTGCATTAGGTATAGTAGGAGCAGAGTACAGGGTAGTATTGATGGACAGGTGGGTACAGTACACAGTGGGACAGGGGTCAGGGTTGCAGTAGCTATGGGGTGCAGTAAAAGTGATTCAGGGTACATTGCAGAGATCAGAGTTACAATAGGGGCTGGGTACAGTTATGTGCCTGGGATACAGGGTGCAGTAGGGGTGGGGTACAGTGTTGTGGCCTGGGGTACATTATGGGGATCAGGGTTACAGCACAGGGGCAGGGTACTTGGTGGAGAGCTCAGGGACTACATTGGGGTGACAGGGAGAAGGGTTACAATACATATGGGGGCAGGAGATACAGGTGGGGTACAGTTGTGACTGAGCAGTGAGGGGATGTGGCCAGGAAAGCAGCTATGACTCCAGTGGTGGTGGACCTGCCACATTATACATACTCATGGATGGGGTATCAGTAGGTGCCAGATAAAGTACATGATTATTCTTACCAGTCACACTGTAGAGTAGCATTGTATGTCTTGAGTTTCAGCAGTTTATTCTGCTTATTTTCATAGGTGCAGGTAACTGTATTCTACTTACGTCAGTATATATTTGGAACCCGTTCCTCTAAGGTACTCTGTCTGCAGAAAGGACATTATTTTGCATACTCTCCACAGTTCTTTTTCATTATACAGAAGTTCATTAGTTCTATGGGAGGGCACATTTGCATAACACTGACATCAGTGCGCATACTGTGTGTGTGTGTGTGTGGGGGGGATATGTGGTGATGTGGCATCTATAGGCACATCTTCACAATGCTTCTACCAGTCTCCGTGTACACACAAACATGCTCTATGTTTCCCATGGTACGTGTTATGTCCTACATTCAAGTTCAGGTTTCTTTATTGTTCGGCTTTTGGTATAAAAGTCATTACAGTATGTCATATGTCCTATATTGTGTGCTGTGGTATGCCATCACCACAGTGAAAACATTACAGCGATGTCATTGACAGTGGCAACAATGACAGATCACTGTGAAGTTTGCTCGGGACCTTGGTATGGCTTCTCTGGGTGTTGAGCCCCTCCTGAGTCAGCTCAGACCTGGAGTTGATAATAATAAAGTGTGGGGGTGTGGGGGCATAGCTCCCTCAAAAACACATTACTTTTCCGATGGCACAATGCCAACCACAATTGCGGTCAACATAGTGCCATCACTGTAATGGTGGTTGACAGATTTTCTATTGAACTGGCATCATAGAACCATATACTGTCACTACCAAGATAACATGCATGTTAATGTGTGCCACTCCAACCTTGAACAGTGCCAGAGGACTGTTTTCCATACTTTGCACATCACTCACCTGTCACACATATTACCAGGTGTATTCCTTACTGGACAGCTATCCCGGACTGGTGGTGCTGTGGCTGGCACCCTCAAGGCCTCCCCAGTGCCAGGCACACAACTGCCCCATGGCCCAGTACCTGCACAAAGGCAGTTGTGCCCAGTCTCTGTCTGTGGTCTGTTACCACCCTCCACCCCACCCCATCCTGCCCTCCACCGAGTCTGACAGCCTTTAGGTTGCACGACCGTGGGTCCCTTCCATGACCACCACTGCTGCCCAAATGTCCTGCAACTTGTGGCATTCCCTCTTGTGCACCATTTGTTTAGAGCACAGGATGGCTTGCAGAAGACTCTGGGACTTTGGTGTCAGGACTCTATTTCTTCAAAATCCAGGGCATGGTCCCTGGTGCACCACGTTGCTGCAGATGGGGGTTGGCACATGGTGCACTGATCTAGGGGCTTTGAAAGTTGAGCTGTACATATTTAAAGAAAATATATAATCCCTTTCCATCATAGTTAAATATCTGATGGAAATTAGGATAGGAGCAAGACAACACAGCCTTGTAGTTTACTTATGGGCCTACACTAAGGGCCATAAGGTGGTACTAAATTACCTTTCTCAGGTTCTTGGTGGAATGGCACAAAGGAAGAGACAACAGACAAGTGGTGCACATGTAACAAATGAAATTTATTACAGGCAAATAATACTGGCTTACTTCCAACAGTGAAAACACTGGGAGAGCTTCCTGTTTTCCTTACCTAGGTAAATGCAGTCTCTCGTCTCAGAGAAGCTACGTGCTACACAGGGTCTTATACCCTGATAATTACCCTAGCAACTACTAAAGAAGATACCTAAAAAGTATATAATTGGCCAAAACAGGTGGCCTGAGTAACCATCCTAACTAACATGAGAAGCTTAGCTTGCATAGTAATACAATGGGATATCTATAAGTCCCAAGATCAGTTGCAATTACAGTGTTGCACAATCACTGTTGCCTTACTAATGGGAATACAGCAAAATAGAGTGGAAAGCATCTCCCAGGACTAAGATATATTGGTAAAACATAGTGGAGCATAATATACATTAGTAAAATACAGCAGAATACAGATCCTGACACTTATGCTATGCGGTAAGTATCTTTGCCCTAAGGTTAGTACATGTACCTACATATATGCTGCTGTCCATGAGGTGGGGGTACAATCAGGGGTGCTGGACCATGAATAAGGGCCCAGTCTGAATACAGACTGGAATACATATAGGGGCTTGTAGAATATAGCAGCCTACTTCAGATTGCTGTGTCCCCTTTTACATTAAGTACAGTAAGTATTTTAAATAAACAAAAACAAAATGTTTCAGACCCTCCAAGTACTCCATGTTGTTGAAGAGTGCTTGGCAACAATTTGAAAGAAGGGACTAACTGGGGCATAGAAAGATGTGGGATTCTGAAGCTGGGGATGAGATGTGAAACTACACAACACTACTGGGGCAAAAAAAAAACAGCATTTGGGGCCCATCAGTAATGTTAAATAGATGAAGATCATTCTTCCTCATTGGACTGAATTAGATAAGATAAGAAAGTGTTACAGGGCCATGGCAGGGACTCATAAAGAAAACATAAGCACTGTTTAGATTTTTTTAATATTGTAAATATGTGCATGTATAAGGTCTGTTTAGCAAAACATATTTTTTCTTATTTAGGGTCCCTTTGTAATGCAAACCTTTTCCAGTCCAATATTAATTTAATTAATTGAGCAGTACCAGAACCAAGGGACATCGGTTTAGCAGCAGTACTGCACGGAAACTTTATTGTAGACTTCCTCTCAGTACATGCCGCCGGTTCCACTTCACTGTAGTCTTTAACTCAACTGATGTCACTGGGTTCTGAAACTCTAAAGTAATTAAACAGAGAATAATGGCTAGGTAGGTGTGTGTGTTATGATGTTTTTACACACCCAAGGTGAGTGATAAGCCATAAACCTCGAGCAAGCTGATCACTCACCCAGGGTGTAAAAACATAATAAAACACACACCTACCTAGATTTTATTTTGTATAATTACCGTGCAAAACTTACTGCTCAACACAATTGGTTTCCTTTCTGCAGCCCATTAACGATTGACTTGGGTTCATTAGTGTAGTGTGACTGAGTGGTGTTCATTTGGGAAAACAATTTGCTGAAAGTGTAGAAAAACTGCAGTGCTTTTTTTAATAATGTTGTCCCTTATAGCAGTTAATCTAGTTGTTCTTATTTTTTGCATTAATGCCACGGTATAGACTGAGGGAGAGCAAGTGACTTGGCGGCTTGAAAAGATGAGATTGAAGCATAGCGAGTATTGCTATAACAACCGCTACACCTGAATCTCTTCGCTCTCTGAAGCCACTGGTCACTTGTTGTCCTCAGTCTATACTTGGTGGCTTTAACACAAAAAAATTAGAAAATCAGGATAACTGCTACAAGGGACAGGATTTTAAACAAAACATGGCAGTTTGTCTACATTTTGGTACTTTTCTTTCCCCGAACGAACACCGCTTAGGTCACGCCTACACTGCCAGAAAAGTGAAAATGGCACTGAGGACAGTGCAAGTGAATTGTTTTCAGAACACCATAATAACCCTTTTCTGGTAATTACGTGTTTGAGAGGTATCTGAATTTGAGTTAATAAAGGAGGTCATCAGTGAATATAAAATGAATACTAGGCAGCGGAAAAAGATACATTAAAAGGGACCAATGGAGAAAATAAGGTTATTTTAAAGCAAACACAAAACAAGTTGTGCTATGCAGTTTCTCTTTACATTCCCCAGCTTCAGAACCCCATATTTTAATGGATCCCAATTAGTCTCCTCTCTCAAAATGTTGCCCAGTCCTCCTCAACAACATGGAGTACTTGGAGGGTCACAAACATTTTGTTTTGTTGATTTAAAATATTTACTGTACTTAGTGTAAAGGGAATACAGCAGTCTGAGGTACGCTGCTGTATTCTACAACCCCTGTGCATGCCAGTCTGTATTCAGATTGCGCCTTAGTGGAGGCCAGTAAGCAAACTACAAGACTGCATTTTCTTACTCCTATCCTAATTCCTATCAGTCATTTAACTATAGGGTATGTGGACTGGATACTTTCTTATTATCTCTGATTGAATCTGAGTTTATTATATTTTTTTATTTAAATGCAAAGAATTGTTTGATTATTGGTGCTGGCTAAATATATGCTTTGATAAAGGGACATGTAAATAAAGTGAACTAAATGAGTCCTCTCACTGCCACCACCACCTCACCCTGCACTGTTATTGTGTGGTTATGCACTAAAATAAGATAAGAAACTGTATTTATTTAAAACAAACAAACCAGGACCAGATACCTAATATCCAGATGCATATTAGACACTGGATCTAAGGTGTACAATAACCTCTAGCTTGATGTTTGTGTCCAACATGAGAAATCGTGATAGAAAACATGTACGGCAGTACATATGGAAACTGTTCACTTTGCCCTGCTACTGACCTAATCCTAGTTCTGGTCAATTTACTGTATTTAGTACTATTTGACGTAAAAGGAAATGTTATACCCAGATAAGTCGCGTGATATCAGAGCACAGCTAATTATGCCAAAAGGAATTTTACCTTCCCTAATAGAAATAATTTTCTACAGATCTTTACAGGTGAATGCCTTGCTTTTCTGCTAAGCGTGTCATTGATTTAAGTCATAATTTTGTATGGTAGCTTGCTTTCTACTTATAAGGTAAAACAAAGGGATAGAGTAGTGTTAAAGCTTACTCAGCTCTACTAAAACCACAGCCTAAATGCATTAGTAACAGCATCATCTATGTGGTCACAAATTGAAAGAGCAAAACATAAGGCGATTATCTCTTGCTTATCAATTACCTCATAATTAGGGGAACTTTATAATGCATAGCTTTAAATAATGTACAAGTAGAAATATCCTAAATTATATGTTCCTCTATGTCACAAAGAGGAATGCACTAGTCCTTGAATGGAGCAATAGAATTGTATAAAATATTTAGTTGACACCTACTACAACTAAAAGTGTGCCAAAAGTACCTTATTGATACATTCCAATATAGTAACTCCTTTATCTTGGATATTTGTAGCATTAACTGTAACTACATGCTGTTCAATCAAGGACTGATGACTACTGTAGCAATGCAGTACTTACAGCACTGCTATGCATTGGTAACCCTCAAGCACCCATGTTGAAAGCAATAACATACAGCAGGGTTTAGGCTGAGCTGAATTAAACCATGAGGATGGGTATTAATCACAAACCCTGGAATGTGTTGCTGCTGTTATAAATGGCACTTGCTTATTACAATTAAAAGGTAAGAAAAATTGAAAAAAGGGACACAAATTGAGTGACTGCTGTATGAAACATGACATTTTTAGGGACTTCGGTGATGTTAAATGGTGTCTGGTGAAAATAGTGAGGAATAAGAGCTCGGCAATGTCAGTGAGGAAGACCAGTGTTGGGGAAATTGACTGTGTAACTACAGCACAGTCATTTTAACACTGTGTGTGGCGTGTGCCCTGTGATGTGTGCAAGGTGGGGATGTTTACATTTTTTGTGGAGTGGTACTGAGGCAAAGCCCCATGCATGACTGTTAATGGCGTGTATGCATACAGTAAGTGTGTGCAGTCTTGACAGTGGTTTGTGGTTGTCATTTTTTCCCTTGACTTTGTCGCCATTTTGACCTGTCACTCATATTCCCTCTCACCGTGTTTGCAGTTGCTGTATTGGATGTGGTCCTTTGACTCATGTTATTTTGCTCTAGCTGTTTTCACCTAGTACCATGTTAAATACCTAGGATGTTTGGGTGAATTTCGACTCTGTATATCAGCCCCTACAAGACAGCCCAAAACAGAACTCTTTTCAACTCAAAACACACTCATTAACTAAGACTGCCAGGCTGTCTTCAATTCATGGTAAGCAATCAGCTGAAAATAAAGGTTCTACATGGGTAGATGCTGACAGATGGGAGTCTGGTGCTGAATCAGGGAGTGAGGCAGTAGCCAGCACCTCCATGCTGCCCGGCACCACAAAAAGAAAAAGTTAGTTTAATTCTATCTGAACTCAGAGAATAGTGCACTGAGACTGAGTCAGACATCGTCAAAGTACACTTAGAGATCGCTGAGCTACAGTGCACCATGTAGGACCACCATCAAGCAATTTCCAAGCTGTATTCCTGTGCTGATAGAAGTGGCTGTTTATTGCACAGGCCTTGAAACAAATACAGTCCCTATCTACCAAATGTGTGAACTTAGAAGGCAGGTCAAGGTGAAAATATGAGACTATATAGATTTTGAGAAGCAGTAGCGGGACTGGACTTGACTGTCATACCTGGAGGCCTTTTTTAGGCAGAAACTAGAGCTACCACCCAACTTCCCTTTCCACATTGCACTGCTCATAGTGCTTTGGACCTTGCTATTACCCATAATCAACAATGTCCAAGATCCATTGTTCTGCAATTTATGTCTTATGCCACCAAACAAAAGAAACTGAATGGCCTTTGACAATTGAAAAAACTGTTCTACGGGAGGTTGGATTTATGCAGATTATGATTATTCCCTCTGGTAATGGAGCAAAGAAAGAAAGCTAGGACCTTTTCTAACTCTGCTTCAACAAAACAGCTCTGATTTCATACTGTTTTCCCTGCAAAACTCTGGGTGGTTTTCTAGATGAAGCTGTTCTGTATAAAATCCAGGAGGCCATGACTGAGCTACAGAAAAAGGTTTGAGATAGCTAAACAGCAACATTCACGAGCCTGCCCTGCCCCAAGGAAAAAAAAACTCCATCTCTTAACCTACAAGCCTTGCAGTAGAGGAAAACTCAAGCAGCTGCTATCTTAAAAGACATACAGGAGTTACTTCAAACCTTTACAATGGCCTGAGCTTCCTGTTTTGGACCTGTAATACAGCTCACTTTGGTGGTTCTCTGGGCCTTGCTGCCATGGCATCTTAAAGGAAAACAATGGAAAGACACAGCTTTCTCAGACACTACAGAAACTCTCAATTAGTGCTATCAAACAGTAGCAGCTTTTTAAATTATTTAGAACAGCTAACAACAACTTCCGCTTTCTATTGCTGGCAGCAGACATTTCATGAACAGCAGTGGGCCTCCTGAGCTCACACGTATGCTAATATGCCTGTTTGACCTCTGCTATTGGTTGGCAGGTCATGTGGCATAAAGTGAGCTCAGGAAGCTCTACTACTCATGAAATGGTGGCTGCCAGCAATAGAAAGTGAAAGCTGAAGTCATTGTTTAAATCACTAAAAAGCAATTAGAGGAATTAAAAAAAATTACTGTCTGAAAGCACTAATCAGGAGCGTCTGTAGTGCCGCAAGTCGCTTCTCTCCATTGTTTCCTTCATCTTTCTGAAACTAGTAATTATTTTTTTTTGTGCCACATTCTCTGGTCTGCCTGTGGGGATATAAGCACACATTTTCCTTTAAGATGCCAGTAAAGCCCACCAGGATGAAATGCAGTGTCACAGGTTTACTGCATGACAAGTAAGTAGTAGTAGTGTAAGTAAAATTTATTTTTGGCGCCTTTCAATGCCAAAGCACTGTACAAATAAAACAATTAAAATACATACATATAACACAAACAACAACAATAACAATATAATCACAATAAAATACAGTAAATCCCATATGCCTTTTGAAATAAATAAGTTTTAATTCTAACTTAAAGCTCTCAACGGTCAAAGGGATTAACTCTCATTAAAACTGCATTGTGTGCTGTAGTAACTCTATTGCAGAATTCTGAAGCACTGCATTTCATCCTGGTGGGCTTCACTGTATATCCACTCTTGTATTCATGTCATGTGGGGAGTGGGGGCAGCGGTCCTGGCCCAATCCTCAGGACAAAACTTTAAATCGGTGTGTTGGGAGCCTTCCTCCTCTCTTGGGGAGCCCCTACCATATGGAAACCTGGTGCTCCCACTGAGACCACCCATTTTTCTGCTTCATGTGAGCTACTTCTCCAACATTTGGACTCTCTAAGTGTATTGGGAACCTTTGGATTGGTTCCCCTGCATTGAACATTGCCCACTGCTCCACAAGGTAAGTGGAGCAAGTATGCTTACCAGATCTTTTTACAGCCCTTGTCCACAATCCTGCTTGGTTGCAGGACACCCTTATTCCTGGACTCCAGGTCAATGGTCTCTGCACCCTTATATTTACTCTCAGTCTCTTTTCCTGACAGGGTTTGTTCTTTGGTTCATGTTCTCATTGGTGTTAGTTCACAGTGTTTGTTACATCTTACTGCTCTTATGTTTTGGCTGCATGACTCGTGCAAGCACAACTGTTACACTTCTTGTTACTTCTGCTCCACTGCAGTGGAAGATGAAATAGATACAAGCACTTGAGTGGTATCTTCTTGCCGGGAAGGTGGAACACAAGGGCATACGCTGGTTTACTCAGATCCTGCCTGCCTCTTCTTGAGAAAGGTACCCTTGGAGACTAGTTTTGAACTTTCCTTTTACCCTTCTGATGGCCACTATAGTTCCCCAAAAATGTTTCCTCAAAATGTAAATGGGTTGAACAACCCAGTTAAGAGGAAAAGGTACTTAGCACTATTAAAAATCTCACCACTCTTATATCCTTCTGCAGAAACCTTACTTATCTGAACTGGAACACACAAAATTAGAGAAATTATGCTTCTCCACAATGGCTGTTTCTACCTTTGGAAGGAGTACACAATGGGGTTGCAGTTCTGGTACCTACATTAGAATCACCCCATTTCAGTCTGACTGGGTCCTATTCAGATCCACGTGGCTGGATAGTATTAGTAACAGGTCACTATCTTAATAAAGAGATAACTTTGACCAGTCTATATTTCCTCCCTGGAACAGATACAGTATATCCACACTGAACCTCCTGCTAGGAAAAATTTAGCAACACCAAAAAGCTTCTTACTTAAAGGAGGATCATAACATGGTATATGACACCATTGATACTACCAATCCAAACCCCGCCTAGAGCAACAGGGTTGTGAAGCGTAGCTGCCTGCTTCTTAAACCTATGCCTGGATATATTCCTGGTGCCTCCTGCATCCTTACTCCTGTGGATATACACATTATTCTGCCCTAAAAACACCACTGTCTGTGGCACTATGTGACATTTGCTTATCTCTCTGTCTTTCTGACAATGCCCTGTTCTGCTCCTGCTAAACAGGGGCACTATCAAGACTTACACTCTCTGAATAACTCATTAATATTTGTCCTTGTCATTGAAAAAATTATTGTTTGGCACATGCCATCACAAAACAAAACAAAATGACACAAATCATTGCATGTTTAGAAGATACATAGACATAGAATATGTATGCAGGGTTCCCTATTATAAAACACATTTACAAACAGGCATTGTCATGTTGTGGCTGGAACTGACCATTTATAAATTGCACTTACATTTTACATAGACTTTTAAAAATGCTTTGCAAAGAACTTCTGGTGGCGTCATCACCTGAAGGTTCACCCACATCAGTCGACAGTCATTTTGTCAATGCCGATATGGTGGTGAGCAATCGCCGCTTGGCATTAGTGCGCCAGGCACTGTGGCTCCCGGGACATGTAGCACCAAAGCACCATCCCAAGAAAGAGTCCTGTTTGCAGGGGCAAAGTGTGGGGGCTTCGCCTGCACCCCCAGAAATGAATATAACAACCTCAGGGTGAGCGTGCCCTGGAGGGGTAGAAACAGTGTGTAGGTGCAAGAGGCGGCGATGACTGATGGGTGATCTAAAATCAAGATCACCCTGTCATCATTGCCCTTGTTGTGGCAACAAAAATTCAGTTGCTGTTCTAAAGGTATACCTCACCTGAATTGCTGCTCGGCACTGAAGCTCTGCTCCAAGCCTGCCAACAAGCTCCTCCAGCATACAAAGTTGATTTTTCCCAAACAGTGCTTATGGCTTCAGAACTTGTGGCGCATTCTCCTTGAATTTGGACAGTTGGCGGCTATAAATTTAATTGAACTAAAACAGAAGTCCTCCAGATGCATTATACCCTGCCCCACACATTCGACAAAGGCTTCCCTTTCTGATGGGACATTTCAGTTTTAAAATATCTAGAAGTTTACCTTTCAGAGAACCATATATGTTCATGCAGTTCAACTATGGTCATTTTTATGAAACAAATTACCAGAGACCTGGAGCTCTGTAAAAAAAAAAAACTTTCTTTACCTTTGATTCAAAGAATCAATACCATACATATGAATGTGTTCCCTATATTTTTATATGTTACTCAAACTCTACCTGTAACTCCCCTGCCACCCCTTTTAGGGATCTGAATAGGAACATTTCTAGATTTCTTTGGAATGATTAAAGACCTCATATTCATTTTTCCTTTTACAGTTACCCAAACACCTGGGAGGTTTGGTCCTTCAAAATTTCATTCAGTACCATAGAAGCGGCTCAAGTGTGCACTGTCTTTTGTTGACTCAACCCAATTATCTAGCACATTGGAAATCCTAAGAAATCCAGGAGGAAGACTTACACTCCTTTCTAAATTCAGCTCACACACCCTTCTCTCTCTCTTAATGAATCCATACACTAGAGCTACCCTTAGCCATTGGCAGACTATGTTAGAAAGTCTTTCTCAAAAGCAGAGTCAATATTTCATATTCTCCCTCCCACATTTACTAGGCTTCCTCCCGCTCTCCTGGATCATGGTTTTAAAACATGGAAAGATTGGGCTTGCTCTTAGTGGTACATTTTATTGAGGCTAGAAGGATACTATTGTTCACAGAAATACAGCAGCAGTATTCTCTATGCACCCAGGACTGGTTTAGGTAGATGCAAGAGGTAAACTTCATTAAATGTAGTATAATGGTTAGGTTACAGTTTATTACCAGGAGTAATACCATCGAGAAGTTCTGGACACATGAACCTCGAGGGCGAAGCTCGAGAGGTTCCAATGTGTCTAGAACCTGAGATGGTTTGACCTGGTAATAAACTGTAACTTATCACTATTTTATTTAATATATAGATCTAATCTGGAAATGTTACCCTTTTGTGTAGCGTGGGGAAATTTAAAACTTACAGTGCAGGTGAAGTGGTTTCCAGTTTAGGGCTAGACAAGCATGGAGACAGCAGCTGCAGTGACTCGTTCCACATCATCACCATTGGTGGCCGTGAAGAGGAAATGGTGGATGGGTGGCTGATTCATCTAGAACCGAGAACAGGAGAGAAAACTGGACTACAGCTGAGGGAAAAAAACTGTTAAAAACATTGAGGATTCTCTCTCTAAGCGGCGAGGAGCTGCCATTTTTCTACGCTGTTTAGCGGCTATACAGGAAAAGCAGCCAGTCAGAAGCACAGTTTTGAATACATTGTGAGGGAAAGTTGCCCATGTGTGGTTGTCTTTTGCTGGTAATGCTGTCGTTGGAGTCCCGAATTATAGTACTACCACTTGTGAACAATAGTTTTATTACTCTTGAAGTGTAGTATTATCACTTTGAGAGTGATAATATTACAGAAAATTTTGCATGCTTTTGTAGCATATTAAAATAGAAATCCATATATTAAAACCCTATTACCCCCTTACCTCATCCCTCAGATAATAACGGTCCTGCAATATGCTCTGGAGGGCTTGGCCCTCTGACCCATATGATCTCTCATATCTATGATGTTCTCCTCCAGTTAAAGGCAGATTTAGCTGATAAGTTGAAAACTGCTTGGGAGAGGGACCTTAAACATCCCATAGGCACTCAGGATTGGCAAACTCACCTGAAATTTCTATACTCCATTACCCACTCCAATGGCTGGAGGGAATTCTCCTGGAAGGTCACCTTATGTTACTTTTGAGTACCTGCCTTACAATCAAAATGTATGTCAGGTCATAATGCAACCTATCAGAGGAGATGTGGACATACACCTGCAACACGTGGTCACATGTTTTTGGGACTGTCAGTATTGAAACCTTTTTAGCTTCACTTGCAGGTGAGATCTCAGAACTGTTTGGAGATCAGTTGCCTTTAACTGTAGATTTTTTTCTAATTTTCTGGATATAGGGCCACCTGGGATTCCTCAACTAAAAAAAAACTCCTTAAAATCTGCCTATTGGCTACAAAAAGGCCATTACCAAACATTGACTTTCTCCTGTGGCTCCTACAGTATTCCTGTGGCAGGATATAGTCAGAGGTATTTATAAAATGGAGACATTAATGGCACTGCTGAACCACCAACTTGAAAACTTTGAAATCTTGTGAAGAAGATGGATCATGGATCTTATGAAGTGTCGACAGGACTTTGTCCCATGACATGAAATGACTCTGGTTGCTGGTAGGGAGACATGCTGCTACCCTTAGGTATAGGTATCTGACATGTAATCATAGCAGTCCAATTCCATTAGGGCTTGGCTTTGGTTATGACATAGACATATCCCATCAGGGACATAATACCCTCTCTGTAACTTCTCATGTCCCATAACTCCAATGTATTATACTCCTGCACCCATCTTTGCAAGGCTACATAACTTTTGGGATTGAGTATGTACTACTTTGTAAGATATCATGCATTGTACATTATGTTTCTTACTTTTCTTATTAGCAAACAGGCTTACATGTGCAGCAGCTCATTGTAAAAATGCAACTATAGTTCCCTTTTTCTCATTTATTGTCCTCTGTTGTCTTGTTATTGTCTTTTTTAGAAAATGTTTTATAATAAATAAAGAGTTACAAAAAAAAATGCTTTCCAAAAACTGCATTAATGTACCAGTCAGGGTTCAGACTAAGGTAGCACAGGTAGGGAAATGTGGTGTTAGAGTTTCCAACCCTTTCCCACCCTACCTCCAAAGCAGCAAAAGTATAAAAACATTACTGTTTTCACTGTCCTGAGTCTTGGTGAATGAGGGTGGGTCTTCACTGCTCCAACATATAGTCTTCGGACATACAGAACTGAGTCTTCCCACATGTTGTGAACAACTGCAGGCCTGGCTGAAGAAATCAGATTGCATCTGATCTTGTTTGGTGATAGAATGGGGTGAGTGTTAGGGATGAGAACCCCAAGGAAGACTCAGGACTCAAAACTGTGAAAACAGTAATGTTTTGTCCTTTTGCTGCTTTTTGCTGCTTTGGGGTGGGGGCAGTTAGGGTTGGAAATATTTGCCCACATTTCCTGGTTTTGTTTCTTTAATCTGAACCCTAACTGGTACATTAAAGCAATTTTTGCAAATAATTTCTTACTTTTGAGATAGCAGGAATAGTATCCTCATTCATGCAGGTCCCATGTGATTATGAAAGCACTCATACTTTTACTGATGCACATGTGTAGCTAGTGCTTCCATTCCTCCAGAAAAGCAATTTATCTGCTTTGTAATTTTATGGCTGCAGGGTGCAGCTCTGCAAATGTCTTGCTATCATAGTAGAAAATGGAGCTCTCCAGATTCTGAGCACACTAGACAAAATTAGAGGTTAATGCAATCACTCCACTAATTGAAGCAGTCTGCTGTGTTCATTCAGCCAAGCAGTGTTGCATTGTGCTATTTTGTGTGATATTGTGGTTATTAGCTTCAATCTGGGTAGTATTCTCATTCAAGAAAATTTCATAGCTCATAAACATGTCAAGTTGTTCAGCCTTTCCCAGCCATAAACTGTAATTGAGATTGAGGAAGGAGGCTCAGATTTCAGATGCTATTGGGAAAGGCCTCCGATCAACACAGAGTAATGTGTTGTTATCAGTTCAGGAGATCTGCAAGAGTTAAAAAGGACAGCAGTAAATAACACACTAACTTATGTAAATCACTTAATGAGTTTTTTTTGTATTGGTTATTCTGGTTATTCACAAACACAGAAAATTGTGCACCAGGGTCACAGGTGCACTGGAAAGTCCAGGCATATGCAAACAGAAAAATTCCAGCACTCTCCACCTCACTTGTAGTAATGAAGTGTCAGGAGGTCTAAACTCTCACTCTCATGTTCTTGGCAATAATGGGAATGCAGAGAATCACACACATTGCATAAGAGTAATACATCTTGTTTACTACTACCAAAAGGAAAATTACAGTTGACCTAAGCAGTTCTTATCATTAGGAACTGGGAGCCAATGCTATGTGTTCCCTATACCTCAAAGGAATCTCCGTGTCTCCAGGTCTCTGAGGTAAAGACTTACATTATATACGAAGATAATCACCATAGTTACTATAAGACAGAAACATTTCTAGTTACAGAGATGAGCCCTATTGGCTAAATTAGAGGTGGCTCCACAGTCCTAGATAATATTATACAATCTTGTTATAGTCATCACTTTGTGGAAACAAAGAAAGTACAGTTTGTACATTGCCTTGTAGTAATACAAATCATCAGAGGATGGCAATGCTGACTCATCTATATTATAACACTACAAGGACACAAGTGGCCTAACATCTTGTAAGCAAGAAATACATGTGTATATTAGAAAGTAAAGTGTATAGCAATCATGTGCATACATAGCCTGACATCTACTCTTTTATGGTAGATGTCCTATATGTTAGTATAACATATACTATACATAAGTTCTAGCTGTCTGTGGTGTACCTCTGGGGTATCAATTAGGTGCAGGGACCTCTGGTAACAAATGCCACTCGTTGATATAAATGTTAAAAAATAATTTTATTTAAGCACAAGGCAACACCAGACATCCCACCTCAGGCCTTATTTGTTCAATAAAATGATTTTTAATGTTTATATCTATCAGTGGTGTCCTTACTACAAATGAAGTGGAAGTGCTGGAATTTTTCTGTTTGTTATTCTGGTTATTGTTTATATTTTGAAATTAATTGGTGAAGATTAGTACAACAAGGCTAGAAAAGAGATGCTGCATGCAGACAGAGACAAATGTCTCTAAATTCTGCTCACATCATGAATGTGTGTGTGTGTGTTTGTCTGTGTGTGTGTGGGGGGCATTCTGTTAACCCTTTCCTGGTACAGTAACTTTTTCCTAGTCCGTTTGAAAATGGTTGCAGTGCTATATTAGTACTATGCACTGTTCAGAACATGAAGCAGTGCATGTGTGTTAGTGTGTCAAAGTGCTTATCCTAAAAACAATAAAAGTTAGAGTTAGATGTATAGGTAAATAAATGCCATATAGGGCAGTGCATGTGTGTTAGTGTGTGTGTGTGGCAATGTTCTATGTGTGTAGACAGTGCATTGCTCTGTTATACTGGAATATATATGCATATATGTGTATATGTATTAGTCAGTGTTTGTGTGTATTACAACAATTAGAAAGTGCAGTTAGGTGGCTCAATGGTTAGTGCACAAATTGCTAGTCTACATTCCTCTGCTATCTAGATCAGTTTCTGCCTTATGCACATTGCAGATTTAAATGAGATGTTCAACAGTGTTCTTCAGAGATGTTCTTTTAGGCTCCAAGGACATTGAAGGTGAGGGGTGCCACTAGACACCAGGGATAAAGTGCAATGTTACAGGGTCGGGCATCGGATGGTGGAAGGGTGTCACTAGACACCAGGATACTATAAGTTACTTATGTTGAGGGGAATCGGAGGGTGGGGTGTGCCATTAGACACCAGGGAAAGAAATATTACAGGGATTACAATTGAGGTGGGGCTACCACTGGACACTAGGGAAAATATATAAAAAATTGTGGTCGCAGTTCTATGTGGGGGCAGGTGGTTTGATAGCAAGTCATAGTATTTGAGCTTTTAGGTACAGTTTTCTGTGGGGATGGGCGGTGTCCACGACAAGTAATGGTCTCTCTCTCTCCTGCACATGTACAAGTCATTGTCTCTCTTTCTCTCTGTTTGATGCAAGTAACGTGTTTGGCTTTGTGGTCACAGTTCAATGTTGTGGCAAACAGTTTGATGGCAAGTCAAGGTTTTGACTTTGTAGTTTCAGTCTGGTGTAGGGATAGGTGGTGTGTGATGACAAGTGATGGTATTTGTAATGACACTGGCAGATGTGCTATGTACAGTATTACCAAAACATTCAGGATTCTATTTTAACATTGCTGCAATTGCATCTTGGGAGTCTAGGACATCAATAACCTCTCAAACGTTGCTCTTCAGGTAATGATATCACTAGAATCCTCAATGAAGTTACACTATAAGACAAAAAGACATGTTGTTTTATTTTTAGCATCTTTTAAATACTGTTGTCCAGGGTCTCAGCATGTTGTAATCCAGGATCTCAGACACAACAATATTTAAATATTTTATTTTATTGAATTTATTTTATTGAAAAATAATCAGTTTTACAACCTTTGAGTCAGGGACTGTTTACAAAGGTACCTCGTCATTGAGGGGGAGACAACAATTAATGAAGTTTAAGACAGAGGTTACATACAGGTGAGATACATAAATACATCAGAGAGTCGAGGGCAAATACCTATACAGGTACAAGCATATGTTGTTACACGATCATTGTATAACCTCATACATATCGGTATATCATATACATCAGTGTAAGGCATCATTATTACGGTCTGTTCAATTGTATCAGTATCCAGGCGCAATGGGACCCAAGGGGCATAGAGCTAAGCGAGACAGGGTTTTGGTCCACTACAGGCAATTACAACATCGGCTGTCAATAATGTGTTGCTGAGGGCACTTTGAACCGCCAATCCCAGGGATCTTAGTGATAGCCTCAGGAATGGAGTTAAACCAGGCCGGAGCTTTATGAAAAAGGATCTTTGGCAGCGGAGGTCCTTGCCCTGGGAACTATGAAGGTGGCTGCAGTGGAGTTACGGGTTGGTAAGGGCCGGACAGCCCGCTGCAGGGATGAGGAGACCCCTGGTGGGCAAAGCCCTGATATGGATTTTTAGCCAGTAGGCAGGTGTGATATTTCAGTCTTTCCTCAAGAGTGAGTATGTTAGCAGCGGAGTATAGTAGGCAGTGGGTTCTGCTGTGGGCACCGTGAGGAGCCTGCAGGCTTTGTTAATAGAGGTCTGGACTTTGTTAAGGAGGAGGGTCAGCATGCGTAAATTGGAAGTCCGTGAGTCTGCCAGTGACAATACAGATGAGGTAATGGCTAGTTTTAAGGCAGATTCCGGAGGCAGTCTTTATGGCGGTAGAGGAGCCCGATCCTGGAGTTCATGGCTGATGACAGGGCTTTTAGGTGGGCGTGGAAAGTAGGTCGAGTCAAAGTGATGCCCAGGTACTTATATGTTGTTACCTGTTCTAGTGTGAGGAGCATGCTGGTGGTGATGTGAAGGGAGTGTCCTTGCGCTGTTTTGGCGATGTGAGAACAGCATGGACTTTGTTTTTTTCAGGTTCAGGACTAGTCGGTGGTTACTGAACCATTTTCGCTTGAGGAAGCGCTTTGCAGCGTGCCTTGGAGTAGGAGGGGTCAGAGTGCCATGCTAGGATTACTGCATCATCAGCATAGAGCAGTATTTTGCTGGAACAGGAGCTTGGGAGAGTGTTAAGGAATAGACTGAAGAGGGTGGGTCCAAGGATGGAGCCTTGCGGGACCCCTGAGAGTACTGGTAGGTTGGAGAGAGGTCCCATTTAGCTTAACCTTTGGGACCTGTTGTGCAGGTAGCTTGAGAACCAGTTCAGGGGTCCGGAGGAGAATCCCAGTTGGTTTAGGGAGTTTAACAGCAAGGGTGGCAGACAGTGTCAAATGCCTTGGATAGGTCCATGAAAACTGCCCTGCAAGTTGACCCTTGTCAAGCGCTGGAGTGTATATGGTGGGAGAATTCCAGGAGGGCTGTGGATGTGCTGTGGCTAGGACGAAACCCATGTTGCTCAGGACATAGAAGGTCGTATTTAGCTAGGTATTCTGTGAGCTGTGAGGTTACTATTTTTCTAGAGCTTTGGAGAGGGGGAGGATGGAGATGGGCCTGTAGTTATTTGGTAGTATACGGTCCCCAGACTTATGGATGGGGGTACTTCAGCCTGCTTCAAGTATCTGGAAATTGGCCTAAGCCTAAGGATTTATTTATGATGAGCGTGAGGGGATAAGCATGACATCCAGCGTGAGGCGGAGCATCCTGGAGTCAAGAGGGTCATCACTTGGGTTATGAGAGGCGAGGGACTTTAGAAGAAAAGGTTTGGCATCCTGGGGTGAGATCATCCGAGAATGGAATTGCGGCCTGAAGTGTGAGTGTAGGTGGGCGTGGAAACTGGGTCAAAAAATGGTCAGGAGAACTGCACTTAAGTCCGTGAAGGTTTTATTAAGGCAGTCTGCAATACATGTTGGGTCCGCTGGAGACTGCCCCATTAATGACAATCTGAGACGGAGGGGGAGGGTCTTACCATTCAGTTCTTTAATGTTGTCCCAGAAGGCTCTGGATGACCCCCAGGAGGATTTCACAGCCTGATAGTATATAGCTTTTGCCTGCTTGATGGCCCAAGTGCATTGGTTGCGGGCTGCTCTATAGGCTTGCCTGTCTGCCACCCTACCAGAGTCATTTGCTATGTGCCAAAGATTATCTCTCTTTTCAGTTGCTGGATCAGTGCAGGCGATATCCATGCAGAGGTCCGTTTTTTGTCGAGATGTGGTGATGGGGGCAAACAGGTCGCAGGGGCGTGGTTGAAGGTCAGAGTGAGGTAGGTTAGGGCAGAGTTTATGTCAGATGCATGGGCCACTGGAGTCCAGTTGACTTGTGCGAGGTGACGCTTGAGTTTATCTAGACCTCTGGGGAGAAGTCTGCGCCGAGGGGTGTTGCTGTACACAGGGCTGAGTGTGGGGAGGACCAAAAGCAGATGACAGGGAGTGGTCGCTAAGTGAGTCCGAAGGACTTGTACAGATGCCAATTTATGTGGCCGGTTACAGAGGACTACATCCAGGAGTGAGCTGGTTCCTTGCTTTGTTAAGTCTAGTGGGCTGAGTGACTATTTGAGATAGGTCAAGGGCTGCAAGCTCATCCTTTATATTATCAGACGAGGGGCTGAGCCAGTTGGTGTTTAAATCTCCCAATATTAGTTGTTCAGCCTTCTGGGGTAGGGTGGAGAGGTAGTCAAGGAGGGAGGTGATCGCTAGATTTTTGTGCACGGGGTAAGTAAGCCGTGGTTGGGTATAGGGGCCACGACCAGGAGTAAGGTGTTATTTTGAGAATGTGCTTGTGCCCCATGGTTGAGCTCTGGGGTGGGAGGGCATGACCCAGAACCCGAGTCGCAGGTAGATTGCACACCCCTCCGGCGCCTGCCGCCATCAGCCCTGAACAGGGAAAACCTGGTAGAGAGACGGCTGAGTCAGGCGTGAGTAGGGAGAGCCAGGTTTCTGCTAGCATGAGAATGTCAGGGGAATATTAGTGGACCCAGCATTGAAGAGCTGCAGTCTTCTTAGGGAGACTACATATGTTCATGAAAGCAATTCGTAGACCTTGCCACAGGTGGCCTGGGGCATGGCAGAGCTGACGGGCCCAGGATTTGGGTGCACATTGCCTGAGAGCAGGAGCAACAGAAAAATTAGACGCTCACAGGGTAGTGGTTGTTGAGGGTGGGTGCATATGAAGCTGCCGAGACCTCACAAGGGTGGTGCATGGGACGGGAGAGAAAAAGAATCGGAGACACTAGCGAGGAGAGTGACCATTTGTGATAGAATTTGAGATACTGAGGGTTGCGCTTTGGTGGTGGGTGGGTGGGGTAGTGTGGTAGTCCAGGGTTCGGGATGGATTTGAGGGGATGGACTGAGAGGTAGTAATAAGCTGAGAGAAAACAGGGTATTGGAGTGTGGGGTGATTGTGGTTTGGTCAGGGCAGGTCAGTGGGGGATATAAAGGGTTGAGGTGAGCAGGGGTGCTGTGGTAGGAGGAGTACAAGTAAAGCCAGGATCATGTTTGTGCGAGATATATCAGTAGGAGGAGTAGAAATTGAGTGCAGGCGCCCTCTGGTGCTGGAAGGATATAACCAGCAAATGGGAAAGTCGACTGATTGGTTCTGGCACCCCACGTGAGTATGCCTATATAAGGAGAGCCGACCAAGGGTGGTGGTGGGGTGGTGGGGAGCCGAACGTCAGCGTCGGGGGCAGAGCCACTTCACACAAAGGAGCCACTAGCAAATGCAGCTCAAGCTTGTCCTGGTATGTACCTGGGAGGTCCGGTCCGCTTTGTTTTGGAGGGAGGGGAGGACTCCTGGGTTCAGTCCTCACGACCGCCTGGAGGAGAGAGGAGAAAGACAGGCTGATTAAATAGGGTTCGGAGGGCAATCTAGTTGCTGGGGGTGGGGTAGGGATTCAAACAATCGCTACAGTAATCAAGCAGGAAGGCAAGAAACGCTTCTAGGTAGCAGCTTCTAAATAAATGCAGAAACGTTTCAACGGGAGGCTATGCAACAATTAACTTAAGCAGTAGTTTGGACACAGTGGAAATAATAAACGAAAGACGCTTCAGGGATTTTTTTTTTAAACAAAAAGGCGCCAAGCGAAGTCACTTCACACAAAGGAGCCACTAGCAAATGCAGCTCAAGCTTGTCCTGGTATGTACCTGGGAGGTCCGGTCCGCTGTGTTCGGAGGGAGGGGAGGACTCCTGGTTCAGTCCTCACGACCGCCTGGAGGAGAGAGGAGAAAGACAGGCTGATTAAATAGGGTTCGGGAGGGCAATCTAGTTGCTGGGGGGCGGGGTAGGGATTCAAACAATCGCTACAGTAATCAAGCAGGAAGGCAAGAAATGCTTCTAGGTAGCAGCTTCTAAATAAATGCAGAAACGGTTTCAACGGTGGCGCTGTAGCAGTTATTCTGTTGTTTAGTTCATTTTAGTGCCTGATAATGCAACACTCTCAAACAAGCGATGCACAGTTTTAAGCAGACAGTAAATGCAGTGTGCCTCACAGGACCCAGTTACTGTGAGGAGTCAAATTATGCAAGTTGCATGATAAACAACAATAAGCAATTTAGATGAGCTTCCCTAATCAGGTCACAGGGGACATAGTCACTCTGGTTTTAACCGAGTGCAATTTGTTCAGAATGCAAGAGACAGGCTGAGACAGAGATGCCCTTTAGATAATAATGTGAATCATGGTAAATACATTGACCTCCCAACACCACCATAGCATTAACCCCCAGGCATTTCTAGAACATCCCATGGATTACAATGTTTTAAAAATATATGGATGCAGGGGTGAAGAGAGAAAATGCTTACAGTACTTCCTGAAACACTGTGTTATTTGAGATAAATGACTGATATGCAGTATTTCTTTAGTTATGACTGTTTTAGTTGTTCTTGTAATTTTTCAGAAGTGTGATGACAAAGCAATAGCAAGGTGGACTGGCAATTTGAACACAACACTGTGTAAAATATGACAGTAGGTTAAAAAATGCCACTGTGATATTTAGCAAATTTCCTGACCTCCCTTTGGTTCTGTCACCAAGTTCTAGAAGGAACCCCAACAAAATAAGATCTCAATTGGGCATTCCGATGTAAATAAACTGGTCCCTTGACATTTATTGTTTCTGTATGTCATACATATTCAAATGATCTTTATAATGATGCTAGATATCATAGGGTCCTCACACAACAGCAAGCAGACTCGAGCAACAGTAACCACCACCGTTGATTATTTATAATACTTTCTTCTTACTCTTTTGTTGTTTCTGCAGTTGTACAAGTTAGTTGCTGTATGGAGGGATGTGTCTAGGGTTGGCTGTAAACTATAACACTGTGTTTATACTGGAATAGCTTTTCACAAATAAAGATTCAGGGTTTGATCTTAACATTCATTTACTAGCCCAGGTACTAGTGCAGATTGTCATTGGCTACCGTGGGATCTCTGTCACTTGCCCAATTTGGCTAGTAGTTCCTCCAATGGAAAGATGTAGTTCCATTCTCTGCCTGTTGTGCTGTGTGGTGCTCGTGTGGTTGCAAAGAACAAAAACACCAGTATGAAGCACAGTCGGAGAAGTGAAATCGTAAAGAAGCAAATAAAAAAAAAAAGAAATTGGATCGACAACTGACTGAGACCAAAAAACAGCCCCCTTCTCAAACTGAACAACACGCCAGCAGCACCATTCAGGATACAGTGCAGTCAGAAAAATGAGACCACAAACTGTACAGAATTAAAGACAAGCAGCTCAGTATTTAAGTCAAGACTAGTGGTAGGGCAGCATCTGCCATAACGTTGGGTCGGAAGTAAATCAAGACAGACTGCTGAAGCATAATGCACTGTGACCTCATCTCCACTGTTCCATTTGTTTTAGCCTTGTCCCTGTCACCCTGTGCAGTGGACTGTCTGAGAAGCTGTGAAGCAGCAGTGGCAGCAGATAATACGCAGTGAGAAAATGGGCTCCTTCAAAGGAAAAACGCACTGGAGCACCCTCCCAAACTGAACAGTCAACACTCCGCAGCATTGAGGAGACAGGACATGGCATGGTCAGAACAGTAAGATGCCTTGTCCTGGCGTGTCACTGTGTGGTCACCATTATTCTGAGAAGCTGCTTCCAAACTCTAGCTACAGCAACTATGTACCAGTGAGAAAACGGGCTCCTCCATCCTAACTGTAACAGCTGATCTCTAGCTCTGAAGGCAGTAATTGTACAAAGACAGACCCCGAGTCTGCCCCCACAAAGTAAAACAACACCATTAAATTCACCAGCATTCACACCAGGGTGCAGTTGGAACAGTGAGATACCATGACCCTAATCAAACAAGAGACTAGCAGGCTATAGCTCAGGAACACAGGGAGGTTAAACCAGCATTCTGACCTCCGCTGTTCTTTTCAGCCTTGTTCCTGTGGTCTGGCTGAGCTGAAGTTAGTGTGATAGTGATACCAGTGTGTTGAGAGTGAGCCACCCCGACACCACACAATCCAGCATTTAAGGTTTGCTTGACTTTTATATTAAGAACTTTAAGACAATGACATTAAGACACTGACTTCACTGAGTGTTATATATATATTAAGTATTTTATTTCACAAAGTTCATTTGTAATTTAGGTTTCAAATAAATTCAGACATGTGCAAACCTCTGTGGGCTAATGCAATCTCTGGTTCACTAACCCGGCTGGCTAGTGCAAGAAAAATTTAAGGCAGACCCTGTAAAGATTGCTTGCTTGCTTGTTAAATGAAATCTGTATGAAAAGAGCTAGGAATATCTAGTGGTCAGTGCCTGTACGATACTGTAACCAGGGTAATGATGAAAAGTCTGTTGCACCTTCATCTTAACAGTAGTGCTCATTTTTAGCATTGCAGGTTCATTTTGTTTAATTGAAGTGCAATTTAAGAATGCAGGAGTGAGGCTGAGATAGGGATGCTTTTTCTTCTAGTACATGGGCAATATAATGTGACAGTCATGGGAAATACAGCAGGTACCCCTCCCTATGCATTGAGCCCCCGCAGCATTACTAGATCTGTTCTTGGATTAAAATGTTATACAACATGTAGTGATGCAGTGATAAGAAAAGGAGATCACCAACAGCATCCTGAAACACTCGTTTAGCTGAAAAATACTGATATGCAATACTGCTTTATTTACAACTGCTCAGGGGTGTGGTGAAGAAAGGTGATGGGGCTGACGTTTATATTCATTTTTGACAACTTAGCAAAAAGTGTGGGCAAGCTGTGTAAACAAGTTACAGTCCCCAAAAATGTACGTATGTGTGCCAAATGCTCTCACTGGGGAGAGGGGGTTATCTCTACAAAGCGACAGAGAAACACGGTCCAACATCAAACTGAAAATTTTGTTTGCTCAATAATTTGAACGTAATCAGGCAGCAGAGATGCGGACACATTATTTCCGTCTCTGTGCCTGGTACCAGACTGTCTGTTTGATCACCTGAGCCAATCAGGCACCAGGATTTCCCAACCCATTTTCTAAGTTTCTTTAAGTACATAGGAAATATAATGTAGCGATCATAGAAAATACAGCGGGCCCCCTACCCATGCATCGAGCCCACCCTCTGGCATTTCTAGATCTGTCTCTGGATAAAAATGTTTTACAAAATATATTGATGCAGGAATGAGATAAGGAGAGTGCATACAGTACCTCCTAAAACACTGGTTTAGCTGAAAAATTCCAAATATGCAGTACTGCTTTAGTTGCTGATGCTTACAGTTTTATTGTTATTGTTAAAGTGTAAAGACCAAAACAGTAACAATGTGGACTAGTGATTTTAATGGAACACTGTGTAAAATATGGACCCTAGCTTGAAAATTCCTCTGTGACCTTCAGCAAGTCCGCTCATCTTTCTGTGCTTCTGTCACCAAATTCTAGAAGGAACCCCAACAACATAAGATCTCAGTTGGGCTAGCCAATGTAGTAACCTGTTTCCTTGACATTTATTGTTACTATATTTCATATATAAGTAAAAAAAAAAATAAAACATCTATTGCTCCTCTCTTCTGGCACATTGCTCCTGGACGTGTATATCAAGTTAACTATTTTCTATAGTTACCATAACATACTTAGGTATCACATTTCTTCCTTAAGACAACAGAAGGCTCCCATATCTGTTGTCCCCACTACACATTGGAGTAACAGCTTTACTAACCTCTAAGTACCATCCAATCTATTTTAAATGCATGAAAACTTGTTGCATTGATTACTTCTACCGGTAATTCATTCTACCATTTGACAGATCTTGACACAAAGCTGTGCCTCTATGCCTCAGTTCGGCACTTTTTTCCTTGATTTGAAACTTGTGTCCTCTCATGTCATATCTGTGGTCCTTAGATTTTAATCCCAAATCTCCCTCAACATATCATCTTTCAAAATTCTATATAGCAAAAGTAAATCCCTCTTTTTTCATCATAGATCCAACGGCCATAATTTTAGGTAATTCAACCTCTCCTCCTTATGACTTCCCACAACCTGCTATTACTGTAGCTTAGCGAATGATCTTTGTGGTCTTCAATTAACCTTATATCTTTCATTAAATATGGACTCCAGCTTGTGTACCATAGTCCAAAATTGGTCTAATGTAACTGTTGTATACAGGCAGCAAAACTGTTTCATTTCTGGAAAAGAAGCTCTCCATGCACTATTTGTTAAGTACATAGTTTTATTAGCTACATATTCACAATGGGCTTCACTTTTAAATTATTCTTAATATATATTCCCAGATCCTCTTCACATTCTGATGTTTTCAAGATTGTCCTTTGATGTTATAATCCTGTCCTACATTTTTCCCCATATGCAAAATACTACAGTTCTGCAGATTCAGCTTCATCCATTTGTCTCTGCCCAATCAACCACAGTGAAAATATCTTCACCCAACCTTAGTCTGTCATCAAATGAGTCAACCACACCTCTGATCTTAACATTGTCCACAAATTTAATCAGTTTATTACCGCTATTTATTTTGAGGTTACACATACACACACACACATATATATATATATTCTATGCAAAAACTTTGTTAATGCATCAATTGGGGTTCTTCTACAGTGAAAAAGTGTAGAAATTTGATTTGAAGGTTCCCACCCCTTGCACACCCCAGCCCTCCCCAACCAACAGGCATCAGGGTATGCATTGAGGTCATTGGCCCTAACTCTCACCCCATCCCATGTGTAAACAAGCTGAGGTGGTGCAGCGGAGAGAATGGGGTGAGAGTTAGGGCCAATGACCCAACACACCCCAATACCTGTTGGTGGGGGCAGGCTGGGGTGGGATGCAAGGAGTGGGAACCCTAAAATCAAATTTCTCACTTTGTTCACTGTAGAAGAACCCTAACTGATGCATTGTTGAAGTTTTTTTATAGAATTTCTTTATTTTTAAGAAAGAATAAAAGTAGAAAGTTAGCAGAAGTTGGTGGGAGCGCTGGGCTCTTTGGGGCCCATGCTCCCACCAGTTTGTAAGTGTTGGAACATATTACACAGCTGATGACTAAAAAGTACAGTGACAACAGCACAACCAGTCACTAAACAAATATGAATGTAGTAGAACAATAGAAAATGCTGTCTGCAAAACATTAAGCGCCAAGCAATCTCTCAGAAAAAATTGAACAAGACACAATTCACATCTACATGACATCCGTCAACACTCTCCAAATTTCAAGTGAAAAGATTAAACCGTCTCTGAGATATGACATGTTACAGTTTAAAATGTTCATTCATCAGACTGGTACAGTTCCACACCTGTTGACTTTAACATACACAACAACGGTAACATCTACATCCATGACACTAAAGCTAGGTATCCTATAAATGTCAAAGGCACCACCACAAGCAAAACGCTGTCTACAGAAACATAAACTGTGCCACACCATATCTCTGGCGAAAAAAACCGACACATAATCAATGCAATTTACATGCACAGAACATGCCATAAAACACCTCCGAATTTCAAGTAAAAAGACCAAACTATTTCTGAGATATTCAATCTTAAAGTTTGGTAAAATTTCCTATCTATTCCATTATAAAAATCTGGCCATCTTGTCCTGTCCTCATAATCAAAGATGGCGATCAAAGAATCTCATGATCAAAGAATTTGCAGGCTCGTGATCAAAGAATTTGCAGGCTCATGAACAAAGAATAACAACGTTTGTAATTTACAAGATTGAAAGAATTGTGTAAACCATGGTCCAACAGAACGAAGCCCCTGAGCAAAACCCACCCTCATCTAACTTCCTAGGGCACCCCTGGCTGAGAAAATTGATTTTTAATCCAGCCATCATATCCTACCCTCGACGATGCACGATCGCAATCAAAGAATCTCACCATCAAAGAATTTGCAGGGTCACGACCAAAGAATAAAACTTGTGTAATTTACAAAATTCAAAGAATTGCAGTAAACCACCACTGTGGTTCATCAGAACGAAGCCCTCTGAGTAAACCCACCCTCATTTGTCTTCCTAGGACACCCTGAGTTGAGAAAATTTATTTTTTATCTGGTCATCTCGTCCCTCACTCGTGATGCATGATCGCGATCAAAGAATCTCGCGATCAAAGATTTGCAGGCTCGCAATCAAAGATCATTAGCGAGCCATGAAAGAAATTTTAAAAGCTAATAACTCTATTTTAGACGATTTGGATGGAACAAAGGCATGGCTCGATAGATCGGGGCCCTGAGTAAAACCCATCCAGCTACCAGGTTGCACCTGTAAAAGTTTTCAGCTTAGTGTGCTACTTCTGGTTAAACAACAAAAAAACAATTTTACTTCAGAAGAGACCCTGAACTGAGATATTTGTGTTTTTACAATCGGAAATTAAAAACAAGATAGCGGACCTCATGATCAAAGAATTTTGAAAATCCTCAGGAACAAAGATTCTTGAACTCATGAGACTGCTAATTCTTTTTATCGCCAGGTGGGACCAGATGGCCAAAACCCCATTCTTTGTTCACAAAATAGACATATAAATTTTCCCATTGACTTATAATGGGAACTTAAAAGTGGCATAACTTTTGAATGCCTTAATATTTGTTCACCAAATGAAAAGCAACATGTTTGGCCACCAAAGCTCTTTTCAAATGAGCCATCCTGCAGAGCAGCATGCCACACAACAGACGTGCAGGACCACGTTCAAAATCCCAAAAGCTGCTTCCAAAATGGATAATTTGCATTTTTCAGCTCTTTTATGCGCAAAGACCGTAAGTCCGACCAAAACACAATTTGACAGATCAAGATATCTATCTGCCCCACTGTGCATACCAGATTTTAGGCAAATCCATTGAATGGGTCCAAAGTTATTAACACCCAAACTTTTGACTTTAGTATGTAACTGACCACTGAACCCTAACTATAGTGGTGCGACTACGCCTACTATATATATATATATATATATATATATATATATATATATATATATACATATATATATATATACAAAATAGCAATGGGCCCAGTACCAACCCCTGTGGCACTCCACTTTCCACCCAACCTCATGTGAAATATATCCATGTATTCTTACTGCTTGCTTCCTGTTCATTAGCCAGTGTGCCATCCATCTGATAATGGTGGCATTGTAACCTCAACTTAATCATCTTCTGAATTAAGGTTCTATGGATTACAGAAACAAAAGCTGTGCTGAAATCAAGCAGCACCACATCCATAGCCTTTCTCTGATCCATATTCTTCCCTACTGGATGTACTGGATGGAATAGGACAAAAGAAGGCACAAGGCTCATCGAGATTGTCTTCCCTACAACAGTGGGATATTATACAAATTACTGTGGAAATAGCCAAAAATCCAGACTAGATTTAAAGGAATCAAAGCTAGCTGCCTCTACAATTAACTATATAGTTATAAAAGCTTGTTAAGTTAGTATTACATGATCTGTTGTCTACAAATCCATGTTGCAACTCGCCATTCATGTTATTATCCCTCATCCATCCTTTAATTTCATCCACTATCAAATTTTCAATAATTTTTCCCACCATCAACGTCAAACTGACAGGTTGATAATTTGCAGGGTCAGCCCTACTTCCTTTTTAAAAATAGGAACCACAATTGCACTTCTCAGTCCCTTGGTACATAGCCTTCTTTAATGATCTTATGCCTATACCTGCTATTATTGGTGCCAATTCATTTTTAGTTCCTTGAGGAACCATATACATTGATAACAAGTGTTTATAATCATAGTGCCTCCTTAGAGCATAAAGATAGTGCAGAAGCAATGTAATCAGTGGAACCGACATGGGAAATGGTCCAAACCTCACTACTTCTACAAACTTGAATGACTATGAAAACAAAACGAAACAAAAAAACAGCCATCTCCCTTTTCTTAGTACTTTCTGTGTATATTTTACTAGTACAGATGAAAAGCACATAAAATAATTTTCAGTGCTATTCACCACACTGACACAAACTTCTACGAATGTACATGTATAACTATGTCCACTCCTATAACTTGTACAAAACTATTTATAACAATGCAGTTTGATATTATCTCTTCCAGCATTACTCAGCTTTTCCATAATAAAATTGTATTATTTCATTCTCAATGATTTCTCATGCTCTCTTTTACACATTCTCACTGTCCACAATACCATCATTTTAACATAGAAATATAGAACATAGAATTTGACGGCAGATAAGGACCGCTTGGCCCACCCAGTCTGCCCATTTTCTACCTAATGGATAAGCTGCAGATCCTAAATAACCAGCAGCCTACTTCTTCCTACCCCCACCACCTAGAATTGCCTTATGACTGTCCCATGCATGCTTGAATTCCACCACTGTTTTTGACTCCACAACCTCCTCAGAAGGCTGTTCCATGCATCCACAACCTCTGTGAAAAATACTTCCTTAAATTACCTCTGAGCCGCCCTCTATCTTCAAATTGTGCCCCTTGTTCTTGCACACCTCTTTTTGAAGATGCTACCCTCTTGGACTTTGTTGATTCCCTTGAGGTACTTGAAGGTTTCTATCATGTCCTCCCTCCCTCCTTTCCTCGAGGCTATACATTTTAAACTCCTTGAGTCTCTCTTCATATGTCTTCCGGTGCAGACCTACTGCATTTTAGATGCCCTCTCTGGGCAGCTTCCATCCTGTCTATGTCTTGCGGAGATTGGATCTCCAGAACTGCATGCAGTACTCCAGATGGGGTCTCACCAGCTGTCTGTACAGAGGGATAATAACTTCCTGTTTTCTACTGGTGATGCCTCTCCTATGTATCCCAGTATCCCCCAGCCTCCTTGCTGCCCTCTCACATTGCTTGCCCACCTTTAAGACATGTGATATGACTACCCCAGGTCCCTTTCCATTTTTGTTGTTGTTAGTATCTCACCCCCCATTGTGTACTCTTCCTCTGGGTTTTTTTCCCAGGTGCATTACCTTGCACTTCTTAGCATTGAGTCTAAGCTACCATACATTTGACCATTCCTCTAACCTTGCCAAGTCCTTCTCATCCTTTCCACCCACCTTGTGCATCAACTCTGTTGCAGATCTTTGTGTCATCTGCAAAGAGACATTTTTCCTTCCAGTCCCTCTGCAATGTCGCTTATAAAGACATTGAAGAGGACGGTCTATTCTGAACCTCTAGCGGTACCCACTAGTAACCCCTTTCTTCAGAGTGACTCCATTTACTATTACTCTGTGTCCTATTCTCCAGCCAATTCTTTACCCAGGCTGTCATCTTGGGACCCACTCCCAGGCTGGCTAACTTGTATATTAATCTTTGTGTGGGACTGTGTCAAATGCTGCTAAAGTCTGGTAGGCCATGTCCACAGCCCTCCCTGATCTACTACTTTGGTCACCCAGTCAAAGAAATCTATCAGAGTTGTCTGGCATGACCTTCCCACTGTGAATCCATGCTGCCTTGGGTTCTGTGCCCTCAGGCCTCTAGATACTCGACAATTCTTTCCTTCAGAAGTGATTCCATCATTTTCCCTACCACTGAGGTTAAACTAACAGGTCTGTAGTTTCCTGCTTCTGCCTTGCTCCCACTTTTGTGAAGGGAATCACATCTGCCCTCCTCCAGTTCTTGGGTACCACCCCATCCTCCCATGATTTGTTAAAGAGGGTAGTCAGTGGTGTCTGCCCTGAGGGAGGAAGTTGCCGTCTTCAGGCCACACTGGACAGTAGTACAGGGACCTTCCCCAGGCCACAATGGACAGTAGGAAGGAACCTTCCCATCCAGGGAGCACCAGAACCACCACCACTACCTCAGAGGTTGCAAAGAAAGCACAGCAGTTGGACCACAGTGGGCTCAGGGAGGATGAGGATGGTGAAATAGAGGCACACCCAGTCACATGTTACACACCACAATGCATACGCCATTCTGGGGAGCATAGCTCCCCTAGATACACCCGAGAGGAGACTAAGGAGGCTGAGGACAACTGTCACAAGGAGGCCCACAGGAAGGAGGCAGAGGACACCACAGGAAAGGAAGCAGCTCCTGGTGGGGACTCAATTATTAGGGGATAGAACTGGGAGGAGCTGGGAAATCTGAAGTAAGGTGCCTGCCTGGTGCCATTGCTTGGAGGACAGGAAGCGATCCTCAGGATCACAACAACAGCTGCAAGGGATTCTGAGCTGGACGTAATTGTCCACCTAGGGACAAATGACTTGGCTCATCATGAGGTTAGAGCAGTGCAGGAGGACATTGCAGAGTTGGGAGGGGCCTAAGACAAGTAGCAAACACAGTATCCTTCTCAGAGGTGCTGCCTGTCAAAGGCATGGGGGAGGCGAGGTAATTGGCACCATGCAGTTTAATGAATGGTTGAAAAATGGTGCGGAGCACAGGGTTTGGCTTCATTGGGGACTGGGGTTCCACCTGGAGGACACCAGCCTATACTGGCAGGATGGTCTGCATCTGTCCAGGAAGGAGCAAGTCTTTGAGCAATCGGTTTAAATGCTTCATTGGCAAGCTTTTAAACTAGTCAATGGGGAGGCACTGACAAGCAGCAGAAAAATCCCAGCCTCCTCCCTACAAAACAGGGTACTAAATGAGAAAAGACTGAGGTAGAACGGTCAGTGGGGGATGCTGCAACAGAAGGTAAGGCCATCAAAAATGGAGAGCAATGAGTACCAATGCCCGTAGTCTAGGTAACAAGCTTCCTGAATTAGTGGCCTTGATGGAGGAGGAACATCTGGATATCGTGGCAGTCACAGAAACATGGTACACACAAACCATGACTGGGACATAAACATACCAGGATACACTATCTACAGGAGGGACAGGGAGGGTAAAAGAGGGGAGGAGTAGTTCTTTACATAAGGGAAGGAATAAAAGCAACAGAACAAAAGGGTAAACAGGGAGGAGAAGAAGCACTGTGGGTAAATTTGGAGACAGGCAATGGCACCACAATCCGCATAGGTTAGATAGACCTTCTCAGGGGAGAAATGGACAAGGAAATGATATAAAGTATACTTAGAATGGCAGAAAAAGGGAGATATTGCTGATGGGTGATCTGAATATGCCAGATGTTAACTGGAGCACAGTTGCAGCTGCCACTTCAAGAGTGCAGTTATTCTAGATGCCCTACAGGGGCATGCCTTAGACAACTAGTACTGGAGCCCACTCGAGAGGGAGCAATATTAGACTTGATACTCGAATGGAGATGGAGAGAGGATCACAGATGTAGAAGTGGGTAGCCATCTGGGAACTAGCGACCATCGAACAGTATGGTTCACAATAAACACAGCAATAGAGTCAAGCCATACAAAGACAAAAGTACTGGACTTTAGGAGGGCTGACTTTGCTAAAATGGGTGAGTGCCTAAGGAATGCACTAGCAAATGGGCAGGAAGGAGGGTGGAAGCACAATGGGAATAATAAAACTGCCATCACAGAGGTAACAAGCCTTTGTGTGAAGCAAATAAACAAAACAAGACGATGTAAGAAACCACTATGGTTCTCAAAGGAAGTGGCAGTGAAGGTTCAAGAGAAAAGAAAGCATTCAGGAAGTACAAGGAATCTCCAGCAGGAGCAGGACAGAGAACTGTATCAGTTAAAGCAAAAGGAGGCTGGGAAGGCAGTCAGAACAGCAAAGGCCCAAACTGAGGAAAAGATAGCCAACTCAGTTAAGAAGGGAATAAAACCTTTATAGGTACATCAGGAGCAAAGGAAGACCAAGGAGGATAGTGAGGCTTAATAAAGGGGAAGGAGGGTGGGCAGAGGGAGAATGTGAAAAGGCAGAGATACTAAACAAATATTTTGCTCAGTATTTACAAAGGAAGAGGGGAGGTACATAAAACAAACAGTAGTAACACTCTGGATACAGAAGTTGATACCAGCCCATTTACAGAAGAAAGGGTTCTGAAAGAACTCTTAAAACTGAAGGTGGACAAAGCAATGGGGCCTGATGGGATTCATCCCAGAATTCTAAAAGAACTAAGGGTAGAACTAGTGACACCACTGACTACCCTCTTTAACAAATCATGGGAGGATGGGGTGGTACCCGAGGACTGGAGGAGGGCAGATGTGATTCCCTTCACAAAAGTGGGAGCAAGGCAGAAGCAGGAAACTATAGACCTGTTAGTTTAACCTCAGTGATAGGAAAATGATGGAATCACTTCTAAAGGAAAGAATTGTCGAGTATCTAGAGGCCAGAGGGCACAAGACCCTAGGCAGCATGGATTCACAGCGGAAGGTCATGCCAGACGAATCTGATAGATTTCTTTGACTGGGTGACCAAAGTAGTAGATCAGAAAGGGGCTGTGGACATGGCCTACCTAGACTTTAGCAAGGCATTTGACACAGTCCCACACAAAGATTAATATATAAGTTAGCCAGCCTGGGAGTGGGTCCCAAGATGACAGCCTGGGTAAAGAATTGGCTGGAGAATAGGACACAGAGAGTAATAGTAAATGGAGTCCACTCAGAAGAAAGGAGGGTTACTAGCGGGTACCCGAGGGTTCGAAGATTAGGACCAGTCCTCTTCAATGTCTTTATAAGCGACATTGCAGAAGGACTAGAAGGAAAAGTATGTCTCTTTGCAGATGACACTAAGATCTGCAACAGAGTTGATGCACAGGGTGGGGTGGAAAGGATGAGAAGGGACTTGGCAAGATTAGAGGAATGGTCAAATGTATGGCAGCTTAGATTCAATGCTAAGAAGCAGGTAATGCACCTGGGAAACAAAAACCCAGGGAAGAGTACACAATGGGGTGAGATACTAACAACAACAAAAATGGAAAGGGACCTGGGGGTAGTCATATCAGATGACCTAAAGGTGGGCAAGCAATGTGAGAAGGCAGCAAGGAGGGTTGGGGGATACTGGGATGCATAGGAGAGGCATCACCAGTAGAAAACAGGAAGTTATTATCCCTCTGTACAGACAGCTGGTGAGACCCCATCTGAGTACTGTGTGCAGTTCTGGAGACCCAATCTCCCAAGAAAGACATAGACAGGATGGAAGCTGTCCAGAGGAGGGCAACTAAATGGTGCAGGGTCTGCACGGAGGACATATGAAGAGCGACTTAAGGAGCTTAATATGTATAGCCTCGAGGAAAGGAGGAGAGGGGGGACATGATAGAAACTTTCAAGTACCTCAAGGAATCAACAAAGTCCAAGAGGGTAGCATCTTTCAAAAAGAGGTGTGCAAGAACAAGAGGCACAATTTGAAGATGGGGGTGGCTTAGAGGTAATTTAAGGAAGTATTTTTTCACAGAGAGGGTTGTGGATGCATGGAATGGCCTTCCGGAGGAGGTTGTGGAGTCAAAATCAGTGGTGGAATTCAAGCATGCATGGGATAGTCATAAGGCAATTCTGGGGGTGGGGTAGAAAGAAGTAGGCTGCTGGTTAACTAGGATCTGCAGCTTATCCAGTAGGTAGGAAATGGGCAGACTGGGTGGGCCAAGCGGTCCTTATCTGCCGTCAAATTCTATGTTTCTATGTTTCTATGTGTCACTAGTTCTACCCTTAGTTCTTTTATAATTCTGGGATGAATCCCATCAGGCCTCATTGCTTTGTCCACCTTCAGTTTTAAGAGTTCTTTCAGAAATTGGTTTCTTTTTTTTTAAAGAAAATTATCTGAGGATCAGTGGCAGGATTTTAGGACAGTAAATTAATAAAAGGGAACTAGGAGAGCTTCAGTAGCAGACAAGTAGTGGAATAGCAGTATAATGTGGGAGTGGTGCAATGCAATGGCTGTGGGGCAGCCATATTCAGGCAGACCTTCTGGACACTGAGGTGCTGCCCTATATGAATGCATCTCTGGACTGTGGGATGAGGTAGCCAGACTCAGAGCGGAAGTAAACTGGGTCAGGAGTACCATCACCCTATCCAGAGATCACCCAGTCCAATGCAACTGCCTCAAAGGATGCCGAGAATGAGGAGTACTTGGATGACAGTGGGCTCAGGGAGGGTTAGAGCGGTCAGGCAGAGGCACATCCCAGATCCTATTCCACTCAAGAACTCATATGCCACACTGGCAAATGAGGACAACCAAATAGAGGTACCCAGAGAAGTGGAAGGAAAAGATGTGGAGGTTAGCCAAGGAGGTGACCTCAGCGGGAAAGCAGTGGACCCCAGAGGAGGAGGAAGTGAATCCTGGTGGGGACTCCATCATAAGAGGGATCCAGCTAAGAACACAGGAGGGGAGGACAGGGAGGTGAGGTGCCTACCAGGTGCCACAGCATGGAGGATGGAAGAAAGATCCTGGGATCACTGGAAGGGCAAGATGGGAGGGTGATCTGGATGTCATTATCCACCCCTAGGTGGATAATGACATTCAGATCACCCTCCCATCTTGCCTTCCCAGTGATCCCTAGGATCTTTCTTCCATCCCTAATGACCTGGCAAATGGGGAGCCAAAGGAAGTTCAGGAACAGTTTAGGAAATTGGGGAGGGTCTCAAGCAGTAGCTACTTCTGTCACTTTCTCAGAAGTACTACCCAGAGAGGCAAGGGAGAGCATGGAGTGCATGCACCAGGAACTTTAACTCATGGTTGAAGAACTGGTGCTGTGAGGAAGGGTTTGGATTCATTGGTGACTGGGGACCCACCTGGGGATGGAGGTTTGTTCAAGCCTGACGGTCTGCATCCATCCTGGAGGGAATCCAAGCACTCAATGATAAGTTTAATGCTACATTGACAAGCATTTAAATTAGCAAAAGGGGGTGGCAGGTTGCACAAGGAGGGTACCTACTTGCTCACCCCCACAGCTAGCAGTGGAACCAGTGAACCAGGGAGGGCTATCTCTGCAAAGCAGTGTGCAAAAGATGGAAATTAGGGCCCAAGAGGTGGATAGGCAGAAAAGGGCAAAATTCAGCAGAAGGGCAGACAGCAAGGAGAACCAGGATAAAGGACAACCAAGGAAGGGGCTGGAGTTGAACAGTGAAACAGTCTAGGAGGTCAAATCATGGAAAGCCATGTGTGCAAATGCCAGAGCCTTAGCAACAAGATGGAAGATCTGAGGCTGCCATGGTGCAGTCAGACCTGGACATTGTGGCCATCACTGAAACCTGGTGTAATGATAACCACAACTGGGAGATGGCCATACCTGGCTACAACATATTCAGAAGAGACAGAGCAGGCAGGAAGGAGGAGGAGTGGCACTGTATGTGAAAATGACATAAGGGCCACAGAGATCCAGGAGGAACAAATGGGGAGAGATACTGTGGATTAAGCTGGAAAGGAAAATGGGGACAGCATCCACAGAGGTGTGGTCTATAGACCACCAGACCAGGAGGAAGAAACAGATAGGGAGTTGATGCTAGCCATCCAAAGGATGGCAGACAAGGGTGAGGTAGTACTGGTTGGAGACTTCAATATTCCAGACGTGGACTGGAGCATCCCAGCAGCAGCATCAACTAGGAGCAGATTTATCCTGACTCTCTTCAGGGTGCCTTCCTCAAGCAACTGGTCATGGAACCAACTCAGCAGAAGGCAATACTGGACCTTGTGCTCACAAACAGGGACAGTGTGATGGGGGTAACAGTGGGGAAGCACCTGGGGAACAGTGACTACCAGTCATTGTGGTTTGAAATCACAGAAAGAGCAGAACCAAACCACACAAAACACGATCTTGGATTTTAGGGGGTAGACTTTGGGAAAATGGGAGATACTTGAAAGAGGCATTAAGAGGAATGGGTCAGGAATCAGGGGTTGAGGAACAGTGGGCAGTATTTAAAATGGGGATTACAAGAACAACAGAATTATGCATTAAGCGGTTAGCAAAAGGAAAAGGAAGAGGAGACCATTATGGTTTTCCAAAGAGGTAGCAAAGAAAGTGAAAGCCAAAAAGATTGCATTCAGGCAATACAAAAGACACAGGAAGAAGGGATAGGGAGAAGTACCAGGAGAAGCAAAGGGAGGCAGGGAGGTCAGTAAGGGAAGCCAAAGCTCAGACAGAAGAACACATTGCAAAATCAGTGGGTAGAGGGACAAAACCTTTACAGGTACATAAGTGAGAAAAGAAAGACAAAGGGAGGATAGTGAGACTGAAGGGGAGGATGGGGGCCACGTGGAGGATGACAACAGTAAAGCTGACACATTGAACAGGTATTTCTGCTCAGTCTTTACTGAGGAAGAGGAGGGTAATGGGTCTGAAGGAGTACTAGGGTGAGAATGGTGCAGAAATGGACACAAGTCCCTTTACACGAGAAAGGGTCCTGAAGGAACTGGAAGTGATAAGAGTTGATAAAGCAATGGGGCCAGATGGGTGCATCCCAGGGTCCTTAAAGAACTAAGAGAGGTGGTGGCTGAACCTCTGGCTATCCTGTTTAGCCGATCACTGGAAGCAGGGAGGTACCTAAAGACTGGAGGACAGAAGATGTATTCCCCTTATACAAAAGCGGAACAAAGAGGAAGCAGGGAACTACAGACCAGTCAGCCCTCACCTCAGTAGTGGGGAAGATCATGGAAGCACTACTGAAGGAGAGATTGGTGTAACATCTGGTTGTCAATGGACTACAGGACCCAAGGCAGCATGGTTTCACCAGGGGAGGCATGTCAGATCAACCCTCATTGAATTTTTGACTGGGTGACTAGGGAGGTGGATCAGGGAGGGCAGTGGACATGGTCTATCTGGACTCAGCAAGGCCTTGACACTGTGCCACATAGAAGACTATTACACATACTGGGGAATATAGTGTGGGCAGGACAGTAGTGTGGTGGTAGGTAACTGGCTGGGTGGCAGGACACAGAGGGTGGTGGTAAATGGCTGTCACCCACAGAGGGAAGAGTGACCAGTGGGTACCACAGGATCAGTGCTGGGACCGTCCTATTCAACATCTTCATCAGTTACATTGCACAGGACCTAGAAGGCAGAATTTCACTGTTCGCTGATGACACAAGCTCTGTAACAGAGTAGACACACCAGAGGGTGTAGACAGAATGAGAAGGACCTGCAGAAACTTGAAGAATGGTCAGGGTTTGGCCATTGAAATTCAATGCAAAGAAGTGCAAAGATAATGCATATGGGGCACAAAACCCTGGCACAATATATCAGTTGGGGGTGAGGATATAGCATGCACCAAGCAGGAAAGGGATCTTGGGGTTATCATCTCTGATGACCTCAAGGTAGGGAAACAGTGTGACAAGGCAGCAGGTAAAGCAAATAGGATGCTGGGATGTATAGGCAGGGGCATCACCAGCAGGAAAAGGGAGGTCATAATTCCGCTATAAAAGACACTAGTGAGGCCCCACCTGAAGTACAGTATACAGTTCTGGAGACCATACCTACGTAAGAACATAGACAGGGTAGAGAAGGTTCAGAGGAGGGCAACAAAGATGGTGCGTGATTGCATCACAAGTCCTATGAAGACAGGTTGAAGGAACTGAACATGTACTCCTGGAGGAGAGGAGGAGAGAGGGGATATGATGAGAGACATACAAGTATCTCACAGGGAGGAACAGGGTGCAGGAATACACTATTTTAAGCGAAAAAGATCTTCCAGGACTAGAGGCATGGGATGAAGTTGAGGGAGGACGATTCAGAGGAAACGTGAGGAAGAATTTCTTCACAGAACGGGTGGTGGACAAGTGGAACACCCTGCCAGAGGAAGTGGTGGGGCTGAAACAATCACGGATTTAAGAATGCATGGGATAGACATAAAGGAATTCTGGAGGTCAGGGTAGGGACAACAGACTTCTAGGAAGACATAAACTGAACTTACAAGCTCAAATGGGTAGACTGGGTGGGCCATAGGCCCTTATCTGCCGACACTGTCTATGTATCTATGTAACCCTTTCTTCTGTAAATGGGCTGGTATCAACTTCTGTATCCAGAGTGTTTCTACTGTTTGTTTTAGGTACCTCCCTCTTCCTTTGTAAATACTGAGCAAAAATATTTGTTTAGTATCTCTGCCTTTTCACAGTCACCCTCTGCCCACCTCCTCCCTTTATTAAGCCTCACTATCCCTCCTTGGTCTTCCTTCACTCCCTGATGTACCTATAAAAGGTTTTATCCTTCTTAACTGAGTTGGCTATCTTTTCCTCGGTTTGGGCCTTTGCTTTTCTGATTGTCTTCCCAGCTTCCTTTTGCTTTAACTGATACAGTTCTCTGTCCTGCTTCTTCTGTGATTCCTTGTACTTCCTGAATGCTTTTTTCTCTTGAACCTTCACTGCCATCCTTTGAGAACCATAGTGGTTTCTTACATCGCTTTGTTTTGTTTATTTGCTTCACACAAAGGCTTGTTACCTCTGTGATGGCAGTTTTTATTATTCCCCATTGTTCTTCCACCCTCCTTCCTGCCCATTTGCTAGTGCATTCCTTAGGCACTCACTCATTTTAGGCAAAGTCAGCCCTCCTAAAGTCCAGTACTTTTGCCTTTGTATGGCTTGACTCTATTGCTGTGTTTATTGTGAACCATACTGTTCGATGGTCGCTAGTTCCCAGATGGCTACCCACTTCACATCTGTGATCCCTCTTCATCTCCATTTGAGAGAACCAGGTCTAAGATTGCTCCTCTCGAGAGGTGCTCCAATACTAGTTGTCTAAGGCATGCCCCTGTAGGTCATCTAGAATAACCCCACTCTTCGAAGTGGCTGCTGCAACTGCACTCCAGTTAACATCTGGCATATTCAGATCACCCATCAGCAATACCTCCTTTTTCTGCCATTCTATGTATACTTTCTATCATTTCCTTGTCCATTTCCTCCTCCTGAGAAGGGGTCTGTATACAACCCCTGTGCGGATTGTGGTGCCATTGCCAGTCTCCAAATTTACCCACAGTGCTTCTTCTCATCCCTGTTTTGCCTTTTGTTCTGTTGCTTTGATTCCTTCCTTATGTAAAGAGCTACTCCTCCTCTTCTTTACCCTCCCTGTCCCTCCTGTAGATAGTGTATCCTGGTATGTTTACGTCCCAGTCATGGTTTTCTGTGTACCATGTTTCTGTGACTGCCACGATATCCAGATGTTCCTCCTCCATCAAGGCCACTAATTCAGGAAGCTTGTTACTCAGACTACGGGCATTGGTACTCATTGCTTCCATTTTTGATGGCTTTACCTTCTGTTGTAGCTTCCCCACTGACCTTTCTACCTCAGTCTTTTCTCATTTAGTACCTTGTTTTGTAGGAGAGGCTGGGATTTTCCTGCTGCTTATCAGTGCCTCTCCCTTGACTAGTTTAAAAGCTTGCCAATGAAGCATTTAAACCGATTGCTCAAAAGACTTGTTCCTTCCTGGACAGATGCAGACCATCCTGCCAGTATAGGCTGGTGTCCCTCCAGGTGGAACCCCAGTCCCCAATGAAGCCAAACCCTGTGCTCCACACCATTTTTCAACCATTTAGTAAACTGCACAGCAAAGTACCTCACCACTCATGCCATTGACAGGCAGCACTCTGAGAAGGATACTGTGTGTGCTACTTGTCTTAGGCCCCTCCCCAATTCTACAAAGTCCTTCTGCACTGCTCTGATCTCATGTTGAGCCAAGTCATTTGTCCCTAGGTGGACAATGACGTCCAGCCTCAGACTCCGTGCAGCTGTTCTCGTGATCCTGAGGATGCTCCTGTCCCCTCCAAGCCATGGCACCAGGCAGGCACCTTACTTCAGTTTTCCCTGCTCCCCCAGTTCTATCCCCTGATAATTGAGTCCCCACCAGGAGCTGCTTCCTTTCCTTATGGTGTCCTCTGCCTCCTTCCTGTGGGCCTCCCTTGTGACAGTTGTCCTCAGCCTCCTTAGTCTCCACTGGTGCATCCATAGGGGAGCTATGCTCCCAGAATGGTGTATGGATTGTGGAGGAACAACTGACTGGTGTGCCTCTGTTCCACCATCCTCAGCCTCCCTGAGCCCACTGTGGTCCAACTGCTGTGCTTTCTTCACAACCTCTGAGGTAGTGATGGTGGCTCTGGTGCTCCCTGGATGGGGAGGTTCCCTTTCTACCATCCAGTGTGGCCTGGGGAAGGTTCCCTCACTACTGTCCAGTGTGGCCTGAAGACAGGCAACTTCCTCCTTCAGGGCAGAGAGTTGTCTGCAACAGGGCAGCATCTCAGCCTACAGAAAGACTCCTGGAAGACTGCTGCCCCACAGCCATTATCATTGCACTACTCCCCACATGTTATCTACTTTTTGTGTGTGTGTGTGTTTGTGTGTGTGATTGGTTTGTTATATAGAAATATATATATACAATGTGTATGCTTATACTGTCAGTGCAGTGTGCTAGAGAGGATATGACAGTATCGCACCTTGCACTCTTGAGGAAATGATATCAGAACCCCAGATATAAAGGAACTATTTCCAGGAGTGGGTGGGTGAGGGATGGGAAGGGTTGGGCCTAAACTGTGCCCTCACAAAACAATCAGCTAAGAGCTCTGACCCACCGCTGTGATGAGTGCCTTCCTGTCAGCAAGATGCCCTACAGAACAATTTGACAGAGAAAATACCCTGCTAATCAAACTGACAAAATCCAGACATCCAAGTCAGACGCAGGTAAACCTCCCAGCCCCAAAACAGCCTGGTGGTTTGTGCTCTGAAAGCAGTCAGCCCCAAAATAAGTCAGCTGTGCTTTAAACTCTTTCTGCACTGAAAATCTTAAGAATTGTTACAAACGAAAGCTAGATCCACCTCCCTCTGTTGCTTGAAAGACTGTCTTTTCCTGATAATTCTAAATTCTTATTTCACCTTTCAGTTAGAAGTAGCCTCCACCTGCAGAATATCTACTACAAACCAAAGACAATTGTAAGGTTCACCTCTATTGTGAGCACAACTCGCTTTCTTGCAAATCCTATGTTCAGTATTGCAGCTTCCAGGCAGAGGTAGTTTCAGTTGTAGAATATTAGCTGTATTTGCAGCTGCATTGACTCTTTCTAGATTTTGTTTTTGTGTGACCACTTCAAAGAAAAAATGCATTAACTGTGGCTATTAGCTCCAGGTGGTTGATTATGTATGGTCAAAATGTGTGTTTTTAGCCTAACTCAGTAAATTTGTGTCACATTGGTCTCAAAGTTCCTATGTCTGTAGTCCAAAAAGAGATACACCCTTGATACATTTTTGATTATGATTATAGTTTAATTGTGGTTTTGGCACCATGGTGACATTTGGGAGGTAATTTTGGGATGCTGTGCAAACCCCTATGAATTTTTGGGGGGTTTTTATGTATTTCACTTGCACTACTCATTGAGACCCTTTTTACTGATATATATATATTTTTTCCAATTATTTTACCAGGTGAGACACACTAAGCTGAAAGCTTGTTTTGCAGGTGCAACCTGGGAGCACAAGGAAGTTAAGTGACTTGCTCAGGGTCACACAGTATGCACCTAGGGGCTGTGGGATTCAAACCCAGGTCTCCAGATTTGCAGCTCAGAGCCTTAACCCACTGTGCCATACTGCCTCCATATATAGATTGCTGCTTAACTCAAATACTAATGGTGTTACAGCTTCTTAAATATTCAATGTTATCCTATGACAATTTTAATTGTTAAATCTGTAGGTTTTCTTTTATAGGGCCCTGAATTTATTTAGAAGGTATTATGTGTTAGTGTTCCAGTACTCATTGAGATCTTTCTTTGATATATAGAATGTCCCTTAACTCCAAATATTGAGAGAGTTATGGCTTGTTGAAAGACAAATGTGCAAAATAAACCCTTGTCTCAATTTTTTATGAACCAATCTTTTTCATGAGATTATATTGTTCTCATGAAACAGGATTGGTTCATATGAAAGAAGATAATGAAAAAGTCCAAATTCTTGTTTCATATGAACCAGTCATGTTTTGTGAGATTGTGTCATTCTCATGAAAGAGGATTACTCATATGAAATAAAAAGTGAGAAAAACCTAAGTCCAAATTCTTGTTTCACATGAACCACATCTTGTTTTATATTGCCCTATTCCTGTTTTGTGAGGCCATATGAAACAAGAAAATCATGTCAAGAAACACAATTTTAAACTGTTTTAAAACACATTTCTGGGTTCATTTTCTAAAACTAACTGCAGAACTCACCTAATGGGGTCCTGTTCTGAAAATTACATGTATTGGTGTCTCTGTATGATGTGATTTTATGGGTTTTCAAAAAAAAGTTTTAGAAAAAAACCAGAAACAAGATGGCTGCCATACAAAATATTTTTCTCATGAAACAGGTTTACCCGCTCATGAAACAGAATCCTGCTTCATATGGCCAAATTCCTGTTTCATACAAAACAGCTATCCAAAGACGGTACTGAGCATGCTCAGAACAGACATTTCAAATCCTTATAACTCTGGAACAGATTAATATTTTTCACCAAGCCAAAGAAAGGCACCATTCTGTGGTAAGCTCTTTCTGTTCTGAAAAGTTCATACCAAAATTCAAAAATCTGTCTGGGCACTAGGTGACGACAAAAAAAAAAAAGGCAAAAACCCAGAATTTTTTCACTTATCTCACTATCCAGATCTCACACTCTATGCATCCAACCAGAATGAAACTTGGCACTTCAAGAGATCATGCCCTCGGAAATGCGATGCAAAATTTCATGTAAATCTGTTGTGGGGAGCTATTAAAGTGCAAAGCTAGGGTTTAACACTAAACAGCCTGCTTAACCCTAACTATAGTGGTGCTACTGTCTCACTATAATAATCAATAGTATACACAATTATTGTGAATGTGCAATTGGTATGATAAAATGCTCCAATAAGGGATGTAAACTGCAGTTTCTACTACGATAATCACAAATCCTAGTGAGGAGACAGTTAACATATTGGGCCCTATGCAAACAAAATAGTTGCCCACACACTGAGCAATTGAGGCATGTAGGCAACCATACATGTGAATGCCACATGGCAGGGGTTCTGCAGACTCCTGGCAACATTCACCAAGGGCATGCAAGACACTTGTGTGCCTGCCATCTGATCCCCTAGGGAGCACTGCACTGTGGGTGTGTCGGGGCATGCCTGCACTATGCAGCATTCACTAAGCCATGTAGTGCCAGGCATGGGGGCACCCGGTATGCCATCTGGGATGAGGCATAACCTGGTACATGCCCCTGTATTCTACGGTGCCGAGCATGTGGTGGACCAACACAACTGACCTCCGGCTGTCCCAGCCAACTAGGCTGCAGGGGAGGGATAGAGCAGTGTCTCAGGCAAATGCCTGGCAGAAGTCCATTTTGTGCCAATGTCACAGCTGGCTTTGATGATGTGCACTCACTGTATGGGCAAAGGATCCACCAAGAGACCCGGTATGGGCATTCAATTGGATGCCCACCTGAGTCAGCGGCTCCACCACTGACCGCCCACATGACCCTGCACATTGAGGGGCATGGCTGTGACAGGCTCCCCATGGATGCTAAGCGGTAGTGCATACTGCTTACCCTACACCTGTTTGGGACCTTGTAGGCACGCAGGCAGGGTATGTGCCTCAGGTGCGAGACACGCCCCTTTGTGCATAAGAATGTGAGAAAATGTAAGCGTCACAGAGCAACATAATAAACAGTATACACAATTATTATAAATGTGTAATTAGTTGGGGAAAATGCTCCACTATGAGCATGTAAACTGCCTGTTTCTACTACAGTAATCATAAATCCTAATGAGTAGAGAGTCAGGCATAAAATGAGAAGAATTTGAGAATCATTGGACCACCCACATCTACATTCAAGGTGGTGGCACCTAAAGCCATCAAATTAGCAAATGCAGAAAACTACATGTAATCTGGACTAACGAGAAGTCCCTTGTATAAAGAGGTCCAACGTTTGACTAGAACCAAACTGAAAGATATTCATATGTGTATATTAAGCTTCATACACAGCAACATTAAAATTGTAATTCTCTAGGCCAATCCTGTATAGAAAGGGTTTCTTTTCCTAGCATATTTTATTATATAAAAATAGGTTGGCAAGTTGCTTAAAAATGAAAGTATCTCGCACTGTCAACAAAAGTGACCGGATCATCTGGTAAGTAAGAAGGCCCATCCAGAATTGAATTAATCAAAATCCATCTAATTTTATTGTACCATGAACAAATCAGAAGAATGTGAAACAAATTCTTCACATACCCCATAGGACCGAACATTGGGGTATTGTGGGAATCAGTATAGTACCAATCGCACATTACTTGGAAATATTTCACATTTATAACATATAAAGTGAATCCTTTTATCAGAGTTCCTGAAATAGTCCAAGTAAATCCTAAAACTGAACCAGATGTCTCTTAAAATTTACCAGGAGTGAACTGTGATTTTGATATCTCGTCTACATCTTTACTTTGACTGTGTAAATGAATCTTGACGTATTTCTTATATTTCAAACTGACTGTATTCCCAATCTGACATATTTAAATACAACAATTCATGTTCCTTTAGGGTTGACAAAACATGCATTAGCCAAGGGACTTAATATCATAGCATTATAGCCATCTCTCCTTCTTCAGGAGTCCTAACTTAAGTAAACTGTCCTCTGGAATTCTTGTAATCTTGATCAAATACCCCAAAGTTAGTGCATCTACTAGTGTTTTAAAACTATCCAGCCCTAACTCTCCTCTTGTATATGATGTAGGAGTAGATTTATTAAAGGTTTTCTTAGTTGAATAGATAATTTCTCCAGCACCAACAGTCTTGTAAGAAGCCCAAATGTCAGCACCATAAAGAGCTCATGAATCAAATTTAGATGAAAACACATGAACAAGTGGTCTAGTACTGTTTCACCATATTTAAAATGAAATCTTTTAAGGACAATAATTTTTTTTTACTTTAATTGTTGCATGCACAAAATGTGAATTCCAAGAACCATTTTATGGAAAATATATAGTTAAATTTGGTTAACTTGACACTAAATAATTAGCTTGACCATTTGCCTATTAGAAGACTTGCTGCTACCAAATACAACTACCTGATTTTTATTGTGTTAATAGAAAAGGCAAATTTCTCTGATTCATTGATCAGACACTGTAATTTTATTTGTTTTTTGTTGTTGTTGCAAACCTGACTGTTAATGAGAATAGAACCAAATCATCAGCATATGCCAGAATAGGCACATCAACTGAAATTATCCTAGGTGACTCAAAGGCAATAGACATGTGTGCTCTTATAATGTTATCAATATAAAAGTTATATAATGATGGCTAGAATACAGCCCCCCAAGGCACACCTTTATTGATCATAAAATTCTGTGAAACATTACCCTACACCCAATTTAGCTTTAGCCCAAATAGCCTGATCTCAGTGGCTGGTAAATTAATGGAACAAGTAATGAAGTCTCTAATAGATCAAGATTGTAAAAGTTAGAATTCATGATTCAAATCAGCATGGGTTTACTCCAAAGTATTCCTGCACCACCAATCTGATATATTTTTACAATAATATAAGTACTCTACTAGATGTGGGTATCCCTACTGATGTAATTCTTTGGACTTTAGTAGAGCTTTCAATAAAGTCTCACATGAAAACTCATTACTAAAATGCACAATCTAGGTTTGTCACCTGACATTGTCAACTGGACTTTAAACTGGTTAACAAATCATTCTCAGAGAGTCAGAATTAATGATATCTTGTCTGATTCGGTAGTTTGACAAGTGGTGTACCACAGGGGTCGGTCTTAGGGCCAACATTGTTTAACCTCTTTATCAGTGATTTACAAACAGGGCCAAATAACTTCATGGTTAAATTTGCAGATGATACTAAATTAGGGGCAAGGTTAATAATCAAGAAAATATTTCTGCATTAAAGAAGGATTTGGAAAATTAGCACTCTGGGCAAATGAAAATCATATGCAGTTTAATCAAGACAAATGTTTAGTAGTGCATTTCGTGTAAATAATCCAAAACGATATATCATATAAACGACTACCACTTCACTCATCAAATTGTGAAAAGATTTAGGATATATGTTAATAATAAACTTACATCAAATGATCACTGTTTTAGAACTGCTTGCATGACCAACAGACTTTTGAGGCAAATAAAATGCACTTTTGTTAATCACACTGAACAATGCCTTATTCCATTGTATAGGCATACATTAGACCGTATCTAGACTATGACTCCCTTTCTGGAATCCAAACCAAAAAAAAGACACAGCAATTTTTGAACAGGTTCAAAGGAGAGTAACAGAATGATTCCAAGATTAACAACTTGGATTATCAGAACAGATTAAAAGCTACTGGTCTCTTTCTGTTCAAACTAAAAGATTAAGAGGTGATATGCTTATGGTTTTTAATTTAATAAATTCACCAGATCTAGTGGAAAATGTGGTCTAACACTTCCAAAAGGAGACATGTTCCGAGACTGCATAATAAACAGCTTGAAGTAAAACTTATAAAACCAGCAAAAGGGAAACTTTTCCAATAAGAGCATCCATTGTATGGATCACCTTGCCACAAGAATTGGTAGAGGCAACTAGTGCCACTGTCTTTAAAAACAAATTAGATGTTTGGTTGAGGGATCATAGATAAATAATGTCCCACATAGTGTGGGGAACAGTCTTAATGGGCTCTGGCCTTCTTCTGTTCTTTCATACCAAGTAATACCAAGTAAAGTAATAGAAATAAGGCAGATATCAATACCTCTGTGTTGCATCTTTTCCACAATTTGAGCTTGAGATAATAAATGCCACATATAACTTCTGTCTCTGAATCAAAACATATTTATCCTATAAATATCTAAGAATAAAACAATTATCCAGGGTAGAACATTATTCTCTAAAACCAAACTGTAAGTATGACAGATCCCCAATGATGTGATCATGCAGTCTAAATAGAGCAATTTTGGAAAAGATTTTGCAGAAACATCCGATAAACTGATTGGCTGATACATTTGAGGATCTGATTTATTTTCTTTTAAATATTGGGACACTCGTTTTCCAGGAGTTACTGACAGATAAAATACAACAAATAGTACAAGACAATATTCACCCTGGAATCTCTCCAATCACCTTATGTGATACAATTAAAGTAGCATTGTACTTTGGGGAACTAATGAAATACTTATCCAGATTGAAGAAACAGCGGATGAGAAGCTGGCTAAAATCAGACATTAACTGAAATTCTGCAGCAACATGTGATGGGAGATGACTCAATATCTCCACATTAATTAAACCCAGACAAGAAATTCAGGAAATTTCAATTGCAAAATCTGCAGTCTTGTGCTACCTACAGTATGTCAAAAATATTTTGAAGGGGAGCTGGAGCCATTAAAATCTTGGCTTGTCATCTAAGGAGTCATATTGTTGTAGTCACCAATATCAGGGACTCAAACACAAATCTATTGTATTACATACTGCCCCAGATAGGATATAAGAGGCATTCTGTACTTACACTTATAGAACTATATCGATCTTAAACAGACTGTAAAATGAGGAACAGAAAGGTGGCTCTGGGTCACTGATGTCATGTGGTCAAAATAGGAACACATATAAATAAAAATATAAAAAGAACTCACCACACAATGCCAAATCTAGTGAAGGAATTTATTTAGAATTCAGCATCACAGTGTAAAGGGACAAGCAGCCATTTTGTGCAGCCGCTTTGTCAAGAGACAGTCAGCTCTCCAGTGTATTTTGAGGCACAGGAGACAAAATTGTGAATAGTATTAATCACACAATGGACATAATCAGACACAGTTCCAACCACACAATGATGCTAGTAATAGTATCTGTGGAATACTTGTTGTTATGCACCAGCTGGGATCCCTGTAAGAGAAGAAAAGAATTAGAGTCATGACAGTGCATGGTGATTTACTTAACATCTGATATACCAGTTGTGCTGACTATTACATTCTTGCACGCAACACTTATGCTACATAGAAACATAGACTTTGACAGCAGATAAGGACTGCTTGGCCCACCCAGTCTGCCCATTTCCCTACCTATTGGATAAGTTGCAGATCCTAGTTAGCCAACATTCTACTTCTTCCTACTGCCCACCAGAATTGCCCTTATGTCTGTCACATGTATTCTTGAATTCCCCACTGTTGATTGACCCCATGCCCTCCTTAGAGAGGCTGTTCCATGTGTACACCACCCTGTATGTGAAAAATACTTCCTCACATTGCCCTTGAGCCATCCCCCTCTATCTTCAAATTGTGCCCCTTGTTCTTGCTCATCTCTTTTTCTGAAAGATGCTACCTCCTGGACTTGATTCCTTGAGGTACTTGAAAGTCTCTGTCATGTCCCCCCTCCCTCCTTTCCTCGAGGGCATACATATTAATCTCCTTTAGTCTCTCTTCATAGCTTCTGGTCCTCTCCTGAGGTTGCCTTTTTAGTTTGAAATCCAATATCCTAATAACAGGTATTCTACAGATACTATTATTAGCATCAATGTGTATTTGGAACAATGCCTGATTATGTACATTGTGTGATTAACAGTGTTCACAGTTTTGTCTCCTGTGCCTTTTGCTTTATATACTGTTCACTAGGGAGTAGAAGTTTCTTGACAAAGTGCAGCTACATGAAATGTCAAGGCTTTCTCCTTCAAGTCAGCTACCCATCTGTTTACACTGTGGTGCTGCATTCTAAATAAATTTCCTTTGCTGGTATAGGCATTGTGTGGCAAGGTCTTTTTATTTTTATCGACTATAAAATTGCTACCTCCTCTTAGCTTCACGCTCAATAAGGTACTACAAACACTAGTTAAACAGGACCAAACAGGTTTTGTTACAGCAAGGCAAATGCAGGATAATATATAGAGAACCCTTCACATCCTCCACCACACCACCCAGTAAAAGAACCAATTCCTGTTGCAAAGCTTTGACACAGAAAAGCTTTTGACAAGGTCGCATGGAGTTGCTCTTTTGGCCTCTACCAAAAGAATGGTTCTCCTAAACCTTTATAGATATCCTTCATCTCCTTTATGGAGCCTCTCAGGCCTTTGTTAAAATCAATGGGCAAATATTCAGTTTGTTTCCTTATACAGGGTACCAGGATCTTATCCCTGTTGTTTGCCCAATATTTAGAGCTGTTAGCTCAAGCACTGCAACCACATAAAAACATATGGGGGTAAACTTGGGGATACAGAACAGAAATTTGCTCTTTATGTGGATGATCTTCTCATATACCTCATTTCCTCTGATATTAAGGTGCATACTACTAAGGTGAGTAAGGCGAAGAGGAAAAGTTGCCCATAGTTGCTCTAGTATCCTTAATTGAAGTAATAACTAAGATTACCTCCAGATAAAATGTATTTATCCAACCTCCTTTTAAATTCATCCTTTGTTTTGCTTATAACCACATCAATAGGAAGTTGCTTCAAGCGTTGACTATTCTAAGAGTGAAAAAATTTTTCAATGTATTAAAAGACTTTTCAACTATTTGCAATGGATAACCTCTAGTGTCTCTAACCATATTTGTATATTTAATCCCTAGTTCAGACATAAGATATCGGTCATTTATGATGTCATACATAAAAAGCAAATCACTACCCTATCAATCCCTACAATACCTACGGACCTCCTGCAGAGGTTTGGGGTCTGTGCCAGTCATAAATGAAATACACCCAAGATGGAGGTGTTGCAGTACTACTATTGGCCCAGTCCATAGATAATGCAGGAATTTACTTTTATGGAACCTGCACTCCTTAAATATCTAGGGGTGTACTTGACCACAGACTTGGAAGCACAGGCTAGGACCATTACACCCAGTTTAACAAGCATTCTGAGAAGATCTGTAGATAGCAGACCGTGAATCTCCCTTTAATACAATGCATTGATTGCATTTGAATGAACCTCCTGCCTACACTCCAATATTTGGCACAAACTTTGCCCATCCTCCTGCATAACACACAGCTTCACTTCCAGGATAAAATGATTTCAGCTTCTATGGGCAGGTACTAGACCCTGTACTAAATATGTTACTTTACAGCTCCTGAAAGGCGGAGGAGGCCTAGTCCTTCTGAATATGTAATGATACCACAAAGCAGTGCAGCTCTGCATTGTTCTGTACTGTATTGTCCTCACTATAGAGTAAGGCTTTGTGGAAAAGGTGGAGCCTGTAGGAGAAGACTTAGGGCCTAATTCACTAAGGATGATGCCAAGCCCTGTATCATCCATGATGTTTGATGCAGCTGTGTCAAAGCACTTTGGTGAAATGCAGTCCAATCTTTTCACATTTTAAAGCAGCTTGTGCCAAAGGTTTGGCACAAGCCCTTGAAATGGATCCCTTAGACACAAAATAGACTGGGGCACTGGGCTAACTTGCTGTGAGTGGGTCACCTGATCCAGAATTGCAATCAGTGCCAAATGTTTGGTGCAAGCCCCTGCACCATATGTTTGGCGCACTGTGGACTTGCAGCAGATGCATCCCTCCTGAATCAGGCCCTTAGTACCTATTTCTCGAGGGTACTCCAACCTCAGACAGCCACTACCCTGAACAGAAGGGACAACTCTTTTAAGACACCACATGTGAGACATGGCATAAAATATTAACACATCCCTCTCTTCTCCCCTATAGCTATCTCATAACTCCCTTTGCATATGACCCACACTTACACCTTTATAAAATTAGATCCTACTTATAGGCAGTGGAGATGGTAGGTTTTTCTCTCTCAGCCCGTGGCTTACAGGGTGCAGATATGCTGGACTTCAATACATTAGCTAGTAAATATCAATGTAGACCAGCAGGAACATCCACCAGAACTAGACACATAGTGGATTCCCTGCAGGGAGTGGGCCTCAAACAACTGGCACAACAACCTACAAGAGACAGGGGTTATGCTAGATCTAGTACTGACTAATGGGAAAGGATCACAGATCTCCAGGTAGAAGGTCACCTGGAGGCCAGTGACCATCACTTGACATGGTTCAATTTGGCCACTAGAACTAAATCATCCCATTCCAAGGCAAAAATATGGGACTTTGGAGGAGTTGACTCTGATAAAATGGCCGACAGAGTTAAGCTAGCCCTGGCAAGAAGAAATACAGGTGAGGGGTGCAGGCAAAGAGGAAAGCACTAAGGATGCAATACTTGAAGCAACATCCCATTGTGTTAGGGAGAAAAGCAAGAGCAAAAGAAGGAGGAAACCACTTTGGTTCTCAAAAACAGTAGCAGAAAAGGTCAGAGCCAAAAGGCTGGCCTTCAGGAAATATAAGAGAATGCAGTGCAATGAAGATAGGAGATATACCAGACTTCTAAGGGAAGCAGGAACTCCAGTAAGGCAGGCAAAGGTCCAAACCAAGGAAACACTAGCACGAATAATAAAAGAAGGGGACAAGACTTTCTATAGATACATTAGTGAAAGGGAAAGTCCAGAGGGGTATTGCTAAGGTCAAAGGGATAAGAGGGAGTGTGTGGAGAGGACCAAGGAAAAGCATCTATCCTAAATAGATACTTCTGCTCAGTATTTACTGAGGAGAAGGTAGAGCAGGCCCATGGCTCAGCACCATGGACATGGGGGAGGGAGGTGTGCACAAGGCCCTTCACAAAGAAAGGGTCCTACAAGAGCTCGCTAAACTCAGGGTGGACAAGGCAATAGGACCTGATGGCATACATCTCAGGGTACCTAAAGAAGCTAAGGGTGGAACTAGCAGAGCCATTATCAGAACTGTTTAGTGAGTCTTTGAGCACAGGAGAGGTCCCAGAAGACTGGAGATGGGCTCATGTGATCCCGCTGCACATGAGTGGTAGCAGGGAGGAGGCAGAGAATTACAGACTAGTCACTAGACAGTTCCCAAGGGGAGCAGTTGATGTTGCCTACCTTGACTTCAGCAAAGCTTTCGATACTGTTCCACACAGAAGATTGATTAATAAGCTGGGTAGGCTCAGGTGGGTCAGACGTTGGTTAACTGGGTGGCAGACTGGTTGGCGGGCAGAAAACAGAGAGTGGTGATAAATGGTATACAGTCAGAAGAGATGCAAGTCACAAGTGGGGTACTGCAGGGATCAGTCCTGGAGCCAGTCCTCTTCAATATCTTCATCAGTGACATTGCACATGGACTGGAGGGTAAGTAGTGGGCAAGATTATGGAGGACTCCTTAAGGAAAGGATAGTGCAACACCTGGAATCCATAGGAGTACAGGATCCAAGACAGTATGGGTTTACAACAGGAAGGTCCTGTCAAATTAATCTCATAGATTTCTTTGACTGGGTAAACAGAGTGGTGGACCAAGGGGGAGCAGTTGATGTTGCCTACCTTGACTTCAGCAAAGCTTTCGATACTGTTCCACACAGAAGATTGATTAATAAGCTGGGTAGGCTCAGGTGGGTCAGACGTTGGTTAACTGGGTGGCAGACTGGTTGGCGGGCAGAAAACAGAGAGTGGTGATAAATGGTATACAGTCAGAAGAGATGCAAGTCACAAGTGGGGTACTGCAGGGATCAGTCCTGGAGCCAGTCCTCTTCAATATCTTCATCAGTGACATTGCACATGGACTGGAGGGTAAGGTTTGTCTGTTTGCAGATGACACCAAGACCTGCAACAGAGTAGATGATCCAGCTGGAGTGGGCAGAATGAGAAGAGATCTGGATAAACTGGCAAAATGGTTGGAAGAGTGGCAACTGGAGTTTAATGCAAAGAAGTGCAAGATCATGTACGTAAGGAAGAGAAACCCTGAAGCCACCTATAGGTTGGGAGGAGAGTTGCTAGCAATCACAAGGGAAGAAAGAGACTTGGGCATCATCATCACAGATGATCTGAAATCATGCAAGCAGACTACTAAAGCAGTAGGTAAGGATAGAGGGATGTTGGGGTTATTAGTAGGGGTATCACAAGTCGTAGAGGAGGTAATAATCCTTCTTTACAAGACACTGATTAGGCCCCATCTGAGTACTGCATGCAGTACTGGAGGGCTCAGCTGCTCAAGGACATTAGCAAAATGAAGGCAGTCCTGAGAAGGGCAACCAAAATGGTGCAGGGACTGCATCAGGAAACATATGAGGACAGATTAACAGAGCTCAATATGTATACCCTAGAGCAAAGGAGGGAGATAGGGGTGATGTGATCAAAACATTGAAACATCTTAAGGGCATTAGCAAGGTGAAAGAGTCTAACATGTTTCAATATAAGAAAATAGCAGGACAAGAGGACACTGTATGCGATTAGAGGGAGGCCGATTAAGGGATAATGTGAGAAGTTCTTTTCACAGAAAGGGTTGTGGATGCATGGAACAGCCTACCTCAGGAAGTGGTGGATATGAATACAGTGCGGGCTTCAAACAGGCATGGGATAGGCCTAGGGGAGCAATACAGGCGGTATGAATAGATAGGCCATTGACACAGTACAGGCCTATGGCACATTCATAAGGTAGCAAAATGGGCAGACTGGATGGGTTTTTATGTCCTTATCTGCCATCAGCTTCTATGTTTCTATGTACTGACACATTTCAGTATATGCAGATCAAGCTTTGTTCAATGTCAAAAGTGACACTGTCTTTGTGGTCAGCCTACCCCAGATATAATTTCTCTTGTACTACACATTCTAGAGGGTGGCCCTCTGATTCCATTATTTCTTGCTTATATGCTTCCCTTACAGACCTTGTACCAAATTTTAAAAGTGCCCTTAAAATGATGCAAGTTGTGTCACTCTAGGGTTATGGTGAACTCTGGGTGTGTCAAGGACCCAGCACCCAATTTTATAAAACAGGGGTTCCTATCTCAAAGACCCAGGAGTTGCCAGAGCCACAGGCTTGTGCCAAACATTTGGTTCACCTGCAGGGTTTGACTCAGGATGCATCCCCTACCCAGTGCAACACTAGAGGGCAACGAAGGTGGGGGTGAATATGCCTGCCAGGAGGGGCCAGGGTAGAAGGAGCATGGGGTATCCCAGGGAGAGTGGGGTTATAGGAGGTAATGGCATCAGTGTCAGGGTGGTGATGTGGCACCTGGTGTGGGTGCTATTTGCAATGACAGACAGCCAATTGGACCACTTAGTGGGGGTTTGCAGGGATGGACTATGAAGTGGCCCCAGGTGGACACAGCCCTGGAACCTGCTCCACAACTGCCACACTCCCCAACCTTGTGGTGGAGGCAATCTGTCACAATGCAGTTGGGCTGGGTACCAGGTGACTGTCGCGTGCCCAGAGAATGTTCCTCTCCTGCACTGGAAACACATAAGTTCCACCATTCCTTCCTCCACCAAGGAAGCACATAAATTGCTTTTCTGGAGGATGGATAATGAGACACAGAAGTGCTAGCCCAGAGGGCCTCTGCACTTCTGTAATCGCATGGATGTGTTCATGCAGGTCTCAAAGGACCTGAGGGAATGACAAATTATTCTACTATCTCAAAAAATAAGAAAATTCATTGCAGATAACTTCATTAATGCATCAGTTAGGGTTAAACTGACAAAGCAGAAAATTCAGTTTTAGGGTTTCTACCCTAACACCCCCCACCCCACCCCACCCTCTGAGCAGCAAAAAGAAATGACTTTATGGTTTGGCTGTCTTGGTCTTGGCGAATCAGGCCTGGGGTCTCGTAGGGTTATCAACCCTAGCAGCTCACCCCATTTCCTAGGTTTGCACATCTGAGCTTGTTTGTTGATGGAATGTGGGCTTTAGGATTGATAACCCCAAGGAAGACCCCAGGCCTGATGTGACATGACTCAGGACAGCCAAAACTATAAAGTTTTTTATTTTGCATCTTGCGGTAGCAGGGAGTGTTAGGGCTGGAAACCCTAACAACACAGATCCGATTCTCAAAGTCCCTTAATGGTGCAAGGGGTTGCACCACAAGGAATGGCACAATGTGTGGCTTGCACCAAAATATGCATCAGGAGCACTATAAAAGCAGCCTGCATAGAATGCAGGCTGCATGTGCCAAAGGGGACTTGTGCTGTCTTTGTGGCACAAATGGGCTGCAGCATGGTGCTAAGGGGCTTGCAGCAGATGCAGGCTGCCATATCCCCTAATTCAGGATTCTCGGAACCCTTCCAGATGGCAAATTTCTAGTACTGTTAAACCAGCTGGGCTAGTTTAAGGGTACTTAGAAATATGTCCTCCGGAGGGTTAGAGACCATGCACCATCCCCAGAGCCCTCCCTGGGCAGGAGGGAACTTGTGCTGTGGTCCCCAACCCCGATCCCCTTTTTAATTTAAGTACTCCCATCCCTGGTGGTCTAGTGGACCCCCTCTCTATCCTCATCTCCCCCATAAATATTTATATATCTTTCTCTGGTGGTCTAATAGACCACCCTGCCAGAAGTAGCCCCACCATCCCACACCTCCTGTCCCATCCTTGAGCTGGTGACCAGCACAGCCTCTGATTTCCACCACAGCTGACCAGGACTGCACTTTCATTGAGCACATACTGTAAACAGCACATGCTTATTGATTGACTGAGCTGTCAGTCAATAAGCATATACTGTATACAGTACACTTCTCATTGCCAGCTCAGTCGGTGGCTGACCATGGTGGTGAGTGAGAGTTGTGCTGGTCATCATCTTGGGGATGAGATGGGGTAGAGGAGTGGGTGGGGCACTGCATGCTGAGGTGGGCATGGTGGGAGTCCACTAGACCACCAGGGTAAAGATATATAAATATTTATGGGGAGAGCAGATAGGGAGGGAGTATGCTAGACTTCGTGAAAGTGTTTTGTTATGTTATAGGGGCAGACTGGGGATAGGGAGGGGGTCTGCCAGACTACTAGGGAAAGTGGTGTATTATAGGGCAGATGGGGTATGGGGACTGCTAGCCATCAGGAAGTTGTGTTATGTAAGACAGGGACATTGGAGATTGGGGGACCACTAGACACCAGAAAAGGGATGTATTGTGCTTGTTTTTTATTGTGCTGGTCGCTGTCCATGGTGCAGCTGCTACCCAGTCAGCCTACAGCTTGTGGCAAAGTTTGCAGAAGTGCTGTCTGTTTTGCACATAGCCACAGCTGCTGCAAGCTGTAGGACTTTGCCATCAAGATCCTACCTGACAAGAGAATCGGGCACAGGGTCCCTGGTGCACCGCAGTCACTGCAAGCTGTCGCTGCAGCTTGTGCTGCCCTTTGAGAATCGAGCCCAACATTTCCTACTTTTGTCAGTTTAACACTAACTGTTGCATTAACAAAGTTTTTTGCAATGAATATATATAGCTTGATATATAGCTTGGCAGACTGATGGGCCTTATGTCCTTCTCGCCATCAACGCCTATGTTTCTAAGATAGACATAAAATACACACATATACAGTATAGGAGAAATTCCTTTGTACTTACCATATTTTCCTTTTCTGTTGGCTCCAACTTTGTCAATGAGGAGTTAATAGAAATGGGTAATGAACACCCCACTGGGGTAGTGGCACATACCCCCAAAAAATATCTGGTTGATCCTGCCACTTTCAGATTCTGTTACCGCAACAGTACTTTCCTGCTTCCCTCAAATGTAGTGTGACTGAGCTCTATCGACAGTAATACATGATGTACTGGCAGACCATTAGAATAAGGCACTCTGTGTTAAATAAGTTAGAAAACTGTGTCTTTTATGGTGAGGTTGCATTTATTTGTTTAAAAGAGCTGCCAACTGTACAGAGATGACAGCGAGTGAGTCAGCGGCTTCAGAACAGTGATGGAAGCATGAGCAACCATAAGTATAGCAACATATGCTCACAGAGAGCATTCAGCACCAGATTCAGGTCACATGAGGGTACTGGAGAGTGAAGCAATGGTCTGCTTCTGTTAACTGCTCTTAGAAAATATCCTCCTGACTGGTCCCCAGAGATGAGCTCATGGAATTTCTCAGGGCTGCTCCTAGCACAAAATGAGAAAAAAAACACCCCACTGGTGAGGAGGTGCACATAGATACATAGATACATAGACAGTGTTGGCAGATAAGGGCCTATGGCCCACCCAGTCTGCCCATTTGAGCTTGTAAGTTCAGTTTATGTTTTCCAAGAAGTCTGTTGCCCCTCACCCTGACCTCCAGAATTCCTTTATGTCTATCCCATGCATTCTTAAATCCTGTGATTGTTTCAGCCCCCACCACTTCTTCTGGTAGGGTGTTCCACTTGTCCACCACCCATTCTGTGAAGAAATTCTTCCTCACGCTTTCTCTGAATCGTCCTCCTCCAACTTCATCCCATGCCCTCTAGTCCTGGAACATCTTTTCGCTTACAAATAGTGTATTCCTGCACCCTGTTCCTCCCTGTAAGATACTTGTATGTCTCTATCATATCCCTCTTTCCTCCTTTCCTCCAGGAGTACATGTTCAGTTTCTTCAACCTGTCCTCATAGGACTTGTGATGCAATCCATGCACCATCTTTGTTGCCCTCCTCTGAACCTTCTCTATCCTGTTTATGTCCTCACGTAGGTAAGGTCTCCAGAACTGTACAGTGTACTCCACAGGAGAACAAACAATGCAAGAAAAACACTCTGGTACTACCCAATCAAGAAAAGCACGAGCAAACACAAAATAGTGATTCAATGCACTTTAATAAGGCATATAAAACATATAAGTTCAAACATACCAAACAGTGCCAAGATCCCATGTCACTCCCTAATGATGCTGTAATGAGAAACCAGTAGGAGGCTTGTGGGTCCCACAGTGTTATTCCTGAATGGGATCTTATGGAGGGACCACCAGCATCAGGGATGTTCTTAATTATTATGGGGCTGGAATCTGGGCTGGGCTCTGAGGAGGGAGGGAACCATTAGCACCAGGGATGCTATTTATTATTATGGGGCTGGGACTGAGGAGGAGGGACTCCAAGCACCAGAAATGTTATTTATTATTATGGGGCTGGATTGGAGGGAGGGAGGTGATTCCAGCACCAGAGATGTTATTATAATGGGGCTGGGAGCGGAGGGAGGAGGGACTCCTAACACTAGAGATGTTATTTATTATTATGGGTCTGTGATTAGAGGGAGAGGGGGACTCTAGCACCAGAGATGTTATTTATTATTATGAGGCTGGGATCAGAGGGAGGGAGGGAGGAGATCCCTAGCACAGAGATGTTATTTATCATTGTGGGGCTGGGATCAGAGGGAGGAGGGACCCCTAGCACCAGAGATGTTCTTATTATTATGGGGCTAGGATTGGAGAGAGAGGGAGGAGGGAGGGAGGGACCACTAGCACCAGAGATGTTATTTATCATTATGGGGCTGAGATCGGAGGAGGGAGGGAACCCTAGCACCAGAGATGTTATTTATTATTATGGGACTGGGATTGAGAGAGGGAGGGAGGACCACTAGCACCAGGGATAGCTCAGCTATCATGGATGGTGGGGTGGACAGTGCCATGCTATCTGCCTCCGTTACCCATGCAAATGGGCCCATAGTGGGCATGCACATGGGCCCTTTGCACCTTGCATGCCCACTGGGCTCATTTGCATGGGCACCTTTAAAACTGTTAATAGTGTTCCAGGCTGTCAGCACCTGAGCCCAACTTTAAAAGTCATTTTGGGCAGTGCTACCTGACTTAATGTGAGCTGACATGGTCCTGTATTCAGTCGGGTAGCACCTGACTGAATATAGCAACCTCAGATCCTTGTGCCTTTCTGAATATTGATCTCCAAATATTGTCAGATCATTCCAGCAGCACATTTTGGATGCCATATAGGTCATTTCTTGCCCATGTTAAGCAGCAAATATCTGAGAGGAATAAACAATTATATTATCTTGTAGCAAGTGAAAGAAAATGCAATCAACTTTATTTGTTTAAAAAGTACAAAAAGAATGAACATTTTATATATAATTAGTTATACAATGGCAAGAACATTTTCTCCACTCTGATTGGTCACTGTGTCCACAGAAGAGCAATCTTATCGGAGGATATCATTACTGTATCAAGCCCAAGCACACACACATGACCTTATTAAAACATTTAAATGATGCATACAGTATCGCTACACACTTCAATTTACTGCAGAAAAAAATTTAAATATGCCAACTACCAACAATCTAAACCGCAATTTAATTGCCCTAACTGCCTACAACTGATACCGCAACTTGTTCCACAAACTGCTGCTGCATGCGGCTTCCCAATGACATTGTCTTGCAGTGTAGTTGAAAGATGTGTACACTTCTCACGTGTTTCCCCATATAGCTGCTCAAAGCAACAATTTCTAAATAACTTCTCTTTATGTTGCTTGCATGCATGTAACCCCTTGTTACCTGGGGTTACTAGAATCCCAGTAAGACCTAGTGGTAGGCAGGGAAGGGAGCTTGTGAAACTCCAGTTAAATGGGTTTCACACTGTCTCACTCTGTTCTGAGTCACAGCTGAGACTGAGAGATGACATCACCATAGAACTGTCGCAGCTGCATAAGCCACATTGGAATCTGCAACACAGGGAGTGAGATAGAACTTTGGGAGTTTTCTAAGTCAGTCTTCTGTTTTGTTTTGAAGAAGAAGGAAGTGTCTTTGTTTACCTTCTGTGGGAGAAGGTCAGTGTCCAGTTTCAAGTGGTGGAGACTGCTGTCCAGGTCTCAGTGCCCCTCTCTCCAGGGGAGAAAGTAAGTATCCCTCTGTGGATTCCAGGGCAATCCCCTAATATCTACTACAAGAAGAAAGCTGCCTTTTTCTACAGTTTCTGTTTTGGTCTGATAACAGTGAAAGAAGTTGTACTTCACCTGTGGGGCACCTGCAACGAAGGGGTGAGTGTTTTGCTCTATTTTGAGAGGCAAACAATATGTTTCTTCAGTTTGGAAAATGTGAAGAAAGCTGGGATGTGAACTACTATTTGGGAGGCCTATTGTACTAGGACAAACAAATGGAGTAGGTTCAAAATTTAAAGTATTTATGGATTCAAGTAATGTTGTGGAGGGGTGCTACAGTCCATCCACCGTTTAATCTACATTTTGAAGTTTTAGTTTCTGTTTGTCCAGAGAAATGGCTGGGTATGGGCTGTGGGAGCTGGAGGTGGGAACACCCCATCTTTAGTAACCAGGTCCACCTCTCCCAGTTCTACTGTGATTGCTACTTGCCTCATGCACCTGGCCAGTGATGAGGTAGGTACCCAGACGTGGGTCGCAAATTGAAAATCTCTCAGGAGTCATAGACTCTAAGTGGTGTGGGAGCCACAACTTGGGAAAATAATTATCCTTGTTTGATGGGAGCCACAACAAGTAAATTGGGTTCATTCTTTAAATGGACCGTCAGTCAAGTGGCGGCAGGGGAGCCAGGCCAGTCGGGCTGTGTATCCAAAGCGCATGCAAGTCCGGCTGAGTGCCTGGTGGGTCCAGAGCCAGAAAACCAGTAGAAATGGGTTCATTCTTTAAGTGGACTGCCTTGTAGTCTCTAATCTGCATTTACAGTAAACGTAGCCCTTGGGGGTCCATCTATGCTTTGTTATGTTGAGCTTGTTATGAATAAAAGCCACACTGAAAATCCCAATCCTGGTTCTGGACATTACAGTTATTGCTTCCTGTAGTCAGATTTACTTGGGTGCCCTGTGCAGAGTAGCCAAACCTAGGTCCCTTGTGCCAGGTAACCTCATCCTCCTCGAGCCCAGGTCCCCACCAGGTATTGCTGCTAACGCCAACAGCATGCCACCTGTCGTTTTAGTAAAAGGCAGGGTGAGGGGTTACAAAAATGGAGGCACTGCTTTGGATTTGTTCGGGAAGGAAGGTGCTTGGGCAGGGTGGCTAAGCGTTTTGGCTATCTGGCAGTGGGTAGCCCAAAACTGAAGCAATTTCCCTAGTGTGTTGCTGTGTGCTGTGAATCTTGTGCTGATGTTTAAAAAATACCAACTGTTTACCAAGGAGCTGTAAAGCCAAAGAGTGTGCTCTTGTCCTGCATCAATAAAGTTTACAGTGATTTTGTCAGCTTTTAAAGTGAATTCTGTGAGGAAAGTGTGAAAAACTAGGGTAGCAACAGAGAAATTATGTCCTGGATGTTGGAAATGCTTTCTGTGTAAATGGAGAGACTGCAGAGTTAATGGCAATGTTACATGGTTGAAATGGGCTCCACCATGGAGTCAGTTTGAAAAAAAAAAGTGTGCATTTTACAGTTTGAATTTGACTGTTCGTCGATCGCCGTGAGGAGAGGAGGCCCTCGCTGAGGAAGAAGAGGCTCATTTGCATGGCGTCGTGTGGTTGGTCAGTTTGCCATTAGTCCCGCCCCTCAGCCAGCTCTTCTGAGACTGCATCAGCATTCGAGAGGGAGACAGTGAGTAGTGCGTGTACTGGCAGTGGAGGAGTGTCACGAGGTATTCAAAGCGCCTGTAAACAGTAAAAGTGACTTCTAAGTTTAAAATCGGGCTCAACCTGCAAATCGATCGTGGAAATAGTGAATTTGGTGGTTAAAATGACGATCGCAGAGACTGCCCATCGTTTGCATTCAGAGGCCTTCAAAATGAGTGTCAGTGGCTCAGTAGGTAGCACACTTTCGCTTCCGAGCCGGGAGATCAGAGGGCTGTGGGTTCAGTTCCCACATCTGGCACTTGGGTTAATATCCCAATACTGACACTGTAGTGCAGCATGAGAGGGTGCTGCACTTCTGAGGTGCCGTCTTCGGATGAGACGTTAAACCGAGGTCCCATCTGCCTGGATTGGTGGTAGTTCAGGTGGGTGTTAAAGATACCATGGCACTTATCGAAAGAGTAGGGAATTTCCGGTGTCCTGGCCAGTTTTCCTCATTCACTAAAATACCACCAACAGCTTAATCTGGTTCAAGGTCAGTTGGCATTCATCTGTATCCCTCCCCGGTCGTGCCCTGAAAATAGGCAGGATATGTCTAGTGCACTTACCCGGTCAACAAAAACTAAATAAACAAATAAAATAAAAATCTGGCTGCAGGTCGTTTTACCCCATCGCAGCAAATCGCTACAATAACAGTGAGTAAACAATTCAAAACTGCTCAATCAGTGATTTTCAGTAATGCCATATAAAAGTGTGTGCAGCAGTATAGTCGCTTTGCAAGTGATGACTGTGTGATGTCCTGCCAGCAAGTGCAAGTCTGTAAAGCTATTGAATGTGTGCATGGAAGTAAAATTAGCCTCAGTTTAAAGTTTGCAGCCAGAGAGAGACTGTGGGTTGTAGCAAAATGCAACACTAGTAGAAGCAGGCAATCCTGAGCTGAAACCTGAAACCTTTAAGGACTGTAAATTAAATAAATGTTACCAGCATGTGAAAAGTCCAAGGAAAATCCTGTAAATGTGTAAGCCAAATCAGAGCAAGTTGTGCAGTTTGAGTAAAAGTTATCAGTAGCTGGTGTAAATCAGTGCAGTGGTTGTTGACCCAGATTCTAAATGTTAATGCACAGGAGTGCTGCCGCCCATTACAGGGGTGGGGTAGTAAAGTAAACACAGCAGCAGAGGAGCCATTTTAAAGCTACAGAGGTGTTCATTAAAGTGGGACTTTCAGTTACAGTGAACTTTGTTTATTTTTCTGCAGTTATGGCCTCAGGACCAGCTCATTACCCATATCATGCCTGGGTTGCAGTAAGCAGCAGTAAATAGACTGAGAGATATTGAAAAGTGGTGCTATGGAGGGCAACTGCCTCCTGATGTGGCAATTCCTAATTATCCAGTGCGTGATGCCAAATATGCTTGAGTGCTGGAAGGGATGTCTTCATGATTCCTCACTGTGCTGGATGTCTACAAAAATATGGCTTGTATAAAGTGCCTCCAATTCGTTTGGCCCCACATGGACAAAATTCAGGAATCTGCAGTTGGCAGCACACAGCATCAGGCGGAGCCTGTGGAGGAAGGTCCTCGGGAGTGTGGCACAAAGCTAGAGGGTGCAGAATTAAAGACTGAACCTGAAGTTGAAGTTTTGGATGCTGGATCTCAGAAAGAAAGTTCGGATAAGCATCAATAGACCCTGGGTGGGGGGCCTAGCCCAAGTCTCTTAGGTGAAGATGAGATGCGGAGGCCTTTGAATGGGAGGTGTCGACCTCCGCCCTAGTGATGAATGGATAGTCTCGGGGTGAGAACGACTGCTCACTCCTGGGCTCAGATCCTCAGTAAAGAGGAAGATGAGGGGAACCTATGTGGCCTTGTGAGAAAGGAACGGGTACACAGCCTCAAGATCTTGCCTCGAGGAATGTGTTAAAGAAGGTGGTGATGCCATTGCCCTGGCTTTACAAGAGGAAGAAGTCAGGGATCCGTTTTAATTTCTTTGAGGATGCGGGCTGGCAGAACCAGGACTGGCCACCCCAAGCCAGGCCAGATGTCTCAGATTGATCAAAACAAGTAAAGAGGAGAGACTGGTCTGTAGAAAGGCCAATGTAATCTATGGTATGATCTTTCCTACCTTTCCTCGGAGAGACTGGGAGGAGATTGAGGACTGCAGGAAATCCTGGATCTGGGATGAAGCAATGAAACATGTGCAGCCTGGGGCCAACCAGCATGTAAAAATAGACTGTTACACAAAAGTATACCCAGTGGATGAGAGGCAGGACACTGTTTATGGACAGAGTGAGAATAGTGGACGGAGAGGGACGGAAATCTCCCACTGTGTGAATTATGTGCGCCCAGACGGGTAATAATTCAAGCCCCTGACCCCGGTACTATTGGCCCAGTGCAAGGACCTCCCAGTAATTAAGCCCGTGCCTACAAAATGGAGAGCCGAGCAGTCGTAGTCAATACTGCCACATCAGACTGTGAAGTGCCCTTATTGATCCGCCAATATGGATAACCAAGGAATCAGGTGCTCCACATTCATCAGTCTACAGTGTACTGTCCTGTTCAACAACCATCTACTGGCCCACCAGATGACTTCAGATCCAGAGAGAACACCAGCCCAGCTGTTTCGTGTTCATCGCCTGGTAATCAGATGACGTTGGACCAGCTGTTTTTCTTTTGTTCCTGTTCTAAGGTTCCTTCTCCAGAGATGACATCACCCAGCTGTTTCCAGATGTGCCCTCCTGTGGTTCCCGGAAGATGTCTGCCCAGCTGTATCAGAAGAAATGCTGCCAGGAGAGTCTTCGACCATGGACCAGGTTTGTGCAGTTCGTATACTACAAATGGCTGGTAAGTCCGAAACCCTTTTCTACCTTTATGACATTGCAGTATACACCCTACACTGCAGACTTCAAAATGTGTGAACTGTCTGCAAAGACCTCCCTTCGGGACTTTGGCCTTTAGAACTGTGTTTCACGGGCTCCGGCCCAGGAGAGACTCTTTATTGGACTAGCCTTTGGGTCTTGTGGTCACTAGTTGGGACTGTTAGGCACTCCATCCCCCAAATGTGTATTGTAAATAATGTAATTATTGTACTCTAATGTAAATACTGTTTTTCTACCTTTTCTAAAACATCTTTTGGGGATTGTTCAGCATTTCTGTATGGTAGGGTTGTTTAGGTAGACTGTGTATGCAGATTAGGAGTGTGTTTTGTCTTTCTTTTTCTTACAGGTGTTCTGGGAAGACAGAAGAGAAGACAAGAAGAGGAGGGCTCATCAGAGTTCCTTGTCAGTGCTTTATTGTGTAGAAATTTAAAGTACTGTGTTGTTATTGTTATGGTTGTTACTGTATTAACCCTTTCCTTCCACAGGTGTGGTTGTGGGGGTAGGAGGAGGCAGTAATTGGTATTTTAATGGTGTGTGGTTGCAGGTTGCCCAAAGTCGGGAGGTCCCCGGTTTTGTTTTGTTTGGGATGTTATGTTAGAGGCAGATAGGTTTTCCCTAGAGGGTTAGAGGGATAGACAGGCTGTGGTCCTCAGTGGCCATAGGGACTGCAGTACTGATCTATCAGGGCTATGCTCTGGATAGTTCTACCAGAGCCACTAGGTGTCCATAGTAAGTGGATAGAGTAGAGGCTGAGATGTCAGCTACAGGCCTCTAGGCCCTTAGTGTTGCCTGCCTGTGCTTGCACATGGTAGGAGGGGCCGATGACCCCTCCGCAGGTAGCACACATAGGGTGGGATGGCCTAAGGCCAGGTGCATAATGACTGGGGACAGTCATTTTCCTGGTCAAGGGTGAGTGTAACCCCTTGTTACCCGGGTTACTAGAATCCCAGTAAGACCTAGTGGTAGGCAGGAAGGCAGCTTGTGAAACTCCAGTTAAATGGGTTTCACACTGTCTCACTCTGTTCTCAGTCACAGCTGAGACTGAGAGATGACATCACCATAGAAGTGTCGCAGCTGCATAAGCCACATTGAAATCTGCAGCACAGGGAGTGAGATAGAACTTTGGGAGTTTTCAAAGTCAGTCTTCTGTTTTGTTTTGAAGAAGAAGGAAGTGTATTTTGTTTACCTTCTGTGGGAGAAGGTCAGTGTCCAGTTTCAAGTGGTGGAGATCGCTGTCCTGGTCTCAGTGCCCCTCTCCGGGAGAAAGTAAGTATCCTCTGTGGATTCCAGGGGCAATCCCTAATATCTACTACAAGAAGAAAGCTGCCTTTTTTCTACAGTTTCTGTTTTGGTCTGATAACAGTGAAAGAAGTTGTACTTCACCTGTGGGCACCTGCAATCTAAGGGGTGAGTGTTTTGCTCTATTTTGAGAGGGCAAACAATATGTTTCTTCAGTTTGGAAAATGTGAAGAAAGCTGGGATGTGAACTACTATTTGGGAGGCCTATTGTATTAGGACAAACAAATGGAGTAGGTTCAAAATTTAAAGTATTTATGGATTCAAGTAATGTTGTAGAGGGGTGCTACAGTCCATCCACCGCTTAATCTACATTTCAAGTTTTAGTTTCTGTTTGTTCAGAGAAGTGGCCGGTATGGGCTGTGGAGCTGGAGGTGGAACACCCCCATCTTTAGTAACCAGGTCCACCTCTATGGATTTCTACTGTGATTGCTACTTGCCTCATGCGCCTGGCCTGTGATGAGGTAGGTACCCAGACGGGGTCGAAATTGGAAAATTCTCTAGGAGTCGTAGACTCTAAGTGGTGGGAGCCACAACTTGCTCCTTGTTTGATGGGAGTCAGAAGGAAGTAAGAAAACAAATTTCTAGGAGTCATAGACTCTAAGTGGTGTGGGGAGCCACAACTTGGGAAAATAATTATCCTTGTTTGATGGGAGCCACAACAAGTAAATTGGGTTCATTCTTTAAATGGACCGTCAGTCAAGTGGCTGGCAGGGGAGCCGGGCCAGTCGGGCTGTGTATCCAAAGCGATGCAAGTCCAGGCTGAGTGCCTGGTGAGTCCAGAGCCAGAAAACCAGTAGAAATGGGTTCATTCTTTAAGTGGACCGCCTTTGTAGTCTCTAATCTGCATTTATTAGTAAACGAGCCCTTGGGGGCCCATCTATGCTTTGTTATGTTCAGCTAGTTATGAATAAAAGCCACACTGAAAAATCCCAATCCTGGTTCTGGACATTACAGTTATTGCTTCCTGTAGTCGGATTTACTTGGGTGCCCCTGTGCAGAGTAGCCAAACCTAGGTCCCCTTGTGCCAGGTAACCTCATCCTCCCGAACCCAGGCCCCCACCAGGTATTGCTGCCAACGCCAACAGCATGCCACCTGTCGCTTTAGTAAAAAGGCAGGGGTGAGGGTTTACATGTGCAAGAAACATAGTGCCATCATCCGAGTTTTCTGAGGTGTGTCAGCCTGTCTTCCAGTCAGTGTGTTTGCAGGTGCAGACCCAGTTAACCAATCACTGCTGCAGCTGTCTATGACAAGCTGAAAATGCAGTGGCATACAGTTCAAAGGGAGGTCCGCCAGTGAGCAGAGCTCTCCCCACGCACACACACGCCGCGAAGGACGATATTGCATGCTGATGCCCCCATGCACACACTGTATGGCTGATGTGGGTGCCCAATCCTCTGTTGGCTCCATGACCCTCCAACAGTTGTCCAGGTGCCACACTGGGAGCCCACCAGCGTGGCAAAACTGTTATAGCCTGACGGGGTGCCCAATCCCCTCAAGCTAGCTCCAAGGCTACACGCCCCAAAGCTTTAGTGCCACGCTGGGAGCCCACCCCAGCGTGGACAAATCTTGTTTTGGCTGGACGGGGTGCCCAACCCCCGTCCGCCCAAGGCTGCACGCCCAAAGTTTTCCTGGTGCCACGCCAGAGCCCACCCCAGTGTGGCAAATCTGTTTTGGCCAACGGAATGCCTAACTCCGCTCGGCTCCACGCCCCTGAGCACCTTTTTCCTGCTGCCACTCTGGGAGCCCACCCCAGCATGGCAAACGTCCCTGTCATCTTCTTAAAAAAACCCTGTGAATAAAAACGGTCCCACGCTGTCTCCCTGCCCCTCCCACAACCCGCACCCACCCACTGCGCACCCTGCCTCCCACACCTCCTCACCCCATACTTTACTTCCAGAGCTTGGCGTGATCGATCATCGGTGGACCGAGAACACGCCTGCACTCTTCAAAGCCGACCGCGAACTGAGGAAATGCCGGTAAGCTGTATAATGGGATAGATAGGGTTTTTTCAACTTTGCTGTATATCTCAGGCATTTTTGGAATTTTGTCACCAAATTTTCAACATGGGGTTTTGGGACCCTTTCATAGGTTCATAGGTTTTATTCAAGCCAAAGATAGAAAACTACCCTATTATGCTTGCCATCCATTTTTTAAAAAGAAATTTACTATCTCCAAAATATTAATCTACCGCTTAATTTGTTCATTGTGGACTGTTAACAATTTTAGTCGGTAAGTTGTTCCAAACCCAACTACTCTTAAACTGTACCAATTTTTCCTAAAATTGTATCCCCAAGTTTGTTGACATAATTGTTTTGTGTGTTTTCTTGTGCTAGTTCTCCCATAGTTGTACATAAAGCCCAACTCCTTCAACAACTCTTCGTCCTTAATACTTTTGTATAGAAAGCATAGGTCTCCCCTTAGTCTATGATAATACAATGAATAAAGATTCAGACTTACCAATCTTTCATAATATGTTTTATTTTTCAGTCCCTTTATTTGTTTGGTTAACCTTCTCTGCACTCTCAATAGAAAGTATGTCTTCCCTATTTTGGGGTGACCATACCCTGCAATATTCCAAGTGGGCCTCACCAGTGCAGCATTCAGTGGAATCAGCACCTTCCTGTCTCTGCTTGCAATATGTTTGAATATACAGTTTAGAATCTGGGTTGCTTTCTTAGTTGGTTTCTACAATGTACTCTAAATTTTCAAGTCTTTTGTAATTGTGATACCCAGATCTTTTCCTCAGTAACTACCCCTAAAGTTATTTTATCCAGTAGGTAGGTTGCTTCCTTATTATTCTTACCATGTGCATAACCTTGCACTTAGATTTATTTAATACAAGTTTGTTAAGGTTAGTCCATTGATATATTGAGACCAGAGTATGTTGTAGTGCTACTCTCTGTTCATCATTATTTGGAACTACCCCCAGTCTGCAGTTATCAGCAAACTTGTACATCCATATTTTCTTATTACTGGTTTTCAAAGAAGCAATGTATAAGGTTGAATAAACTGGGGCCCAACACCGAACCCTGGGGTACTCCACTAGAAACTGGGGCCCAATCTGAATATTCCCATTTATGACCACCCTCTGCTTTCTATCTTGCAACCAGTTTGAGACCCATCTGCAGATGTTACTAGGCAGTTTTGTATTTTCCAATGCTAACACTAATTCCTTGTGTGGCAGTTTGTCAATGCCTTAGCAAAGTCCAAAAAGACCACATCCACAGGGTTCCCAGCATCCATTTCCTATTCACTTTTTCACAGAAGGATAATAGATTGGTCTGACAGGATCTATTCCTTACAAATCCATGTTGAAGGGGATCCATCATATCTCGCCTTCTATATGTTCCATTAGTATGTCTTTAATTATTCCTTCCATAAGTTTTCCTGTATTGAAGTTAAGCTAATGGGCCTAAAGTTTTCTGGTAGGGTACTGGGACATTTATTTAAAATAGGTACTATATTTGCTAATTTCGATCATGAGAAAAAGAACCCAAGTTTATAGATGTTTGGTAGATATGTGTTAATGGATGGGCCAACATGTCTGCCATTTCCCTCAGGATTCTAGGATGCACACCATCTGGGCCAGGGATTTATTAATGTTTAGACCAACTATTTGTTTGTATGTTATCTGGGTTCAATATTACTGTCCCAGGTTCAAAGGGTCTACTTATGCTGTGTACATCAGTAACATTTAGTTTATAAACTGAACAAAATATTTGTTTCAGATGTTAGCCATTTGCTGATTAGTTCCTGGTGCCCCTCTTCAGTAAGAAAGGGACCTATACTATTTGGAGTCTTTCTCTGGTTGTTGATATAGGAAAAAAGCTTTTTAATATTGTGTACTCTATTAGTGAGATTAATCTCATGTAGGGCTTTTGCTTTCCTAATGTTTACTTTAACTTTTTAAGACATTCCTTATATTCAATATTTAATTTAACTGTTTTGAAAACTTTTAACTTCTTATATAACCTATTTTTTTATTTATTAATTTTTGATTGATGTAGAGAGCCAGGCAGGTTTAGTAGTTCTAACCCCTATGGTATTTAGTGGTGATAGGTTCAAATTCAGTTGTTAATTTTCTAATTTAATTTTAAGAGAATCCCACATAGATTGTAAGGGTTTATTAGCAATTCCAATCTCCAGTCCTAGTTACCCAATTTTATTTTCATTTTTGGAAATCAGCTTTCCAATATTTAACTTAATGGTAGCTCCGTGGGTTTGCTAAATTGAATTTCTTTAATATTAAATAAAACAGTATTATGGTCACTGTTTCCCAGTGGAGTACTTATTTCCACTGAGTTTACTATGTCCCCATATTAGTAAAATTAAATCAAGGATGTTACTACCCTTGTACACTCTAGGACCAGCTGCTCAAGTCCCCATGATCCATGACGCCAGTGTACTGTCTCTCAAGAGGGCATGTGCTCTGTACCTTTAACCCAATCAATATTGGGTAGGTTAAAGTCACCAGTTATCAATAGCCTATTAGTAGGGTCCAAATTTCTAAGAATACTCAATAAAGCCTTGTCATCTTCACGTGACATAGACGGGGCCTATAAAGAAGACCCAACATGATTTTAGGTCTATTTAGGGTATAATTGAACCCATAGAGTTCAATTTGCCCCACATCCCATTTGATTTCTTCAGAGACAATATTCTTATGAATATGTATTGCCAGTCCTCCACCCTTCCTATATTTCTACAATGGAAAATAGTTTATATCCCTCAATTTATTTTTCCGATATATCTTTTCGTCTCCACCATGTTTCAGTAATTAGGGCAATATGCACATTATTTCTAAGTAAAATTATGTTAAGCTCATCATATTTATTCTGTAAGCTTCGGGCATTTATGAGAATAGCATTCCAACCGGATATTTAAAGGGAAGATAAAGTTCCATTTAAATTGTTATTATTTACTATACCCCTATCCAGTTTAAATGGAAATTGGTAACATCCTGAACTTTTTACCCAGTATCTTTACTCCAGCATAATTTAGGTGGACGCTCATCATTTCTGAATAGGGATATTCTATTAAACGCCTTTTCATTATCCGTGAAACCTGTTTCTTCTGCACACAGAAACTTCTGAGCTGACCATTTATTGTTTTTATCTGTTTATTTTTAAACATTTTGTTTCCTGCATGGGAATTATCCCAGAAATAATAATTTCACCACCATTTCTTCTAACTGCATCCACAATGTACTTAAAATCCCTTTGCATGTAGTTCCAATTTGTTTTACCCACATTGTTTGTCCCTCACATGTAAGAGAACTAAAGGAGTAACTATATTTTCAAATAGACCTTCCAGTAGTCCAACTATATCATGTCCTTTTGCTCTAGGTAAGGTGCTAACTGTGGTATGTTCATTACGATTGAAACATACATATGTATCAATACCTTTATAATTGAATCCCCAATTATCAGAATATCCCTTTCTATTGGTTTAATTTTTCCAGGTGTTTTTCTTACACATGCACATGGGTAAGAATAATAAGGAAGCAACCTACCTACTGGATAAAATAACTTTAGGGGTAGTTACTGAGGAAAAGATCTGGGTATCACAATTCAAAAGACTTAAAATTTAGAGTACATTGTAGAAACCAACTTAAGAAAGCAACCCAGATTCTAAACTGTATATTCAAACATATTGCAAGCAGAGACAGGAAGGTGCTGATTCCACTGAATGCTGCACTGGTGAGGCCCCACTTGAATATTGCGCGAGGGTATGGTCACCCCAAAATAGGGAAGACATACTTTCTATTGAGGGAGTGCAGAGAAGGTTAACCAAACAAATAAAGGGACTGAAAATAAAACATATTATGAAAGATTGGTAAAAAGATTTATATTTAAATGTTTAGTTTTGTAATGATCTGTATTTATGTGAAAATTTTTATATTTATTATGTTAAAATGCTTGTTTTAATGGATTGTATGGCGCCAGAGCCTCAGGGATTGGGCGCCTTTTAAATAAATTTTGCTTTGCCTTGCCTTGCCTTCTTTAACTGGGCAAGTGGTGTTATCCAACTTGTGTCATCTTGATTAATGAACTCACTTGGTTCCTTTTGTTTTTCCAATCCTCCTACAGGAGTACTGATATTTTTTGTTTGTTGCCCTTGCTATCTAGTGCCTTGTAGGGTGCTTGGAGGAATTCAGTGTTTTAAGTATGTTTGATTCACTGGTTATGTTGATCCTCCTTTTCCGTGTAGTATTACTATCTGTTATCAGGTGCATCCATGGCAAGGCACTCAAATCTGTTCACTAATTCTTTAGTGGAATTTGACTGAAATACCAAGGATTGCCTGTTACTAACATCGCATACAGCTTCATTTATATATTCCTCCAGTTTAGATATATCCTTATATGTTTGAAGTCTTGTTTCAAGTTCAAATATCTCCTTAATTAAAGCAGAGTTTTTGATACATTTGTCGCGTGACGAACTCTGAGAGTTTGCTACCTCCACATACATAAACCCTTCTCGAATGATGTCACTGTCATGGCGTTATTCGGTTCGAAGTGTGATTGCAGTCACTGTGCAAAATCACCTTCTGGACTGATTAACAAAACGACACCTGCCAGTGTTCATAAGGTGGGTTTTCAAGAAGCATATTTTGAAAATTTGGTGAAAAATTCCAAAAATGACTGTTTTAGGAGCGTCATGCAGCAGTTTCTACGCAGGCTCGTAAGTTCACGATTTTCAATATTTTCACTCCAGATTTGCAAAATTGCCATTTTACCACACCTTCTTATAAGTAGTACAGCTGCTGTTTTTCATATCCTCACCTAAACGGTTTTACTATGTAGCACAAGCAATGGCACAGTCGGTATGCGAAATCAATGTACGGGACAAATTAAGAAAATCACAGTGACACTGCTCATGAGCAGAGGTCTTAAATGGCTATGTTGAAAATTTGGTGAAAGAATTCCTAAAATGACTGTTTTACTGAGAATGCGTTCTTAGTTCCTACAAAGACGTCAGAAGTTCAAGGGACTTTCAATATTTACTCCAGATTTTCACATTGCAATTTTACCACACCTCCTTATGAGCAGTACAGCTGTCATTTTTCACATCCCGGCCTAAACCTGTTTCCGCCCATGTAGCACACAATGGCGCAGTCGGTGTGCGAACTCAATGTATGGGACACATTAGAAAATTGCAGTGACGCTAGTTCATGAGCAGAGGTCTTAAAATGGTTATGCTGAAATTTGGTGAAAAAATTCCTAAAATGACTGTTTTATGAGCTGCATGCTATGCAGTCTTACGCACTCGTAAGTTCGCGAATTTTCAATATTTGTACTCCAATGACTTCCAAATACCTAAACAGCACATAGAAGCAAGCAACATTTGGCATTGAAAATTTTTGTTAATTTAGTTCTTAAATATTTAACACCTTTTGCTCCCATATCACTATCCTCCCAAAGAACAAAGTGTGAACCACTTATAAATCAGAACCAGAAGTCTTTGACTGTGTTATGTGGTTCCCTTGAAGATCTGGATCCTTATTCAGCTCCTTTTAAATTAAAATTGCATTGCACAACTTTCTTTTCCCAATCCCAGAGCATGTGGTGGGTCTTGAGGATTTCTTTAGACTGCAGGCCACTGAGAGAATGCATGTTTGTGTGTGTTGGGGTGGGCAAATGACTAAACCATTAGTTCTCAGACTTTGTTATAGTGAGCCTCCCTAAGCCATGGAAAGATCTTGAGCCTCCCACAGATATTGAAATAATATTGGGCCTCGCCATAGAAAAATAGTATACTTTGTACAGTACACCAGGAATAAAGTGAGACTTCTTTTTATTCAGCTTATTTTTATCCCCCAACTTGTAACTCCTCTCAGTTTGACTCTTGAACCACTGTTACCCTTGTTGTTTGCTGTACAGTACCTTCATGGGTCAGACTGCTTTCTGTGTCTGTTTCATCTATATCTGGAATAACCTTCCTATCCACCTCTGCCTCTCCCTCTTACCCTGCTCTTAAGCAACTCTGATATCCTTGTGCTTCCTTCTGCTCTTGCTTCTATTACCTCTCTGCCTAACCCTTGCATTTAGGCTATTCTGCTACCACTCTATTTGTTCACCTGTTAACCTCTCATTATTTGTTCACTGTTCCTATTTATTTATTTGTTATTTATTTATTTAACTTTTTGACCAGGTGAGTACACTGGTAATGAATGCCTTTTTCAGGCACGACTGGGTGCAATAGCACAGACAAAAGAGGTAGTACATCATGGTTCGAGACACCGCACTGAATTTTACAAAAGCATTTACAAATATGATATTTACAGATATGATCAGAAGCAGACACATGGGTTGTAATGGTATACTATACCAAGTGTGTGTACAGTTTGGGCAGGTAATAATAAGAGGAGGGGTGAGAAGGGTTAGTAGAAGCAATTACAGGCATTGGATGAGGAGTACTGAACTCTCAAGAGCTTAGCAAAGCTGACAGTGTAGACAGTTTGCACTACTGTTCACTGTTCACAACTGTTTCGCGAGTTATTTTTGAACTATATTCAGATTCCCTCCCTCCTTCCTCTCCCTCCCCTGTGTGCTCCTGAAATGAACCTCCGACTTAATGTGCCTTTCCTGGTCACCAGTAGAGGACACCAACAACAAACTGGGTAGGACATGTAATTATATAAAAAGAAAGTACTTCTTTACATGTAGGATTGTTCACCTTGAAATACTTTTCCAACTGAGGTAGTTGTAAGTAAAACTAAGGAAGAATTCAAAAGAGACGATGACTTTATTCTTTCTGGAAATAACTTGGCTATTATAAGTATTAGATAAAGAAGCAATTATGGGCATTCATGCCTCCTAGCTCCTCACTGTACCTAGTATGAAACAATTTATAAATAAATACATAAATTCACCTACTATAATCCTGTTTCAGTTTGCCTCATCCCTTAAAGGGACACTGTCAACCCTTTTTGGATCATACTATTTCAAGTTGAAAACGTATATGATTACTTACCTGCTCTAAATTTCATTATGTTACTGGGTTTAATCTGCCTCTATTTCATAGTACAATTGAAATGCATGGTAATGATATAAATATACCCAACCTTGTTTTGTTTCAAATTCTTGATTTGCTCTCATCGCCACTTCCTGAACATTTGCAACATCCCTAAGCAGTGCAGCCACCATGATGCAATAGTCTCCTCTGCTTTCACTGCATTTTGAGTGGCTAGACTATGTTGGGGTGTTTGCAAGTCCAGGAAAGATGCAGTGGAGTTGATTAAGGAACGTAAACAAACACATTTCGCGTGGAACACCAGTATGGTGGGCAGTCTGTTTTACACTTTTAAAAAAGAAAAAGGAATCAGAATCAAACTTCCAGCCACATCAGCATATTCTACAGAATGCAAACAGTCTTAATATATGTTTATGTTTGCATGCACGCATGTGCAAGAAACATAGTGCCATCATCCGATTTTCAGGTGTGTGGCACCCATCTTCCAGTTCAGTCAGTGTGTTTGCAGGCGCGCCACAGTTCGTCAATGAATGCTGCAGCTGTCTATGACAGCAGTTGAAAAATGCAGTGCCATACATTGGAAGAGAGCTACACTTCAGTGAGCAGTGATAAGATATTGCTTGCTCATGCGCCTCCTCCCACGCACACACGCATATTGCATGCTCATGCCTTCCCCCCCACTTACTGTATGGCCGATGGGGTGCCCAATCCCGTCGGCTCTGCTGCACTTCCCCCAAACAGAGTTCCAGGTGCCACGCTGGAAGCCCACCCCAGCATGGCAACATTCTCATGGCCGACGGGGTGCGCAATCCCCGCCAGCTCCACTGTTTACCCTCCTCCCAAGAGGCTACTGCCATGCTGGGAGCCCACCCAGCGTAGTAATAGTCCATATGGCCAACAGGGGTACCCAATCCCCAGTGGCTCTGCTGCCCCCCAGCAGCCTTCCAGCTGCCATGCTGAGAGCTCACCTAGCATGGCACAAGTCCCATGTCGTCCCTCCTAAAAAACACCTGAAAGAGAAACCTTCCTCGCTGACTGTCCTGACCCACGCCCCCCACCTGGGCCCACCTCTGCACAGCCTGCCTCTCCACACCCCCACCTCACCACATACTTACTCCGGAGTCCAGTGTGACGATCTAGCTGGACCGGGAAACACGTCTGCACTCTTCAAAGCTGACCGCGAACTGAGGAAATGCCGGTAAGCTGCACAATGTAATAAATAGGGTTTTTTCAACTTTGATGCATATCTCAGGCATTTTTGGATTTTTTCCAAATTTTCAGCATGGGAGCTTTGGGACCCCTTTTCCTCGTGATTCTCTCATCATTTGTTAATCAGGGCCCGAAGGTGATTTCGCTGTCACCGCGCTGAACCACCTTTCTGACCAATTTACGAAATGACAGTGTCACAGTTCATGAGGTAGGCCCCCAAAACCCTATGTTGAAAATTTGTGAAAATTCCAAAAATGACTGTTTTACGAGCATGCATTATGCGCTGTTCCTACTACATTCATAAGTTCGTGAATTTTCAATATTTTCACTCAGATTTTCAACATTGCCTTTTACCACACCTCTTTGAGCAGTACAGCTGTCATTTTTCACATCTCACCCAAAACATGTTTCATGCATGTAGCGCACAATGGCGCAGTCAGTGTGCAAAATCAATGTTTGGGACAGATTCAGAAAATCACAGTGACACTGTTCATGAGCAGAGGTGTTAAAATGGCTATGTTAAAAATTTGGTGAAAAAAGTCTATCAAATGACTGTGTTACGAGTGACAATTGCAGTTTCCACGCACTCGTAAGTTCATGGATTTCTAATATTTTCAGTCCAGATTTTCACCCTGGCATTTTTCCACATTTCCTTATGAACAGTACAGCTGTCATATTTCACACCATGGTTGAAGTGTATTTTCAGACTTCAGCACAGAAATGCATGGTCGCTGTGGGAAATCACTGTTTGGGACAGACTAAGAAAATCACAGTGACACTGTTTATGAGCAGAGGTTCCAAAATCCTGTGTTGGCAATCTGCTGTAAAAATCCTCAAACTAATTGCATTACAGGTGTGCTAGAATTTTCTACGCATTCTCGTGACTTCACCAGTTTTTTATTATTTTCATGCAGATTTTCAACATTGCCTTTTTCACCTCCCCATGAACAGTACAGCTATCATTTTCACATTCTGTTTGAAATGTGTTTTCGCACTCTGTGTCAAATGGTGTACTTGCTGTGCAAAATCAGCTTGCCAACAAACTGATATTATCACTGTTCATAAGGTGGGGTCACAAAAACCTATGTTGAAAATTTGGAGTGAAAATGCCAACAACGCCTAAGGCGATAGGTTTCCTACCATAACGCCTTACGCTGTATAGATTGACAGGAATCAGGGGTGTGACTTGGGATTCTCACCTGTAATGCTCTATACCATTCCACACCCTGCAGCCAGTGACAGGCATCAAGGTGTGCCTTGGACTGTTCAGCCCCAAAGTTCACCCCATTCTCCTATACAGCACCCATCTCACCATATTTCCTGATGGAATGGGGTGAGCATAAGGCCAAAGACCCCAAGGCACAGCGTGACACTTGTCGGTGTCTGCAGGGTAGGTGTGGTGAAATGGCATGGCGCTATGCCTGATGACCCAAAGGCACACCCCAATGCCTGCAGTCTCTGCAGGGTGCTGGTGGGGTTGATTTCAGTTCAATACTTCACTGCCATTCCTATTATGCAGCTCTCAACTCCTACACTACCAATACTAATGCCAGCAAGCAAACATTTGGCATTGACAAATGCTTGTTTAAACTAGGGACAGTTTGAGGCTTAGAGTGGTTGATAGTGTCCCTTTGACACATAATACCTAAAACTCTAAATTTATATACAGTACTTTCTCAGACTTGCTTGAGCCTCCTCTGAACAGCTTGGGGCCTTCCTGAGAAGGCTGGCCTTACCATTTGAGAAACACTGGACTAAATGATCAAAACAGTCAGAAGAGATAAACCCACTATGTAACAGCATCACCTAGTGGACAAATAGAAAACAGGAACTTTAAAAATATATATCCTTGTATGCTCTAAAATCATTTACAAAACTGTTTAAAATGAGCCATTGTAAAATGGCAATAATGCACTCCAGGATGTGTCTGTGTGGGATTACCATAGCTTCAAATAGCTCTTGGATCCTGTGTGTGTCCCAGAGTTATACCAAGACCAGGTACAGACTGCTAGGGTGCCTGTCACTCTGCACCTGGTCTCTGTTTATCATGCAGGCATGTCGGCTCCAAACCAGAGCTACCTCAAAGTAATGCCAATACTGTAATGCTATGGAAGCCCCGGCTGATCCCGCAAGACACACTACAATTGGGACAGCTATGGGTGGTTGTGGGGCACACTCCAGGAAAGACTCTGTGACTTAAAATGCTAAGGGGAGTGCAGAATCAACCGGATAGAATTTTAAATAAAATATTGAGGAGTAAGTACAAAACTGTTTACATTTATGAAACTGCTAATCAGACCCCATTTCATACGGAGGTGGGGTCCAATGGAACGAGGATGTTTCCCTTTAAAAGCTACAAGAGGAAAGGAAATCACAGCAGCCAAAGCCAACAATTTCCAAAGGTCCATGTAAGATAGATTAATCCACTACAATACAGCCTATGATACAAACAAGGGCTAGATTCACAAAAAATCACAAAGCACAGCACAAAACTTTGCATTGCGCTTGTGTTTGCCCAGGTGTCTAAATTTGCTATTCACAGTCGGATAGTGACCACACTATCTGACTGTGAATATGGCTAGGCTGAGTCAGCAGTAACCCTATTATAATGCTAGCCCAACCCCAGTAGCGCCAGCCAGACATGCAGCCAGGAGTATGGCCCCACAATGAATAACGAGGTGCTCTATTCCCAATTACAAAACTAGCTCTGCAATGAGCCTATTGGACATGCAAAGTGCTAGGTGGCCATTTGCATCCCATTATGGACCCATTTGCATAGGCTACATTTAGCTTAGCATTGCCCCCCCCCTCGCCCAAGAGGCATCCACAGTCCCTGGCATCTAGTGGCCCTCCCACCAAGCAGTGGCCCAGTATTAACTAATTATATTTCCCTGGTGCTAATGTCCCCTCCCCCATGAGTGCTGATCATCAGTCCAAGTAAACCAAATATATTTCCTGGTGCTAGTGGTGTCCCCCATGCAATCACTGTTCAAAGGCCTGAGTAAACCATATTTTGTCTGGTGCTAGTGGCCCCCTGCATCACCCATCACTGGCCCAAGTACAAGAAAATAAGTGTACCTCGTGTCCAGTGGACCCTCCCCGCCTAATCACCCACCCAATATGTCAAAACATATTTCCTGGTGTCCAGTGGTCCCTTCCCCACACGATCCCATGCCCGATATGGTGTAACATATTCCTTGTTGTCCAGTGGTCTCTCTCCTTCCCACACCCATTCCTGATATAGGTAGCAGTCTTCTTTGGTGTCCAGTTGTCCCTCTCCCCTTCCTGTTCCCTGTATGTATAACTAAAACATTCCCTGGCATCTAGTTGCCACCCTTCTCTATCCCCGATACCCAGTATCATAACTGTAACTATTCCTGGTGTCTAGCGGACCCCCATCCCCACCCCATCGGGTAGTGCCTCACCACTCTGCTCCTCCCATTCCAAACCCAAGCCAGCAACCAGTACAGCCTCCTCTCTCCAGCTGGCCACTGACTGAGCTGTCAAGGAGCAGGTACTACTCAGTACTTGCTCATTGATTGACAGCTCAGTGTCAATTAATGAGCATGTACTGTATACAGTACACATAGCGCAGTGGTCTAAGGCTCTGAGCTGCAAATCTGGTGACATCCAGCAGACCAGACCTGGGTTTGAACCCCACAGCTTCCACTGTGTATACTGTGTGACCCTGAGCAAGTCACTTAACCTCCTTGTGCTCCCAGGTCACTCTGTAAAAAGCTTTCAGCTTAGTGTGCTATACCTGGTTAAACAACTAAATAAATAAACACTCCTTGACAGCTCAGTCAGTGGCCTGCCATGGTGGGAGGAGAGCTGTGCCAGTCACCAACTCTGGTCTGAGATATAGGGAGAGTGGGTTGGTGGGCACTACCTGCTGAGGTTGGGGATGGGGTCCATTAGATGTCAGGGAATGGGTTACAGTTATGTTAGGATCGATGATGGCCACTAGATGCCAGGAATGTTTTATTTCAACATACAGGAGATCGGGAAGGAGGGAGGGACCACTGGACACCAGGAACTATGTCTTGACATATCAGGCAGGTGATCGGGTGGGGAAGTGACCACTGTACACCAGGGAAAATTGTTCCTATATCGGGCATGGGTGTGGAGGGGAGGGACCACTGGGCATGAGGGACACTTATTTTCTTATACTCAGGCCAGCGATTAGCTATCGTGAGGGGAAACCACTAGCACCAGAAACAAATATTTAGTTAAATATCGGATCAGCGATCAGTGCTTATGGGGAGGGCACCACTAGCACCAGAAACATATATTTAGTTAAATATCAGATCAGCGATCAGTGCTCATGGGGAGGACACCACTAGCACCAGGGACATATATTTAGTTAAATATCGAATCAGCAATCAGTGCTCATGGGGAGGGCACCACTAGCACCAGGGACATATATTTAGTTAAATATCGGATCAGCGATCAGTGCTCATGCGGGGAGGGCACCACTAGCACCAGAAACATATATTTAGTTAAATATCGGATCAGGATCAGCGATCAGCTATCGCAGGGGAACCACTAGCACCAGGGACATATATTTAGTTAAATATCGGATCAGCGATCAGTGCTCTCGGGGGAGGCACCACTAGCACCAGGGACATATATTCAGTCAATATCAGGCCAATGATCGGTGGAGGGGATTGTCCTGCAGTACCTCTGCCAATCACTAGGTTGTGTGGGATAAGGCAAGGTCTTGTTCATGGATTTGCTCCATATAAGGGGACCATGGAAGAGGCCCTTGTGCAGAGCAAATGCTTTGTGAATCAGACAGCATCAATATTTACATTCCTTCACCCTTATTTGCATTGTGGTCTCCTCTACACTTTGTCCCAGTGCAAACCCGTTTGGGCATGCAAACCAGTCTTTTTGAATGCCAACTTGGTGTAAAACCCAGTTTGCCTGCACAAACCAGGTTGTGTGGTGGCAAAGTTTCAGAATCCTGCCCCAGATGAGTTGTAAGGTCAAGCCTCCATGGTCCTTGTAGAGAAAACAGTATGAAATTAAATCCAGGGTGAACACTGCCCAGACAAAGTAAAATGACATTGAAGCGGATACTCCTTTGGAACCAGGAGTTGCTGGACAGCTTGATAGCCTTTATTGGACAAACATGTGTCTTGTACAAAGATGGTATGGTAAGCAGGCTTCCAGAACCATATACTGCAGGTCCCTTCATCAGGTGCAATTGCTTTCTGAACAGAAGATGATGAATTTCTACTAGAGTTACAGTGTTACAAAACAACTTATGACATAATAATGAGAAGTATTAGTAAGGAGGACAGGTAGACAATAGATAGGAAATAGGTCTACAACTCTGAGGGGATGCCTTTGAAGGAAGGCTAGTAAATTTACAGGAGAGGTTGAATAGGTGAATTGACATGTTAATGTAAAAGGTTTCACACAGAAACACAGGACACAGTAATTATCTAAAATGCACAAGTGCAGGGAAGTTACTGAGAACAAAAAAGAAAAAAATTAATTGAGATTAGTGCATTATCATCTCACTGTGTGTAGTCATATGTTGTCTTTCCTTTTGACTGGTCTATGTTTGTATTGTTTTTATTATTCTTAAAATCAATAAAGTATATTGAATAAAAAAGAGGCCTTCAAGTTCCTTAAAGGAATTAACAAAGTGAGCTGTGGAGAACTATTTAGCTTGAACACTAATTCATGGTCTCGTGGACATGAGTGGAAAATAATAACACACGAGGTTCAGGAGGGACTGAGGAAGTGCTACTTTACAAAAAGGGTGGTGGAACCATTGAACAGTCTGTTGGCCGAGGTGGTGGGTATAAAACAATTAGGGTTTTAAGCAGGGATGGGACAGAGTGAAGGATAAAGTGGTTATTCGAGGTGACAGAATCAAGGAGGAGAATAGGCAGAGGGCAGGGATGGTTGGTACCCTGGAGGAACAGTAGGTCCCAGGGCTTATAGGGAACTTGGACAGACTGGATGGAAAATTGGTGTTTTCTGCTGTCATTGTCTATGTTTCTTTAGAGAGTATGTTCTGAGGCCTTGAATGCTTCCTGAATCGCTTCCTACAGCACACTGGTGATGTCTAACCTCCCACAGACATATGGGTACAATCTGTAAAAATATGGTGTTGTCCATGCCTTTCTGGGCATGTTGTACCATTTGTAATCAAACCATCCCCTCAGTGTGGCTTCTGGCCATCTGTAGATGCCAGCCTTCACTAATTAGAACAAGGCTGACAGTTGTAATCATGTCTAATCTCCTGCTTGTCTAGCTGGGGAAGGGGGTAGTATTCAACAGTACTCCTGCACTCTGATCTGTGTGGCATTGGCACTCTCCTCCTGGTTCTGTGGCAGGCAAGCAAAATCCTATTATTTATTTAAATGTACAGCCTCCAGCTATGGGCACAAATGTCCAGTCTCACTCCTCCACCAGTGGCCCAAAGTCACTAAGATGAATGGCACATTGGCTGTGGAAGAGGAGGTTAGAGCTTCCACTGGTAAACTACTGCCAGGTCCTGGTGAATTTCATGGGAACTGTGACCAGAGAAGTTCATAACAAAAACAGCTATGGATGGCTACTCAGGTGACAGGAGCAGAGGTAACTTACTTTCAAACATGGAAGAAATCAGGTATGTCCTCAATTTGAAGCTGTTACACTGGTAAACTGTCCTCATGATGTTGTTATCACACTTTAATCGACGTTGGAGACCAAGATTCACTAGCAATTCCAAGAATCCCACACTAGAACTGGCTGGTGTTCAAGGGTGGCATGGCAATATATAGCAGAGCTCAGCTGTAGGTAGGAAGGTATCAAAACACTGACATCCTGGCTTTTATGTACTGCATTCATGCCGTCCTTTCTTGAAACAACATGATCATGGGTTGAGAAGACAGCATCCTGCCTGCACTTCTGGATCACAGTTGCTCTGACTATTTGGGTAGTGTATGAGTGAAAGGGGAAACACCCATGCTGCCCATGATATGAAAGGCAGGGTATCTCACAGCCTTGCATGAGATCCAGATTCAAGTTTGCTCTGTTCCAACTCCAACTTTCATGCACCAGAAAATGAAGTGCTAAGGGCATCTTGGGCAATGTGCATGTGGTCCTGGGTGCCAGATTATCTTGCTGAAAAGGCATAACTTAGCAGTCTCCAGGTTTAGTCTTGACCATTTCACATCTGACATCAGTATAACAGCAAATGGGCAGCCAATGAGACAGTGCATATACAAACAAGGGAAATCATAGGTTGTTCATGAATGCCCTGTCGTTTTGTTCCAGAACAAGCACTCTTGCCTCTTCAATAAGGACCTTCCTAGAGTGGGTAGCCAGGATGAATCCACAGGTGATGAAGTGAAAACTGTTAAAGTCAGGAAGTGCTTGTAATCCCTAGTGCTTACAGGACAACTACAGTCAAAATTTGCAAAAGCATATGTTGTGGAGATTGTTTTGACTTATGCGTGTAGTTTTTGTGTATTCTTCCCTTTGATGCTATTAGGATTTTTTTCTAAATTTGCTTACTAGTTTTATGGCTCTGGAGATCCCCATGTTTGAATATTTTATTGCTCTTATTTTTGACAAATAAGATGGAAGCTTATTTCAGAACAGGTTCAAAGAAATACTGCAGGAAGAGTCATTATGTATTTATTTATTTGAAAACTGGTAACCGGAAAGGCTGAATGATAAAGCCCACTGCCAGGTGCAACACGACAAAGGAATAATATGGAGGTGCAAAATCAGTGAACAATCAACAAAATGCAAAATGGCAATATAAACAGGACGTAACAGCTGCAGGTACAAGAATCAGTGAGATACATAAATAGAGAATAGTATATGTAGGAGTTGATATGGAGTTTTTCACACACCAAGTTGTGTGATAATATATAAACCTCGGAGAGCAAGCTTGAGAGGTTTTACTATTATCATGCAATGAGGGTGTGAAAAACTCCATTTCTACCCCCCTACATATGTTTTATTTTTATAATAATTGGCACTAAAAAATTCCATAGAAGAATTACCACTACGAGGAGACATGAGGCCAATGCTCATACTTCCTTACTAGTAAGCACGCCCCACGCTATTCAAGGACTGACATCACATAACGGTTAGTGTGGGGCATCCCTACTAGTAAGGGAAGTATGAGCGTTTTGCCCGAGGTCTCCGGTTGGTTTTACTTAAATAATAAATGTTGCACACAATACAGATCTCTTAATGGAGGGTAAGCTACAGAATTCATTTAAAATGATTACGCTTTCTCATTTGGATCTGTAAGTTATGGAGGTCATGCTATGAGTTTGAATCTGTTTACTCTGGCATGCGAAAGTGCTGCAGGCTTCTCGGTGCGAGACTGTAAAAGTCGTATCATCTCATGGGTTGATATGACTTTTTACACTACTGAAAATGGGTTGATAACAGGGATCACCAGTTATTATATTAGGATACTATACTCCAGTGAAGTCCTAGAGCATACAATTACATACAGTAATATAATAAAATAGGATAAGGCCAAAACTGAGAACTTTACATAAGATGATGTTCTGGTGAAAGTATCAAACTAATTAATCACATGTGCTCAGGAGCAAGGGAGACACAACAGACATAGGGGAGAGGTCGTAGATAGTAGGTAGGTAGGTAGGAAGGTAGCTAAGTAGGAACAAAACAGCTAGGTACTGTACTGTACAACTAGGTAAGTGGAACCAGGTGAGTAGAAATGAGAGGGATGCAAAGAGAGATCACTAGGTTTAGGAACCAGCACAGTGAGGGCAGGTGCAAGAAGGAGCAAAGTGAGAATGCAAAAGTTGTTTGAAAGAGAAGTAACAGGAGGCTAAGCAGATAAAGGGTAGACAAGAGTTCCAGAGTGAGGGCAGGTGACCTGAGAAAGAAAGTTGCCCAACCATTGAGGAAAATGGAAAGTAGTAAAAGAGCGGAAGTTAGAGGAGCAAAGAAAGTAGAAGTAGGGGAACAGAAAGGAGGATTAGGCAGAGAGGTAGGAGGGAGGGAGAGAACCAGAAATTAGAAATGAAGGAAGTTATCATTAGAGAGGCAACAAGAGGTTAGAGAGGAGGAGGATGAGAGGAGTTGGTAAAGGGTATAGTGATGGGTGCGTATGGAGAGTTAGTGGCAAAATGGCAGACATAGTAGAAGAGGGGCAAGTCTGGCATGAGTGGATTTAGAGCACTTCCATAGACCACAGTCATGTAGTTGAACAGTGGTAGGATCATCTTAACCACAATCTCCTCCAGACTCGGAGTGAAGACAAGATTTGTTCCTGTAAAGGGCTCCTAATTTACAGTGAAACGTCTTGATGGTGGTGTCAATGTGGGCTGAGAAGTCAAGATGACCATCAAGCCACATGTTTGGGTACTTGAAGCAGGGGAAGATGTTAAAGGCAAACTCCTGTGCGGCTGTAAGTGCAGCAACTGGTGCAGAAATGCCGATTAGGAGCTTTAGCATAAAGTAATGTTTTATCTACCTGCTTCGGGTGATTTTAATTAGAAAGATCCGCTCTCGTGAATATCACTACAGAGTCCCAGGCAGACATCTCACATACCCCAGGCAGCTTCCACCATGATGAGGCAATGAGGGCTACCAACAAATGGCAGAGTTGGTAGCCCCTCATTAGCATAACCTTCGCAGTGTAAGTCACCTAAGTGCGCGAGATGTCTGCCCGGGACTCTGTAGCCAATATTCATGGAGCAGATCTTTCTTAATAAAATTGCCAGGCAGCAGGTAGATAAAAATTACTTTTATGCTAAAAGCCCCATATGGCATTTCCTGCAGCAGCCTACACTTACAGCCAGTATAGGAGGTTCCCTTCAAGGGAGTACCCTCAAGAGTTGTAAAACAGGGGACCACCCAGGCCTACTAAGCCACTGGAAGGAGTCAAAAATTATGGTGACTGTTTTCTTGGCATTCAGTGAGAGTTAGTACAGAACCAGTGCTGAACACAAATAAAATCCTGTTGTAATGCCTGCTCCAAGATGGAGCAGAGGTCTGGTGGCATAATGTATTGTGCCATGAGCAAACATGTGAATTGGATGAAGTATAATAATCAGAGTAAAAGGTTTATAGTATATACAGACCCTTAAAACTTAAAAAGTGTAAAGAGGAAGAAGATTCTGTTTCATGAAGTTATGGAAACATAAAACTGCAGATTGTGTCAGCAGAAAATGATGCAGAGGTCCATCCAGTCAGCCCATTTCCCTGCCCAGCTCAATATATGGCTTAATGTTTGACTGGATTTGAGATCTGTTAGCCCTAGCGGATGATCATCCTCCTTCCCAGGTTTCCCTTTTGTCTTCTGCCTGTGAGTCCCAGTATTCCCTTATATCCAACCCAGCCAAGTTTAAATCCTGTCTTCAAATGCTTCTCTGGGTAGTTTATTCCGATTGTCCATCATGTTCTCTTTGAAGATGAACTTTCTCAAGTCCCTCCTGAGTCTCACATCCACCAGTCTCCCCATGCCCTCTAGTTATTTTGTCCTCACTCTTGTAAAATGTTCTTTCAGTCATGCAGTCAGAAATTCTGGAGGGGCACAAAATCTCAACTTTTCCATGGCAAGTTTTGAAAAAGTGAAGTGAAATGGTGCATTCTGGTGACTTTTAGCAGTCCAGAAAGCTGTTCCCCAACAAGCTAAATGCCATAATACTGATATAGGTTAGAGAAATGATCAATTGTTTTTGTCCTTTGTTCATTCTACTTACAGTGTTACCTTTGTATTTAATTTTTTCTTTATTTTAGTCAGAACTTGTGCATTTTGTGAGTCTGTTATCATATATAATCAGAAAACTACTTAGTCCTATGATAGCCAATCCATTAACTTCTAAATGATGGGAATTCACCATTTCAATTTTTATTTCATTATAGTCAAAGATGGAAGCTGTGCAGCAGTCCCAGAAATGTTCCAAAGTTGAGGTGTCGGCTGTTGCCCTCCCCACCCACTGTTTTCCATGACTGAGACAAAGGATAAAAGCAAAAAAAAAAAAAAAAGATGCATATTTTTCCCCCAGCCACGCTCCAAACCAGACCGGTTGGGAAGCGAGTGTTACAGAAGCCCACCTACGCATGTGCACATAACCTGAGTGATACAGGACAGAAAAAAAATAGACCAAGAGGTTTTTTTTCCACGCAATCAGGACACAGTATGATTGACACTTCAGGAAACACAAATAAGTGTTTCCCAGCTCCACAGGGAAATATGGAAAGGGGGCAGCGCAGTCATGCTAAACCCTTACTGGGCACACACTAGTACAACTATGCCCTAGCCACCCAGGACTATTTTTATGGCGCAACAACAACTCAATTAAAAATAAATTAAAATGCCACAAAATATTTATTTTTGGTCAACAAAAACACAGGGAGACATTGTATAATAGCAATATAACCCTCCAGAGAGTGGGTATACTGATGGATTTACCACTTCTGGTATGGTTAAGTCACTCTGCTGCGCCTCATGACCGAACCACACCAGCTGTGGTAAATCTACCCACATACCCACTCCCTGGAAGGGGGTATATTGCTTAAATGAGTACTATGACTCAGCATTGTCTCTTGTCTCTTCATGTGTTCTTTGGGTGAGAGAACTGTAGGGTTCTAACACCATAAGGATGCAAAGGTGACACCTGTACACAGTGCAGAGACAGGTGAATAGCTACAAACTCTTAGGCTGCAGGTAGATTTTGAATGTATTGATGCAAATATAGATACTGTATATAGATATTTACTAACAGAAAAGACTTTAGGTCCATCCAATCTGCCTGATTTCTACTTGGGCCTCAGCAGTCTGGTATGCCTCTACTGGATCACTTACTGGAGTCAGTATAGTCTAGAAGGATAAAGCACTGAGCACGGAACCTGGAGACCCAGAAGACCTCAATTTGATGCCCACAAGAGTCATTGGCATACGTGACCCAGAGCAAGTTATTTAACCTCCTGTGCTCCTGGGAAGCAGTTGGACATGAGCTTTGGCTAAGTATGCCTTTCCTGGCTAAAATAATTCTAAAATAAAAACAAACAAAATAATTTAAAAACATACTGTGTTGCCTCGCTATAGTAAATCCCATGATAACAAATCCTCTTATAGTGAACACCTCTGATGACCACTGTTGGTTCAGTAAGTAGGCATATTACCACCTAGCTATAGTGAACCTATCAGCTGGCTTCAGAGGTGTTCATCATAGGGAGGTTCTCTTGGACTAGTCTCCCCACCAATGCTCCTGTTTGAAAATAGGATGTTGTAACTATTTTCTAGGGGGTCACCTGGTGGGAGGTCTGAGCTGGGGATCTTCCAAAAGGAAGGGTAGACTGTGTGAATAAAACAAAAAGGTGGTGAGCATATTATTAATTAGTGCTGGTAGAAATAAGTTAAGAAGGGGGGAGGAGTGATTGCCTACACTCTTACACAAAACATACACTCATACACTGGCATTTTATGCAACTTGCCTGTCACCCTGTTGTAGAAGAAATAATGGGTGCAGCAGCTGGTAACCAAGGGCTAGTGAGCAGGTTGCCCTGGCTAGTGAGTAATAGCCCTGGTGGTCAAGTGGTATTTGGAACCAGCCTGGTTAAAGGCAACACATTTTATTGCTTCGCTTAGCGCACAAGAAGGAACGCTTTGGGAGAGTAGCACACTTTTGGAGGTGTGCCTCCCTGTCAATCCACTGCCCATTGAGCAGGTGTGGCAGTCCTGCACCAATCGGTGCAGGAGCTGCAGGCGACAGTGGTGGTCTCGCCCAAAGAAAACCACCGCTGTCATACACAGTGCTGGTAGGCCCCACGCCTCCCCCAAAGCTTTGGTGCCACGCTGGAGCCCACCCCAGCATGGCAAACATCCTGGGTCCTCTGCCCGGCAGGGGTGCCCAATCCCCATCAGCTCCCGTCCCCAAACGCACCCCCAAAGCTCTGGTGCACGCTGGGAGCCCACCCCAGCGTGGCAAGCGTCCCCGCGTCGTCTTTTTTTTGTTCAACCTGAAAAGCAAAACGGTCCCACTGTAGTCTCCCAGCCCACCCCAACCCGCACCCACCCACTGCGCATTCCCACCTCCCTCACACACCCCCCACCCCATACTTACCTCTGGAGCACGGCGCGACGATCATCACTCGACCAGGAACACGTCTGCACTCTCAAAGCCGACTGTGAACTGAGGAAATGCTGTAAGCTGAATAATGGGCAAGATAGGGGTTTCAACTTTATTGCATATCTCAGGTATTTTTGAATTTTTGCACTAAATTTTCAATATGGGGTTTGGGACCCCTTCTCATGAATGATGTCACTGTCATGGCGTTATTCGAGCCCAAGGGTGATTTCGCAGTCACTGCACGAAATCACCTTCTTCGGCCTGAATAACACCATGACAGTGACATCATTCATGAGAAGGGTCCCAAAAACCCCATGTTGAAAATTTGTGCATAAATTCCAACATGATTGTTTTACGAGCCTGCATTATGCAGTTCCTACGCAGGCTCGTAAGTTCTAGAATTTTCAATATTTTCACTCCAGATTTTCAACATTGCCATTATACCACACCTCCTCATGAGCAGTACAGCTGTCATTTTCACATCCTGTCCAAAACGTGTTTCTGCCCATGTAGCACACAATGGCACAGTTGAGTGCTAAATCAATGTATGGACACATTAAGAAAATCACCATGACACTGTTCATTAGCAGAGGTCTTAAATAGCTATGTTGAAAATTTGGTGAAAAAATTCTAAAATGACTGTTTTATGAGTGTTCATTCAGCTCCTATGCATGCTCGTAAGTTTGCGAATTTTCAATATTTGCACTCCAGATTTTCAACATTGCCTATTTTACCACACCTCCTCATGAGCAGTACAGCTGTCATTTTCACATCCTGCCCAAAACGTGTTTCTCATGTAGCACACAATTGGCAGTCGGTGTGTGAACTCAATGTATGGGACACATTAAGAAAATAACAGTGACACTGTTCATGAGCAGAGGTCTTAAAATGGCTGTGTTGAAAATTTGGTGAAAAATTCCTAAAATTACTGTTTTATTAGTGTTCATTGCGTAGTTCCTATGCACGCCGTAAGTTTGCGAATTTTCAATATTTTCACTCAGATTTTCAACATTGCATTTTACCACACCTCCTTATGAGCAGTGCAGCTGTCATTTTTCACATCCTGCCCAAAACATGTTTCCACCCATGTCGCAAAATGGCGCAGTCGGTGTGCGAACTCAATGTATGGGACACATTAAGAAAATCACAGTGACACTGTTCATGAGCAGAGGTCTTAAAATGGCTGTGTTGGAAAATTTGGTGAAAAATTCCTAAAAATTACTGTTTTACTAAGTGTTCATTGGCAGTTCCTATGCACGCCGTAAGTTTGCTAATTTTCAATATTTTCTACCACATTTTCAACATTGCCATTTTACCACACCTCCTTATGAGCAGTGCAGCTGTCATTTTTCACATCTTGCCCAAAAATGTTTTTCCACCCATGTAGCTATTAATGGCACAGTCGCTCAGCGAACTCAGTGTATGGGACACATTAAGAAAGTCACAGTGTCACTGTTCATGAGCAGAGATCTTAAATGGCTATGTTGAAAATTTGGTGAACACATTCCTAAAAATAACTGTCTTATGAGCTGCTAGTCAGTTCCTATGCACGCCAGAAATTTTCGAATTTTCAATATTTTCACCCAGATTTTCAACATTGCCATTTTACCACACCTCCTATGAGCAGTACAGCTGTCATTTTTCACATCCTGCCCAAAACGTGTTTCTGCCCATGTAGTGCACAATGGCGCAGTCGGAGTGCGTAAATCAATGTATGGGACACAGTAAGAAAATCACAGTGACACTGTTCATTAGCAGAGGTTTTAAATGCCAATGTTGAAAATTTGGTGAAAAATTCTAACAATGACTGTTTTATGAGCGTGTGTTGCACAGTTCCCACGCACGCCATAGGTTTGCGAATTTTCTATATTTCCACTCTAGATTTTCAACATTGCCATTTTACCACACCTCCTTATGAGCAGTACAGCTGTCATTTTTCACATCCTGCCCAAAATGTGTTTCCGCCTATGTAGCGCACAATGGGGGTAACAAAAAGGTCATGCTGAAAATTTATTGTACAAATACCAGCAATCTGCACAGGGCATTAGGGTAAAGCACCATCACGTGCCAAACACCACTGCAAATACCTGCAAACGAACGTTTGGCATTGACAAATGCTTGTTGTTTATATTAAAGCTTGTGCCCTGCAGGTCATAGGATATAAGGTACTTCTCAGGCACCCTCTCCCCAGCCTGTATACCTCTACCATAGTATAATACCTCTATAGATGTCATAACAAATAACAAACCTCAAACTAGCCACAAAGAAATGCATAGTCTAACTCATAACCACTTGTACACTTGTATATAGTTCTACACATTTTGTTGTTTTTTTTTTGAATGGTAGTTTGTCTAAGGTCTTTAAGTTTTGTCTAAGGTACACCCACAACAGAACTCTTATTCTGCCTAAAAGAGGTATAACTAAATAGAACTATGCTATAAATACAAGACATTAACCACACACGCATAAAGGAGAACTGGACACCCATCATCTTAATATATAGAAGGATAGTCTTGAGAAACGACAGGGCACAGGGTCAGCCTATCAGGATTCCTTTTATTTCATCTTATAACTTCACTATAAAACAGCAAATCTGCAAATAAACACATAAATCTGACTCATGGGGTAAGACATTTCAAAAGCAGCATGGATGTTTATCTACTACATTAACAATCAGAAAATTAGAAAATCCAGTCTATCTGATGAAATAAAGAAAATTATTTTAAACATTTTAAAAACACAATAGAATGCTGGCTGTCTCCATTTGTTTAGGATGTGACTCTCAGTGAAATGTTACCTTGTAAGCTATTCATTTTAAACTGTGTGGAATTTAATTTAATTTATAAGCTAAGTTATAAACAAGATCTACCTGTTGTATGTATACTTGTTTCTACTATTTTGAATATAATAAAAACTGTTAAACTCCAAAAAGCCTGTGCCCTGTTTAAATTAATGCACAGCTGCAGCTGCTGCAAGGCACTGAGGCCCCAAGTGAGACAGTAGAGTTATGGAGAGTCAAGCCACAGCTCCATAGTGGAGCACTACTGCGCTGAATGGATTCCCTTGAACAGCCAAGGAGCGGTTGGTGAGAATATGTGACCTCAGTCACGGAAGCAGGCATTAGTTGAGGGAAGGCACATTGAGGAGTGCTCCTCTCACTGTTAGACCAGATATTTTCAATAAATAAAACAGCTGGCAGACGGCAAGCGCCAGGTATTGAATTTAGGGCTGGCTGGTGATAGCACTATGTTGCGCTGTAAATGTGAAAGATTGCATGATATCTATCCTTTCCGTTTCTTTGTGGGGATGAGGCATAGTGTATAAATGTCAGAGGCTGTCTCGCCAGTAACATATGCACAATGCATATGTTACTGGCATACTGAACCTCTGACATTTTGCCCTGTAGCACATATGCCACATCCTAAATAGAAAAGGAAAGGGATAGATCATGCAAATAATTTCACCTTCTTTTAAGTCAAAATACTGTCTAGGTAATTACGTATGCAAATTAATGAGATAATTGCTCATAAGACAGAAATTGCTTTATTGAGAATAAAGCATAAATATTGGGAAGGAGGGGAAAAGGAAGCAAAATACTTGCTTATAGACTTAGAATGCAACAAATGGAACGCCATATTGCAGCATTAAAAGACCAGGTAGAAGAAATCCAAACCAAAGAATCTCTATTAATCTAGATCATGACTTCTTATTATAAAAGTTATATACTTCTATTTCTTCTGCATCAAGCTCTGATATTACCTCTTTTCTAGACAGACTAATGCTTTCCCAACTTCCTCAAGATGCAGCATGTTCCTTGGATGCACCCTTACTGTAGAAGAAGTAAAGAAGGCACCTTTTTCCCTTAATCCGTAAATTTCCAGGTGGAGATGGTTACTCAGTGGACTTTATAAACTTTAGCAGATCAATTATGTCCCTATTATGTAATGTATTTCAAGAGTCTTCTAAGAAAGGTAAATTACCCATACTATGACCAAAGCAATTATCATTGTTCTTCCAAAAAGACAAGGATAACACTCTTCCGGAGAACTATCGCCTATCTCACTACTCAATACAGATGGTAAAATATTTGCCAAAATCTTAGCTAATCATATAGAACCACATATTTCAAGCTAATTCACAGATCGCAAGTAGGTTTGTAAAGGTAGGATGGGCTCTGATCATATCCGTTCTTTAATTAATATAATGCACAAGGCCCAATCTCTTAATTCCCTGTTGCTGCCATAGCCGTAGACTTCAAAAGCTTTTGATTCTTTAGACTGAATTTCTTTACCTGGTACTAACTCGCTTTGGTTTTAGTAATCTTTTTGCTCATGGATTAAACTTCTTTATACAAATCCACAAGTTAGGGTTCTCACCAATTCTACGTTATCCAAATCATTTAATCTTGAAAGGAAACCAGGCAAGGATGCCCTCTTTCTCCATCCCTCTTTATCTTAGCTCTAGAAGCTCTTGCAGCTCATTTAAGACAGCATAAGGATATTATAGGAATACCTATTGGGCGTATATATTATACATCCTTAACATATGCAGATGATATGATTATCCTGCTTGAAAATCTTGATTTATCCACGCAATCACTTATTCAAGCACTTAACCTATTCTCTAAATTCTCCGGTTTAAAAGTAAATTACCAAAAACAGAGATCTTACCCTAAATAAAACTGCAACCCTCTATGAACAATATACTAGGATTTTGGTGGGCTCCACAGGGCATTACCTATTTAGGGATAAAATTACTCCTGATCTCAATAAAATTTGGGAATTTAATCTCCAGCCCTTACTAATGGACATCAAAACAAACTTAAATAAATGGAGAAACTTAAATCTTTCTTTCCCTGGTAAAATTGCTGCTATAAAATGAGTATTACTCCTAAATTCTTTATCTATTTTCTTAGTATCCCACTTAAAATCTCCCCTTGCTTGCTTCAAAAATTGATAAAATAATAGGAGATTTCTTATGGAAGGTCACATACCTAGGTTTAACCATGTCAAACTACGTTCTCACTGGTCTAAAGGTGGCTTTGGTTTACCTTGGTTCTTGGCTTATTTATGGGCATTCAGAGCAGCACAAACGGTTAAATGGTTTACTAAACCTAACTATAACTCGCCATTATGGTTAGATATGGAAGCTACCCTATCTTCTGGAAAAATACCCAATAGTTTTTATATTCTTTATCTAATTCTAAAATAAACAATCATCCCACTATTAAAACATCTATTCATTATTGGTTTAAATTGCACAAATGGCTTAAAACAGACCCTACCCTATAACCTTTACACCCTTATGGGGAAATCCAAAATTATATTAGAGCGCAAACCCATATATTGTAATTCTTGGAAACAAAAAATATTTTCTTTTGAAAGATGTCCTGATGATAAAGGCAAATTACTAGATTCTTTCAGTAATTTACAGGTAAAGTGGCATATATCCAAAATGAATTTTGGAAATACTTGCAAATTCGCTCTGCCACACTTCAGGTTACTCAACAAATTACTAGATCAATCACAAATTCTCTATACATCAATTGTAGTAATACCTCCTCTGGGTTGGTCAGTAAAATTTATAAGTCAATTAGGGATGCATTACCAAATCAATCGATACGCCCAGAAACAAATGGAGTGCTTTGTTAAAAGAAAATATATCTGACTCTCAATGGGATGAATGTTGGAAATTCTGTCATAACACCTTTAGAGATGTACGAGTAGATTGATAGAGTACAAAATACTATATTTATGGTATAGAATGCCTTCTCACTTACATAAGTTGGGATTAATATCTAGCAATAATTGCTGGCGATGCAATTCAGAGAATGGAGACCTTCTGCACATATTATGGTCTTGTAAACCAATATATAAATTATGGCAATCTGTCTTTAATATTGCATCTAAAATTATTGGCCACCATTCCATTTGAACCCAAATTTTGTCTACTTAATGTTACAGACATAAACACTAAATTAACAAATTATCAATATAAATGGCTGCGCATCCTATTTATGCAGGTAAAAGGTTGATAATAATGAGGTGGAATCTCAATCAATACCTACTATGACAGATATTTTGAACAGCCTAACCTATATTGCCTCTCTGGAAAGGATATCATACTTGATACAAGGCTGACTCAATGAATTTTATTTATGTTGGCAAGACTATTTGAACTTTCTTCAGAAATAGTGAAATTACCTTACTAGACCCTCCTTCTTGGTATCATGACATTTATTGCCTAATATATATATCCTTCTATGCAACTCCTATGAATAGTTATATAATTACATGATTAACTGTATTGTTTAACAGTATTGGCATCTCACTTCATTAATTGTAACACCTTATATATTTTCTCATACCTGTCAAATAGACTATTTAGCACAAGATGTTACGATTATATAAGGTGTTAATAGGCTATCTTATTAATATTACTACAGTTACAAAATGTATACATATTATAGTATGTTATGTGATGTACTGTACTTTATAAACAAAACTTAATAAATAAATTAACTACATAAAAATACTGTCTAGGTGAATTTCGTGAAATGATTTGTTAGACGACCCTGCCAGCGCCATAAAAGTTATGCCGAGAAAATTATGAGGAGACTGGAAAAATAATTTGCCAGTTTGCCCTGGCCACAAATATCCTTACCTATTTATCAGGTGACTGTCTGCTTCAGAAGCCCTGTGATTCCTGCCTCTGCACCCCACTCAGTAGAACACTGTCACAGGAGCTGGACTCATTGACTGGGGAGAGGCGGGCCACGATACTTCTTCATTACTGCCAGGCGCCTCACCACACACCAGAAGATACAAATAACTTTTAAAATAGATTCAATTATCAGGAAACTGCAGTACCTAAACTAAGCAGAGCAAGGGGTTGGGTTGGGTGTGAGATCCCAAACTTAGGTGAGTGACGGTGTTACAGCTGCCAGCCTGGTTCAGCAGCACTGCAGTAATTCTCATACAGAGAGGTGGGAGGAAGGGGTGGTACAATGATGGCAATGCCAGTGGTGGCGACAATTAAAACAGCTTTCTAGCCTTGCTTCCTTCCCTGCTGCTCCCAGCTGCTGCTCAGACACGGCAGTATTCTGACCTCTTTTATGGCTTCTTGTGTTGGAGGAACATACTGCTCTCTCAGACTGAGTAACGGAATGAATGGCGGTGACCAACTGTCAGGTCCGATGACGAATAAACCAGTTTGCCGCGTGAGCTATTTCTTCACACTTCCGCTGTGATTGGCTGCTGACTGCCTGGAAGTTACCACCAATCAACTGTTTTGTCTGTCTCTGTTTATTTTTACAGGTGCTCAGCTCAGCCCTGAAGCCAGTCGCCAGCCCAACGGAGCAAGTAAATTTTTAACCACTGGCGGCAGCTCTTAGTCATTTCACCACACACCAATCAAGTAGGAACTCCCACTCCCCACCAAAAAGACCTTGAAAACAACATTTTTTCAACCATCCGGAGAATAAAAAATAAAATAATAAATATATATATTTTAATAGCCTGCACAACAATATTGAGGGGCACATGCCCCCCTCAGGCCCTATGGGCATGCGCCACTGCTTTCAGTCCACCCTGTTCATTCCACACAATAATTTGCAAGTCTCAGTCATAGCCCTCCTTTTCTTCTTGGTTTCCAGTGTATACATGTGAAGGTCTGTAAACCTTTCCTCATGTGCCCTCAGAAATATAAAGAATAGCAGTACACCCTTGTATAAATTTTACTTTTTAAATTGCTTTTTATTTTATTTTTAATTATTGCACATGCATATTAATACATCAATAAAGCACATAGCTAGGCTGTAGCACAAATAGCAACCCCAGTGCTTTGAAACCCAGTGGCCAGATTTTCAAGGGCTTGGAACAGAGCAAGGACTTGTGTCAAAAGAGTTTGAAGTAAGAGGTGACTGGCATCACAACTTGTGTCAAACGTGGTTTCTGTTGCAGCCTATGTCAAATCCAGATGCAGCTATGCAAAGCCCCTTGCTCCAGGGTTGCATCAATTAACTCAGTGTGCCAGGTCACAGAGGGCGCACCACGGTGGGGCTGCAACATCCCTCCTTTTGGGATTTTGCAAGCCCCACCATGGATGCAGCAAGGGCACCACTTAGATCATCCAGGAGGTTGTCTAAGTGGCTTGCACTAGTGGAATGGGGTGGACAGTCGGGGCATAAGGGAAGAGGAGGTGGCATGGGGAGTCAAGGACAGTTGGGACTGAAAGTTAGTGATGTGGTACCCAGCAGGGTGCATTTATTTCTGTATCAATATTGTAAATGCCAGGAAGTAAACATAGTGTACTATCATGTACAGTAACAATTACACATACTGTACATACAGAAACAGTCCTAATCAAACACACTGAAGGAGGTATAAGTGATAAATCTGCATAACACAGTATCATATTGAACTGTAATACTGCAGACCTCACAACTATACAGTGATACAGTCGTACTGTGTCACTGTACAGTTGTGAGTCTGCTATTGTGAGGGTGGGGTGAAGGAAATTTTCCAGAGGATGGAGGAGTGATGGATGGAGTGCCTCAGGTCTCTGTCCTTGGACTGGTTCTGTTTGGGATGTCTAAAAGTGATCTAGAATCAAGCAGTGGATGTTTTCATTTGCAGATAATATGAAACTGGAGGAAGGTTAATACACAAGCAGAGGCAAATGCACTATAGCTAGACTTAAATAGAATGATAGACCGGACAGAGAATTGAAGTATGACCTTGAATAGTGAGAAATGTAAGGTAATGCTATAGGAAAGAGCAAATGTGGGCATGACTACGATATAAAGGGAAAAACTAGAGGAAACCATATGTGAGAAAGATCTAGGTATTCACATCACTAATGACCTAAGGAACAAGAAACAGGTGAATGAAATATTAATAAAGCAAACAACATGTTAAACTTCATTAGACTGCATATCAGCCATAGAGCTTAAGAATGTATTTTACCACATTACAGAAATTAAGTTAGACCAAGAATAGACTAAGTGTCCCAAGTCTGTGGAGGTTTATCAGTAGGAGAGAATATTAAAATAGAGACAATACAACATAAAGCTACAGAAATGATAAAGGGATTGGGAAATATAAACATATGATGAAAAGCTGTCACAGCTGAGTTTACACACATTGGAAAGAAGATGCATAAGAGGGAACTCTTGCTGTTATTTTATTTATTTATTAGCTTTTGGTAACCAGGTAAGTGCACTAGGCAACAAACCTGCCTATTTTCAGGCACGACCTCGGAGAGTACAGGACATAGGTATAGAAATGACAGATTTACAAATTACTATAAAAGCAAACATAATACAGGAATAATAAGTATCAGCATACAATACAGATAAAGTGACAGAATTGTTTCAATGTACAGTGCATGATACATCAACATAAGATTAGATCCTAGACACAAGCTAGCAAGCAGGTGTAGTTTTAACATTCATAATGATGAAACTCTAATGAAGGACATTAGTCTTAGTAGGGGACAGGAGGTTTTCATTCTACGAAAGCACAACAAACAGATTAAGATGGAACTCTTCAGGACATACATCAGAAAACATTTCTTCACACAGGGTGGTGAAACTATAACAACTTACCAAATGAGCTGATAAATAGTACAAATGTCATACAATTTAAGAAAGGTCTTGACATTGGGATGGAAAATCAACATTACGTGAGTTTTGTTATCTGATTAAGAGATAGGCATTGCATGGACGAATGTGTCTGATTCTATCTCTAAATCCAAAGAATTCTCCAAAAATAAGTATTTTCAGGTAAACAACACAGCCAGGTAGCTGGATGTGAGTGACTAAGTCCTAAGGCCTTCAGGTTGCTGGCAGCTATGGTTGTGGTGTCACTAGAATTTAGTGGTGATGTGATGCTGCCATCTGTGAAGAATGATCCTTTTAACAGAGCTATCAGGCTGACGTCCCACAGGAATAATGATGTTCCCACCCACACAGACATGGGTCCCAACCAACATGTTACCAGATACCTCCTATTAGACAATAACCAATAGCATGCAATATGATAAATATAATACATTGCAAAAATGGCAATTGAGTCAGAAATATGGTACAAACAATAAGAGGGACTTTATTACAAGAACAAAAAGAGCTCTAGGTGAGGAATGAATAGGTTATTGCAAGGTAGGCAGGCAAAAATCAACAATAAAATGCAATCCAGGCCTGCTTGTCGGCGCAGAGGTAGCGCTACTGCTTGTGATGCCAGTGACCCAGATTCGGTAGCCAGCCTGGGTCATCGGAGAGTCAGCAGGGGAGAAGGATTGAGCACCTGTCAGGCACTCTCCTTCTCTGCTGGGTGGTGGGAAGCCCTCTCCGCAATACTGCCACCAACTGGGGGACCACAGATGGTGACATTGCAGCAGAGGAGGCAGTAAGAGGGAGGGACAGATGTCAGCTGAGGACCATAGCAGAGGTGCGTCTCTACATGCCTCCAGCTCGTTGGTCCTCCCGAGTGCAGATGTCTGGAGGGTAGGGAGAAACCAGGAAAAATACCCAGTACCCACTGGTAGATGGGTCTCCAGCACCACAGCTTCAGTGCATGCTTCCTCCTGAAAGTCTGGGGGAGTAAGAGGGGGATTATCCCACCCAAACTGCGGGCAATCCAGGGCTCTGGAACCTACTGGAGGCAGGGCATTCTATAGGAGCTGGCAGGGTGCATGAGGACCCAGAAAAGAGGAGCAGTAGTGGTGAGAAGGGGAGTATAAAGAGTAAGTGGAAAAAAAAAAAAAAGCAATCCTCTGTGCCAAATTCCTCACCTCCAACATACATTATCTTGCAGATCCTCCTCCTGAGCACCAGTTATTCCACAGCTCATAACGCTACCAAAGCATTAAGAAGTTAAAGTTTAAAGCTTTAAAAAGCTTTAAAGACCTTCCTTTTAACCAAGCATTTTATAGTGATTTAAATTATATTGGATTGTTTTTGAATTTGATGTTGTTTATAGTTGTGGTTTCGATTTGTATGACTGATATTGTAAAGGTGCCCTGAGCTTTGGAAGGGTGCCTTAAAGAGATAAATATTTACTTACTTACTTACCACTCATAATCTATTGTGAGTGCACAAGGTGAGGCAGGCTGTAGGCCTAAGGCGCAAGTGATGCAGTACCACTGTAGATTGGTTGAGCAAGGAATCCCAGAAATACAATAAACTTAAAAAATTGATTAGTTGTTTGTACACTTCCACCCTCCACAGTCTGTTTTCTCTGGACATGTACTAAATTCATGATTGGGCATGATTTTCAAAGTGTGGCATAGGGCTTGTGACAAGCCCTGCACCACAGCACTTAGGATCTGGCTGCGCACTAAACCCTTCACTGCAACTGCACCCACTTTTACAATCTCGAGAGCAGTCGTGATAGTTCCCACAATTTACAGCAGTTCTCCACATATCTGGTGCAAGCTCAGTAAAAAGGTCCCTGAGATTGCAGTAAGCTAGATCACAAAATGTTGGTCTACAGTAGCTTGCACAGTTGCCACATGGGATAGAAAATCCGACTGCTGGTGGGTGAATGCCGCCAAGCTCCATACTTCATATATGTGGTGCACCGAATTTCGCCAGCATTCAAGGCATTGGAAAATTCTGCCCCATGGTGTCCTTGCCCAGTACACTATCAAACTGGGCTCTAAAATCTTACATGGCTAGGGGCCCTTATTTTGTACCCATTAATGGCCTCAGGTGGCTGTTGCCATCACTTGGAGGAAGCATCCAGCTTGCTGGTCCTGGCTGTGAAGATTTAACTGGACCAGTTGACCCAACATGACTTCAGTTGAGAAGGGTGGGAACCATGCAGAAAGGCTTTCATTGAGAAAATCCCTAAATGAGTCTCTTCACCCTGTGAGAAGCCTTTTCTTTACCCACCCAAAGGTAGGTGGTCACACAGGATTGTGGTGTCAGGGCACTCTACCAGGATGAATACCAGCAAAAGAATCTATTTAGAGAAGTGGTTAATCTCTAACACTGAATAAAGCTTATGCAAGGCAACTCCTGTTCCGAGCATTGAAGCACTGGGTAGGTTCTTCAGCTGAAAGGCTGTGAATCTGTTTGCTGCAAATCAAAGTCAGTAATTTCTGGCAGGAACTGACAGTGGAAGCAACAGAAAGCATGTTTGTACTCTCCTCTGGATTAGGCAGATATGAAATGGCAGGCTGAAATAAAGGGCACTCTACAGATTTCCCACTTCTTAAGCTACAGTGTTCACTGAATCACAAAATCACAAAAGAGAAAGAGCTATGATTTGTCCTATTTTTGTGACCTTCCTCTACTATTTTCTAGGATCGAACAGCCCCTTTCTTACAGGGCACTTGCTTCTCATTGGCTGTTGCCATGGCGCTGATGGCAGATACTGAAGGGACCTTGTAACCATCAGAAACGTGGGCTTCAGAAATGAATGACTGGGAGATGATAGTCACTGGATACGTACTCTTCAGGAGGATAGAAGAACAGGTAGAGAAGGGAGAAGTTGCCCTTTTGTCAAGAAGGGCATTGAGGTGGTGGAAAGTGGGTGCATTGAGGTAGTAATGGGAGGCAGAGTCAATGTGGGTGCAACTCACAGCAACCTCAAGCAAGAAAATATGCTGGGTGATCTATAGGCTCCAAGGCAAGGGAGTAAAAGGATAGAGAGCTCAGGGAAGAACTTGAAAGACAGGTAGCTAAAGGGAAGAAGTGGTGGTGGGTGATCTGAACCCACTGTACATGGACTGGGATGTTCTGGTAGCCAAGCATGCCAGAAATCAGGCCTTGCTGGATATCTTACAGGACTGTCTACTGTTACAGCTAGTTAAGGAACCCACCAGGTATACCACAATTTTGATGTGCTCACCAACTCAGAGGTGGTGGGAGCTGTGGGGTGGGAATCTGCTGAGGAAAAGCAGCCATAACTTTGTTTGGTTTGAACTGGCCTTTGGGTCCAGAAACAACAATTGAGAGCTGAAGTTGAAGTTGAAGTGGGAGGAGGGAGGGTGGCTCTGCAGGGGACCTGGAGGCCTCTGGAAAGATGGTCTAGAAAGTGAAGCTGAGGTTCAATGCAGGGAAATGCAAGGTACTCCACCTGGGGGCCAGAAACCCAGGCCAATGTACACTTCGGGAATGCTACAAGTCTCAATGGCTGATTGGGACCTGGGGTGGTGGTGGATGTCAAGATGAACAACTCTGAGACTTGTAGGAGGGCAGCAGCCAAGGCCAACAGGATGCTGGGATGCATCGCTAGGGGATCACCTCCAGAAGGAGGGAAGTGATACTCCCTCTGTATAACTGCTTGGTGAGGCCGCACCTGGGTACTGCGTGCAGTTTTGGAGGCCACACTTAAAGAGGGACATTAACCTCCTGGAGAGGGTCCAGAGGAGGGCAACCAAAATGATTTGGGTTGGGGGACAGGACCTATGAGGAGAGGCTCAAGAGCTAAATATGTACACATTGGAAGAGAGAAGGACCAGGAGACATGATAGAGGTCTTCAGGTACATGAAGAGGGTAAATAGGGGAGGAACAGTCAGGTGCTTGCAAGGAAGGAGGAAGGGCCACTAGAGGGCATGGGTGGAAGCTGGAGGGGGAAGATTCAGGGGAGAAAGGAGGAGGTGCTACTCACTGAGAGGGTGGTGGAGCCATGGAATGCACTACCTAGGGGCTGGTGGAGGCAGAGACAGTGGAGGGGTTCAAGAGGGGTGGACAGGTACAGGGAAGGGTTCAGGAAGCAAAATCCAATGCAGCAAGAAATATCCGAACTGGGAAGGAGAAGCCAGAGAAGGCGAGGGATAGCAAGGTCAGCACCCAGGGTGGGGGCTGACCAAACGAGCAGACACGAAAACCATTAGGCCTATTCTGCTGGCATTTTAGTATGTATGTTAGTATGTAAGTTCTTGATTTTAGCAGGCAGACTTCAACAGGCTGTGGGAGCTGGTCAGGGATAAATTACTGGGGTGGTTAACATAGGTGTCGGGTGGAACAGAGATGGGGGGCAATTAAAGGGACCATTCCCAAGGCATCTAAAGTATGCATAAGAACAGTCACCCAAAAAAACACAGGTTTAAAGACCATTATGGTTCTCTGAAAGGGTCGGGAGGCAGAATGGGATGAATGTGTTCAAAAAATAAGAAGGCAAAGAGGCTCATTATGGAGACAAAGGTAGACACAGATCTGCATATTGCAGAGGGGTCAAGAATAAAGAAAAACAGTTCTTCAGAAATATTAGAGAAAAAAGAAGAAAGATGGGGAATTGTAAGCTATTATATAGGGGCAGGGTGTTAGAGACAGGACCCAGAAATGAGACAGCCAATATTTACTGGTGAAAGGATCTTTTTTTTTTTGAAATTCTCTTTTATTCATTTTCAATAACAATTACATCGAACTGGTAAGTACATGCGAGAAAAACAGCATTGCAACACATTCCAGTAATAAGACATTGAATAATAAACATGGGAAAAAATAAAACCCTTACTCCCCACCCCAAAGAAGGTGTCACCACTGGAAGAAGAGAGAAAACGTACACATTCATAAGTGAGGGAAGGGAAGTCAATTAGCCTAGAAGAGCAAACAAGATAGCAGCCAGACAATAAAGCCTAGAGGAATAAGTAGTTCTACTGAGAACTAGCTCTTAGATAGAAAGGAGTATTCCAGGAGACCAGAGGGAAAAAGCACTATTCGAGTCAAATGGGACAAAATAAGCCTGAAAATCTCAATCAATGGAGGTACAGGGCATACAGTTTGCCCCACTTTTTCTGAAAAGCCAAAGGAGAGAGTCTTGAGTTGGCAATCAGCTTCTCAACTTTAAAACACAGGGACATTTCTTCTACCCAGTCCATATCTGAGAGTTCTAAGTTGTCTGACCAGTGCCGAAGCACTAGTCTCTTAACCGCCATTGAGATAAGAGCCATATGATATCTTCTCTCTCTGGCGTTAATACCCGAGTAATGCCTAGGATGCAAATCTCCTAGTGTAAAGAGATCTTGCAGGCCTAGAATAGGTCTAGACTGTCCCAAATGGCCTCCATAGTGGGGCTACCTTGGAACAGTACCAGAAAATATGAGGAGGACTGCCCAGGTCCTCACCACATCTGAAACATTTAGGGAGCTGGAATGATCAATTTCGCTTTGGACCGTGTAATATACATGTTGTTAACAATAAAATATTGAATAAGTCTATTCTTATTGAGAGTATTATATGTATGCAAGTCTTTCCAAACTTGACTCCATGTGAACAGAGGGTCTAAGGGGGTAGAGGCCAAGACTTGGAACCAGCTAAGGGACAGGGAAGTTAAGCTTCATAAGATGTAGATAACTTAGACATCCCATGAGGTTTAACCGCACGTTCTTTAATCACTCTAAGCAATGGTTTTATGGCCGATGTCGGTACTGTGACCCCAAACTCCTTACTGACAAGGTGTTTTAATTGGTATACTTTAAAATCATTTGGAGGAATGTTTAGGACTAACAGAAGGTCATCTATTGACCCAGTGCCTCCTTGCACAAAAAAGGTCTTCCACTAAAAGTCCCTGAATTTGGGGCAGCCACTGGAGATAGTACATCGGTCCCCATTTTAATATTAGGGTTGAAAATCAAAGGTTGTCCAGGGTCCTTAACATGCCTAATTTTAGCGGTAGCATAAAATTGATTGAGTACCCTCACCGTAGTACCCACTGCCGACTCTTGAATACGCCTAGGTAAAGTTGAGAACTGACAGTAAAATAGGCTAGAGGGGTCTATATTACATTGCTTAATGAGATCAAGGTCCAAACTTAACCACAATGGAAAGGATGTTACATCCATTCCACCGACCATTTACCGGCTTTGACTAGATGGCATAGCCAGTAGTAGTACTAGAAGTTAGGGAGACGGAGACCCCCATATCCTTAGGTAGACAAAGTTTATAAAAGGCTCGCCTGGGAGACTTGTGATTCCAAATAAAACCAGCCAGGATCGAATGGACTCTCTTAAAAAGGTTTTGGGCAACCAAATATCTAGAAGGTTCAGGGATAAAAGAGGCGAGGCAGAATATTCATTTTAATAATACTGATACGGGCCCCAACTGATAGTGGAAGTTTACCCCATCTTTGCAGATCAGAGTAAATTTTATCTACTAGGTCGTCCAGATTTAGTTTCCTAACCAAATTTGAGTCACGAGCCAAATAAATACCCAGATATTTAAGATGGGATGAGGCCCATTTCATCCCAAAATGAGACATGCAGGATTGAGATAAGTGTATGTTGAGGGAAAAATCTCAGACTTAGTCAGATTGAGTTTGTAATTGGATACAGCTCCAAATTGCCCTATTATGTCCAATACCACTTGCAGGGAATCTGCAGGTTAGTTAACTGTAGAAGGATATCATCTGCAAAGACAGATAATGTGGAGGTTTGCTGAGAAATGGCACAACCCTCGATCCCAGGAGCTGCCTTAAGATTGAGCAACAGGGGTTCCAGATAGAGGTTGAAAAGGTATAGGCGAAGGGGCAACCCTGGCGGTTCCTGAAAGTAACCAGATACGGGATGAGAAGACCCCATTGCAGTAAATTTTGCCGAGGATCTTTATACAGAACCTTCGCCCACTGTATAAACCTCTCCGGAAACCGAACTTAGCCATAGCACACCATAAAAGTCCCAGTTGACATGGTTGAACGCTTTCTCTGCATCTAAAGTGACCAGCCATGGGAGCCTGAGAAGCTTGGCCGCCTGGAAGACATGGGAAAGAACTCTCGTGGTCCGCAGCCGGCCTGCCTGCCAACTACCCTCCTGTCCCTGCTCAAAAGTGATTGCAAACTTGTTTAATGCGTGAAGCCAGAATCTTAGACAGTATTTTAATATCATAATTGAGCAGTGAGATAGGTCTATAGTTAGCTGGATCCAGAGAGGGTTTATCTGTTTTAGGGATCAGGATTATAATAGCTTCCAACAAGGTTGGGTCCAGCAAATCAGAAGAGAGAAGATAATTGTAAAACTCCAGAAGTGTTGGAGCCAGCTCCTGACAAAAAGCCTTATAGAAGTTGGCGGGTAAGCCATCAGGTCCAGGAGCTTTGTCTGGTGAAAGATTATGGATGGCATCCTCAACCTCCTTTAAGGATAAAGGAGAGAGAAAAGCTATTTGGTCACCGGAGAGGCATGGTGGGGAGATTGGTTTAAAGACGGACTCTATGGCAGACTGGGAAGGAGGGACTGGTGCGGCCCCATAGAGATTTTGGTAAAATAGTCTAAAACTTCCACAATATCCCTGGGCATTGTCTTAATAGAACCATCTTGAACTTCCAAAGCAGGGACCAACCTTGAATTCTCTGTTTCCTAAGTTTTAGGGCTAAGAGCCTGCTCGGCTTCTCCCTTGGTCTAAATATTTGGCTTTGGTTCTCAGCAACGCAAGTTCAGTCTTTTCCCAACCAGCCCCTCATATTCATTTTTGAGTTTGTGTAGCTGCTCCAAACACTTAAGGGATTTAGAGGAGGCAAGGAGTCTTCTGCAGCCTTAATCTGGCCTGATAGAAGAAGAAATTTTTGAGTCCTGAGTTTCTTCCTCCTGGAGGAGATTTTAATGAATTCTCCCTCAAAAACATTTTAGAGAACACCATAGGATATCAAGCCTGGTCACTGAACCACGATTAGTATCCAGGTACTTCCAATGAGGACCTAATCTGAGCAAGAGAGTGTTCATCTTTTAATATCTGAGTATTGAGTTTCAAATTGTGTCACGCCAGCCAAAGAGGAGGGAGGAAACGAAACCATACTAAGGCATGGTCGGAGATTACTATGGGTTCAATACCTACTAGGGTTATACTAGCCATGAGGGAGGTACTTATTAAAAAGTAGTCCAGCCTGGACCAAGAGTTATGGAGCGGGAGAAGAAGGTATAGCTCTTATTAAGAGGATACAGAGTCCTCCAAGGGTCCACCAGTCCTAACATGCTACCTAAGTCACGGCGCGCAGTTGTGCAGGGGATGGGGGCTTAGCGGCCTATAAGTTTTATCCAGTTCTTGATGGATATATTCCAACCCTCCCAAAACCAGGGAGTTGGTAGAAAAACACTTAATTTGTTGATTAGTTGCATTATAAAACTGGCATCCCTCCAACCGGCCATAGACGGAACCCAAGACTATAGCGAGTTATACAGGAACCCTGCACCAAAATATATCTGCCTCAGGGTCTTGGATAACTTTTCTAAATAAAAGGTATGCTTTTTTAATCATGATGGCAACCCCTTGCTCAAGAAGCACCAGCAACAAAAATTTGAGAAAACCTTTAACCCTTAACATTTTGGTTTCTGCCACTGTTATATGGGCCTCTTGTAAAATAAAATATCGACTCCCAGCAAAGAGCAATTAAACAATATTCGGTCCTCTTCTTAGTCTCCCTGATGCCTCGTATGTTCCAACTAGCTATTTTAACATAATCCATAGCCATCCTCAAGGAACCAGGATGTGTTTAAGATGAGCTGCACCAAGGTCCCCAACTTACTCCAGACAGTGGTGACACCTTCTTTTGCCCCCGACATCCCGAAAATGCCGCCTGTAATTACAAATATAGGCAACTGTCCACCGGACAACAGAAAATGCACTTGCATCATAAAATGAACAGGATTAGGTATCAAACCCCACAAACCCCAATGAAAACGAAGGTAGGCCCCCTCAATATCCAATGACCACAATATAAAACATACCCCGTCATTTGCAATCGGATTGTGAGCAACCAGAATAATAAACATGCCAAATACAACCATTTTTCCTCCCCACCCCTGGTACCCCAGGTACCCCTCAAGTACCAATACTAATCCCAAAAGTACATATACCCCAGAACCGATTAACTAACAGCCAAACCCTGAGGAGAGAGGCAAACCCTATAAGAAACACCGTGAAAGGTACCCAGACAAACCCACACAGGTCGCAAGACAGGGCTCCGAGTCGCCTATTCCATACGAGCCCCGCTCCCAGCGAGCTAAAAGAACGATCAGTACATCACATTAGTTCAGTCAGCCAACCCAGAAAAGTAAATACAGTGGTACCTGAGAAAAAATCCTGAGGAAAGGGCCCGCTTCCCATGGTGTTACTGCTCACAAGTAGACCGAAGGCCAGAGGGAAGAAGCATGGGAAGGATTTGTTGACGGACAAGCGTCCGACCATAATAACGTCCTCCGGAAACAAACCCGTGCATGCTAGTACAGTCGCTATGGGAAGGGGGCGCGATCGGGGACAGAATGCAGGCCGAGCAGGCCTCACAGCTTCGACCTCTTAGGCCTACCACCACGCTGGGATCCCAGGAGATCCTCGTGAAAACCCCAGGTAACCACATCAAGATGCGCAAGGCAGTAGCGACAGGAAAGCATAAAAGGAACACTAAATAATAAAGGAGACTAGTTACAGGGACAGCAAACCAGATTTAACTGTTAAAATAAAGATCATGCCATGGAAAGTCTCACTAGGTAGATATTATTATTAGAGTCATTTAAACAGATCCGGAGCAATTTCGCCAACTCAGACAGTGCCTCCTGGTTTTCATAAGCGTGCATGTGCCTTCCACCTGCACAAGCAATTTAGCAGGATAGTTCATCCTGAAGGCTTTCCTGCAGCAATAAGTTTCTTAACTACTGGATGAAAGGCAGCTCTTTTCTGGCGCACTGCAAGGGAGATCCTGGGTGATCCTGAGTTTGGTATTGTTCCATAGGATAGATTCAAGCTCTTTAACTTTTGTGAGGACATGCTGACGCTCCAGGTAACTTAAGAACTTGACAATTACAGGCCTGGGGGGCAGTCGGAGGTGGTCTGGGCCTGAGAGATCTGTGGGCCCTCTCGATATGATATTGCTGGTGGATGGGTGAGGGCCCACAACCTTGTTTAAGAAATGCTGAATAAAGCGCAGGGTATCACTCCTCCTCTAACTCCGGAGCCCCAGGATCAGCACATTGTTCCATCGACTTCGCCTCCAAGTCCTCAGCTTTCAGCTGAAGTTTCTGTATATGCTGTCGAAGCTTTATAATTTCAGGATCTGTTTTCTGTTGCCACTGCTCCATGGATGTTATTCTGGTTTCCAATCGCTACTCTCCTCGAGAGATCAGCTGAAATCTTGCCTCATTGACTGGATTTCTTTAGAGATCTCCTGCAGTGTATCTTTGAATGGAGATAACTCCCAGAAAACATTCCTCCATCAGCATAGTGCCAGTAGATGTATTAGATCCCCGCTAGTGGAGTATTTAGCTGTCGAGCTGTATTTGTATTGCTATTCCTAGCTTTTTGGAGGCTTTTCTGCGTAGTAGGAGGAGTATGTCTGACTCCTGCGGCCTTCATGTTGGTGTCTGCCATCGCGATCAGCAGAAGAGACAGTCGACTCACGATCTCAGACCACAAGGATCTCCCACTGTTAGGAAGGCTTTACCACCCGCTCAGAGCTTAATCAGTGGCTTTTAAGCTGTAAAAATGAGTATTTTGAGAGGGAAGGCAGGGACTCTACAGCAAGCAGCCTCTCAACACCACTGCATCACGTGACCTCCAAAGGATCTTAAAAGGACTGGCAACCCTAAAGATAGATAAGGCCCCGGACCAGATGGGTTGCATCTGATGATACTCAAGGAGTTAGCAGCAGAACTGGCTGAACCCGGTTAGGTTTATTCAACAGCTCACTTAGGATGGGGATGTTCCAAAGGATTGGAAGGCAAAGGATGTAGTTCTGCTTCATAAGGGGGGGACAAGGAGCAACCAGGGAACTACAGACCTTCAGTCTAACCTGTATTGTAGGAAACTGATGGAGTCACTGGTCAAAGAGGACCTCATAGACTACCTGGAGAGCAACAGACTCAGGATAGTAAACAGCATGGATCTGTGGCAGGGGGATCTTGTCAGACTAACCCAATAGTTTTCTTTGACTGGGTGACAAATACATTAGATAGGGGCCACACTGTGGATTTTCTGTATTTCAACTTCAGCAAGGCTTTTGACTTGATGCCTCACAGATGATGACTGAAGAAGATGGAGGATCTGGATGCAGCTAAATTCATAATAAACTGCTTGGGTAACTGGCTAAAGGGGGAGACAGCAGAGGGTTGTGGTCAAGAGGGTTAAATCAGAAGAGAGGTCACAAGTGGGGTTCCACAGGGATCGGTCCTGGGTCTGGTCTTCCTCAACATGTTCATCAGTGACATTGGATAGGGAATCTGGGGAGGTTGTGTCTCTTCGCTGATGACTCAAAGCTCTGTGGGAGTATGGATAGTGATGAGGGATGCAGCGAGACTTACAAAAGCTAGAGGGATGGTCAAGGGTTTGGAAGTTGAAATTCAACACCAAAAGTGCAAGGTTATGCACCTAGGGAACAAGAACCCCAAGACGGTGTACTGGATGGGAGGGGCGAGACTTAGCACTATGACTAAGGAAGGAGATCTTGGAGCTATCAGCAAAATTCATTTAAGTAATTGGGTCCGTGCAACAAGGTCTATAGCAAGGCTAATAGGATTCTGGGATGCATTGGGAGGGTACTGATAGAGGTAGAAAAGAGGTAGTACTTCCCTGTACAGATCCCTGTAAGACCGTACCTGGAGTACTGCACCAGTTCTAGAGTCCTCACTTCAGGAAGGATAAGGATAAGTTGGAGGTAACCTGTGAAGTGGGCACATGAGGAAGGGTGCCATCCGTTACGGCAACACCTTCCTCGTGCAATCCACTCATGGCGATTGATGGGTAGGCGACCGGATGAGGGGTGGGCGAACTAGGCGACAGGATGTCACTATACATGCAGCGCACGGGGTGGGGAGGCACGCAGCGCGTGGGCTGGAGGGGTGGAGAGGCTGTAGGGGTGGCACTGCAGTTGTTGTTTGAGTGTGGCATGGCATTGAGGATTGGGCAATAGCTGGGGTGGCTGAGGTACTGGGTTCGGGGCCAGGCGCTGGTGCGATTTTATTGCGCCGGCCCGAACCTTTTCATTTTACTTTCACCCCCAACATGCACCCCCAGAGTTGAGAATCCTTAGTAGGGCAGTGAAGGGGTGAAGCCCCCAAGAGAGGTGTGAAGTAATAAAAATATGTCCTGGCACCCTTTGTGCTAGTGCACTAGGGCTGTCAGGAGTGCCAAAATGTTCGGCACTTGACTGAGCGACAACAGCGACGCCTTAGGCGCTCACCGTTATCACATAGACCCAGGCTGGAGACTGTACAGAGCAGAGTAAAAAAATTATTCAGGGCTAGCAGGGCAGAGCCTATGTGGAGTGCCTCAAGGCATTGAACATATACTCACTGGAGCCCATGGGGCACTTACAAACTTTAAAATGGGAACAACATTTTTAAAAAAGAAAATACTGATTTCTCTTTTCAAGTTCAAGTTTATTACAGGAAAACTCCATTGAGCAAGCTCATTCACAAGGAGGTCCTGTGACATATAGACTTACACAACATACATACATAAATAGTTAATAACAATATATACATAAATGCAAGCGTCACATAATACAAGCAAGATATACATACAAGGACACCACATGGGATGACTGCAGGTGGTAATCAACTAATGTAACACAGAGTAGCGACTTATAGATAGCATACTGATAACTGAAACATGGTAACTGGTGTTTGCAATACATACATTTTGGCAGATGGAACAAACAACAGAATAAAACGGATAAGGAGGTAGGAATTGTTTGATAGTGTGATCAGAGAAATATATATGTAGATAGAGCCAGGAGTAGGAAGGGTTGCTGCAGCAAGGTAGCTGATATAAGTCAGGAGCCGGTGAGTGGAATAGTGTCTTAATATAAATGAAAGTGCAAACAATAAGTAGTTAAAATGCACAAAAGCAATTATGGTCTTACCAAAGGATGCACATGACACACATGGGGATAAGAAGAGGCTTGATGACAGCTGCAGATATCTTTCAGTTTAGCTGAGCTTAGCACTTTATAGAAGTTAATTGAAACTGTGCTAGTTAGTTTCAGTACAGTCTGTAATTGGTTCCAAATAGAGGGGGAAGGGCTTATAGCACGTTTACAAAGGAGGTCCGCCCTCGAATATCAAGCATAATAAAGTCAGATTTTCTTAGCGAGTATGCACTATGTGAAATACTAATGAGAGATGAAAGATAGCTCGGTAATTTGTGCAGGAGCAGTTTAAGAGTCCATAGACCAGCATGGAGCAAGCGTCTAGTAGTGAGAAATGTCCATCCAACAGTTGCATATAGGTCACAATGATGCGAACGGTAAGGAGTTGGTAATGAACCTAACGCACGGTGGTAAAGGATGTCCAGTTTACTTAGATTTGCGAGAGTGGTAGAGGAGTAGATTACATCGCCATAGTTGAGAAGGGGAGAAAAGTGGCCTGGATGAGCTTATTTCGAGTTTCAAGGGGAAGAGGGCCTATTTCTAAAGAAGAAACCTAGTCTGGCTTTTTAGCCTTCTAGAGACGCCTTCGATATGGTCATTGAAAGAGAGTTTGTTATCAATCCAGATACCCAGGTATTTGAATTTGGTGACAACTTCCAGAGGCTCATTTAGCGTGGTAAAATGAAATCTTGAGGCAGGGTATTGAGAGTACCTGTGGCAGCACCACGGAGAATATCGTCGCTTTAGTCTTCTTGGCATTAAGCAGAAGCTTTGCTTTATTAAATTATGCTGAAGTTGTGCAAAGTCCGCTTGAAGCACTCCCTTGACTTCAGATAACGATGAGCCAGAGGTATACAGCACAGTATCATCCACGAAAAAGTGCAGATTGGACACAGATATGTTGGAATCAAGATCATTAATGTATAATGAAAACAAGATAGGGCCTAGGATGGATCCTTGGGGACACCTCTAACAACTGGCAAGGCAGCAGAAAACAGCCTTCTGCTTTTACTTTTGGGATCTCCCAGTTAAGTAACTAGAGAACCACTGGGTAGTATGGTATGTGGCACCCAACTTTGCAAGGCAATTGACTAGTAGATTGTGATCAACAGTATTAAAAGCTTTGCTTAGATCCAAAAGACTGCTCCAGTTATCTTCTTTGCAACTATAGCAGAGATCCAGTCATTGGTTACTTTGCTAACGCCGAGATTGTGCTGTGATTTGCCTGGAAGCCAGATTGGCTGATAATGAGAGAGAAGGTTTCAAATGAGATTTTAACTGATTGTGGATCAGTTTTCGAGAACTTTACAAAGGATAGGCAATATGGAGATAGGCCTGTAGTTATTTACATCTGACGGGTCACCAGATTTGAACAGAGGAGGATATGTGCTGATCTCCAGCAGGACGGCACAGTAGCAGATGTAATGGAAAGATTGAAGATGTGGAGAATTGGGGCAGCAAGATGGATATATCCTAACCTTAGGAAAAAGGGTTCCAAGCCATCGTCCCTGCACTTTTTTGGTGTCTAAACTGAGGAGAGAATCTTCTGCTTCTTTAAAGTTAACTCACGCAGTTGGAAAGGGCTAGGGTGCGGCGCTAGATATGGTATGCTGGCTCACCGCAGAACCAGCATAAGGTGAAGAGTCGAAACTAGTCCAGCTGTGGCAAAGTGGGAGTTAAGTTCCTTAAGGATTAAGGACTTGTTTTCCACTATCTTGCCACTTGCAACTATCTTTGTTGGGATGGAAGGGCTGGGCTGCCCTTCTATAGATTTAATTGTCCTCCATATTTTATGAGGATTACCTTTGCTTGTTCTAAGGTAGAGATATAATAGTTAGCAGAATGTATACTTTTCACACAGGTATTCCTGGCTGTTCTAAAAGCCTGCCAATCTGAAGATTTCTTAGAATGCTTTAGCTTTTGCCCAGAGCTTGTCTCGGCCATGAGGGCTGCCTTAAGATCTGAGGTGAACCAGGGGTTAGAGTTGTTCTGTACTCTTACTTTGATGAAAGGGCATGCTTATTTATCAATCTAGTAAGTTTGTCATTAAGGGAGAAGGCTGCCTCTTTGACATCTTTGGCTAGGTAGAGGTCTTGCCAGCTGATCATGCCCAGGTCAGAAAGGAAGTTTACTGCACTGAACTTGGAAAGGACCATTTTGTTATAAAGATGGGCTGCAGTCAGGCCTTAATTTGAGATCTTATGCAAGCAACAATCCCATGATCACTCATGTCATTGTGAAACACTGCTGAGTGAGATATTTTATGTGGGTGAGTGGTTAGTACCACATCTAGGATGGAGCTGTTGGCAGTATTTAGAACGTTATTCCTAGTAGGTTCATTGACTAATTGCCCAAGACCTAGCTCTACGCAAAGGATTTGAAGCAATGTGATTTAGGTGTTAGCCAATCCATATTTAGATCCCCTAGAAATATTATTTCAGTTTTGCATCTGCAGACATGGATTTCAGAAAATTAAGGACTTCATCGCCACCAGATGGAGGTCTATAACCACCTATAATAGTAATGCATTCAGAAGAGGGAGATGAAGGTTCAGAGAGACGATCTCAAATTCCTTAGCTAAAGATTTGCAGCTAATATTAGTGACCGGGTACTTAGATTTGGCGTAAATAACCACACCCCTGCCTCTAGAGTCTCTGTCTGCTCTAAATAGTTTGTAGCCCTGTAATGAAATTTGATGATCAGTATTTGTCTTTTTAACCATGACTCAGTAATTATGAAAAGATCAGGGTTGATATGCGCAGCCCAGGCTTGCAGTTGTACAAGTTTTTGGGCAGGTAGAATATTGACCACCATCATCTTGAGACCCGTGGCCTCAGCAAAATCGATAGGTGAGGTAAGTTGTAGGTGGCCAAGGTTTAGCTCCACATTACCTGAGCAGAGAAGAAGCAGTAATATAATTTTCTTTAAGGAACTTATAAGGATAGAGACTGCTTTTTATTTTTTGAGATTGCCCATAATGTATAGCATAGGAGGTAGCACTACTGTAGTGACAGTTTATCGTGATCAATGTGAGTGCTCGAATAGACATAGGCAAGGACAGCAGTAAGGGAGGTTGGTAAACCGGGGAATAGGCTAGAAGGGGAGGAGGATGAAGTAATGCTGCACAGCAGCCCATTATGACATAAGGTATTGATAAAGTGTACTGAGAACTGGTTTGCGTTGAGGTACTTTGGGTTGCACTGTATTGTTAGGTACTCTGTACATTAGAATAATAATAGCACAGTAAGGAAAGCCATAGTACCAGGATGGTGGTCTTTACGATTGGTATTGGTGCAGTGTTTTCTGGGCAAGCAGTAGACCACCTAGGTACTCACTTAAAACCTAAAGTGAGATATACAACAGAAAGGGGAACAAGAAGAGCAGGAGCAGATCAGTTTGTGTGGCTAAAGCTCAGAAAATATTTGCACAGGGTAGGCTTATTGGCCACTCAGCTACTGATCATAGGTTGGCAGCAAACAATACTAGGCCAATGAAACAGCAAAGAGTTAGGAAAGGCAGAGCATAAGTGTATTTAAAGGAGGCCGAGGGGATGGTGGGGGGCGAGAAAATTGAGTAAGAGAAAGAGCTCAGAAGTCGAGATTAGAGCAGGGAACACTGTATAAGTCTATAGAAAAGGCGCTCCAATCAGAGCAAAGTAGGCAAGCGGGTGGACCAATCACGATCCCCTAGGGCATGCCGCAGCAATCATAGGGCGCCCAGGCATGCTGACTCTCGGAAAAGGTTTTAGCGGTTAGTACCTGTGTGGCATCTGTGCCAGATGCTCTTACAATGGTAAGGGCTGCTGGAGGGAGTCGGCAGGCGCGTCAGGAGCGGTTGTTGCTGGTCATGGACCGCGCCTTCAGGCGCAAAATCATAAGGCCAGAAAAGAGCTGTATCAATATTTTACGAGGTTTAGTTGACTATCTGTTAAAATTCCAAAAATTTTAGTTTCTTTTGTTTAGGTATGGGAAATATGTGCTAATGTATAAAAAAATAGGAATCAAATAAGTTTTAATAATGTATATATATTTTAATTTGCCCATGTTCCATTGATTCCACTGTAGAATTTGTGCTTCAGCTGTTCCCTTTTAGTATTCCAATTAAGCTCAGCCATTTCACCTGGACCAAAAGGACTCCTAATATTTTACAAGGTTCGAAACAACAGAAATCTCATGGAAATTAATTTCACTTCGGCTTCAGTTCCTGGTATTAAACAAAAGCTCATTAAAATTTATCTCTGCCCCAGTAACCATAGAGAACTCTTCTCTCCTGAGGTCTGGTCTTGAACTGCTAAAACTAAATCATCTGTGTATACACAGATTTTTATAGGAGGTAGGTCAGTAATCTGTATTCCTTTAACCACAGGGAATTATTGACTGTCCTCATTATCAGATCCAAGGTTAAAATATAGGATGGAACTGAGAGGCACTCTGCCTTACCCTCTTTTAATCCTCTCTTTGGTATCTAAAAAACATGTACTAGAGGAGAAATAATAGCATCGCTATAATACATTTTTAACCAGATTATAAATCTGGGGTATTCCATAACTCTCTAAACATAACCATAATTAATCATGTGAAATTTTATCAAAAGCCTGAGTCAGATCCAGACTTATTGTATAGGTTTTACAATTATTTTCCTGGCTGTAACTAATAATTTCTCTTAGCATGATTAAATTATCAGTTATTTTCCTTTTCAGAATTGTGCAGGTTTGTGAGGTGTGTAATATCGTCAATACAGAAATTAGTCTGTTGCTTAAGAGTTGTTGGGGGTTGCACTCTATGTGAGGGAAGGGATTAAAATGTATAAGGGATGAGGGAGAAGAGGAGAGGACAGAGGCGCTTTGGATGCAGCCCTGGACTCCAAGGGCAGAAAGCTGAGGCTGAGTAGGTACAGACCACCAGCCCAATCTGGGGAACTGGATGGGGAGTTGGCAGAGCAGATAAGGAGGGTGTAGAAGGGGAGATGGTGATAGTGGGGATTTTAACCTCCACGGGTTGATTGGAGCACCCGGCCACTAGCAGTACCAGGGAGCAGGTGCTCCTTGATGCATTCCAGGATGGCCTCTGATGCAATTGGTAAGGGCCACAAGGCTTGGTAGCACTCTGGACCTAGTACTGGCAAATGGGGAGGCAGTGAGGGAGGTAGGGTGGAGGATCCACTAGCAGGTAACAACCATCAAACAGTGTGGCTCATTGTCGCAATGGGGAAGGAGACAGGAGGCATGGGCACTAAGTTGGTGGACTTTATTAGGTGGACTTTGGGGGATGGGAGCAATCACTGCAAGGGAGACTCCAGGATATAAGGCTGGGGATGGATGCAGAACAAATGTGGGGAGTCATAAAGACTAGGCTAACAGATTCCACAGTAGCCTGCACCACTGTCAGGAGTAAGAAGAGCAGAGGCAAGAAACCATGCTGGCTGAACAAGGAAGTGCTGCAAGGGGTGAGGCAAAGATGGCTGCATATCAGAAGTACAGGAGAACAGGGAAGGGAGAGGATAAGGAGGCTTTCGGGAGTTGGTCAAGGAAGGTTGCCAGGAGGGTAAAAAGCTAAGGCCTGCAGGCAATTAAGTTCCACAGAGGGCAAAAAGGATGGGGAAAAGGACTTTTAGGTACGCTAGGAAAAGAGGAAGTGCAAGGAACGATTGTGAGGATAAAGGAGGAGGGATTTGGTGGAAAAGGGAAGGAGCAAGTGGAATTCTAAATGAGTACTTCTGCTCCATTTTCACTAAGGAGAGGATGGCCCACTACCAGAATGGGCTGGGAGGGTGGGGAAAGGAGGAGAGGTGACTGACAAAGTGATCACAGGAAGTAGGGTGTTAGAGGGCTGAGGGCAGTAAGGTGGACAAGGCACAAGTCTGGATGGCATCCACCCCAGGGTGCTGATGGAGATGGCAGAGCTGTTAGCTGAGCCTCTGGCAGATCTGTTCAACACCTCCTGGAAATGGGGGTGTGCCCCAGGACTGGAGGGTGGCCATGTAGCCCATAAACAAGAGGGCCTAGGAGGAGTCAGGAAATTGTCTTAGTCCATAGTAGGTAAGCTTACGGAGGCGATACTGAAAGAGAGGCTGGTGGCATTCCCAGACAGTAATGGCCTCCAGAGATGGGTGGCAACACAGGTTTGTCTCAGGGAGGTCTTGTCAAACCAACCTAATAGAGTATTGTGACTGGGTGACAAGGGAGTTGGACAGGGCCATGTGGTACATGTCCTGTAATGTGGACCTCAGTAAAGTCATTGATACAGTGCCTCATGGGAGACTGGGGAGAAGATGATGGCAGTGGAGGTGGGAAAAAGCTGACTAAATGGATAGACAACTGGTTGCAGGGGAGGGTGCAGATTGTGGTGGTAGTGGGGAGCTCTAGCACCCAGAGCAGTGACACGCGGGGTGCCACAGGGGTCAGTGATGGAGCCGGTGCTATTTAGGCTTTTTATCTCCAATATAGCACACAGAGTGGGAGCAGGGTTAGTCTGTTCATACATTGTACCAAATTGGGGGCGGTGGTGGATGAAGAGGGTGGATGGGAAAAACTGTAGGGGACCTAACCAAACTAGAGACATGGTTGGTGGAGTGGCAGCTAGGATTCAATGCAAAGAAGTGTAAGGTGATGTAGTTCAGGGCTAAGAGCCAGAAGAGGGACTATTGGTTAGGATCAGAGAAGGAGAAGGACCTAGGGGTGTTGGTAACTGGGAGCATGAACAACTCAGCCCACTGCACGAGAGCAGCAGCGAGGCAAACAGGATGCTGGGGTGCACCTGAGGGGTTCTCATCCAGACACAGGGATGTAATCCTACTCTCTACAGTTGTGGTGACTCAACTGGAGAACCATTTGACCATCCATAATATATACGAACCTCTCCAATCTGGTTTTCATAAGAGGCACAGTACTGAGACTGCTCTGGTTCAGGTGCTCAGTGATCTCCTGATGGCGGAGATGGAGAAACCACTCCATCTTGGTACTCCTTATCTCTCTTCAGCCTTTTAAACTGTGGACCATGGGGTTCTGCTCGAGTGCCTGATGTCCATCTGTGGACTGACCGGTACAGTGCTCAGATGGTTTTCATCTTTCTTCACCCGTAGAACTCAGAGAGTTGTCTTGGGAATTTTTCTTCCAAGTCTTTCTCTCTGCCTTATAGGGGTGCCCCAGGGCCGGTGCTGTCCCCATGTTGTTTGCAGTGTATATGCTGTCCTCGGAGACATTGTAAGATGGTATGGGCTGAGGTTTCACTGCTATGCTGATGATACCCAGCTCTACCTGTCTTCTGCTCCTGACCAGGTTAGTGCTCTCTCAGTATTTAACAGCTGCCTGGCTGAAATCCAAGATTGGATGAATTTCAGTGGGTTAAAGTTGAAGAGTAAAACTGAAGCTTTGGTAGTGGACCCAGGATGCAGGACAGAGGGTTGAGGACCGATTTGCCCTCTGGTTTATTCTCTGGGGCGCCAGATCCTTACCTCTGAACGGGTGTGTGACCTGAGTGATACTTTGACGTATGGGTTGACCCTTCGCCATCAGGTGTCGGCAGTCGCCAAATTAGCCTTTTATCATTTTAGAACATTGCCAGGATCAAGCACCTTGTTCCGTCCACTGATTTGCCCATTTCAGTCCACGCCTTTGTGACCTCATGCCTAGACTATTGCAACCCTTACTTAGGGCTTCCTGGGTTGGTATCTGTCGCCTGCAGCTAGTGCAGAACGCCGCGACATTTAATGACTGAGGTATCTAGGAGATCTCATATTATCCCAGTACTGCGCGATCTGCACTGGCTGCTGGTTCAGTGGTGGATCACCTTAAGGTAGGTTTGTTAACCTACAAAGCCCACATGGACTTGGTCCTTACTACTTGAAAGAGCTTCTGACTCCTTACACCCCTGTGTGACAGCCCACTCTGGCTGATGAGGGTTGCTGGAGATTTGAGGGTTAGTCTGAATTCATCTGGGGCACGCTTTTATGTTTGCTGTCCCAACGCTTCTGAATTCTCTGCCCCGTCAGCTGTGGGAGTGCAGGACTGTGGGAGCTTTAAGCAGGCACTGAAGACATTTTTATAGAGTAAGGCATTTTCTGACTCGCTGTGATTTTAATTATGTTTTACTGAATTATTTGTGAATCTGTGAAGTGCCTTGATAAAGTGAAAGGCGCCAATTAAATAAAGTTATTATTATTATGTATTATTACAGATCATTGGTCAGACCCGCACCTAGAGTACTATGTGCAATACTGGAGGCCATGCCTGAGGAGAGATATAAAGTTACTGGAGGGGGTGCAAAGGAGGGCAAACAAAATGTTAAAGGGATGGAAGGAAAGAATATGAAGAAGCTGAAGGAGCTGAACATGTACACACTGGAGGAAAGGAGGATAGCAGGATATGATTAAAGTATTTAAATACCTGAGGGGTAAATAAACCTAGCACTGAGGTGTGTTTAAACTGAGGAGTAGAAGAGAGATGAGGGGCATGGACTAAGGTTGAAAGGGGCGCTTCCAAGAGGGAAATGAGGAGGCACTATTTCTGAGAGGGTGGTGTCTATTTGGAATGTGCTGCCAGAGGAGGTGGTAACATGTAGGACAGCCAATAGTTTTAAGGAGGAGTGGATAAAGCAAGAGGAAGAGTTGGGGGAAGGGCTGGGACTAGTGGGCAGGAACTGAGGGGAGGAGGCTGGGGCAGCTGCAATCTAATGCGCTTAGCTGTACACTTGGGCAGACTTACCAATTGGTGTGTTCTGCTTGCAGATTTGTTTGTTCATATGTTCGTATGTATGTTCATATGTAAAATCACAGTGACTCTGTTCATGAGCAGAGGTCCTAAAATGCCTATGTTGAAAATTTGATGACAAATGTCCATAAAATGACTGTGTTACAAGTGTGCATGATGCAGTTTCCACGCACCCTCATAACTTTGCAAATTTGTGATATTTTCTCCTGATTTTCAACATTGCCATTTTTCAGACCTCCTTATGAACAGTACAGCTGTCATTTTTCACATCCTGCCCGAAATATGCATTACACATCTGGCGAGAACACATGTTGCTGTGGGAAATCAATGTTCAGGACAGATTTAGAAAATCATAGTGACAGTGTTCATGAGCAGAGGTCACAAAACACCTATGTTGGAAAAATCTGGTGAAATGATTCCAGTAAATGATTGTGTTACGTGCATGCTATGCAGTTTCCACATACGCTTGAAGTTTGAGCATTTTAATACTTTCACTACAGATTTTCAACATTGCCATCTTTTCACACTTCCTGTGAATGGTACAGCTGTCATTCTTCACATCCTGCCCGATCTGTGTTTTTGTACATCTGGCGACAATGGCACGGTCGCTGTGGAAACTCAAATTTCAGGACACATTGACAAAATCACACTGCCACTGTTCATGAGAAGAGGTCCCAAATGCTTTCATGAGGTATGGGCACAAAATGGCTGTTGAAAATTTGTACTGCAAATACCAACACATGCTCGGGGCGTTACGGGTTCCAACCATAACATCCCACCCTGTACAGACTGACAGGCATCAGGGTGTGCCTTTCGATTGCCGACTGTAATGCTCATGCCATTCCAGCTCCACCCCCACCCTGCAGCCACTGACAGGCATCAAGCTGTGCCTTGGACTCTTCAGCCTCACAGTTCACCCCATTCTATATTGCACCCATTTCAGCGTATGTCCTTGTGAGGTGGGGTGACTATAAAGCTGAACACCCCAAGGCACACCTCACCACTTGTTAGTGTCTGCAGGATAGGGTGAGGTGAAATGGCATGAACTTTATGGGCGACAACCCAAACGCATGCACCAATGCCTGTCCGTCTCTGCAGGGTGGAGGAGGGTTGCCTATGTTCAATACTTCACTGCCATTCCTACTCTGCATCTGTCTAACTCCTGCATTTCCATTGCTAATAACAGCAAGCAAACATTCAGCATTGACAAATGCTTGTTGTATAAGATTCACTGAATTGTTGTATAAAATTATCTGTTTCTTGTAGAATATCCTTTTTTAGTTAATAAGTGTCCCATATCTTTTGTAAGTGCGTGATGGTTTTATTTTCACCCTGCATTTACAGTTTTCATTTGGGTTAATAATATGAGATTTGCCTTGGGTGCCAAATTTCTGTTCTGCTTCTAATGAAATTCATCTATCATACTGTAGTTGTTTTAGTTCTTCTTAATATCAGCAACCTGTTGTGTAGCATTCCTAATAGTTTGCACTCTTTCCTGTAAAAATTGTAATTGCTGTCTTAATTCCCTATACCAGTGTTGTTTACTGTAATATAAGGTCCTAGATAATTGCTCAAAACAAGAGATAAAATCTTTTTGAATCCAGCCACCACGTTGTCATATCCTTTTAGAGACAAACCATTTATTGCCTGTCTGTAATAAGGTCTTGCAAGGATTCTTGGGTTTCAGGAAGTTTCAAAAGGTGGAATTAAGCTTCCATAAACCCTTTTCATAAGAAGCTTCAGCTATCTCCATTAAGCATATACTAATAAGACAGTGGTCAGAGGTAGCTACCACCTGGGTACAAGTGTTCTTAACTGGGACCGCTTCTGAAACAAAAAATCAATCTGTGAGGACAATTTGCCTTTGTTAAAGGTCATTGACAGGTAGAACCAAAGGCATCCTTAAGTTTGGATTGGTTTCCAAAGTTCTTAAATACATTTACATCACAAAAAATGTTGCAGTCTGTATCCGTCTGTCTGAACTCAATAAGCCACAACTGAAGTCTCCACCCAGCACAACAGTTTTGGATGTGAACAGGTAAGGCTGAATTTCCTTTAGTAAATCCACTCAACCAGCTTTGGTCTGGGGTGCATAGCAGTTAATAAAATGGAAAATATTTTCATTAAAACAAACATCAATAATAAATGCTCTGCCTTGGTGAATATCAGCTATTTTAGCACCTTAATATCATGGTGAAAAAAAAAATACCTATCCCACTACATGGATACATGCCCAGAGTCCAAAACTGGGCCCCATTTCCAATCATAGTCTCATAGTAGTTAAAAGCATGTAATAGACTTTTGTCCTACAGGTCATAATGTTGCACGCAATAGTGTACAACATTGTGCTAACCCGTAACAGACCTCTGCTGGGAATGGGTTCCACTGAGCAGCTGCCGTGGCTCGCTGGACTGAGCCATAGCAGCAGAAACTAGGTGCTGTGTCTGGGACCAGGTTTGATTCCTGGTTCCAGACATTTTATTTTTCCATGGATTGTGCACTTCCTGGAGTTAAGAATCTTTAGTGGGGGGTCCGAGGTGCACAGTCTCCTGTATCAGGTTGTGGGCAGAGCCCCCACAGGAAGAAGACTTATGTCATATAGCAATATCGCACTGTATTGGCAGCGATTTTGGCATATGCACAATATCTCGCGACATTATGACCCCGTACAATTTTAGTCCAGATTGCTTGCTGATCCCATGCTAACTTCAAGTTTTGTTTTAATATTCTCTAACGTTATTTTGACTGTAATTGTCTAACCTAGCTTTAAAGGTTTCCATGGTTGGACTTTCCACCACCTCAATTGGGAGGGAGTTCCAATAGGGAACCACCTTTGACTAAACCAGAATTTTCTTTGAGCAAATTCCATTTCTGCTGACTTAGTAGCATATTATGTGTTCTAGTTTTGTAATTGTTTTGTTTGAGTTCTAATCCTAGTTCTAATCTTAACGCCTGGTCCTGAAAGGATCTATACTAATATCATATCACCCCCAACGTGTATATGCAAGTGAGTACAGATTTAGATCTCTTAATCTTTCCCACAGGGTTTACCCTCATCCCCTGTATTGATCTGGTTACCTCCTCTGCATCCCCTCCAGTCTTGCTACATCACATTTCCGATACGGTGGCCAGACCTGGGAACAGTACTCCAACTATGTCCTCACCAGTGACCCATACAGGGGATCAGGACTCTACTTCTGCTTGCAGTATGCCTAAGGATACAATTAAGTGCTTTATTTGCTTTTTACAGTCTGGTCACAGTGTGATCCAAAAGTAAGGTCATTTTTAACAATGACACCCAAATTCCTTTCTTCAACTGATTTCTTCAGCAGTCCATTATTTATGTTATATTGTAGTTCTAAGTTTTTCTACCCTTATGTAGAACTATGCATTTTCTTCATTTAATTTTAACTTATGCTTATTTGTTCAGTCCTCTATGTAGTTTAGGTGCCTTGGAGCCTCATTTGATCCTGTTTTGAGATAACAACTGCCCCGACTCTGCAGTTGTCAGCAAACTTAATTATCCAGATGTCCTCAGAATTACATTGTAAGGAGGAAATATATAAATTAAACAGACATGGCCCCAACACAAACCCCTGAGGGACCCCACTTGTCACAAAAAGCCAGTCAGATAACTCGATTTATTATCACCCTCTGTCTCCTCTTATTTAACCAAATTGATACCCAGTTAATAATATTTGTGTTAATCTGCAGCAAATATAGGGATTCTATTAATTCCTGGTTTGGAAGCTTGTCAAAAGCATTTGAGAAGTCAGTTGTACCACGTTGACTGAGTTCCCTAAGTCTAAAGCCTTACTCACCTTCTCATAGAAGTGAAGAAGGTTTGTTTGACATGATCGTGCCTTTGTGCACCCATGTTGATATGGATCCAACAGTTTATTTTTGTTCAGGTGGAAAATAATGTGGTTCTTAATTATAACTTCCAATACTTTACCCACCACAAGTCAAGCTCATCGATCTATAGTTCTTGGGGAATTCTTTTTCCTTTTAAAGATGGGAACCACGTCATGCACCTCTCTCAATTATTAATCACCTCCTGTATCTAAGGATTTCTGAAAAATAAAGGCTACTGGTTGGGCTATCTTCACCACTACCTCTGAGATAACTCTTGGATGTATGTCAGTTGGTCCTGGAGATTTATTTATGTTTATTTTCCTCAATCTATCTGTCACATCCTTAAAGTCTATTTTGATTTGATTTTTTTTACACTTTATTTTAACTTTTTCATTAAAATGACTTACGAACATCTGAAATTTGCCAGCAGATAAAGGCCTAGAGGTCTATCAAGTCTGCTCGAATGTGCAGCTAGCACCCTTATTCTGCAGCTGCCCTTCCTTCCACCCTTCCCCTTCATTAACCCTCCCCTTGTCCTGTCCCATCCTCATTTGAAGCAGTCCACTGTTCTACTGCATACCACTTCAGCAGGTAGCATTCCACCCAGCCACCACCCTCTCTGTAAAAGTGTCTCCTCAGCTCCCTCCTGAACCTTCCTCACTCCAGTCTCATATCATGGCCCCTGGTGGCCCTCCCTCCTTACTTTGAACAGCCCCTCTGTACCCATCTTGTTTATTCCTTTCATGTATTTAAAGGTTTCAATCATGACTTTAGATTATAATACATAAAACACATAGACCATAGAAAATATTTCACCACAGAGAGAACATAAACATTCTTCTTAGATACAGGAGTATTATGCATGTGTCATATAGTGATACATTGTTGAAGGGTAGCTAAATAAATTGTTCTCAATTTTTCCCAATGTTTGCTGCTAAAGGAAGTCCAAGTGCCACATGGCTATAACAAATGTGATAGGATTGTCCTGTAATTCCAGTCGAAATAAATGAGTAAATCCATAAGGGATTAAATAATGCCATGTTTAGTGCTAAATAAAATTGTCCAACAAGTATTATGCAGCATATATTAGATAAACTTATGCCAAAAGGCAAACAACCACGTTCTCCTCTCTCAAAGCCCCATCTGCAGATAAATTACAAAATGGAAACAACTACTGTTCCCAAATCAGCCTTAAGAGACTAGTTAAAAGTAAGCTGTGGGTATAACAAATACATGCCCTAAAGCTACTATCATTAAGAGCCAGTCTTCTCCTTACAATTAAACATCTCAAAAGGAGGGTGTTCAAAAGAGGTTTTAGGTTGAGGAGTCCAGGAAGAATAGTTTTAGACCAGAAGTTCCAGTCCCAAATCAGGTAGGGTTTAATGTCTCATCTTCATCTGAACCGTCCTTTTGGGTAACGATGCTCCACTGCTTTGCGGTCTGCCCACTTGCCTGTCTCCACCAGATCCGAAAAATATAAATCTTGCTCTGAAAACTATCTGCAAGGGAGCCGAAGATCATTGTGTGAGGAACCTCAATTCCTGTAGCAGCCAATGCACTCCATCAAAGCGTTTCGTCTCTCTAGTATGGCACAACTGTTGTCAGGGAAAAAATGTACCTGCTCACTGTCTTGATAGATCGGGGCAGATTGCCTGGCACACTTTAATATTTTATCACTTTCCCCACACCTGAAGTGATGATCATGAAGAGTGCGAGGTTCCTCCAACGTTGCAGTGCGACCACGTGGGGTTACTCTATAGGTCTTCTGGATTTTCCAGGCTTCTTTGGCTCCCTCCAGTAACATTTTTCAGATAACCATTCTTTGGTAAACATTATAGGTTATCTCCCTCAGTCCCTTCAGACAGGCCAATAACTCAAATATTTGCAGCTTGGGACTGGTTCTCTCAGTGTCTCCAGTCTCGACTGAGGTGTTGGTTTTCTTCACCATTAGTGCCATAGTGCCTGCTGAAGTTTCTGCCTGCTTTTTAACCTCCTTCAGTTCCCTTTATGCCATCCACAGCTGTCTCCAAAGTATCACTCTGCCATTAAAGTCATTGACTTTTGTACTGAGAGCAGACATAGATTGAATTAACATTTAAGGTTTATGGCCCAATGTGATATAGTTTCCCCAGGTCATGGCTTCTCTGGTCTGCTGGGTATCCTCCGGTCTCAAAGCCCCCACTTCCCTTACTCTTTCCTCCACTGCCATGCGGTTTCTCCTTTTCGGATTACCCATTTTTGTATTTCAGGATGCTCTTTCAACTGGTTGCAGCAAAATTCAGATTAAAAGGCTTTAAGAGGTTGAATAAGGCTATTTTAAGTTTAATTCTTAGAGAGCTCTCATTAACTGCTGCACATTGCTCAAGCTCCACAATGCCCCCGCCAATTTGATTTTTAATGAAGTTATGTATCTTATTTTCATTGTGGGGTTACTCTTAGGGTTGAACACTGTACCAAAATAGTTATTTTGGATGTTAGCCATGTCTTTAACCTTTAATATTTCCCATTTTGTATCCTTAAGCCTATAGTCTGTTGATTTCTTTTGTTGTTTATGTAAGAATAACAATTTTGTTGTTGTCTCTACTATTTGTATTAATTTTTTCTCAAAGGCTGTTTTTGCAATTTTATTGATTTCTTTACTTTTCTTAGCTGTTCCTATATTCAGGAGGCTGTTCTTATTTAGTTTCAATTGTTTGTACTTGTTATTTTTAAGATTAATTTGTTTTTAGTTTCTGAGTTAGTCATTTGGGGCTATTTCCTTTCTTAGAATTCTTGGCTGTATATTGAATATTTGTATCAGATAATGTCTTTATTTTGGCTACTAGTTTACCCACATTCCTCTAATGTTAGCTTTGAAAAATCTGATTTACAATCCACATCTGCATAGCCTCTCTTATTGTATTAAAATTGGCTCTTTTAAAGTTAGGAATTTTGGTTATTCCACCCTGATTTAAAGGCAGGTCTTTTAGTTGGAAGTATACTGATTGACGGTCACTATTTGCTAATGGAGGCCCACCTCGGTGTCTGATATATTTACTCCATATTGGTTAAAATGATGGCTAACAGATTATTTCCCTAGTATTATCCTTTACTGTCTGTTCTAGACTTATTTGATTGAATCTTTCCAGATAATTTCTATCAATACTGCGTTTTGTGGTTTGATTCTCCTATCAATGCCTGGTAGATTTAAGTCACCTGCCAATATGATGTTTTCTGCTGGATTTAAGAGATCTAAATACTTTAAGATTTCTTGATCACCTTCTCTGGTAGTTGAGGGGATGGTAGTATAGCACCCTCAGCATAATTTGGAGGCATTTGGGGGGGTAATTTTAACGGTCAGGTGCTCTGTATTTAAATTACCTTCATATACTCATGCTTTTAAGTGACTCATGAATGTAGATTGCCATACCTCCTCCCTGCCTGTATCTTCTAGGTTTATTATACAGGTTATATCTTTTCATATTTTTATCCCATGTATCCCCTCCTCCAATGTTTCTGTAAGGATTGCTATTTTATATTTTTCCCTCATCAGATGTATGAATTCATCAAATTCTTTGTCAAAGCTTCTGACGTTGGCTAATAGACATCTGACTGTATTTAACTTCTTTATGTGTAGTTTGATGTGGGGTTGACAGTTGCTTTCAGAATGTTTTCCCTCCCCCCTCTGTTCACAGTTTAAATGGTTCTCAATCATTTTGTTAAAGTCTTACCCAATATTCTTTCCCCATTTTATTTAAATATAATCAATCATTCTTATACAGAGAATTATTTCTGAAAATACTGCTAGTCTCTATAAAACCAATCCCTTCTTCTAAGCATAGTTTCCTGAGCCTGTAATTAAGTAAAGTGATATCTTGCTTTTTATAGTGATATCTTCCATAAGTTGGTAGGATACCAGATATAATAATATCTGATGTAGATTGTTTTAATTCATGTATTAGGTCTGTATAATTCTCCAGGACCATCCTTATTTCCTTTGAACACACATCGTTTATACCTACTTATAGAATTACCAGTGGTTGCTCTGTTTTACTGAGGCATCCTTTAAATAATTGTCCCAGCTCATGAATTTTTATTCCTGGGAACATGCTAACCATGGTGTTTATGTTATTTTCTTTTCATAGAATTCTGTCAATTCCCATATAGTGAAGTCACCTAGGACTATGATTTCTTCAGTTTTGGACTTATTTGCGCCTTTTCTAGATCAATCAACTGGTTTAGCTACTGCTCTTAGTGCTTCTGAGTGTTCATGTATCTGAGTGTCTTGACAGAAGACAACATCGAAATGACATGTTTCAAAACCAGAAAAAACAGGCTTTCTTTTTCTCATTTTAAAACTATTAGTATTAAGGAGGCAGCTGATACGTTTAGCTGGTCCATTTCTTAAGCAATTTGTTTAGGGACTAGGAAGGTGGCATTACTCTAGTTTTAGATCTAGTACCCCAACATTTTTTCTTAACTTTAGGTTTTGCTGTTTGTGGGGTCCTCACTTTCTGAGGACTGATCCCTGATGGAGGAGGCATCTGATAGATACTCCATCTCTGTATCTCCCATTGCAGGGCATTATATTTGTTTTGTAGCTGTACGGAGGTTGGGGTATGTTTGTCTGATTTACTTTTCCTTTCCTTGTACAAGCTGAAAGGTAGTCAAGTCAGCGGGAGGCATATCAGAAGCATCTACAAACATTCTGCCTTCTTCAGTGTGGGGGGCTCTGCCAGTGCTAGTACTGGCTGTTTCTTCATTGTTTGTAGTTGCAGGAGGGGGAGCAGCTTAAGCATTTGGGTTGGGAGGTTGAGACTCATCCCTAGTGTATTTAGCTGATGAATGGGTCTGATCTGCAGTTCGGGATGGGAGTGCTCTGAACTGGCTGGGGGTCTGGGAACATGGATATTCCTATGGATGGTAGTGTTAACATAAAATTGTATTCTGCAAAATCAGCATCTGTGGTGTTATGAGACGCCCAAGGACAGTTTGTACATGTATGCCCTTCATTGTCACAGAGGCTGCATTTAGGGTAAAGGTACATTGAACCCTGGGTGACCTAACATTTCACACATGGAACATCTGATTTTTCGCATCCACTACTAACATACCTAGGTGATCCACATTTATAGCACGTCCTAGGCTGACATGGATAGAACAAAATACCCCAGTCCCTCCTAAGAAAAACTGCTCAGGAGCTGCTGGACTCTGAATCAGTCAGATGTAGTTGAACCTAAAATGCCACCTTCCCATCCAAAAGCCCTCACCATCAATAATAGGAAAGGATCTGGTAACCCTTGAACTTCACAGCATTGATCCAGGCAGTACAAAATATCTTTAACATTTACCTCCTCATTCCTGAAAAGCACTGTAATAGTTTTCATGGTTGGTTTGGACAGGGGATTGCAAAAAGGGGCCAAATTGCATCCACTTTAACTTTTGAATACTGTTGCCAAATCCTGTCTAACAAAGCAGCTGAACAAAACTTATAATAAAACTTTGTTCTCTGGAGCATGAATAAATGCAAACACTTAAGAAGGGAAACTGTAAAATTGTTTAAGTATTTTCCTAAGTCCTGTCTGGAGGTTCTTCAAGGCCTCATTTATGTCTAATTCTTATGAAATGTCTTCACTTTGCATTTTCTGGAGGCCAATGAAATAAACTGGCAAAGCTAGATTTTGATCCTGCTCAGGATTAGATGTGTTATTAGTATTGTCATTTTCTGAAATGTTTGCCGTTAGCATTTGGCTATTGGAAATGTCATTAGTAGGTTCAGCAGGTAATTCAACATTTGGAATAACTTCTTCCATACCTGCATTCAATTCTGCTGTGTAGAGGTAGTGTCCATTTCGATGGAGGATGGTAGATCCGGGTCCTTGGTGTTGTGTCCATTTTGTTTTCTCAGTAATTGCTGTTCTTCCATAAAGTTAGCATTTTCTGCAGAATTACTTGTTCCTGGAATAGGTATAGATAGATCGGAACCAGATGCCAGATTCTGATTGAACTCAGCTGGCACCTGAGAGCCTCTCCGTGTTCATGTAACATCTGTTGTAGCATAATTGGCCTCTGAATCTGCCTCTGAAGTTGGGTGCTGGCACTCCAAACTGAAACACCGATGGAAGCAGTTTTTTCCGGTTGAGCTTTCAGGACTAGCCATAAGTCTTTTACGTTTTTTCTTCTTCCAGTAGGATTTTTTTCTTGTCATACTGTTGTTCTGCATTTTGAAATAGTTCTGCAAGATGTTTTTCTCAGTGGCTAAACTGTCCTGTAAAATTGCTCAGCTTCATCGAGGTCCATAAGATTTTCACCATTTCCTTCAATTTGTTCAGGATCCACATTCATATTCTTTTGGTTGATCTCCAATGCTGGACCTGCAGGACAGAGATAAGATCCCCTGTGGGTACACCAGCTGACTCCTCAGACTGACTGTCCACCATTGCAGATAAGGATTCCCCTACAGACAGAGTAGGGAACTTTTATTATAACTTGAAATCAAATAGCACAAGCCATACATGTTAAAATTACATGATACAAAATGAACGAAACATAATAAATAATATAAAAGAAACTAAGTATTTAAGCATACATAAAATGGAAGGTATGGAAGAAAGATAAAAACAGTATTACATTTATACTTGAGGAAATAGCACAAACTCTTATTATAGTAAATTCAGTGGGCTGGATATTCAAAGGGGTTGTGCATGGCACAACAGGGTTGCAACATGCGCAACACCCCAATCCACCTGGCATGATATTCAAAGGGGCAGTTCACGATGCACAACTCCGATGCCTAGGGCGCATCAGTAATGTATGCAGCGTAAGTGCGGGGGCGTGCTCATGCATATGCAGCACATCCCGGTATTCAGCCTGGGATGTGCAGCACATATGCTGGCACAACTCCACCATGCACTGCTCTAGGGGTCACAAAGATGTGCCTGGGAAAACCAGGAACAAGTCCTGGCCACCCACAGGTGAGCTGCTGTATTGCAGGACGCAACACAGCAGCCACCAGCCGTGGGTGACCACTCGCCTACACAGCCCTGGGAGCATTGTGCCCCACCCGTTGCCCGATTGCAGGCAGGTTCATATCAAAGCCCTGGTGGCCCCAGTGGTGTACCCCCATTGCCGATCATGGGCATATGTGGCACCAGCCTCCCTGGTGGCCCAGTGGTAACCAACCTATCGCCCGATCGGCGGGCATATGTATTAACAGCCTCCATGGTGGTCCAGTGGTGACCCTCCCACCACCCACTGGTCCCCACCACCACCCAGCACCCCGTCATTGGTGGGTGGAAGCACCCGTCTGCAAGCCTCCCAGCGCACACGAATGACAGCGTACAGTGTGATCTGTATGCCTATTGGTCCCAACACGGACCAATGGTCATGCCAGACCATTCTGTACTACACGGAAGCCTGATATGTGCAGATGAATGCGTTCATTCACATATCGAGCCTGTGTTACAGTATGGTCTGTCTTAATCGTGCAATGGACCAATAGGCATACAGTACCGACTGTGCGTGGTCATTGGCGGTGGCCGAGTGTCTTGCAGGCAGGTGCTGCAGCCCACTGATGACAAGGGGTGCTGAGTGGTGGGGACCTCAATGGTGGTGGGGAAGGGGTCACCACTGGACCCAGGAAGGCTTTTAATAATTTTATCTTGCAATTTATCAGGACACATAGGTTGTATACATATGTATAAAATGGCCACCAGGCTGGGTGTGCTATTGTTTGCTCTGTAAGATTTAATGCTGCAGTGAGTGTTTTATGTTGTTTAAAGCTCCAGTATTTCATTCTGTAGTAGTATTTTATCGCTTTGTTTTAATTTTAGTTTTACCTGTCTGTCGGGCTGGATCATTGGTTTTCTGTCCATGGATCTGGTCAATTCATGGAGAACTTGTGGGCTCAGGTGAAGTGGGTTGCCCTCCTTCTCTTTCCCAACTGTGGTTTAGTGTCAACTCCAAAATCAATCAATCAATCAATCAATCAATTAATCAATCAATCAATCAATCAATCACTCACTTTATTTAACCAGGCATAAACACCATTGAGCAAGCTCATTTTCAAAGTGGTCCTGGGCATTAATACAATACAGTACACTTTCATAAGATTACAATTACGGTGGACAGTGGTGCAAAAAAAAATAAAACATTGTGAAGGTGCTGGTCAATATGGGCCTATACATACCGGTCAACATAATTAACATGCAAGGTACATAATGATAGGCTTTACTGGAATGAGAAGAGACAACAATCCCATATAGTCTCCGCTAAGTAAGAGCTCATACTTAAATGATAAAAATAAGGAGGTATTAAGGAATAGGGTAGAAATTGGGGTGAAAGAGTAGGCAGCCAAAGAGGGCCATCTCGGATTAAGAGAACTAGGCTTGTAGGTCCTAGGTTTCTGTTGTTAGGAATGTGGGGTAGATGAGATACTTAGGCGAGGATTTGAGAGTGGCACCTGGGCTTAGGTGTCATAGACGTCTGAAACAGTTGCATGATTCCTTCAAATAATCAATTAATAGAGCTTTGAATGTGAAAATGCTTGGAAATGACGATAATTTTAATGAGTCTTGCATAGTGTTCCAAAGTGATGGAAGTGAGAAGTTGATTGCTGCTGAACCAAAGGTAGTTTCACTCTAGGAATCTGGAAGCAGATTATGGAGAAACTTCTCAGGCCATAGGAACCTTTAGCCCATTTGAAGAGGTTCGGGATGTATGCAGGAGGTTATCAGATAATGCTCTAAAACCAGAGGAGAGCATTCCTTTTCTCCTAGTTGAGAGTGAAGTCCATCCCAAACCTGGTATAGATGACAGTTATGTACCATGGGGTAGAGTTAGGATAAAACTTAAAGCATGGTGGTAAAGGTTGTCCAGCTTGTTTAGCATCGTTGACGGGCAATGACTGTAAAGGAAGTCAGTGTAGTCCAGTATAGGTAGGAAATGTAGTTTGTACTAGTCTCATTCTGGCTTCTAATGTAAGTAAGTTTAATGCGATAGAATAAACCTAATCACTGTTTTAGTTTCTTCGAGATTTTGTTTAAGTGGCACAGAAAGTTGAGCTTGTTATCCAGCCAGAACCCTAGGTATTTAAAGGTGTCAACTACTTCAAGGGTTCATCTAAGAGTGTTCAGATCTGTGTGATATGTGGACATCCGAAGTAGACTTTGGTGAGAGAATCATTGCTTTAGTCTTTTTGGTGTTGAGGAGGAGCTTATGAGTGATAAGGTTGTATTAGAGGGTGATGAAGTCTTTCTGTAAGTATTCATGGGCCAAATTCAAGGATGAATTTGTTGTATAGAGAGTACAGTATCATCTGCGAGTAAGTGCACATTGGCTGTGCCTAGCTGCAAGTCCAGATTATTGATGTATACTGCAAGCGGATAGGGCCAAGGATGGAGCCTAGTAGGACTCCTTGTAACAAGGATTTTGTGGGGACAGATCTCCTATGTCTTTGACTTGTTGTAACCTATTGGTTAGGTAGCTAGTGAACCATTTAATGGCAGAACTATCAAGTTTGATGTTACTTAGTGCAGTAAGCATGATGGTATGATCCACAGTATCGAAGGCCTTACTTAGATCAAGGAAGAGGTAAATACATGCTTCTTAGAGTCCAAGGCCATTTGCCAGTCTGTAGTTACTTTGGTAAGAGCTGATACTGTACTGTGTTTGTCTCTGAAGCCAGACTGAGCCGGGTTTAGCAACTTTGTGAATCCAAATGTTCTCTAAGTTGGATGTTGGCAATTTTTTCAAGTAATTTAGAGAGGACTGATAGTATAGAAATAGGCCAGTAATTGGTCAGATCACTCGGATCCTGAGCCTTGAATAATGGTAGGATGTGGGCAGTTTCATGAGACAGGTAGCTCACCTTGAATCAGAGAGGTGTTGAATAAGTGTGTAATGGGGGCAGTCAGATAGGTATGGCCAAGGTTTAGGAAGTAAGGTTCAATATTATCTGCACCCACACTCTTTTGTATCCAGAGAAAGGAGGAGGTCCTCCACTTGCTTGAACGTAATTGTGAGGAAGCTGAAGGGGTGGGATGTGGTTGGTTATGGTGTGGTTATCAGTGAAGCCAACAGTGTAGTCTCTTGTTGCCGGGCTAAGTTTGCTGATAGGTGAGGTGTCAAAGGTAAGCCTGCAGTGGCAAAGTGATCATTAAACTTCTAGTATATCAGCTTTGGTACCATTAGACACAATTTTGTTTGCAGTGGACTGATTTTTGACTTCTTTGAGGATGTTCCAAAATTTGGCAGAGTTATTTTATTGTCTTCTAGTTCTTTTTGGAAGTACCTAGCTTTTTCTGACCTAATTATCTTGGTACAAGCATTCCTAGTGGTACAGAATGCTAACCAATCGGCCTCCAGGTGGGATTTCCTCACTTTTTCCACCAGTAGTCCCTATCCCTAAGTGCTTTCTTCAGGATAGGAGAGAACCAGCCAGGAGTTTTATTTTTGATTTGATCAGTCTTAGTGGGGCGTGTTTGTCTATTAGTCCCAGTAAGAGGCTGTGAAAGATGTTAAATGCCTCGTTAAAGGTGGTGGCTAGATAGACATCCTGCCAACAAATGTTGCTTAGATCTTTCAGGAAAGTGTACTGGCAGCTCCTCCAGAAGCCTGGTCGGGTGATTTGCATGCTGACTGTCCCGACTGTGGCTCCCAGCGTTAACGTTGGACTTGCTCTTTTGGAGTGTAGGATGGGCAGTTTGTTTGTCAGATGTTTGTGGGTCTAGTGGTTCTCGACTTCATACAGGAAGGATTATATGTGCTACCAGTGCTCTACTTTGGGTTCCTGGATTACTTGGTTTACTTGGTTTTAAAGGACAAAGAAGGCTATAGCCCATCGGTGGGAAAAGTTATACCCTGGAGCTGTTGGACTCCATCCAAAGATCCAAACCTTTTTAAAGGAAGAAAAGAAGTTATTTTCCACCAGATCTTGAGAAGTGAGTTCCAAACTCTGGGGTTCTTACCGTAAAATAATTTAACCTTTTATTTGTTTTACATTTTGCCACATCAATTTGTTTGCTGTGGAACAGTGGGGTAATTCTTCTACTAGAGAAGTTTAGACCACACTGGTGCATTAGGTCCTGAGAGTTCTGAATTTTATATAATAGAAGCAGGTCACACTCTGTTTCATCTTGATTGAAGTGAATGTAACCTGGTTTCCTGACGTCTACCCAATAATCCATTTTGGACAAATGTGGAACCATTTTGGTAATTCTCCTTTGAATTTTTCTATTCTCTCCTGTCCTGTCTTAAATAAGGGTTCCAAAATGGAAAGCCATAGTCAGAATGTGGCCTTACATGAGCTCTATACAGGGAATAATACATTCTTGAGTCCTAGAAACAAAGGATTGTTTAATTCGAGTAAGCATTGTGTTAGATATTTTGGCTACCCTAGTACAATGGTCAGTAAAGGACAATTTATTGTTGACAAGAATTCCAAGATCCGGCCTACTAGTGACACATGAAGGGGATATTATTTAAAAATAAATCTGTTTGGGATTATTATTACCACAGTGTAATATATGGCACTTATCTGGATTAAGTAACATCCTATTAGAGTCTGCCATTCTTCAATAGTTTTTAAATTATTACTAATGGATGTCCTATTTAATGATGTTAATACAGACCCTCCTAACTTAGTGTCGTCAGCAAATTTTGAAAGCAAATTGTTTGAACTAACCTGCAGGTCACTGATAAAATATTAAACAAAGTTGGTCCGAAAACTGAACCCTCATGGAACTCCACTGGTCACATTCAACTTTGGAGAGTGAGCTATTTATTTGAACTTGCTGTTGTCTGTTAGACAGCCAACCAGAGACCCAATCAATTATAGACCGTGAAAATCCCAATTTCATCATTTTGTCAAGCACTATGTCATGAGGGACCTTATCAAATGCTCTGCTGTAGTGAGAGGATTATATCCATGGGGATACCATTATCTAATCCCATACTTATATAATTATAAAAGCTACTAGATTAGTGATACAAGAATACCGGCCTGAATCCATGTTTGGTAGGGTCAGTTATGTTGTTTGTGATTGATTCCTTTTCCAACATTTTTAATGATTTTCTCCATTAATTTACTTATAACTGAAGTTAGGCTTATTTGTCGATAGTTTTCAGGCTTGGAATGATTACCTTTCTTGAAAATTGGTATAACTGTGGCATTTGCTCAGTCATGAGGAATAACACCTTCATATAAAGATTTGTAAAAATGATGGTTAGGGTTTAGTTATAACTTCATCTGTTTCTAGTGAAAATATTATCTGGTCCTGGACTAGATGTCCATTTTAAGGAACAAATAGCCTCTAAGGTATAAGCTTCAGTGATAATATAAGGGAAATGTTGTTAACTGAATGCCTAAAAGTTTTGGGACTTCTTTTAGTGAAAACTGAACAAAACTGGTTGCTAAACTTGTCAGCGATTTCACTGTCAGTAGAAATAATGGAGTTATTTACAAATAGAGAACCCATGTATCTGTTATTCAACTTCTTGTTATTAAGATAGGAGAATAACGATTTGTAGCTATCTTTGAATGAGCCAAAGAAACTCTAATTTCTTTTAGATTATAAGATAGCTTGTTTTAAAAGTTTTAAGGTTTTCCTATATTTAGAAAGTAGTTGTTCATTGGCAACTCCTCACTATTTCTTACAAGAAAAAGCCTTTGTTTATTTTTAATTACATTTTTGATAGTTTTATTAAACCACAGAGGATCTTCCCTTCTTGTTATACTTTTTTGGTGGGATAAATAAATCTTCCAAATACTAGATCATAGAAATCATAGGAAAGATACTGAGCTGAATGGACTCGCGTCCTATATGCTCGCCATTTTCTAATTTCTAATCTGGTGCATATACCTGTTCCATTTAGATTTAAACTCAGTAATAGACTAACTAGCCACAACATCCAATGGCAATGCATTCCAAGCGTGCACCACCCTTTGATTAAACCACCATGTACTTTGCACTTTATTACTTTTAGACGCTGTTAACTGCATTGGGTGGGACCTAGTTTTGTACATGCTACTGTTTAATTTTAGCCCGTGATATCCCAAAGATCATCACTTTGCCAAGCCTCTATAAACCAAGCACGTATCTCCTCGCTTGTGCTCCTCCAAAGAGTACATATTCAACTCCGTCAATCTAGTTATATAATTTTTCCCTGTCATATCACAGATTACTCTTGTTGCTCTTTCTGGACCCACTCCAATAGGATTGTATCCTGTTTTTTAAGGTGACCACACCTGTGCTCCATACTCCATAATGGGCCTCACCAAGGATATATACAGGGGCATAACAACCATCCTACTTCTGGATGATATGTGCCTCAGTATGCAATTTAAGATTTTATTTCCTTTTTGGGCTATATTCTGACAGTGTGATGAGAATGTCATGTTACTAGATACTGTTATACCCAAATCTCTTTCCTCACTTGTTATTTTTAGTGGTATATTTCTAATTTGTAGGGTAATTTAGGATTTCTATTGCCCAAATGCATAATGAAACATTTATCTAAATTGAATGTCAGTTTGAATTTATTAGACCATGTGTCAATATTATCTATTGCATCTTGTAAATTTGAAGTGTTTAGTCTAATATTCACTTCTGCTCCAACCCTACAATCATCAGCAAACTTTTGCAGCCATACAGATTTTGTTTTATTTGAAGTGATGATACATAAAGATTGAAGAGACAGGGGCCCAAGACTGAACCCTGAGGCACCCCACTAGTCACTCCCAAACTATCGGACAGTTCCCTCAATACTCACACACTGATTCTGATCATGTAACCAGTTTTGAACCCAATTTATTATGGAGGGTTTATACTCAGATTACTCATTTGTTGTATTAATTCATAGTGAGTAAGTCTGTCAAACACCTTTGAAAAATCAAGAAACAGCACATCAACAGGGATACCCTTGTCCAGTCTATCCATAACAAGGTTATAGAAAGCCAACATATTCATCTGGCATGGCTTACCCTTTACAAAGCTTGTGCTGAAATTCATCTGTAAGATGATTTGTTTCTAAGCATTCTTGCATTCTATCCTTTAACACCCTTCTAAGATCTTTGAGGGTATGGCAGTTAGGCTAATAGATCTGTAGTTTGCAGGATCCATCGTATTTCCTTCTTATAAATTGGGACCACAATTGCTGATCTCCAGCATTCAAGCACCTCACCTGTATTCAGAGACTGCTGAAAATGTATGTTAATGGGGGCTATTGTCTCGCTAGCTCCCTAAGTACTCTTGGATGAAGTCCATCAGGACCCGGGATTTAGTAGGATCTAATTTGTCTAGTCGTTCTTTAATTTCTGTATAGGTTATTGTTATACTTTCATTTGGGTTAGGATCAAATATTTTAATAGGATGTAGGAGTTTATCATTAGAAAAGACAGTTGAAAAATATTTATTTGCAATATCTGCCATTTCTTTATTATCAGATGTACTATCACCATTTATTTTTCTTAATGGGCCTATAGTATTTGAGTTCTCTTTTATATTGCTGATGTAAGCGTGAGACGGCCTTTGGATTTCCTCTACCCTATTAACCATACTTGATTCGTAGTCAATTTTAGCCTTCTTGATTTGTTTTTAATTTGATTTGTTAGTTGTCTGTATTGATTTCTGGTTTTGTATGATCTATTTGTTTTCCACTGTTTATAAAGTTTATGTTTTTGTTAATTAGTGATCTAATTTTGTGAGTCCACCACTGTACTTTATTATTTCTCCCAGTATACTTTTGTTTTGTGGGTATATATTCCAATTCTTGCTGTTTAATTTTGTGTAGAATATATCCATATTTCTTTCAAAGGTCTGTCACCAAACTCGTTTCTCCATTCCCATTTTGAGATTTACATTCATTTTTTGCAAAGTTTCGTTACAAGTCATAAATAATGGTTTTACCCTTTGAGTTTATACTGGTTCAGGCAATTTAAATTCCACCGTGAAGTGATTGCTTGTTCCTAAAGCAACAGAGGTCTTGCACTCACTCAAAGTGTTTCCCATATTTGTCAAAACTATATCCAATATATGTTCACCCCTAGTTGGCTCGACTACACACTGGACTAAGCCTATTTGATCACAAACAATTTGAAACTCTCTCTCAAAAGGTGTTACCACATAAGATGTCCCCAATCTATTCCTGGTAGGTTCAGATCACCTAAAATTAATAGCCTATCTGTTGGATCTAGGGTCAACATGTGATCTAGCAGACTCTTGTTATGTTGTGAAGTGGATGATGGAGCTCTGTAAATTAATTCTAAAATGATTTTTGAGTGTGTATTGATAATAGTTTGATCCATACTTGATCCGCATATCCAAGGAGGGTACCATTAGTTCTGACTTTATGCTATCTATTATATACAAAGCCACCCTTCCTCCTTTCCTATATGTTCTGGAACTCCTATAAAGTGTGTAGCTATCGATAACCTGACCCCAATTATCATTTTCATCCCACCACATGCTTCCTTCACAGCAGCTATATGAATATTGTTAGTAGCCAGAATATCTCTAAATTCACCCATTTTATTTTTTAAGCTCCTAGCATTTACTAACAAGCAATTCCAGAAATCGGATTCATTAAATTTATTAATATTTTTTCCTCACGTGAACTTATGCTGACAAAACCCCCATCACCCTTTCATTTAGTTTAAATTTATCCTTGTGACTTCTTTAAATCTCTTAGCCAAATAACGAGTCCCCACCCTCTCCAGATGTAGTCCATCATACTTAAACAGACTTGGATTATTAAATGCTGATGAATTATCCAAAATTCAGCCCTTCTTTCTTACACAATTCTCTCAACCATCTGTTCAAAGTATTAATTTTGGAAGTTTTAGCTGAATGAAAACCAAAAACTGGTAGTATGCTGTATATTATTACAGAACCCCTTTTTGTTTTATTTTCTGTAAAATTTTCTGAAAGTCTAAGAAAATCTCCTGTAAATTGCGATTTGGAATATCATTAATTGCTACATGGAGTGAAACCAGAGGATTTGTGGTATTTTCCATAAGTCCATCCAGAAGTATAAGTATGTCCTGTATCTTAACTCCTGGCAACATACTCACTGTAGTGAGGTCATTTCATCCTCTACATAACATGGTGTCCATCCCCTTATCAAGAAGTCTCCTATAACCAGCAAACCGCTGTTTGGTGACTTTATTTCTCTATTTCCTGGGTTAGTGTCTGTAAATTTGGAACATGAACATCATCAGCAATAGATTCTACAGAATCCGCAGTTTGTAAAGGTGAAAACCTGTTTTGTAATGTAATAGGTACTATTGCAAATTTGACCTCCTCTTTTCTTAGTTTTAACTTTAGATACCTTTGCCCATTCTTCTGTTTCCTGTTCTAAGTCTAAGTTTGTTTTTGGTTGCACTACATCATATGTAGAGTCAATTTCCTATTTTTTATTTCTTATTTTAGATACCATAGAGTCTATGAATGTTTCCAGGCTAACAATTTCTTCATTCTCAGATTTAGTTCCTAATAAACGTGTAATTTACTCTTTCAGCATTTCCACCAGTTTACACTTGTCGATATAAATATATTTGTTTGTATACCTTCAATGAACATTTGACACTCAATACAAATTTTGAAAGGGCCTTCCATTTCTTTAAACAGATTTTGTGGATCAATATTTACTTATGAGCTGGATGTGTGTCAGCACCCAGCTGCCCAGCGGACTACAGCAGACATGCGCAGATGCGGCGTGTCTCTCTTGTGTCACCTGCGCTCACCCCGCTTGCTACAGCGGGCTTTTTGTACTGAGTAGACCCCGAAGTGATAACATGTCTCCTAAGAGAACGACTCGCTCAAGCTAAATATAAAAGTTTGGATTTTAGAAGCACACATAAGCCCCACTCATTCATAGGGTCTTGTGGTGACAGAAACCCTCAGTCAAATTAAGCTTGTCTCTCATAAGAAACATTTTAAATTAAAATATGTTCCCAAACTTAAAGAAGCTGTTTACTGTGGAGTCCTTTTGCACACTGTTAATCTCTCTCTGCCCTGCCCACTACAGTGGGCTTTTGTACTGAGTAGACCGGAAGTGATGACGTGCCTCCCAAGAGAACGACTCACTCAAGCTAAATATAAAAGTTTGATTTTAGAGCACACACAAGCCCCACTCATTCAGAGGGTCTTGTGGTGACAGAAACCCCAGTCAAATTAAGCTTGTCTCTTACAAGAAACATTTTAAATTAAAATATGTTCCCAAACTTAAAGAAGTTGTTTACTGTGGAGTCCTTTGCACACTGTTAATCTCTCTCTCTGATTGATCTCTAGATTGAAGATTTCAAATATTCCCAAGATTTCTCGAGGGAGTGAGGAGATAATATTTCATCCCAAGAAATAGAATTTAGATAATCATTAATTATATTAAATTTCACATTATCATAGTTTTAAATTCAGAAAATTCTAGATTTGCTGAAAGAATAACAATGAGAAGGAACTTGAGTAATGGTCGCTTAGAACCCAAGGGTACCAACTTGGATATTTGATATGGAACTCCCAATATTAGTAATAACTAAATCTAATATATTCTCCCATGGGTCGGTTCAGTTATAACTTGTTACAGGTCCATATCCACAATAAGAGCAATTAGATCCTTTTCACCCTGAGTACTAGAAGATAAGGTGATCCAGTTAATAGAGGGCATATTAAAATCACCCAATACAAGAATATTACCTTTAGAGGCCATATCAGAGATTCTTTGTGTAAGAAGAGTGTAATCAGGGTTTGATGATGGGGACTGTAACATGTCTCAACCAACAGTTGGGGTTGTCCTTAATCTGAATATTCATCCAAATGGATTCAATATTACTAGTAAAGGGAGTTGAAATGAGGCTATATCCTCCCTAACATAAAGACAAACCTCCCCCAACCTGGCCTTGTCGATCCTTATGGGATAGCTTATATCCAGGTAAATGTGGGATCCAAGTAGTATCAGGGTCCCACCAGGTTTCAGTGATGGAAATAAGTCCAAAGTTAACCGAAAGGCACTTAGCCTTGAGTTCACGCATTTTAACCACATTTAGAGATCTCACATTGAGAGAAAGAACACACATACAGTGGGATCACTATTAAACATTTTTAGAGAACAGGACAGTTCCTGTCCTCACCACCAGTTCTTAGTTTAAAAGTTTGTTGATAGCTGAAGTAACACTTCTACCCAATTCTCCTATTTGGTGTTGTGAGTACTATTGGCCTGCATCTGATTCTGACCTTACGCTTGGTTTTCATGCCAAGTCTATGATATTTTGGAGTGGTTGTTGAATTGGATGAAGGTGGAGTTTTTTGAGCTGGACATTTAGTTCTGGTTTTTGGACTACTTTGTGGGAATTCATTTGGATTTAAGGACTTTGGGCCTTAAATTTCCAGCTATTATTGCCCTTTTGGTGAATTCTGGCTCCTGGGCAGTAACAGTGCAGGATTTGGGTCTCCATCACTGGGGATCCAGGGGTAGTAGTCATTTTCTCTAGGGAACCCTGGGAACCTAATTTGGTTGGGTTCTGCTGGGGTCCTGTATCAACTGTTGTAGGCCGGTGGTAGGCTTGGGTTTAACTTTTGGGTTATAGTTTTGGGAATGAAGCCAGTCCTGAAGATGCTTCAGTGACTTTCTCAGTGGACAGACTGTTTTATGATATAAAACCCTACTGGAACAGTGAGAGTGCTCCTGGGTTTTTATTCACCTGTTTATGTGCTGAGTTTTGGTTTATTTATCTTTCATCATCAACATACTTTTCATACCGAGAATCCCTGTGCCTTTTTGAAGTTCTGGCAGTGAGAGTGCCGGGCTTGGGATTTTCTGATGTCTTTCAGTGACTTTTTCATAAGTACTTTGTGTTAACTTTGGACATTTTAGGTTCTTTTATTTTTCTTCCATTTTATTTTATTACAATTACATATGGTAGTGAGAGTACCATTCAGTTTATGGAGCTTCCATTGTAAGAGTATTTTGTAGCCTGGGGTTTTATTTGGTTCATTAGGTTTATTTTACTTAGTATTATTTAGATAAGGGTTGTTTTTTTGGGACATCAGTTGGTGAGAGTTCCTGGTGCCCGAGGATTTTATTTTATTTGTTATTGTGTTGTTTATAGTTTTGTTTTATTTATATTTTTATTTTTCATTTTGTTGGGTTTTGGGATTTTGGGATGTTGTGGTTTGTTTTGCATTCTGTTTTTGTTTTTAAGCTTTTAGAGTTTTTTTATTTCATGTTTAGACTGCTACTATATCTTCAACTGTTTTGGAGTGTTTTGAGGAAATTAGAATTCTTTGTGTTGTTCTTGCCATGGTTTGGTGGCATTTTGTGGAATGTGCCTGCTTGCTCCCCATCCTGCGCTATTTGTCCTCCTCTCTCCGGGCTCTCCACCCATTCTCTCCCCACTTGCCTCCATCTATCAGCTGTTGGGCACTGGGGATTGCTCATGGGGGTGGCAGGAGGTGGGCAGGGGGCACGGACATTGGCATTCAATGAGTGGATCTCTCCCATAGGGGTTGTTAGGACCAGAAGACACCCTGGGGTGAAATGGTGTCTGGAATGGTGGTCCATGTTAGTCCCCATACCCAAGGGTACCTCCCTTTTGGGTGGGCAAGTAGCTGGGACAGCTCACGAACATCGCCTGACTCAGGCGTTGTTATGCAATGCCCAATCCATTAAGAACAAAACTGCACTTATTGCAGGTTTTGTTGGAACTGTGGATCTGGTTTGCATCACCAAACCTGGTTAGATGGAAATGCTGCCCCAATTTTGAGGCAGCTATTCCCCGGTACTCAGTGATACATCACCTGAGATTGGATTATGGGGGAGGGTAGTGGTCTGTTTTAAGACTGAATTGGACCTCACCAATGTACCAGTTGAGGAAACCGAATCATTTGAGTGTACTGTGGTAACTGGTGTGGCAGGATAGCTCTCATTTACTGTCCACCAGGGATAAAAAGCTGTTCCTGCAGGAAGTAGCAGACTTCTCACATCAACATGGCATCAGAGTCACCCAGACTGATGGTTTTGGGTGACTTCAATGCCTGGGTCAACGTGACTCTTATTTTTGGACAACACTTCCTCCAGTTGATGATATCACTGGGCTTCACACAGGTTGTTTCCTCAGCTACCCATATTGGTGGTCACTTTCTAGATTTGGTTTTCCTCCTGGGGATTGAGGCTCTGATCTGGGGTGGAACCTGTCAGTTAGTCTGATCACTACACCGTGAAGTAAAATTTTTCTGCCCCCTATGTAGGTCTTCCCTGTGGAGATGGTCAGTTTCTGCCCTTATGTGGATGTGGTCCCTGAAGATCTGGCAGCGTGATTGACCTCTTGGTGTTCGGTGAGACCAGTGCAGGTCCTGAGCTGTTAGTTGTTGCCTATAATAAGGCTATTTCTTCAGCTTTCAATCTGATTGCTCCTGCCCGTGTTTGCCCTTCGGCTTCACACTCCGCCCCTTGGGTCGATGGGTCTCTGAGGGAGTTGCAGAGGTTGGGACATAGGTTAGAATGTCGATGACTGAAATCCGCCTTGGATGCCGACCATCTTATTTTGTTAGAGCATTATCAACTCTATCAATCAGCAATTTCCTGTAAGAAGGCAGAATTCCTGTCCAGGGAAATTGCTGTTGCTCAGAATCAACCAGCTCAACTCTTCTGAACCATGGACAGGCTGTGCAACCCAACCTGTCTGAAGCTCAATCGAGTCTTTTCACAATCAAGTGTGACGAGATCACACGATTCTTTGTGAATAAGGTGGCCGACACCAGGCAGACGATCCATCAGACTTGCTCTATGGGGATGTTGTTGGTCGGTGCTCAGTCACCATGCTGTGTTTCCTGGAGTACCTTTGACCTGCTGGAGTCTGTTGATATTATGATGATTGTCCAGGGATGCACCCATGTGCTGTAGTTTAGACCCAGGTCCTACTTCCTTGATTTTTGGTTGTAGTGACATCATTGGCCCAGTCTTAGCTCTGATTGTCCTGTGCTCTTGAAATTGGGTGAGTTGCCAAGTTCCCTGAAGGAGCTGTGGTGACACCTCTTCTGAAGAAAGCTTTTTGGACCCGGATACTCTAGTGAACTATAGACCCATCTCGAACCTTCCTTTTGTGGGAAAGGTTATTGAGAAAGTTGTGGCAACTCAACTGGAGAACCATTTAACCATCCATAATATATATGAACCTCTCCAATCGGCTTTCATAAGAGGCACAGTACTGAGACTGCTCTGGTTCAGGTGCTCAATGATCTCCTGATGGCAAGATATTGGAGAAACCGTTCCATCTTGGTACTCCTTGATCTCTCTTCAGCCTTTCACACTGTGGACCATGGGGTTCTGCTCGAGCACCGAGGTCCATCTGTGGGCTGACTGGCACAGAGCTCAGATGGTTTTCATCATTTCTCACTGGTAGAACTCAGAGAGTTGTCTCTGAGTATGTTTTCTTCTGAGTCTTTCTATCTGCCTTGTGGGTGCCCCAGGGCTGGTGCTGTCTCCATGTTGTTTGCAGTGTATATGTTGCCCTTGGAGACTTTGTAAGACAGTATGGGCTGAGGTTTCACTGCTATGCGGATGACACCCAGCTCTACCTGTCTTTTGCCCCTGACCAGGTTAGTGCTCTCTTGGTATTTAACAGCTGCCTCATTGAAATCCAAGACTGGATGAATTTCAGTGGGTTAAAGTTGAACACAGAAAAACTGAAGCTTTGGTGGTGAACCGGTTGCAGGACAGAGGGGTTGAGGACTGATCTGCCCTCTGGCTTATTTTTTGGGGCACTCAGATCCTTACCCCAAATGGGTGCATGACCTGGGAGTGATACTTGGATGGACTGACCCTTCATCATCATGTGTCGACAGTCATCAAGTTAGCTCTTTATCATCTTAGGAACATTGCCAGGATCAAGCACTTTGTTCCATCCAGTGATTTGCCCGTTTTGGTCCATGCCTTTGTGACCTCACGCCTAGACTACTGCAACTCCCTTTACTTAGGGCTTCCTGGGGTTGATATCCACTGCTTGCAGCTAGTGCAGAATGCTGCTGCATGTTTATTTACTGGGGTATCAAGGAGATATCATATTACCCCAGTGCTGCACGATCTGCACTGGCTGCCAGTTGTGGTGGATCACCTTTAAGGTAGGCTTGTTAACCTACAAAGCCCTACACAGACTTGGTCCTGACTACTTGAAAGAGCTTTGACTCTCTTACACCCTGTGAGACAGCTCTGCTCAGCTTACGAGGGGTTGCTGGAGTTCCGAGGGTTAGCTTAAATTCATCTGGGGCTCACGCTTTTATGTTTGCTGCCCCAACCCTCTGGAATTCTTTGCCCTGTCTGTTCTGGGAGTGCAGGATAGTGGGAGCTTTAAGCAGGCACTGAAGACATTTTTATGGAGCAAAGTTTTCCTGACTTTCTGTGATTTTATTTATATTTATTGATTTTGTATGTATGTGTGAAGCACCTTGATACTGTGAAAGGTGCTCAATCAAATAAAGCTATTATTATTAATACATATGCCTGTGATCGGGTGATGGGAGGGTTTACCACTGAACCACCAGGGAGGCTTTTAATACTTATGCCCATGCTGAGGTGATAGGGGGTTACCACTGGACCACCAGGAGGCTTTTAATACTTATGCCCGCGATCTGGTGATGGGGGGTTACCACTGGACCACCAGGCAGGCTATTTATACTTATGCCCATGATCAGGTGCATGGGAGCAGGGGTCCACAATGGGCCTGCAGAGTGCGGTCCCCGACAGATGCAGCCTGCCAGGGCACCAGGCATAAGTTGCGGGGATCGGTGCATCGTGATGCAAATGGGGCCATAATGACATGCAAATGGCCCCATTTGTGCCTAGCATGCATAATGGCCTAATTTGCATGCCCAGTGCTGAATATCACAGGTGATGTGCCCAGCGCAACTGCACTTGTGCTGGCGCTTCCCCTGCTCCTGTCCCTGTCTTGTGCTAGCGCAGTGCCACTGCACCATGCAGTGCATGTGCCCTCAGTGCCATATTCAATGGTGCTGAGCCATAGTGCAGCACCGTTGAATATCGCCTGGTCCATGCCCTGGTACAGCTCAGTTGCGCTTGTGCCCAGGCTTAAGCCCTGCCTGGCGCAGTCTGAATATCCGCCCATATGTTAAAGACTTGAAAATATTCAGAAATAAAGTTACATAGCTAAAAAAGATTCCTCTATCATGCTGCCCTCTCCCACCCCACAAAATAAAAGGGCCATGGGATACTTCATTATATACTTCTATATATGCTTCTCTATATACACTTTTCTATACAGTTGTAAACACAAATCCCAGAAACAATTATACATAACCCCCCAAAAGGAAGCAGATATTTCGGTCATATAGTCCAAGAAATCTTAACAAGCAAGTTATTCCATGTTAATAGAAAAAGAAAATAGAAATAACTATGAATTTTCGAAATGATAACCCTTCATCCTGTGTCTAACCAAGAAGTGTGCCTCCACCACAATTTATAAAGATCAGGCAAACTATGTTTCTTTTCATGGCTTCATATTTTCTGTATAGCTTGTATGACTGCATAAAATACATGTTCTATAGTTTTGTTCTACACACCTTGCCTGCCATAATTGGAAAGTGATACGAAGTAAAATTATTTGGAGAGTACTGCTGTCAAATGTTTTCTGCTTTTGAGGGATAGTACCTAAGAAAATCATATCAGCAGTAACTACTTGGAAAGGGCTATTAGTCCATTTTATGTTTAAATAGGCTCAAGGAAACAGCATAAGGGCAATCCAAAAAGTGTGCTCTGTTGTTTCAAACACAGCTGTGCACCCTCCCAGGACACAATATTTCTTTCTTATCCTTATGTTTCATGTTGTTCTTGACTCCTAGATTTAAGTGAACACAGAGCCATAGAAAATTCCACATACAGTATACACGTGTGTTTTCTGGCTAATAAGTCTGTCTGATACGATTGTAATTCCTGTGGTGGTCTGTTCTTGTACCATGGTAGTTCTATAAAGTGTGTGTCTAGAATTCTTTAGTATAGGATTCTTTCTTTATGTTGTGTGAGTTCTTTCAGGCCCCAGTTCTGAGCTATATTCCTAACTGTTCCAAACACAAGTGTAACCCCAGGTGGTGCTATCCCAAGGGCTACTACCCCTGCCTGTGTAACTGCTGATAGGTTGAGGGCCCGGATCCAATGGTGGGTGCCTCCACCCAGAGGTCGAGTTAGAACAGTTGGAAACAACTTGTCACAGCCCTCTGGGTCACTGCAACTCCCTTTCCTCCCACTAGTGGCCCACAAATGTTACCAACAACACCTTTACCATATACACTTACCCCAGGATTGGTTCATCAGCTTGACTCTGGGGACCCCGTAAAATAAGATGCAGTAACACAATAACCCCTGTACAGTATGTTTGCACACACACACAGTTCAGACAGTATGCTTTGCAAAACAACCAAATCTGATTTATTTAGGAGGAAATAACAAGGGCAGGGGAAATCTAGTTAATTAGCTTAACATTCTACTATTTCAGAGCACTGTGCACAGGCTAACTTCCTATAAGTCACTGTCACTGGGTACCCAGGCAATAAGGGCTAGCCTATTCGATGCAGCTGGTTGGGGCCCTGAAGATGAAGATAACTGTTCAATACCCAAATTTGTAATCCAGAGCCAGCAGGCTCAGTTCATGTGGTCAGCGAGGCAAACAGACCAAACTTGCACTAATAGAACATTTGACAGGAGCTACCCTGATTTTGTACTCACGACTCCTGTAGCAGGATCCCTCTCACACCACCCCAGGACACAGGCCTGTGATCCAAATGCTTCCACACATTTATATGTAAGACAGAGGAGTACCATACCAGGCAGCTGCTTTAAATCCTGACCGCATTCACTGCTTGACCGGAGTCACAACTCAGCTTCACTTTTCCTGACAGACCGAGCGTGATGAAGCATATTTTCCAGTCCCTCACAGGGTGAGCCTGGTAGGCTGCAACACGACAGCCTCCTCTGTCTGCACGCCACAGCGGATTCAGTCCGACTACTCTGGCAGTACAGCCACCCGACTTGCTGGCTCTTTCATGCGCCTCCTCGTGAAGACTCCTACAGCGCAGGAGCATGGAACTCCTTCCTTTCTCACACCCACAACAACTCTGCCTCTCAGCCATTAAGCAGAGAGTCAGCACCGGCGCCACCCGACTCTGTTGGAGGGCTTCAAATGCCAATCTGCCTCCTTCTATTGGTGCAAAAAGGCGCCACCTTCTGGACTTCAGTTCCCAGACTCACGGACCATACCTTCCATTGGCAGCCGGCTCCGAGAGAGTTCCAGCCCTATTGGCTGCTCAATTCCATTTTAAGTGCTCTTCCTCCTGATTGGACCCAAAAGGCAGTCCTGGTCCAAAATGGAGGGCGAGACACACAAAGTCCCAGATGCAAGGGAAAACAGGTTAGGTAAATTACATTTTCAATACTCCAGTCAACATATGGTACATCAACAATACAGCCCAATAAGGTGCCGCTTTGCCTGCCTAGTGACAGCAAACACAGGGCACATAAGCAGCGGCTTGAGGGACTTCAAGTAGGAGAACCCACAGTCCCCTCTCCCTTTTAGCAAACTGAATGGGTCAGCACACTGGCAGCTCTTAAAGAGACAGTCTAGAGCTATTTTAGTAAACCCCATCTGTAAGGGTTACACAAGGTCCCTATATTTTGTCCTCATTTAAAAAAGAGGAACAATATTCTGATGCAAAAAAGACAATTAAAAAAAAAAACTACAGGATGAATCATATCCAAACCACCTTCTGCTATTACTAAATAGGTGATTCCTCATTTTAGGGTTTAATCGCTGCCACAGACACGCTGAAAAAATACTATACAACGTGGTTTCTAATTTTTGGGGTATATAATGCTTAGAAAGGTAAAATAAGCAACAGAAAAGTTTTAATCATAAAAAATATGCTTTTTTTCCCCATTTTCCATTTGTTCCATTTAGCAACAGCAGTACTTCCTTCCTTCAGTTTAAACTTCCAGTTGTACAGTTGAGGGTCTGGACTCCAACATACAAATGCCCAACATTGTACCACTGGGAAACCTAGAAATTTGTTGAGGTACATTCCTCTCTCGCCTCTAGAGGAATTACACAGCTCTTAACCATATTTATTCATGAGTTTGAAACAATCTCAAATTCTGCAATAATCTGTTTAGCAACAATCCCAGATTGATCGTCAGCTATAATGATCCCCAAATCATTTGCATATGAAATTCAGCAAATATTCCTGTCATTGAATCCTACCAATAAACCTTCTAAAAAATAGTTTGATTTAAATAGTGTAATAGTGGATCAAGAGTGAGGATGTAAAGGTGGGGACTAAGTACTCCACTAAATTGAGTTGTTTGTATTATATATTCTAATACTAAGGAAGCCCGCTACAGAAAATTGTCATTAAAATTTTGCTATCCACGCTTATTAGCATTATGGGTCTTCAGTTTCTAAGATCATCCTTTCACCAAGCAAAGTATTCCAATGTTCATGGATTTTGTAATTTTCTTTTCCAAACTGTCATTATAGATGAACATTAATTCTGTTTGTAATTTTTCAAAAATAATTTGTATATTTCATGAGGTAATCCATCAGACCATGGTGTAGTTCCTGCACTTAAAGAGTAAATAGCTGCTCTAACTTCTTGTGTGGTGATTGGTGTGAGCAAAATATTATGCACTTCAAGGGTAACGAGGAAGACTGCACTTTCCAACCAGTTTTGAATTTGTTGAAGAGAAAGATGTTCACTCATAAATACATTAGAAAAAAAATTCTACTATTGTCTGTAAGATATTTGTTTTGTTTCTAACTATGTTCCCACTTTAGTTATCAAGTAAGAAATATTTTTCTTTATAGATTTGCAGTTGTTTAGAGGTACAGTTTTACTTTTACCTTTTGTGCAGTATTGTTGTTGTTTCTCCAACCCTCTCATTTTCTCTTGTTGTAGTACTGCTAGTTCTTCTTTAAAATAAGATTGCTCTCTTCTCCATCACAGGCTGTCAGAGTTAACTGTTGTAATTGCTCTCTAAGGCCCAGATATTCAAAACTTGCCCGAGCCTCAAGTAGCACTGCCCAGCATGCAAACATTGCCTGACCAAATAGCCCGCCATATTCAAAAGGAATAGCCCGGTGCTAACACTGCAGGATACAGTATGCAAAGGAGGCCAGGCAAACTGGTCTGGGAGTGCAGGGCAAACATAGCCCAGAATAAGATAGCACACTGCAACTGCAACTGCAGCCCAGTACACCCTGGAGCAAGCCTGTGTTGCAGGTGCAGAACATTGTGTGATTGCACAGAGAAGACCCACAACAACTGCAAACTACAATGCAAGTCACACTGCAGAACTGTGCTATGCTGACATGTAGGTTGCCCAGGCTAACCTGATTGCACAGTGCTAACACTTTAGCCGGGCAAACTGGTTAGCTCAGCAAACGGGAGCTATATTCAAAGCTCCCATGCAAATGAGACTACTTAGGTAATCTGTGGGCAAACAGGTACATTTGCATCTCATTAACTGCTGCTTAGCATACATTCGATGCAGTTTGCCCGGTGTTACTGCATGGAGCATACAGCTCCACTTTTTTTTCGTAATGGAAGTACAGGCCGGATGCTGCAGGCCAAGGCATGCCCACATCATCCCCTGTTGATTGGCATGGAATTACAGGCTAGAAGCAGCAGGAACTGTGTGCTGGCAGGCACAAACAGAGCTGACAACCTGTCCGTGCATCGCTGCAAGCAGTACAGCACAAGGTACATATATATATATAGAGAGAGAGAGAGAGAGAGGGGAGGGAGAGAATGATAACTATGTGACACATAACTATATATACACATAGATACGCACACACACATATATTTATTTATATATGTATATATATATATATATATATATATATATATTATAGGGGCGAGGACGCCGCTATATTTAGGGTTATGAAGCCACTTCTATGTTAAATTCAAACTGTTGCACGTTAATAACTTTAGATCCATTCAATGGATTTGTGTGAAATTTGGTATGTGCGGTGGGGCATGGTAGATCTCTTGATCTGCCAAATTTCACTCAGTTGGACTTACGGTCTTTGCATATGAAAAGCTGAAAATGCAAAATTATCCAGTTTTGAGGCAGTTTTGGATATTGTCCATGGCTTGTTTGAAAGAGCTTCACTGGCCAAACATGCCGCTTTGCTTGGTGAAAAAATATTGAGGCATTCAAAGTTATAAGACTTTTAAATTCCCATTATAAGTCAATGGGAAAATTTATATGGTTATTTTGTGAACAAAGAATGGGGTTTTGGCCTTCTGGTTCCTCCTCATGATCAAAGTATTTGCAGGCTCACAATCAAAGATGCTTGGATCCTGAGGGAGGGATTGATGGCCAGATTTGAGGGACCAGATAGCCAAATTTTAACAACATTTATAATTAAATATTCTCAAAATGGTTTGGTCTTTAACTTGAAATTTGGAGAGTGTTGACGGATGTCCTGTAGATGTGAATTATGGTGCTTAGGTGACAGAAAATACATTAGTTGTGGAGATATGGTGTGGCACAGTTTACGTTTGCAGACAGCGTTTTTGCATTGTGGTAGTGGCTTGAAATTTATAGGGTAGCTAGCCTTAATGCCATGGACGTACTTTTCAGTTGTTTGGTGTGAAATGTAAACAGGTGCAGAATTTGCCACTCTGAAAATCTCAAACTTTAAATGTCATATCTCGGATACGGTTTGGTCTTTTAAATTGAAATTTGCAGGGTGTTGAGGGTATGTCCTGTACATGTGAATTATTGTATTTAGGCATTGGAAAATTAAGTTGCTGCCAGAGATATTGCATGATGCACTTTACATTTTGCGTATAGCATTTTGCATTGTGGTTGGCACTTTTAATGTTAAACCTCACATTTTGCACATTAATAACTTTGCAACCATTCAACGGATTTGCACAACATTTGGAATGCACAGTCTGGTGTGGTAGATCTCTTGATTTACTAAACTGCGTTTCAGTTGGACATACGTTTTTTGCAGCAAAGTGCCAGAAAATGCACGCTTTCACCTCTTTAGCGCATTTTTGTCCGTGGTGCTGCGGACACCAAGTGGGCTATTGGTCCACAACACAGGACATAGAAAGAGCTTGGGCCAAGGAATATGCCACTTTTTGTTTGGTGAAAGAATATTAATCTGTTCAAAAGTTAATGCAATTTGAAATTACCATTATATCCTATGGGAAAATGTATATGTATTTTGGAATGTTCGAGAAAGACTAGATGGCCTAGGAAAGACCAGATAGCCCAAATTGGGATGACCACATCTCGATAACAGTTTGGTCTTTCTACATGAAATTTGCAGGGTGTTGATGGGGTGTCATAGAGATGTGAACTATGCTGTTTAGGTGTTGGGGAAATAATCTGTTGCAGAGATATTCAATGATGTAATTGACATTTTTCACATAGGATTACATTGCAGTCTGTGTCATGAGTCATGACATTTCAGCCATTATCTTGGAAACAAAGTGAGATACAGACTTTTCACAGAGGTGGCCAGTGATCTGGCCACTGGAAAAGGATTTGACATTGTAGAGTAAGCCTGCAGTGGAATTTTGTTTGTACATTGCACGGTTCATGAGATATTGTGAAAGTACTGTCACAAGGGTTGAAAGAGTGCCTGTCAAGTGCTTTTTGGTGCCCATAGCTTGGAAACGATGTGAGATATGGGTACAGTCTTTTGATGTTGCATGAAATACTCACTGTCACAATTACAATGATGCTAGAATTTTTTCTAGCTCTTACAGTTCCCAAGATATGTGCAAATTACTGTTACAAGGGTTTGGTGCCCTATTGTGCTGCTGCATGGCTCAGGAAATGAGACATTAGGTTGAACCCCAACCCTCCTTACACATACTCAATTCATCCTCCACAGTCTGACAGATGCCTTGGTATGTCATTGGGGTCGTGAGGCCTAAATCTCCCCCATTCTCCTTTACTGTAGCATGTCAGCATGTTCGGTCATGGAATATATCATAGAGGTGCAGTCACACCCTTATATTTACGGTTATGAAGCCTCTTGTATGTTAAACTCAAAATTTTGCACTTTAATAACGTTGGACCCTTTCAACAGATTTGCAACGAATTTGGTATGCAGGTGGGGCTTGGTAGATCTCCTGATTTGATTTTCTTCTTTACTGTGGCTTGTGAATATGATTACAGATGGAATGGGGTGACATTTAGGCCTCACAACCCCAATGACACACCCCGTCAGCTGTCAATCTTGGGATGATGAGTGGGTCTATGGGGGGTGGGTCAACCCTAAAGGTCTCACTTCCTGACTTTTGTGTTTTAACCCTAAATGATGCATTAACAAAGTTTTTGCATAGAATATAGATAGATTTATTTATTTTTTATTTATTTGATATATCAGTTTACAACCTTTGAGCCAGAGGCTCATTTACAAAGTACCTTGTCACATGCAAGACAGATGGTAATACAGAACACGGTATAACAATAATTACATTAAGCATGTGTTACAGACATTTGTCACAGACATTATTTACAGCATTTCGATATAGATATTTTCAGACATTATTTATAATATTTGGATGACGATATTTACAACATAACAGCAGAAGACATTAAAGCTTGAGAAAGCATCTAAACATAGTAGTCAGTCCTATTCATGGGTTTGGTGTTATTGAGCAGAGGTTGCAATCCATAATGGACTTTGTCAGAGATAGATAGATAGATAGATACATAGATAGATAGATAGACAGACACACACACACACACACACATATGTCCTCTGGCCATATGTGCCCTTGTAGATGCCCCCAGCAACATAGCTACTCCATGGCAGGCATGGGTGTAACACATTGGGGGACCCAAGAATGCATGGGACAGGCATAAGGCATGCCTGGTGGGGGTGGGAGGACATAGGCTGCAGGTTATGTAGGGCTTGCAGCATATCCATTCAATAGGAACTGGGCAGACTGGCTGGGACAGGCAGTCCTCCCTGCTGTCATGGTCCTTGTTGCATGTGTGCCTGTTGCACACCCTGGTAGTCTAGTGGTCCCCCATCATGATCCCCATGTCTGTAGTTGTTAAACACACCTCAATTCCCTGGTAGTCTAGTGCCCCCAATCATGATCCCATGTCTGAAATTGTTAAAACACACCTCAATTCCCTGGTAGCCTAGTGGTCCCCCCCATCTGACCCCATGTCTCGAAGTTGTTAGAACACACCTCAATTCCCTGGAAGTCTAGTGGTCCACCACCCCCATCATAATCCCTGTCCATGGTTGTGCAAGCACACCTCAATTCCATGCTAGTCAGGTGGTTCCCCCACCCAGCAGTGATGCCCTTGTTGATCCCAATCAACAGCCAAACCAAGCCGAGACTGGTTCAGCCTCCTCCCTCACCACCGGCCGGCCACCAGCTGAAGTGCGAATGACGAGCACTCATTTGTACTTCAGTCGGGCGGCCAGCTGTGGTGGTGAGAGGAGGGCTGGGCCAGCTGTCGGCTCAGTTCCCTGGCTGTTGATTGGGATCAACAGGGGCATCACCGCCGGGTGGGGGAACCACTAGACTACCAAGGGATTGAGGTGTGCTTGAACAACCACGGACACAGGAATCAAGATGGGGACCACTAGACTACCAGGGAAGGACATATTAGTGTGGATACCAGGGTTAGGGTTCATCATGGAGTGGCAACCGCTGCATTACCACTGAGTTACTGGCAGCTTTTTTTTTTGGTATTTAGCGCCATTACAGGTCGCGCTAATGCCTGTAGCGGCGTTATACATTTGAATATGCCAGTGCACCAGCATTCAGAGCCCCTCCCTTCAGTCCCTCCCCTGCATACAATATGATTTAGCATCTGCGCTTAACACCTAGCACCGCGCTAACTGGCCTTTTGAATATTGCAGTCGGGTGCTGTCGGGCGCTGGTCCAGCACAATGGCTTTGTGCCTGAGCTAACTTTTAAAATCTGGGCCCAAGTGTTTTTGCCTGTCTGCAGTATGTTTCCCATTTAATCTCCCCATTGTTTTAAGTAGTCAATAATGTCTGTTTTAGTGTCCTCCCACAAGTCTGCACTGTTGCCATATAAAACACAGAGTCATGCCTCAAGTACATGATTGAGACCTTCTACTACCAAGGGGTTCGCTAACAGATTCAGGTTACATTTTCCAGGTCCCAGGCCCTCTTCATTGTTCTAGATGATTACCTAGGCTAGGTAGCATTAATCGATGGTCCGAGGAAGCTACAGTGACTACTTTGTTTTTGAATTTGTAACTGTTCTGTTATAAAGAAATAGTTTATCCTAGTGGATCATTTGCAACAAGAGTAGATATGTGGTGGTGGATTCTGCTGGGCCTCAAAACATCCTTACGATCCATGTCATGTATCATGGTCTTGAGATAATTTGTGTCACAAAAGTTTTACAAGTCTGTAAACCTCTGTCAGTGTCAAGCATACTACAATTAAAATGTCCCCTAGTATGACATTCTTAGATGTGAGGAGCAATGGCTTGATTTTTTAAAAGCTCTACCTTGTCAGATTTTACTTGCAGTGCATAGACATTTATGATCTTGAAATCCATGTTTTTATGCAAACATCTAAAAGTAGGGCCCTGCCAGGAAAAATATAAATTTGAATCAGTATCTTAACAGCAGTAAGAAAACAAATCTCAACCCTGAAACTGTGTTGTTGCCCTGTGACCAACAACACTGACCCCAAATCCAATTTCTGTTTGCTTCCTCTATATCACAAAAATGGTGTAATCTCATATCTTGAAAAAGAGCAACATCTAAGTTCGTGTTATGAAAGTTCAAATGGTGGCATGCCTTTTTTCTGAAACTAAGCTGTTAGCATTCAGTGATGCTACATGAAGTGTATATGAAGTAGGATCCAGAAAGGAAAAGTCATTTCACTTTGCATGGTGCTCTGGTAACTCTCAGTGCCCTTTGGCTTTTAGGTCTAGTATCATACATTGGTTCAGGGTCAGTCATTGTCTCTTGTTGTGAAGATAGAATTGAGGCAGTGTCAGAATCTCCTCCAAACTTCAGAGTCATCCCACTGCAAAGGCCCATATTTGTTTCTTGTTTCTACAATATTGTGTTGCTGTTCTGCCTGTTTTCTTTATTAGACCTTTCTTTCTTTTTGACCCTTTTTTCTAGCTGTTGTAAAAACGGTTATTTGTTTACTGGCTGCTGGGGGCACCACTTCTTGTAAAACATCTGCAGTTTGTGCTGAATCCTCCTGATTTACAGAGCTATTGTCACCAGCCTCTGTGAAGGCTTCATTATGTTGTGCGGCATGTTCTTGGTCAGTGGCTCAGCAGGTAGCACACTTGCCTCAGAGGTTGGGAGATCAAAGGCTGTGGGTTCTATCCCCACCAGGCACTTGGGTTAAATCCCAATACTGACACTGTAGTGCAGTATGAGGTGGGATGCTGCACTCCCGAGGTGTCATCTTTCAGATGAGACATTAAACTGAGGTCTCAGTTGGATGTTAAAATCCCATGGCACATCTTAAAAGAGTAGGGAATTTTTACTGTAAGTCACATCAAATACAAATTCATAACATTTCAGAAAAAAAGGAGGAGAAGCTGTGCAAACAGTCAGTGGAGGAATGTCCTTACAGAAGACTGTGCTTACTATCTAACAAAGACCCTTAGTATATGCAACTTTAATATTGTGAATTTTTAAACTGTGCACTGTGTGAGCCCTACTGCTAGCTGTGCAGGACGTAGGTAGAGAGGTGCTTAGTGGACTCAGAATAGCTACTTGTACCTGTTTTACCCGAGCGCTTTTAGCAAATTGTGTTAGTGTTGTTGTGAGGGTTACAGCTGACAACTCCGGTTCTAACCCATTAAATTTCAGACCCTCGAGCAGAGACATGTGTGCCTGTGCATGTCGATCTGTGTCAGGCTGGGGTAACAGGGCACAGGGCCTATCATACTTGTAGATAATAGTAAGGTAAGGCATAAAACACTGAGATGGCAACAAATGTAAAGCAGGATGTGTTAGGTAGTCAATGCAAAAGTGCCTTATGTGTCTTTCAGGAGAACCAATAAAAGAGTTTACCTGTGAAAGTGTCTATTGATAGATGTTTTGCAGGCAGAAGTTGTGCTCTGCAAATGAGGATTCAAACACAAGCTGCGATAAGTATACCGAGGAGTTTATAGACTCAGCAGCTGCAAATATAGTTTCAGAACCAGTGCAAATGTTATTGAGCCCACAGGACATCACAGTAAAGGAAGAGTGGTGTAAGGTGTCATATAAAACAAAAAAGGCAGAAGAAATATTGGGGAAACTCAAATATACTTACTCCCAACAAATATAGTCTTCTAACATAATACAGACTCAGGGTTAAAATCACATTCACCCCCACAATACACAGGCAATGCTGTTGCTGCAGAAAATATCAGTACAAACAGGCTACTAGACCAGGGTAAAAGGAAAGGATTATAACATCAAGAGATATATTAGTTATTAGGGACTCTATGCTGCGCTTTACAGACTCCGTACTCTGCAGGCATGGAAATGCAAGCAAAACAGTTAGTGTTTTGTCTGGGTTGGAATAGTGGATATAAGGCATTTAATGCCTGGTCTCATGGAAAACACTTCACAGCCTGTGGTATTGCTCCAATGAGGGGTAAATGATGCCAGTAAAAGAAAGATGGTGGATATACAGAGGATTTCAGTATGTGGGGCAGTCCTAAGGCTAGAAGTTGTGATGTAATCATTCTGTGTATCCTCCCTAGCTCTGGGGTCAGCTATACAAAATATAGGGAACTAAATGAGTTGAATGGTTGGTTAAACAGATGGTGTTGTAGAGACGATCTCACCTTTATACAAAATTGGGGTAGCTTTATGATGAGAAACTTTATGCTCAGGACGGGTTACATCTAAATAGGCAAGGTAAAAGAAGGTTTGCACATTCACTGAGGTGGGAAACCGATAATTTTTAAATTACCACACTGGGGAATGGGTAGGGTCCCCTGCTCAGGCAGTAACAGAGCAGAACCCAGCACCTGTGGAAAACTGGAATTTCTCTTGATAAATGTAAAGAGTTTAAATAATAAGTTTGACAAATTAGTGTTTACTTTACAAAGATATAAAACTCTTGTATGTGCCATCACCAAGACATGGCAGAGTCAGGAGGACACATGGGATAAACAGATTCCTGGCTATGTCTTTTACAATCGGGACAGAGTTCATTCTAGCGTGGTGGAGCGCCATTTACATAACTGAGAGTATCATGTCTGAAAGTGTGGACACTTCCTGGAGTGATCAGCAGAAATCTTATAAATCAAATTACTCCCTCATACCTAAAGTAAATATTGGGTTAATTTGTAGACCTCCATCTTATTCTCATTCTGAAGACTTGAAACTCTTGCAGTTTATAAACGAAATTGGGCTGCAGGAAATCTTATTCTAATGGGGATGTAAATCTCCCAGGAATAAATTGGATCTCCTAAAAGCTGATACAGTAGGTGAACAGAATTTCCTGGAGGCATTTATGTTGGCTGGTCTCAGCCAGCATGTTAAGCATTATACTAGGAAGTCACATATTTTAGACCTACAGTAATCTTTAGTAACATGGATAATGCTTAAAGCTTGCCAGGTTCTGCCCCCCTTAGCTCCAGTGATCATGATATGGTGCATTTTAGGTTCAAAGGAAACATAGGATACGGTAATCTTCAATTATGTTAGGCAGACTTTAAAAGTATGAGGAAACAGCTTGCAACTTGTAATTGGTCTGCAGAGTTTATTAGACAGCCATTACACTATATGTGGGGTGTACTGTGCAAGAAAATCCTAGAGCTAGTGCAGATGTTTATACCTAGTCATAGAAAGTATGGCGATTCCCAAAACATCCACCTTGGCTGATGCCAGCAGTAAAGAAGGATATAGAAAGAAAAATAGGCTTACTGCATTGCTAGAAAAAGCAGACAGCAGTCTTGCTGGGCAGCATATAAGTCAACATTAAAACTCTGTAAAAATAACATTCAGAAGGTTAAGGCTGAGTATGAAAACAAGTTGGTAGTTAAAGTTAAGGACAATTATAAGTCTGTTTATTCTTACAGTATATAAATAATAAGAGGGAATAACAAAATAATTGGACCACTAAAGGATAATAATGGGCAATTATTAGTTGAGAACAATGAAATGGCAACCTTTTATAATAGTTATTTTCTTGTTTACAACTCCAAAACCAAGGCAACCTTGAAACAACAAAATTCAAAGGATGTCAAGGAAATTAATATCAGCATAAATGATGTTAGAGACAGGTTGAGGGCATTCGAACCAAAATAAAGCCCAGGGTCCCAATGGACTTCATCCTAGAGTATTAAAGGAATTGGCTGAGGTTCTGGCAACTCCAATGACTTTCTTGTTTTAATATTCAGTGGACTATGGGCTAATGTTGGATGAGTGGAGGCAGGTTGATGTGATACCGCTACATAAGAAGGGTTCAAGGCAGGCGGTATCAAATTATAGGCCAATTAGTTTAACATCGATTTTAGGAAAAACCTTGAAGGTATTATAAAACACAAATTGCTGATGCACTGACACTATCAGGAAACAACAAGATTTTAAAAGGGCAGATCTTGTCAAACAAATCTATTGGAATTTTATGGAAAGTTAGTAAGGCCTTAGATGCAAAAATGCAGTAGATGTCATATTTTTGGACTACTCAAAGGCCTTTGATAAAGTTCCACATGGCCAATTGATAGATGCTCAGCACAATATCCACAGTAAATGAATCTGTTGGATAGAGGGTTGGTTAAGGTACAGGAGACAGAAGTTATGTGTAAACGGATCCATGTAAAATGGGAACTGGTGACCAGCGGAGTCCCTCAGGGTTTGCTGAGGCCCTGCCTCTAATCTGTACATTAGCGTCGCTAGAAACAAACGTAGCCATTTGGCTAAGTTTGCAGATGTTACCAGGATAGGGTCCATCATAAATACACATGGAGAAGCCTTTAATTTTGCAAACAACATTGGAACAGTGGACAAAACAAAACAATCTACCTTTAATTTGGATAAGTGCAAGGTAATACACATGGGAAAAAATGGTCAGTACAAGTATTCACTAAACGGAGTAGAGCTCTAATCAGTACAGGATGAAAGGGACCTGGGATTACTGATTAGTGATGATCTCAGTTTCAAGTCCCATTGCAATCAGGTAATTAAGAAAGCAAGCAATCCGTTACATTGCATTAACAAACATACAAAATGCAGAGATAGACAAGTTATGATGCCCCTTTATACAGCTCTGGTTTGCCCACATATGGAATATTGCGCCCAACTCTGGCCACCGGCAGTAAATCTGAAAACAGAGCACTGGAGATGTACAGAGGAGAGCTACAAAGCATATCAGTGGATTAAAAGGGCTGAGCTATCAGCAGAGGCTTCAGTCTCTTGGTCTGTACTCCTGGAGTACCGTAGACTTAGGGGTGATATGTGCCTAGTGTATAATGCGTTGTTTGATGATGAATTATGGGAAAATCGGATTAGACTTGAGGACCTCAGGTATACAACACCAGAGCACATCAGTCCAATTAAAGGGTGCATCCTACCAATCGAAAAAGAGGAAATATTGGTTTAGTGTCAGGGTAACAAAAATTTGGAATGAGCTACCACTTGAGGTGGTGGCCAGCAAACCCATGGCAGCATTTAAAAACAGCTAAGACAGGTACCTGGTAGCAGCAGGAATTGTGGGTTATAACTAAATAAGGGTGAGCTGTTATGGACCCACGGGTCTACTTAGCTCTGAAATCACCTATGAAACCTATGATAGTGTAAATCATAACCTACATACATATGAGGAAAAAATTCAAACATAAGGTACAGTAGAGGGGAAGGAAAAGACCCTTAATCATCTCATTCTTTCCATTTCTTATTTTAAAGTCATATGTCTTACTCAGTTTCTCATGTATATTTAAAGTAAATAATTCTAAGGAAAACTCAACATCAACTTTTATCTTATATTTCTTATATTTAGGGTCTCATTTTTATTTCTGTTCCTGACTCTGTGGGGCGATATTAAAACTTTGCTCCTGAGCTAAATTAACACTGCCCAGCGGAAAACTTAGCCTGAGCACAAAGCAAGCTATATTCAAACAGAATAGCCTGGGGAAAACAGCTTCTGAATATAGCATGAGAATGGGCCATGCAAATTGGTTGGGAGTGCAGGGCAGACATAGCCCTGGAATAAGACAGCACTGAATATAGCAACCAGAAAGTACAAACCACAACAACAACACAGTGCACAGTATTGTGAGGGTAGGTAGAGGTGATCTATGTGGCCAATGTGTGTGCCAGCAACGCGGATCCAGTACAGCTGCAGGCAGCAGTGGATGTGAAGAACAGCGATCAAGACTGAATAATATTCCCGAACGATTAGCTGTGCTAACATGTTAGCGCAGCTTTAGCGCAGAGCTAAGCTATTTGCTTGGTGCAAACACATTTGCCCGGGTGCTAAGATTTGCCATATTCAAAAGTGATATGCAAATGAGCTCATCTGGTAGTCTTTGGGCAAACAGCTAGATTAGCTTCTTATTATGCCCTGATTTGCATGCAGTTTGCCCAGCATTACTGCAGGGCCCCACAAGCTCCACCTGTAGGTCAGTCTGGAAGTACAGGGCTGGTCAGGTCTGGCCACAGCTCCACCTGTAGGTCAATCTGACAGTGCATGATGGTTGCTGCAGGCTACATGTATGCAGTACAGCATAGCATTGTGTACCCCAGGGGACAACACAGTATAGGCACGGGCAGTGGTAGTGGTGATGCATGCAACTGGCACACTGTAGGACATGCTACAGTGCACAGCAGATGCCACAGTGGCAAGGGGCCAGTAGTGTGAGGGGACGCAGCAATGCCTACAGTGTGTGGAGTAGCGATGACCACTGCACTGTACACAGTGACAAGCCCACCTTGCAGGTGTGTACTGACAGTGGACATTACTGTCACACTATTGTGTGACCCACAGATGCTGCACCTCTGGCATGGGATGCTCATAGTGACATAGACATGGCCGGCTGTCTGTGCTGTGGTGTGTACAGCTACAGCGGTATGTGACTTGGGGGGCTTTGTACGATCGGACAGGCACACTGCTATTGGGGTATTTCCAGTACTGACCCATGTACACTGCATGCTGTGTCCCAGCCTTGTGGCTGCACCCGGTCTGTGGTGAGGTCTGACCACCTGTACACCCTCCCTCAGCACCACCATGCCCACAGTGCTGCATGTGTGTGCTGGCATCTGTTGGTCACCACAGATGTATGATCTGCAGTGCTGTACACACTCACCATGGTGGCCTCTGGAGGCCGGGTCATCTTACCGCCTGGCATGGCTGGGACTGGTGGCAGCAGTTGGCATCATTGTGATGCCATCAGTGAGCAGCATGTTTCCTCCATGTCTGGCATTTTCTCTGTGTCATAGTTATATGTTTGGGTCGTTTGAAGGCCACGATATAGCTGCGCTAATGCCATGCAAGGCCACAATGTTGTGCAAAGCTGTTTGCCCAGAGTTAAGACCAGCTTTTCCTGGGTGGTAATTTGTACTGCACAAGGGGTCACGCTAAGTCGTGCTAAACACCTTAAGCGCAGCGCTAGTAGCTGAATATCCCATAAGCGCCTATATTCATGTTCAGTTTCCTTGCATATAATTATGGTTTGCCCGGTGCTAAGCACGGTTTGCGCCTGCTATTTGTTCTTTGAATATAGCAGACCTGCACTAATCCCATGCTAAACCCACACAAATGGTTTGCTCACTGCACAAAGCTTTGAATATCTGGGCCTGTGTCTTTATTTAAACTTAATAAACCCATAAAAACCTTTCCACTATTTCTGTATGATATTATCAGGTTGTTTAGATACGTTTTATTATATGCTACTGTCATTGCCTGTTCTACTAATATACTATATGTATCATATGTCATCACCTTCTGTTGTAATGTCCATTGGCACCTTGCTGCCACAGGTAGTATTTTAAGCAGCAAAAAAAGCATTAGAGTACCATGATTATATTTGCTTATAAGGTGAGGACAGTTTCTTAGGATTAGGGTCTCATAAGATAGACTCTTAAGCCATTTTATAAAATGGGTAAGAAATATCATGTATCCTGATTGGCTGAAAGGGTTTGGAACCAGTGGTATAAAGAGTAACAACCACTGGGTTGGGAACCTTTTGGCCAACAGTGCAGAGTCCACCTTGAAATAAATGCCTTTTCCACATTCTGATGTGGAATGTTCGACTTTCATATTAGTAAAGTATAAGAGTTAGGCAAACTGGCAAGTGGCAGTACAAAAAACACCAAACATGTGAGCCCATAACATAAATGAATAAAAATGGCAAGACAAAGTAATCAAACCTCAGTAGCAATGGTTTATGTAGGTCGCACATCCAGCTGTTTGCAGTTGGTGTAGAACCGAGAATGCGATCTCAGCATACGGCAACCGTCCCACAAGCTCACTGTACACTCGCCTACCCTTCTCCCAAAAACTGGCAAATCATTGCCGCGCCCCTCATCCGTAATATAACTGTAAAAGTGAATCGCCATTCAAATTAATAAAAAAAAATGCTCCAATGCGGTCATTTGGCAAAAGTCTTGTTCAGGCCACAGATCCATCGGGTGGTAGTTCCACCATCATAAACGAATGATCGCATACCCTCCACCCTGAGGAAAGTTAAAGAAGTAGCAACCACTACAATCATGGAGGGAATTTAAAAAGTAAAAGTAAAATCAAATGCCAAACTATAGCGAACCCCAGTGGTCACAATAAAGCATTAATACTAACTGAAGCAGTTAAAGGTGCAGGTTGTGGGATTCTCCTCGTCTACCGTCCACCAGGAGACGGTGGAGAATTCCTGCAGGAGATTGCAGACTTCATCGCCGACCTGCTATTGAGGTTTCCCAGACTGATACTTCTGGGCGACTTCAATGCCTGGGTCGACGATGAATTCTTTTTCAGTTTGGCAAAATCTCCTCCAGCTGATGAATACGCTGGGCCTGACACAGGTTGTTACCGCCTACCCATATAGGTGGTCATTCATTGGATTTGGTGTTTCTGGGTATGGAGATCACTGATTTGGGGTGGAACCAGTCAGTTGGTCTGACCATTACACCATAAGGTTCAGCTTTAGGCCCCTCCAATAGGTCTGCCCCTCACGGAGATGGTTCAGTACTGCCCTTTAAGGGTGTTAACCCAATGACCTGATGGTGGTGCTGGATCTATCGAGTTTATCGGGTGAATGCATGAGTCCAGATGATCTTGTATTGGCCTATAATAAGGCTGTGGAGATGCTCTGGACAAAATTGCTCCTGTTCGTGTTCGGCATCTCACTCTTCATTCAAGAAGTCCGTGGTTTGACGGCTCCTTGAAGGAGTTAAAGCGTAATAGGCCGAAGGCTGGAGAGACTCTGGAAGTCAGGCCTTGATGCTGACAGGCTTAGACTGATGGCTCATTATGACAGCTATCAGTCAGAAATCAATCGTAAGAAGGCAGAATTCCTGTCCAGAGAGATTTCTGCCACACATAATCGACCAGCTCAGCTTTTCCGGACTGTGGACAGACTGTGCAATCCAGTCTGTCTTCAGCCCAGAGAAGCGTTTCAGTTAAGATGTGAGGAGTTTGCTCGGTTCTTTGCAGATAAGGTTGCTGGCATTAGGTCTGGCATCGGTCCATCCTCCTATGGGGGACTGCAGTGGTCGACTGGAAGTGGCCTGCCCTCAGTCTGTCTGGTTAGATTTTCACCGGCCGGAATTTGGGGACATTGTGAAGATCATCCAAACAATGCGACCAACTAGTTGTAGTTTGGATCCGGTCCTACACCGCTGTTAGTAGGTTGTGTAGAAGTTATCTATCAATCCTTGCTGACCTTGTCTGGAAATCCTTGGAGGGGGTTTCCTGACCCCTTAAGGAGGCGGTAGTTCACCACTCCTTAAAAATCCTCCTGGACCCAGATTGTCTTGCTAACTCACCGCCTATCTCTAACCTGCCATTTGTTGGTAAGGTTATTGAAAAGGCAGTTACGTTACAATTGGATGATCACCTTATATCTCACAATGTCTACGATACTCTCCAGTCTGGTTTCAGGAAAAGACACAGTACAGAGACTGCCCTTGTCCGGGTATTGAGCGACCTCCTGATGGCCAGAGATCGAAGGCATGTACCATTCTGGTCCTTCTCGATCTGTCTGCTGCATTTGACACTGTAGACCATGGAGTGCTATTGGATCGCCTATGGGTCTTTTATGGACTGTCTGGTACAGTCCTAAAATGGTTTCGTCTCTTACCTCACGGGCAGGTTTCAGAGAGTTGTCACCGAATTTATTCCTCTGACACTCACTTCCTGCCTTGTGGGGTACCACAGGGCTCCATCTTAGCTCCCATGTTGTTTGCAGTATACATGCTGCCATTAGGAGAAATCATCAGGCGATACAGTCTGGGTTTTCACTGCTATGCAGATGATACTCAACTGTATCTGTCCTTTCTCCCGGTCAAGGTGATGCACTCTCTGTACTTAATAGTTGCCTTGATGAGATCAGACTGTGGATGAGTTCGAGCTGGTTGAGACTCAATCCGGATAAGACTGAGGTGCTGGTTGTGGATCCAGGTTGTCCGGGATGGGTGTGGGTGTTGGGCAACCATCACGTTATTACTTGGTGGTGCATCACCCCTACCTCTAAACAGGTGCGAAACCTGGGCGTTATTTTTATGATGGTTTAACCCTGAAATCCCAGGTGTCAACTATCGCCAATCCTCTTTCACCATCTGAGAAATATCACCCGGTGAAACATCTGATTCCCCGGATGACCTTCAACATTGGTCCACGCCTTTGTCACTACCGCCTTGACTACTGCAACTCCTCCACCTAGGGCTACCAGGGGTTGATATCCGCCGCCTTCAGCTGGTGCAGAACGCGCAGCCAGGCTTTTGACTGGGACTTCTAGAACCAGTCATATTACGCCTGTGCTCTGTGAACTGCACTGGCTGCCGGTTTGGTGGTGGATCACCTTCAAGGTTGGTTTACTAACCTTTAAAACCCTACATGACCAGGGACCCGTTACCTGAAAGATCTTCTGATTCCATATTGTCCCTCCGCCTCCGCTCCGCCAACGAGGGATTGCTGGAGATTCCCAGGGTTCGATTGAAGTCATCAGGATCTCGTGCTTTTGCTTTTCAGCACCGACCCTGTGGAATTTTCTACCTCGTTGGTTGAGAGAATGTCCAACCGTTGAACATTTTAAAGTTGCTTTAAAACATATCTTTTGGATTAGCGTATCTCTGCTAGTTGTGGCTGTCTTTAAATGTTGTGATTTTATTATTTTAAAACTTGTACAGCGCCTTGATTATGAAAGGCACTTTATAAATAAAATTGAATTGAATTGAATTGAATTAAAAAAGGAAAATAAATAAAGGCTGATACATGACAGTTTCTCAAGACAAAAATTAGAATGCTGAAATGGCAAATGATTTTAAAATAGCTCACAGATCAATAGTTGAAGATTCAACCGTCCAATACACTTAATAGGTGGAAAGGTAAGATAATAAACTGTTACTGTCACGTATCCACATAGTTTATAAAGAAGTTGACATAAAATAACAAAAGTCGGCACTTAACTAGGAATAAATGGGTAAATGTGTAATAGCAATGGTAACTGGCAACTTGACTGAATAGTAATTCTGTAACTGTATTGATATGCTGCATTCGGGAGACCTGGGTTTAAATCCCACATTTGCCAACGGGGTGCCTCAATCCCCATCGGTTTCACTGCCTCCCAAAAATGTTCAGAGCCACGCTGGGAGCCCACCCCAGCGTGGCAAAACTTCCTTAGCCAACGGGGTGCCCAATCCCCAGTCAGCTTCACTGTCCCCTCCAAAGCTGTTTAGTGCCATGCTGGGAGCCCACCCCAGCATAGCAAAAGCTTCATTTGCCAATGGGGGTGCCCAATCCCCGTCGGTTTCAGTGCCCCCAAAAATGTTGGTATGCCACACTGGGAGCCCACCCCAGCTGTGGCAAAACTTCCTTAGCCGACGGGTGCCCAATCCTCGCTGGCTTCACTGTCCCTCTAAGCTATGCTGGGAGCCCACCCCAGCGTGGCAAAAGTCCTCTGTGTGTAAATAAATGTAAAAACCTGAAACAAAAAAACCTTCCTCAGATTCTTTTCACCCCTCCCCAACCCGCACTCGCCTCTGCGTACTCCACCTCCCCACACCCCCACCTCACCCCACCTCAACCCATACTTACCCGGAGCCCAGCGTGATGATCTTCGGTGGACCGGAACACGCCTGCACTCTTCAAAGCCAACCGCAGCTGAAGAAATGCCAGTAAGCTGTATAATGGCATAAATGGATTATTTTCAACTTTAGTGCATATCTCAGCCATTTCTGGGAATTTTCTCACCAATTTTCAACACGGTTATTTGGGGCCCCACCTCATGAACTGTGACACTGGTATTTCATTAATCGGTCCAGAAAGGTGGTTCCGCAGTCACTGCATGGAACCACCTTTCCTGAATGTTTAATGAAATGGCAGTGTACAGTTCATGAGGTAGGCTCCCAAACATCCTATGTTGAAAATTTGGTGAAAATATTCTCAAAATGACTGTTTTATGAGCGCAGTGTTGTGTAGTTCTCACGCACGTCAGAATCTCTAGCATTTCAAATATTTTCACCATATTTTCAGTATTGTCATTTCACCATACCTCCTTATGAACAGTGCAACTGTCATTTTCACATCTCACCCAAAATGTGTTTTCGCACATGTAGCACACAATGGTGCGGTCGGTTAGCAAATCAATGTTCGGACAGATTAATAAAATCACAGCAATGCTGTTCATGCACAGTGGTCTTAAACTGGCTATGCTGAAAATTTGGAAAAATATTCCCAAAACGACTGTTTTACTAGCGTGGTTGCGCCAGTTCCTACGCACGTCAACTTCGAGCATTTTAATATTTTCACTCCATATTTTTAGTATTCTCATTTCACCACAACTCTTAATGAACAGTGCATCTGTCACTTTTCATATCCCACCCAAATGTGTTTTGCACATGTAGCGCATAAATGGCGTGGTCGTGTGTGAAATCAATGTTTGGGACAGATTAAGAAAATCACATTTCATACTGTTCATGAGCAGAGATCTTAAACTGGCTATGTAGAAAATTTGGTGACAAACGCCCATAAAATGACTGTGTCACGAGGCGTACATTGTGTCAGATATGGCAAAAAAAACAAACAAAACAAAAAATCAAGGGTAAAATGCTGCAGAACTGCTGCAGAAATTGGTGTTGAGTGACGAGAAGTACCACGGCAATGAGAACCCTGCTGCAGAACTTTGATCCGATGTGCTGCAGAAAATCGGGCCCTGCCCACAACCCTCACTTGTACACTGTGTCATCCTGATTTAATAACTGAACTTCCCAGTGTTCCCAGGTAGCACCTGTGAGAAAGTTACCAGTCAGTGTAGCTTACCTCTTGAAAAAATATACAACACAGAATAGAGAATTAATAAAACAGTAAAAATAGTCCAAAATAAAAGTAATAGAATGAACAAAAATAGCAATTAACAGCAGTCTTTGAAAGCAACAGTACTTGTTCTAATTTATTGATGATTTGTATTTTACCACTGTTTACCATTTATCTCCAATAGGTTAAAATCAACAGCCATGTCAAACGTTCTTGAATTATACTTCTCACTACTGCAACATCCTAGAATACAAGAAATACTACAGCAAGCAGAAGACAAAACAGATGACAAAAGTCACCAAGAAATGCCAAAATGAGTAAGGAAGCAACAGCAATCCCTGCAGATGTCAAAGCTATACTGTAAGTAGAGAAAGACAGTGCAGAGACACCAACAACTACACCCTCCACCAGTGAAACAGTTGAAGCCACAAAAGAAAAATCCAGTGGATCTGTAAGTAAGAATCTCACTGTAACCGATGACCAGTTGACAGCCATAGAGAAACTTAAAGATGAGTGTAACACAGTTAAAACCACAAACTGGGCTCATCAGATTTTCTTGAGTTGGGTGTCAAAATGTGAAATAGCAATGGATTTGAAAACTATCCCAATTAGTGATTTGAATACCGTATTAAAATTCTATGCTGAAGTTCATAGCAGTACCGTGAACAGTACTCCATCTCTAGCTACCTTGGGCTTCGTGGCAGGTCTCAACAGCCTACTGAACAGTCCTGACATCGGGCGCTGTGTTAACATCATAACAGATAACCATTTCACCACTGCGTAACAATGTCTTTCTTGCAGTAGTCAAGCAGTACAGAAGAGAGAAAAGGATGTGACCACTGCCACCCACCACTATCAGATGTTGACCTGCACCAACTGAAGACTTCTTTGATACTGTCACCATCAACACCATCAGGGCTTGTTCAGAAATATGGGTTGAGGTACAGTTACACATGGCTTGTAGAGGAGAGAGGACAAAGGGACCTACATCTACAGTCATTCAGAATAGATAAAGTTGAAAATGGTATTGAGTATGTCAGCTTCAAATACAACAAAGCAACAAAACCCACAAAAGTCACACTGATGGCAACCGAGACCAGTATAGGGGCTTCATATACGCTTCCACCAGATGACCCACTCTGCCCAGTGAACTCATTTAAGCTGTACCTGTCCAAGCTACCACCAGGGCACCAGCTTATCTTCACCCACTACATGCAAACCAGGAGTACCTAAACAGCAGTCCGATCAGGTATTCCAAGGAACCCATGGGTGTGAACTACCTCTCAGGCATGATGCCCCGATTGAGCAAGGAATGTAATCTAAGTCAAAGATACACAAACCATTCAATTCAAGCCATCGCAGTTCATCTACTATCAACTGCAGGACTGCAAGCACAAGAAATAATGGCAGTAACAGGACACAGATCCGAAGCAAGCTTGAGAAGTTACTGAGTGCCTCGCGAAGATCGCAAAAGTGGAGTGAAATCCTAGCACAAACCACAGAAGAAAACCAAAGAACAGAATCTTCAAGCAAAATAACAAGTTAGACTCTTCAATCAAGAAACAAAACCAGAACCAGAAATAGAGTCAACCACCAGCACATCTAAGCCACCATCCAGAGAAACAACAGTATTAAAAACATGCCATTTAATCTCATGAACCCAATATTCCATGGTAAAGTGTAATTCATAAACTACAACAAATGGACTGTTGTTTGCTAATGTGGTTGGTAATTACTATTTTTACCATTCAAAAATGTAACCAAGGGACTGTTGTTAGTAATTACTATTTTTACCATTCAAAAAGTTTACCAAGGACTATTTTATCTCAGTGTTTCAATTAATTTCTATTCTGTATTTAAATAAATGTTACGTAGTTTTCAAAATATAAACACTTTGTCAGTGTCCCTTTTTCCATAGTTACTTCCCATTTATAAGCGCAATAGACACTCCAGGGTGGTGGTTGTTGTGATAACCGCACACCTAGGTGCGGAAGGACACTCGACCTTTGGCCTCGCATGCTCACTCACACCCAGGGTGTGCTGTTATCGACAACAACCACCACCTGTCGTGTCTTATTGCTTACTTAACTTTCATCTAGAAGCTAATGAAAGCCACAAGGGTTAACATACGAGCAAGTGAATAAAAATGTTCCATTGTTTCTTCCTGATTTATGTAGCTGTTGTGGGCAGTTTTTTCTTACAGGGCCTTGTGTTTGCATTCCTCTAAGGTTTAGGTGACCATATATCTACAACCACAGTATCTCCAACATATGTAGGGAAATTCTGGGGTTAGTTACCTGCTTCAGAACTCTGCTCCTTAAGCTAGGGGACAATTCCTTAAATCTAGTTCTAATGGATGAATTTTAGACATAACTAAATCGTAAATGGGGTCCAGAAAGATTGCATATTTGGGACCTAGTTAATTCCCATTTTTAATTCTTGATATCACTGTTCTCATAAATGCTGGAACTTTCATTTTAGGAAGCAGTTTTGAGGGTTGTTTCAGTCCAGGCTGTCAAATACTCCAAAAGATTGTTTTTCAGCCATACAAAATGATGACTTTGGGAGGGTACCAACCCTATCGTATATTCTGGGAGATGAACAGAGTTGAAAAAAGGTGACCGGTCAACCATACCAAGTCCTCCTTGTGCTTTAGAGAGGTAGTATAACACCACTTAATCGGTTCAGTCTGTTACCCAAAGCATTTGAAAAAATTGCATAAGTCTTGTTTCCGTATTGTTGGGGGTGTATTGCCACATATAAAAGGCATGGAATAATGCATCTTTTAAAGACATGTTTCTTTTAATTTTGAGAGTTTCAAGACTTCCACTTGTTTACTTTTAATTCTACTCTTACAATGCTGACTCTCAGTTTTCTAAATGTAGATTACTGGGTTCAAAAGGATGCCTAATATGTTTTGTGGCTCAGATGAGATGTGTATTTCGTTTATGGTTACTGGTTCCTTAAATGGGCTACCTATGACCAAGCCCTCACATTTCCCTATATTTAACTGGGAATTTGAAACCTGTGTACTGTATATTCTTCTAATTGTCCTAGAAGGGCTGAAATTTGATCATGTTTTGCCATAAAAATACACACATCATCTACATATGCCTGAATCTTTATGCAGTCTTGTCTGGGGATCCTTGTAGGCCTTCCCACATCTGTGAGGTAGCTAACCTTCTAATTAGTGGATCTAGATAAAGGGGAGCAGCCCTGCCTAACTCCAGGTTCTGATGGTAATTCCTTCTGTTATTTTTCCTTTATAATGGGGTATACTTTTTAACAGGAGTATAGCAATTTTATCTTATTAATGAAGCTGCATGGAATACCATATTGTTGTAAGTGTGAAATAAAAATGAGTGATAAACTCTATCAAAAGCCTTCCTTTGGTCTAAGATCAAAATATAACCCTATCTCTTTTCCCTTTCATAATGTGTTGTTATGTCTCTAATTAACATCAGTGCATGTTGTATTTTCTCTCAGGTATGCCACAAAATTAATCTGGGTGTACTAGTTTTGATGCTACCTTTCTCAATCTATTATTCGATGTCTGTGTTAAAATTTTGAAATCTGAGTTTAATAGCGATATGGGTCTCCAATTTGAAATGTCCAATCTGTTACCTGACCTAAATAAAAAATCAGAGGCCTGCAGTAAACTGTGGGGTGGGGGGATTATTCCTGTTTGAAAAAGAAAGAGAAAACTTCCTTTAGGCAATGTGCCATTATGTTTGGGAAGGTTTATAAAACTCATGTGGTTGCCTATCTGGGCTAGGGAAGTCTCCAGTTTCAGTTTTTATGACATATTCAATTTCTTCAACTGATAAGGGCGAGTTAAGTTCTGAGACCTCTTCCTCTAGGAGTTGTATTTGCAAGGATTTTAAAATGTGATTATTTCCACTTCTTGGGAGGGTTTTCATGTCATATGAACATATGAGTTTTGTATTATTTGATGTAGATCCAATTTTCTCTACAACCCTGTCATTCTTGTCTGCTAAAATATAAAAGGCCATTTCTCCTTCTTTGTTTACATGCTTAAAGGGTCTCTGATAGAGGATTTTGGGTCCCATATTGTAGTTCTGCTTTTAAGGTTTTGCCCTGTCATACTGATATGTTTTCATTTTTCTTTTAAATGTTCTATTTGTTTTCCAAATTCCTGTATAGATGTACATTCCTAGCTGTATAGGTTTTGTAGTTGGGTACATAATTTTAAATAGTGAAAAGTTTTTTTTCTGTGTTGTTCCTATGTTTTGAAACCACATCGCAAAATTTCACTTTGAATCCATCCACCACTCTCCAAGATCTTTATAAATATCACTTACTGATGTTCTAGCCCACATTAGATGTTATTCCTTCCTTTGCCCCGGTGTCTGATAAGATGGAGGTGTTCAGTCTACATCTTTTGTTTTTTTTTATGGGGGGCTATGGAAGGAAAAGTGTAATAATAGGTGATCCTAAAATTCTGATGGAAAAGTCTGGAAAACAGGGAGATACATTTCTTGAGATAAAATGTGGTCTAGTAGAAGTGAATTTCCTTTCTTATATGTATACTTGGGTCCTTGTGCAGTACTGTGTACACTCCATTAGGGTCTGCCAAAGTGATAGCTTTTTTAAGGCATTTGAGTCACAGTACACCTTTTCCCTTCTAGTATTATACCTTAAGGGAAGATCACAAACAAAATCTCCCTCAACACTAGATATGATGTTGTGTGTAAGTAGGGCTGAAGTTGAGCAATGAGAGCTACTCTATCTGCTTTGGTCTGGGTTCCATATACATTAATAAACCCGTATGGTATTTTTTCGCAGTAGCCATCAATAATAAGCAAGTGTCCTGAATTAAATCTATAAGCTTTGTTAATGTAAAGGAAAAGAACTGAATACTATCCCAAGCCCATCTGCCCTCTCAGCCCCAAACAACCAGTAGGATGGCCCCACCCCATGCTGCTTGAGATGTCCTAAGTTGGTCCAGGAAAACATCCAAGTTTCCTGCAAAAACAGATGTTAAGCTCTTGATCCACAAAGGATTGAAACACAGCTTGTCTTTTGACTGGATTTAATAAACTGTGGCAGTTTTGTGATTCAAGAACCAACTTACTCATCTCCATGGTTTATTCAGGGCCCTTTTTCTTTTCTTTTTTTTCTTCCTTTATATTCTGTTAACTCTGAACTCCTCCAGGTTTCTGAGAGGGTAAGGGTCTAGATCTACTAGGTCCATGTGTGATTCTTCTTCTAAAGGCACTAAGGCTGTAAAGGGGTTTTCTTCCCTAAACATGGTGGTTCTGGCAGTGGCTTAGCATTCCTTGTCACTTTCCATCTTGGGACTGGAAGTTCATCTTGTGGGGAGGGTGGCAGGGAATTGGGTATGGGGATTTCTTCTGCTGTTTTATGTTAAGATCATCCGAGTAACATACATGGGAATTCGTCCCATTGGAGCTGTGAAGAGGGGAGGCCCTTCCTGTCCCTGATGTTTTCTTGGGTTTTCTGTAAGTTTGGGGTGGGGTTATAGTTCTTCGGGTTCTACACTTCCTGGTCTGGGGTTTGGGGTTTGTGTCTTGCATCTTGGGCCTGTTGGATAAGAAGTTCTAGGCTTATCACTGAAGCTTTGTTTTTGCTTCCCATGGACACTCTGGAAAATGTGCCCTGTCTCTTCACATAAATCACACCTAGTCAAGTTGGCACATTGCATATTAAAGTGGCCTACCTCTCCACAATTGTCGATTTTGGCCTGTCACATATGAGACCCACACTTGTAACAAGCTTGGGTTGCCCTGAGTAAAACATACCTCTCTGTCCCTTATCTAATTTTCACATTTTCAGTCTGCCTTAATTTCACTTTATATTTCCATCCCTGGTCCAGAATAGTTCAGAATCTAACAAGCTTCTGGCGTAGTTAAAACTTTGCATTTCTGCAACAACCAGCACGTGATATTGTCTGCATGGACCCTTCATTTTGAAACATTACTGTCATGAACTTGATTAGGGTTTTGTGAGAGGTATCACCAGAAAGGGGACCACAGGGAGAACATTTCACATTGTTATACCTTTGCAAACATTTCTAAGTCATAAGAAGATCTAAAGCTCGCATCATAATTATCCTCCCTGAAATATTAACTAATGTGAACACTTATCTAGGTGAAAATGTAAGGACTCTTTTAAAAGTTTTTTCCTACATACTGCATATCAGGTTTTGTGTCCAGACCCCTTTATATCTGATCCAGATGGCACTTCTTCGAGGCACTGCCTCTTCTTTAGACCTGGAAAAGAGTTCTGATAATAAAGGCCTCTGTGGAGGGAGGGGTTCAGATTGTTCTCCCTTGTTGTTTTTCTTGGTTTATTGTGGGTTGATTAGTGTCCTTCGAGTCTTTGTTGCTTGATTCTTGGGGGTGATCCTATTCTGGTAAAGGTTCCAAAGTATCTTTCTTGATTTTTATTTTGTGCTTGGTTTGCTGTGATTTCTTTTGTGATTCCTGGGGTTTTGTCACAGTAATATTTGGTGCAGGAACCTGAGAATTGTTTATTGAGCACCATTCTAGAATGTGCTGTGAAAAGGGGACCCATGGGGACCACTCTGAATCTGGTAGCCATTGGCCACTGGGCGTTTTTCCACCTTGCTTTTGTGAGGGCCTTCTCAGGGGACCATGTTGCAAAGGGTCTAGGCTTATAGGTTGCACCATAAAAGCTTCATGGAATAGCCTCTAATGTAGTGCGGCCTTGTCGAGTTCCATCCCATGTTATCCCCATACTGTCAATTTGTTTATTTGTCTTGGTGGAGGGCTTAAGTGCTAAATTCCTGTTTGCTAGGTAAGACCAGCTTTTGTTTTTAATTTCTTCTTTAGTACCCAGTTTCTATGCCTGGTTCCTGGCTGAAAAGAAAAAGACTGTTGCTGTTTCCTGTGATTCCATTTTAGTCTGGAATACTATTTGTTTTGATTTTGTTCTGTCATTATTGGGAACATGCATTTCCTGTAGTCTCCAAAATCCAAAAGATTCTCATTTTTCCCATGTTGTTATTACTGGGTGTGTTTATGTTGTTGTTTTTACTCCCAGTGTTACTGTTAGTCTGATCAGTGTTTATTTTATGGCTTTCCTGTTCACTCACCTGCTCCTTCAGTATATTTTCTAAATTCATCCCCTGCAGCTTTAGGCACATGCTCTCTGCATTTCTACTGCCAGCCATCAAGGCACCAGAAGACTGTGAAATGAAATTAGAGTTGATTTTACCTGAGGAGCTTTCAGTGGCTGTTGGGCGGTACATTCATTTGATGCTACTGCATCATCATTCCTGCTGTCAGGTGGCCGCACCCAGAGGTAAGCTGTTTTTGCACTCTTGCTAATTCTGCTTTGATTTTCTCCATATAAACGATATGCCTACGGTTTTCTTTGTTCAGTTCTTTCAACATTTCCAGGCGCTTTTCTTGTGGTGATAGCATAACAGTTTGTGTCTTGTTTGGAACTTTGGTAGCAGTCTCAATGCTTAAGTCCTCAGTTGAAAGAAAAACATCTTCACTCACATCTTTATCTCCTATTATTTCAGGTTCTTTGTTTAGCTTGAGAGCCCCTTGCATTTTGAGGTCAGGAAAAGAGGCTCGATCCCCATCTTCTCCACCATTCCATCGTGAGTGGCCTTCTTGGCAGACAGCCAAGGGTTCCCCTACAGTCAGAGTAGGAGAATTTCTGGTGTCCTGGCCAAATTTCCCACATTCACTAAAAATACCACCAACAGCTTAATCTGGCAAAAGTCAGTTGGCATTCATCTGTATCCCTCCTGAATATAGGCAGAATTTGTCTAGTGCACTTACCTGGTCAACAAACACTAAATAAATAAATTGAATAAAGAATGATTTTCTGCTGTAGTGGGTTTCTGGAAATGAGCATTATGAGAATTTTTGCAGTTTTTACATAGAAGTTCTGTACTCCAAAGTCTGTGTTTTCATTATTTTCACAGCTCAAGAGCAATCAGTAAAGTTATGTCCAGTATCATTGCATAAGTTATATTCTGGATCCTTAAAACAGTGCGACTAGGGTGTCCCATTTCTCCACAATGGTTGCATTGTTTCTTGTCACTACTGGTTCTTTTATGCCTGTGGGATCCACATTTGAAACAGGCCTTGGGTTGGCCTGTAGAACAAAACCTTACTCTCTCTTATGTAGAAGCAATTTGGGAGATGCACTGTGTCATTTACTGCTTGGTGCAATTTAACTTTTATTTTCCACCCACCTGTCCAAAAGCCCTCTTCGCCTAGTGTTGGTACAGGGTCTCTTACACAGAACACCATTTCTCCAGCTAAAAAGGACATCAGTAATGTTCACACCTCATTTCTGAATAAAATCATGATGACTCTGAAAGGTTGTTTGGTAAGAAGGATAACAATAAAACCAGCCCACTAATGATTCATTTCCAAGTTTGCATATTTGCACCAGAATCTTTCTAAAATGGCTGAAGTTCGACAACTGATGTTGAAAGAGGCCTCCTGGTGTATGCATTAGAGCATAAACTTCGAGAGGGTGAACTCCCAAGTATAGTTTTAACAACCGCTTACCAATAAAAAATCTGTCTGGAACTATGTCTTTAGAGCATAAGGCCAGATATTCAAAACTTTGCCCCGGCTAAATTAGCACTGCCTGGTGGCAAACATAGCCTAGAGACAAAACAAGCTATATTCAAAAGGAATAGCCTGGGCAAACAGCTTCGAATATAGCATGGGAATGAGGCCGGCCAAACTGGTTGGGAGTGCAGGGCAACGAGCCCTGGAATAAGACAGCTCTGAATATAGCAACCAGGAAGTGCAAACCACAACAGCAACACAGTTTACAGCGACTTGAAGGTAGGTAGAGGTGAACTATGTGGCCAATGTGTGTACCAGCAAATGAGTGGACTCCAGTACAGCTGCTGGCAGCAGCAGATGTGAAAGAACAGTGTTCATAACTGTATAACATTCTCGAACCATTAGCACTGTGCTAATACGTTTGCGCAGCTTTAGCACAGAGTTAAGCTTATTTGTCCAGTGCAAACACGCTTGCCTGGTACTAAACTTTGCCATATTCAAAAGTGACATGCAAATGAGCCTGTTTAGGTAGTCACTGGGCAAACATCCAAATTAGCATCTCATTATGCCCTGATTTGCATGCAGTTTGCCCAGCGTTACTGCAGGGCCCACAGCTCCACCTGTAGGTCAGTCTGAAGTACAGGGCTGGCCAGGTCTGGCCGCAGCCCCACCTGTAGGTCAGTCTGACAGTGTATGATGGTAGCTGCAGACTACATGTATGCAGTACAGCATAGCAGTATGTACCCCTGGGGACAACATAGCATAGGCACAGGCATTGGTGGTAATGCATGCAACTGTGACACTGTAGAGCATGCTACAGTGCAAAGCAGACACCACAGTAGCAAGGGGCCAGTAGTATGAGGGACACAGCAATGCCTATGGTGTATAGGATAGTGATGACCACTGCACTGTACACAGTGACAAGCCCACCATGCAGGTGTGTACTGCCAGTGAGTAGTGTCACATTGTTGTGTGACCCACAGATGCTGCACCTCTGGCATGGAATGCTCATAGTGACATAGGCATGGCCATCCGTGTGTGCTGTGGTGTATGTACAGCTGTGTGGTATGTGACTGGGGGGCATGTACGATCGGCAGACACACTGGTACTGGCCCATGTGCACTGGGAGCTGTGTCCCAGTCTTGTGGCTGTACCTGGTCTGTGGTGAGGCCTGGCCACCCATACACCTCCCTCAACACCCATAGTGCTGCATGTGTGTGCTGGCGTCTGTTGGTCACCACAGACGATGGTCTGCAGGTGTGCTGTATGCCACACACCATTACCATGGTGCCCCCGGGGTCGGGTCACCACATACTGCCTGGCATGGCTGGGACTGGAGGCAGCAGTTGGCATCATTGTGGTGCCATCAGTGAGCAGCATGTTTCCTCCATGTCTGGCTTTTTCTCTGTGTTATAGTCATGTTAAAAGGTTGCATGAAGCGTGCTAATGCCAGCAAAGGCCACAATGTCGCGCAAAGCTGTTTGCCCAGAGTTAAGACCAGCTTTTCCTGGGCGGTAATTTGTACTTTTGCAAAGGTCACACTAAGTCGCACTAAACACCTTAGCACGGCACTAGTCGCTGAAAATCTCATAGTGCCTGTATTCATGTTCAGTTTCCCTTGCATATATTATGGTTTGCCCAGTGCTAATGCAGTCTGCATGCACTATTTGGCCTTTGAATATAGCAGACCTGCGCTAATCCTGCACTAAACCTGCACAAACGATTGTGCACTGCGAAAGCTTTGAATATCTGGGCCTATGTACCTTAAATGAATTGTGTTCCTTCTCTTTGCCAGTTCCACAGGTTTATGGTACAAACTGCAATGGAATGATTTACATTTTCTTCTCCAGCTGCACCTTGCTCACCTGTGGTGGGGTGGGTGGGGGAAACAGCCATATTTTATTCCATAGTGTCACCATTAATACTATGAGAGTCAACATTAGTTGAATTTACAGCGACATTAAAATTGAATGAAGTACCTGTAGGATTGGGAGCATTGCCTAATTGTCTCATGGCTTCATACTCTGTATGAGCATTTTCATCCTGCTCCATCCTGGAATTGTTCATCTCAGCAGGTGTAACTCTTCAGTAGGAATCCAGCCCCCGCTTTCTGTTTCTGACCAGCCTGCATTCTGTAAAACTTTTTGGGCAATCAACTTTTTACAGTTCATCCCCTTGGTGGTGTTGTTGGTATGCAGTCCTGCAGTCCGTTCGGGCATTCCTGTGAAATACTAGTGCCAACAGCTTGCTTGGATTAGTTATACCTTGAATATCAGGTGAGTGATTAGATCTCTTTCTTTTCTTCCACCTCTTGTCTTTGTTTTGCAGTGTGGATTTGATTGTTAATTTTTCCAGCTCCATCACTAAGCATTTTTGCTTCTCTTGAAGAGTAAGCTCTTCCCAAGGTGTATCATACATTTCGTTTCCTTTATCTTTGTCATCTAGATCAGAGCTCTCCATGCGATTATGCACATAATCTCCTGAGTTGGGGTGATTTGCTGGCCACCCCATGGTGCATCCCAGTCTCCCCTTGTTCAGGGATTGCAGACCTCCTCCTTCATATGTGGTTGCCAGCGAAATGCTGGGCCTCCATCCTGTCACTGAAAACAGCCCCTACCAAAGAGTAGGGGAATTTTCATTAGACAAAAACTTGTACAGAACTTTTAGCAGTATGATCATTTCATATACAAGTATACAAAAGATGAAAAGCTGTTGTTTTACATTGATAATACAAAGGTTTATGCTAATCAATATACTTTAAATACAATAACTTTTTTATCAAGGTGGGTGATAGCACCAGTTTTCAGCTTTTCCAATAAATGCTAATCCTTTCCTTTAAGAGAAAAGCCTCTTCTTTCTAAATACATTTTGTATATTTGACTGTATTTTATGAAAACATCCATTTGTGTCCAATAAGACTGTTGCAAAACCCATTTACAATGTGCCAGCCATAAGTAATATTTACATAAACTTGTAATAATTTGCAACAAACGAGTGAAATTCTGCCCAATAACCACTGTAAATTCCAAGCATTAATGTTTGATAATTAATAGACTGGTACTAAGATTATGTAATGTCCTACTTACTAAAACCCAAAAGGTCTTAGCATAACAACATTCAAAAATAAATGATTCTGTGTCTCTAAAATGCCATTACACGTATCTCTTGGGCAAAACCTTTCTGATATTTGCTTGTGTTTGTGGTTATCTCTAACACCCAACATCACATAACAAGCTAATCATGTGTTTTCCCAAAGGAATATTAGTATTCTAGAGTCATTCAGCATCTTATTAGTCATTTATACTATCACGTGCGACCCATTTGGGAATATTAGAAGATCATAACATTTACCATCAATTATAATATGGTAAAATTATTTATTTTTTTATTTACTACAACACTCCGGGTAATGTTCCATTGTTTCATTTTTTAAAGCAGGACTCAAAATAGTTTTGAATATAATTGTTTTTCCAAATTGTGTGGAAGTGCATTTTACCATCTTTCCACATGCTTATTATTTTTTCAGATCATCATGCATTTAGACATGCCAATCCTTACAATGAGCTAGCAATATGGGTCTTATGTTATTAAAATAAAGTTTGTATAAAAGAAAGTGATATGATTTAACATGCCTAAACCCTCTTTTTAGCAGATAGGTAAAATTCCTTTAATGGGATTACTGTTACCCCATAGGGCCTGAAAGAACAAACTGTACAGTCTGGTCTCTAATTCTTCCAATGGTGGAAAAACAGTGGAAATATATATAAAATAGGTAATAATAGTGTTTTGATCAACTGAACTCTTTTCAACTTGAAATTTGCATATTTCTCCATTTGTTTACTAACCACATTCCCGCATTATTTTTTTTCCCAAAGTAGTTGCTTAGTTTACGTATAATCCAAAAGTTATTCCAAGAATTTTAAACCCCGATATTATAAAGATATTAGCAATATAAGTTATTTTTCCCTCGCTTGACCAAACTGCAAAGCTTTCCTTTTTGTATCTTAATCTTGGCATTTGGTGCCTCTGAAAATTCATGAATTAACTCACTCACTACAGGATCTGATTTTGCATTGTGTAAAGACAAATATCGTCTGTGTAACCCAGTATTTTAAGGAACTGCCCCTTCCCTGATGGGTATCCCTTTAGCATCTAAAGATGAATGAATTTTGTGAATAAATATATTCAATCGCAAATATACAGAGAATGGGACTCAGTGGACATCCCTGCCTTACCCATTGGCATTGTCTAATTATTTTACCCTGAAAGCCATTAATTGTCAGAAGATTGCTTTTTAATAAAGCATCCTAATCCAGGAAACAAAAATTTCAGGGATGCCATGGTATATTAGAGTCTTGTAAAGAAAGTTATGGGATATTCTATTGAATGCCTTCTCTGATCAATTGTTATTAGAAAACCTTGTAATTAATTTTTCATACCCTTTTCAACAATTTCTCTTGTTTGAATAAGGTTATCTATTATATTTCTTCCAGGAATAGCACAGGTTTGTGAAGTGGATATGAGTTTTGGAAGTAAGCAATGCTGTGAGAATTTTAGAAAATATCTTTGATTTGAATTTAATAGAGATATTGGCCTCCAATTTTTAAATCAGTTTTTCTACTTTTCTTTATATTAAAACCATAGATGCTTATAGCCATTCTTCTGAAAGCTTTTGGGTTTCAGTATTTCTGAAAATACTTCAAGTATAATTTTAATTATATTAATGATTTTTTTATAAAATTCTGAACTTATTCCATCTGATCCTGGTACCTTATTTATCAAAAGTGAATTTATTGGATTTTCTAATTCCAGAACAAGTACTGGTTGTGTTAATTGTTTATGTTCCTTTCCCATTAATTTTGTTTTATTCATATTCTAAAAATATGCATCAACATTTTTTGATTGTGGGGTCAGTGACAAAACTTCTCATATGTATTCTGAACATAGTTTAGAATACCTTTACTCTGTGTTAAGTGTAGTCCTGTTTCTGTATGTATATCTTGCATGATTTTATTTTTATTATGTTCCTGGTTATTTTAAAATGTCCACTGAGCCTTTTTTAAAGGTGTACCGTTGTTCTATAGATAATGTCTTTAGCTATCATATAGGTATTTTTTCATTTCTATTTTTATTTGTTCAATTTGATCTGTATATTAATATTTCCCCATTGCCTGTCTGGATATTAATTTATATAGTTGTGACCTAAGTTGAAGGTATTTTAAATAATCATCTGTTGCCTTTTTCCCCATTCTTTGAAAAACAATTTTTAGCTCTCGTTTAATTTCCACTCACCATTCAAGGATTGTATCGTAGTATATAGCTACCAATATTCTAGCCCGTTGGAAATTAATACAGTCTTTGTAAATTTTCCCATCTTCTAAAAGTGAGATATTTAACTTCCAATAACCCCTACCTATTTTTGTGGTACTAAATAAATCTATTGTTACATACAGTTCCATGTGATCAGAAAGTGTGTTAGCTTAAGTGATGGCTTTTGTAACACTTCCTCTTTGGGAAACAAATATGAAATCAATTCTTGTGGAGATTGAACTCCTAAAATAGGTGTGTCTCTCAGTTTTATGGAGACATCTTTCATATCTGCTGTCTTTATAATATTCATCAATGCACCTCAGATCACAAAAAGTATAGCAGTATTACCAGTCTTATCCTTTAAGTCAAGAGATCAATTAAAATCCCTCCCAAAATGATAAATCTTGCTGTATGCAAATAAGGATGTAACTCTTTAAATAATGCAACCCTTTCAATTTTTGTTTGTGGTGCATACACAGCTCTTAAACTGATAGGTATATTCTGATATATAATATCTAAGAATAGAAGTCACCCTGGTATTACATCCATGACTCTTTTTTCCCAGTTGTTTAATCAGGTGAGACACACTAGCTGAAAGCTTGTTTACAGGTGCAACCTGGGAGTACAGGAAAGTTAAGTGACTTGCTCAGGGTCACACAGTATGCAAGTGGGGCTGTGAGATTCAAACCCAGGTCTCCAAATTTGCAGCTCAGAGCCTTAAACCGCTGTGCTATACTGCCTCCTGATATGGACTTGTACTGTAAAAATCCCTACTCCAGAACATGCATCCCTCCAAAGACCATATCGATGCACCCCATGGCCATGTTTTTGTGCAGTTATAATTTCACTACTAGTTTTAAGTCTTGTGTCCTGCAAAAAATGAAATCCACTTTCATTACCTGCAAGGAGGATAAGCATATCTGCCTATGTTTATAATTCTTAATACTATTAACATTTAGAGATGATATTTGTATATTAAAATACATCCTTTTAAAAGAAGAAATCACATTAGTTTCTATTTTTCTATCTGTTTCTTTCTCGTTCTCTTGAAGGATTTTTCTTTTCTTTTCACAGGTTCACCTTTTGTGTCAGAAGCTCTTTTGAGAAGATGCAACTGAAGAAAAGTCAGAATCATCACCCTCATCTCCAGTATTATTTGAGAGGGCCATAACTGTTTCTGGTTACCATAGAGTCAAGTCTAGATATTTTAGACTTGGGAGGTTGTTTTCCCAATTTTCATTTCCTCCTACAAGTGACACTCTTCTTATGGAATAGGAGTGTTGGTATTGTAAGATAATATTTTCGGTTTGAGGCTCCACTGGGGTTTGTGCCTTGGAAAGTTGTTTAGGTATCTCAGGGTTAGATTGTGTGGCTCCTTCAGCATTTTCCTGGGAGCTCCATGTGCAGCACTCCTGAAGCAGAACCAGATTTTTCCTCTGCTCTTTTTTGGAACCCTAACACAATGTCATCTTGATCATAGTAAGAGACCCTGTGTGGCCCAAGGACAATGTTTGTATGAGTGACCATTCTCATCACATAAATTACATTGGACAGGATTAGGGCAAAAGTGGCTGAAGTGTCCCACTCTTAAACACAGATTGCACACTGAGTTGTCACAGGCATTTCTTAGATGGGAGAGTGATCCAAATTTATGACAAGTCTTCAGTTGTTCTGCATAGAAGCAAGCCTCTGTCTTTCCTTATGTAGAAACTGCTCAGGAGGTGCAGAATACCGTTCTCAGTATTTTTTATTTTGTTTTCATGCGCCATCCTCCTCCAGATGTTTTCTGAATCCATAATAGGTTAAGGCCTCTCAATGGCTTCCACTCTTTGTTTAACCCAATGTAATATGTCCGCTAGATTTACACCTTCATTTTTAAATAAAATTGTTATTGTTTTCCATGTGGGTTTTGTTAACGGAATGACTATAAAAGGCATCCAAATTGGGTTATGCTTCAGACTTTGATACTTCAACCAAAATTTAGCAAAGAGTAGTGGTGTTTGAAAGCTTACATCAAATTGTGTATCACCTGACATATGGATATAATGCAAACACCTCTGTAGCTGTAAATTCATAGTTTCCTTCAGCATTTTCTAGTCACATAGGCCCTGTCGGGCTGCTTCTCTAGACCATCCCTATACTTTAGGCGGACCGCATTCTTCCTTTTGCAGGTTCCTAAGTCAGCAAATAGATCTGATAACTTAAAATGCGGGTGTGTGTGGGGGTGCTTATTTTACCATCTCCCAGAATTGAGTCAAAAGATTCAGACTCTTTTTCTTGTTTTTCTTATTTTCTAGTGGCTCAGCTGGTAAAGTATTTGGGTTTTCAAGCAGTATTTGTGTGTCCATCACATCTGCCCATGACTTGGTAGGAGTTTTTTTCAACATCTTTAAAGGCTATCTTCCTTTAGTCTCTTTTTCTATGGTGGTAATACCTGAGTCTATTGGTTTAGAATTCAGATTCTCTTTCTCCATTTCATCTGTCCCCACCTGGGACTGCAAACACTCTTTAGATACAGGAGGACATGACTGCAAACCCTTAGGTGCGGTCTTGTCAGAGCTGCCATTTTGTGTTACTATGCCAACAAAATATTTACACTTTTTTCATCCTCATAACATACTGGTTTCAATAATGCAGATGTCATATCTGAATGTTTTTCTGTTGTGTGCAATGAGACCAGGATTTCTTTTGCCATAGGAATTTTGTCCAAACCCATCCACCACTTTTGACTTTTTCCAGCCTGCAGATAGGAGAGCTTGCTCCGCGACCATGTATTCTGTGCAGAAGCTGTCATGTCAGCACTACCTGAAGATGTACTAAGTGATTGGCTCCTTTTGGGGCTTTCATCAGTGATTGTGAAACATCACCTTCACCAGTTTCCAGGTTTTTAGCGTTTGTCTTCTTCTGCCAATAATTTTAATAATTTGTCTCTCTGTTGCTTTGCCTCACAGATTTTATCCTCAGGTTGTATCTCCTGCTGTCTGTTTGTAGCTCTTAAGGTTTCTCTTCGGGTTGAAGTTTGGACAGTTTTACAGTTGCTTTTTGTTGAAAAACTTAAATCTCAGGTATATTTGATCCACCGGTTTCATACCTTATGAATTTGTCTTCTCATCAGTTTCTTCCATACTCAGTATATCCACTTTTTCTTGATTGATATCTAGCTGAAAGTCCATCTTGTCCTCAGTTATTTCCATCTCATTGGGTTCCATAAACTCCATACCTTCCTCCTCCTCTCCAGCCTCCATTGCCACATCAGCACTTCCTTCTGTGTGGCTCAAAACTGGCCCTCCATTCCTACTCACAGGAAGAAGAGCCTCTGGTGTAAGAGTAGAGAATTTCCCCAGTGTCTTGGCCAAATTCTCTCATTCTCTAAAAATACTACCAACAGCTTAATCTAGTTCAGTGTCAGTTGGTATCCATCTGTATCCCTCTCCACTTGGACGAGGCTGAAATTGGGCAGAATTGTCTAGTCTTCCTTTCCGGTCAACAAAACCTAACTAACTAACTAAATAAACAAAATAAACTTGGACAGACTGGATGGAAAATAGATGTTTTCTACTGTCATTGTCTATGTTTCTTTGGGGAGGTATGTCCTGAGGGCTTGGATGCTTCCTAAATAGGTAGAACACGGAGAGTGGTGTCAGGAGTTTATTCTTCAGACTCCATCTCTCTGTCGTGTGGAGTTCCTCAGGGCTCAGTGCTTTCCCCATGTTGTTTGTGGTGTGCATGCTTCCCATTGGAGACATTGTAAGAAGGTATGGGCCGAGGTTTCACTGCTACGCTGATGAAATCCTGCTCTACCTGTCTTTCACACCTGACCAGGTTGGAGCTGTCTTGGTCTTTAACAACTGTCTGAAGGAAATCCAGGAGTGGACGGATGCCAGCTGGCTGAAGTTGAACCTCAGGAAAGACAGAGGTGTTGGTAGGGCCCAGGTCACCAGATGGGGGTTGTGAGCTGGTTCATCTTCGAGAATTTTTCTTGATGGTATCTCACTCCCAGCCTCTGAACAGGTGTGTAACCTGGGGTAATTTCTGATGAAGAGCTGACCCAGCATTCGTGAGGTGTCGACTGTTGTCAAATCTTCCATCTACCATCTTAGGAATAGTGCCAGGATTAAGCACCTGGTTCCGCCTGGAGACCTTCCCACCTTGATCCATGCCTTTGTATCCTCACACTTGGATTATTGCAACTCCCTCTACCTAGGGCTGCCTGGGTAGAAATCTGTCACTTGCAGCTAGTGCAGAATGCAGCAACCCGGCTATTGATGGGGTCTCCTCGATCCTGTCATATTTTGCCAGTTCTGTGCGAACTGCACTAGCTGCCTGTTCAGTGGCAGATCACCTTAAAGTCGGCTTGCTGACTTTAAAGCCCTACACAGACAGGGCCCTGACTAAGTGAAAGAGCTCCTGGATTTTACCGCCTGGATGATCTCTCCACTTGGCCAATGAGAGGTTGCTAGAGATTCCAAGGGTATGTTTAAAAACATCGGGGTGAGAGCTTTGAGTATGCTGCCCTACCTTTTGGAATTCTCTACCCTGCCAGCTTTGGGAGTGCATAACTGTGGAGGGATTTAAACAATCCCTAAAAACATATTTGTGGCTACAGGCCTTTGGTAATTGTTATAGCTGATTTTATTAATTGATGTTCTCCTTTTCAATTGTTGTTTTATTTTTGTGTGTTAGGATTTTAGAGCGTCTATTTATGAATTGTGAGGCACCCTGTTGTTGAAAAAGGCTTAATAAATAAAATATTATTATTATTATTATTAAATAGCTCCCTACAGCAAACTGGTGATGTATGGCCACTTCCCACAGACATATGGGTACAGTCTGTAAATAAGTATGGTGTTGTCCATGCCCTACTGGGCATGTTTACCATTATTTTAATTAAACCATCCCTTAGTGTGGCTTCTGGCCATTTGTAGATGCCACCTTTCACTAATTAGAACAAGGCTGGACTGTTGCAATTATGTCTAATCTCCAGCTTGTCTAGTGGGGGTATTCAATAGTACTCTGCACTCTGATTTATGTGGCATTGGCACTCTCCTCCTGGTTCTGTGGCAGGCAAGAAAAATCCTATTATTTATTTAAATGTCCAGCCTCCAGCTATAGGCACAAATGTCCAGTCTCACTCCTCCACCAGTGGCCCAAAGTCACAAAGATGAATGGCACTGGCTGGTGTGAAGAGGAGGCCAGAGCTTCCACTGGTAAACTACTGCCAGGTCCTGCTGAATTCCATGGGAACTGTGACTAGAGAAGTTCATGGCAGCAGCTATGGATGGCTACTCAGGTGACAGGAGCAGCGACGACTTACTTTCAGACATGGAAGAAATCAGGTATGTCCCCAATTTGAAGGAGGTCACACTGGCAAACTGTCCCAATGATGTAGTTGTATCACACTTTAATGCCACGTTGGAGACCAAGATTCACTAGCAATTCCAAGAATCCCACACTAGAACTGGCTGGTGTTCAAGGGTGGCATGGCAATATATAGCAGAGCTCAGCTGTAGGTAGGAAGGCATCAAAGCACTGACATCCTGGCTTTTATGTACTGCATTCATGCCGTCCTTTCTTGAAACAACATGATCATGGGTTGAGGAGACAGCAACCTGCCTGCACTTTTGGATCACAGTTGCTCTGACTATTTGGGTAGGGTATGAGTGAAAGGGGAAACACCCATGCTGCCCATGATATGAAAGGCAGGGTATCTCACAGCCTTGCATGAGATCCAGATTCAAGTTTGCTCTGTTCCAACTCCAACTTTCATGCACCAGAAAAATGAAGTGCTAAGGGCATCTTGGGCAATTGCATGTGGTCCTGGGTGCCAGATTATCTTGCTGAAAAGGCATAACCTAGCAGTCTCCAGGTTTAGTCTTGACCATTTCACATCTGACATCAGTATAACAGCAAATGGCAGCCAATGGGGTAGTGCACATACAAACAAGGGAAATTCTAGGTTGTTCATGAATGCCTGTTGTTTTGTTCCAGAACAAGATCTTGCATCTTCAATAAGAACCTTCCTAGAGTGGGTAGCAAGGATGAATCCAGAGTTACTATATAAGCTGGACAGCAGAGTGAAGCCTGTGAACTTGGTTCTGTGTGATGAGGTTCTAGGATTGCCTACACTGCAGTGTGCTGTTATGCCTCATTCAATTTTTAACAGGTATGCTAACTTTGCCTGTGAGATACGGGATAAGAAGCTGGTATTTGGCTCCATTTTACTGTGCTCAGATAGAGCAATTCTACCTTTGTGTTTCTGTACAGGTCTGGGTGATACTTTTGTATGCACAGAGAACCCAGGAATGGAGGATGGATGGAGTTTTTAATGGACTTGGAAAACTGGAGCTTGAAAAAGGAGGATGCTGCTCATTGCGATAAACTTTGATATTGATGGAAGAGGCAAACCAGCTAGTCAAATTTGGTGGTGGTTAACAGATAAGAGGGTACAGCTGCTCCTAGAAGGAGGAAAGAAACAGGTCTATAAGCACTGCTGAGCACCAGAGGAAATGCTTAGAACTTTGGAAGCCTTTTGTGAGTAAGTGCTAGATATAGATGCCTGGTACAGTGCTATTTATTATTGAAACAAACTCACTAGGTATTTTTGCTTGGATTTGGGACGTTTGACAAAAGCACATGCTCCCGCTTATGTTGTATGTTTAATGATGTATAAATGCTAACCTTAAAACAGACCTTTGCTAAAAGACTGTCTGAAATGTAATTAAGTCCTAACAGCTCATTCATTATGTACAACTCTAGAACTTTTGGGAAGGACCTAAGGCTGTCCCTATTTTTGATATTAAATGCAGCCAAACTTTTAATGTGACAAGAATTTATCTGGGACAATTTAATGAGCTGAGACAGTGTCAAAATACTTGACTTGGTTTTATATTCTTTTAATTTGAATAGTCTGTATATTTTCCTAGATTTTTATCAGGTCACCTAGGATTTAATAATGAAGTTACAAAATGTAGAATTTGACTGTGAACAGGTTATTATCCAAGGAAAGAGTGATTACAATTATTTTTGTGCTAAGTAAGTGGCTTAATTACTCTGATTGTTTGCTGCAAAGGATGATCTTACAGGGCTAGTTTAAGTGCACATAGATTATGCTTTAAGTTTGCTCTTAGAGTAGGTGAGGCAACATTGATGGATACTAAAGGTTGCCAACCACGTATATGTTAAATCTAGAAATTTGGGGCTAAACAATGTAATTGGAGTGAATTGTGTACACTGGGACTGGACACATAGCTGTTCCATGCCTATGATGCTGGGGCTATTCGATAGTTGATTTCTAAAGTAGATGGCTTAGGACCATAGAAAGACCTAATTGAAGTCTCTCCAGGAAGCCTACCTAGGAGGGACTAATTAGGGGGTCTAATTGGTCTGCCTCAATGGGGATTTCAACTCATCTTTGAGTTAAACCTTTAGCATACTTGTGCCCCCTATATAAAGGGAGCTAGGTATTACACTAAGTATTTTCAAGGCAAGGTAAACCTCAGAAAAGTAATAGATGACTAATGGTGGAACTGTAACTGATATGTGTTTATTGGGTCTCTTTACTATATTTTGGGCATTCTCTAGTGTAATTTCTGTGATGCAGGTGACCTTTGTTTGGGTAGATTGAAGCAGACAGAGTACAAGATATTATAGGGTATTAGAGTATAAGATCAACAGTAGTATTAAGATGAATTTACACTGTGCAGAATTTTAAATAAGGATAATAGGAAAGTAGAATTGAATGTTTTTTCTGGATAGGGACAGGAAAATATACTCTTATGGCTGTAATATTTATACTATGTCAAAACTGTTGTTGTTTTATTGGATATTTTAGTAAAAATTTGTAATGACTTAAAAAGTTGAACAAATAAACTCATCATTATCGAGGATGAATCCACAGGTGATGAAGTGAAACATAGAAACAGATAAACATAGAAACATAGAATTTGATGGCAGATAAGGATCGCTTGGCCCACACCAGTCTGCCCATTTCCTACCTAACGGATAAGCTGCAGATCCTAGTTAACCGACAGCCTACTTCCTCCTACCCCCACTTGAATTGCCTTATGTCTGTCCCATGCATTCTTGAATTCCCCACTGTTTTTGACTCTACAGCCTCCTCAGGAAGGCTGTTTCATGCTTCTACAACCCTCTCTCTGTGAAGAAATACTTCCTCACATTACCTCTGAGTCATCCCCTCTATCTTCAAATTGTGCCCTTGTTCTTGCACATCTCTTTTCTGAAAGATGCTACCCTCTTGGACTTTGATGATTCCCATGAGGTATTTGAAAGTTTCTGTCATGTCCACCCTCTTCCTCCTTTCCTCGAGGCTATATATCTTATGCTTCTTAAGTCTTTCTTCATATGTCTTCTGGTGCAGACCTGCACAATTTCGTTGCCTCCTCTGGACAGCCCCCACTCTGTCTATGTCTTTGCAGAGATGGGCTCTCCAGAACTGTACACAGTACTCCAGATGTGGTCTTCCCAGCTGTCTGTACAGAGGGCCAACAACTTCCTGTGTTCTACTGGTGATGCCTTCCCTATGCATCCCAGTATCTCACCAGCCTTTCTTACTGCCTTCTCATATTGCTGGCCCACCTTTAGGTCATCTGATTTCCATAAAAAATAAAAATAATAATTTTGTTGTTGTCAGTATCTCACCCTCATTGTGCAATCTTCCCTGGGTTTTTCCAGGTGCATTATTTTGCACTTCTTTGCATTGAATCTAAACTGCCATACATTTGACCATTCCTCCAACTTTTACAAGTCTCTTTTCATCCTTTCTACCCCACCTTGTGTATCAACCCTGTTGCAGATTTTTGTGTCATCTGCAAAGAGACATACTTTCCTTCCAGTCCCCCTGCAATGTCACTTATAAAGACATTAAAAGGAACGGCCCCAGTACTAAACCTTGTGGTACCTCACTAGTAACCCCCTTTCCTCACTGTGGACTCCATTTTCTATTACCTGCTGTGTTCTTTGTCCAGCCAGGACTCAATCCCAGGCTGGCTAATTTATTTATTAATCTTTTGTGCAGAACTGTGTCAAATGCCTTGCTAAAGTCTAGGTAGGCCATATCCACAGCCCCACGGTCTACTACTTTGGTCAACCAGTCAAAGAAATCTATTAGATTTGTCTGACATGACCTTCCTGCTGTGAATCCATGCCACCTTCGGTCCCGTGCCCCACTGGCCTCTAGGTACTTAACAATTCTTCCTTCAGAAGTGATTCCATCATTTCCTACCACTGAGGTCAAACTGACAGTTCTGCAGTTTCCTGCCTCTGTCTTGCTCCCACTTTGTGAAGGGAATCACATTCACCCTCCTCCAGTCCGCAGGTACCACACCATCCTCCCATGATTTATTAAAAGGGTACTCAGTGGTGTTACTAGTTCTTCCCTTAGTTCTTTTAGAATTCTGGAGTGAATCCCATCAGGCCCCATTGCTTTATCCACCTTCAGTTTTAGAGTTCTTTCAGAACCCTTTCTTCTGTGAAAAGACTAATATCAACCCCCATCCAGAGTGCTGCTATTAACTGGGTTAGGTATCTCTCCTGTTTTTCCACTGTGAATACTGAGCAGAAGAATTCATTTAGTATCCCTGCTTTTTCACTGTTGTTCTCTGCCCAGTCACCTTCCTCTTTATTCAGCCTCAGTATCCCTGTCTTGGTCTTTCTTTGCTCCCTAATGTACCTTTAAAGGTTTTATCCCCCTTCTTAACCAAGTTGGCTATCTTTCCTCAGTTTGGGCCTTTGCTATTCTGACTGCCTTCCCGCTTCCTTCTGCTTTAACTGGTACAGTTCTCTGTCCTGCTTCTTCTGTGTTTCCTTATATACTTCCTGAATGCTATCTTTTCTCTGTTACCTTCACGCCACTTCTTTTGAGAACTATAGTGTTTTTTCTTTCATTTTGATTTGTTTATTTGCTTCACACAAAGGCTTGTTGCCTCTGTGATGGCGGTTTTGATGTTTCCCATTGTTTCTCCACCCTCCTTCTTGCCTGTTTGCTAATGCACTCTCCCATTTTGACAAAATCAGCACTCCTGAAGTCCAGTACCTTTACTTTTGTATGGCTTGACTCTAAAGCTCAGTTTAGCATGAACCACACTGTTTGGTGGTTGCTTGTTCCTAGATGGCTACCCAATTCAAGATCAGAGATCCTCTCCGTCCCCATTTGAGAGTACCAGGTCTAAGATTGCTCCCTCCCGAGTGGGTTCCAACACTAGCTGTCTGAGGCATGCCCCTGTAGGGCATCAAGAATGGCCCTTCTCTTGGATGTGGCTGCAGAAAAAGTGCTCCAGTTAACATCTAACATATTCAGGTCCCCATCAGCAATATCTCCCTTCCTCTTCCATCCCAAGGATGCCTTCTGTCATTTCCTTGTCCATTTCCTCCCCTGAGATGGGGGTCTGTATACAACCCTGTGCAGATTGTGGTGCCATTTCCAGTCTGAAGGGTGACCCACAGTGCCTCCTCTCCTCCCTGTTTACTCTATAGTACTGTTGCTTTGATCCCTTCCTTACATAGAGAGCTACTACTCTCCTCCTCCTCTTCTTCCTTCCCTGTCCCTCCTGTAGATTGTGTACCCTGGCATGTTGACATCCCAGTCATGGTTCTCTGTGTACCATGTTTCTATGACTGCCACAATATCCAGGCATCCTCTTCCATCAAGGCCACCATTTTGGTGAGCTTTTTACCTAGACTACAGGCATTGGTACTCATTACCCTCCATTTTTCATGGCTTTATTTCTTTTGCCCCATCCCTGTCCTTACTGCCTTTGTTGTTTCCTCCATTTACCCTGCCCTTCTCCCATTGGCTGCTCTATCTTTGTTGAGTCAGGACTTTCCTAGAGTGGGTAGCCAGGATGAATCCACAGGTGATGAAGTGAAAACTGTTAAGTCAGAAAGTGCTTGTAATCCCCAGTGCTTAAAGGAAAACTACAGTCAAAATTTTCAAAACATATGTTGTGGAGATTGTTTTCACTCATGCATGTAGTTCTTGTGTATTCTTCCCTTTGTTGCTATTAGGAGTTTTCTTCTAAATTTGCCTACTAGTTTTATGGCTCCTAAAGATTTTCATGTTTGAATATTTTATTGCTCTTTTTCCTCCAATGCCTTCCATCCCATGTGACAGTGATGTGTCCAGGACCATTGATTCAGAAAGTAATAACTGCTGCAGCAGCAATCTACTGTTAGAAGCCTGATATTCTGACTTCAACTAAATAACTCTGTCTAATCCAAATGGTTTGTTCTAGATATATGTTTATGTCTAGCTAGCAGAAGTGAATGTTTTGCTTAAAAGCTTTTTGCTTCATCAAACTATTGTGCAAGACACATTAAACTGTTCTACCAATGAGTTGGTTTAGCGTTGCATTTTGTAAGTTTCCAATTCATTGGAAACTCAGTTGTGTTATTTTTCAGCTCTTAACCAGTTAAATTACTACATTATCAAGGGATGTGATGACCAGGGTGCCACAGAGGTCAGTACTGGGACCAGTCCTGTTTGGAATATACATAGCTAATATCTCACAAGATCCAGAATAGGATCAGTCTGTTCACTGACAATACAAAGGTGGGAGCTATGGTAGATAATATTGAAGGGTGGAAGGGTCTGTAGGAGGACCTGCCCAAACTACAGGAGTGGTTGGAAATGTGGTAGCTGGGGTTCAATGGCAAGAAGTGAAAGGTTCTGCATTTTGGAGCTAGAAACCAGGGGGAGAACTATCAGCTGGGGAGGTGCAGCTGGAAAGCACTGAGGAGGAAAGGAATCTGGGGCTGCTTGTAACAGGCAGCATAAACAACTCAGCTCATTGCAGGAAGGTGGCAACAAAAGCCAACAGGATGCTGCGGGAATCGCCTCCAGTAATAGGGAGGTGATCCTTCCTTGTACAGATTCTGGTCAGGCCACACCTGAGTACTGCGTGCAGTACTGTGGCCCATTCCTGAAGAAGGATATCAAATTGTTGGAAGTGGTGCAACGTAGGGTGGCCAAGATGATCCGGGAATTGGAGGAAAGTCCTGCAGGGATTGATTGAGGCGAGCTGAACATGCACTGCCTGGAGGAGAGGAGAGGAGAGATGGAGGGATATGATTAAAACCTTTAAATACCTTAAGGGGATAAATAAGGCTAATATAGAAGAGATTTTCCAGCTTAGAAGAGAGGGAGATGAGGGCATCAGCTGAGATTGAGGGGGAAGATTCAAGAGGAAATTAGGAGAGATTTTTCACTGAACAGGTGGTGGACAGGTGGAATGCTCTGTCCTAAGAGGTGGTCTCCTGTAGAACAGTGGGTGGCTCTAAGAGGGGCTGAGACAGGGTGGGGGTTGTGATAAAGAGGGTGGGGATGGTGGGGTAGCTGCAAGTTGAGGGACTAGCTGCACAATCAAGCAGACTCGATAGACAGTAAGGCCTGCTTCTGCTGGCATTTTCATTTTTTGTATGTAAAGAGTAATTTGATTAAAATGTTTTACAACTCAACTGGAATGCATCTGTAAATCTGCCACAATGTAAGGCAAAATTGAGTAGCAACTTTAGGCACCACTTTTGTAAAATGTTATGCTAGGGCCAGTAAAACTTATGCAGCTCATTAAGAACTGCAAAAGAAGCTAATTGGCAGAACAGTTTAACATGACTTGTATTGTACACATCCATAAAAGCACACCCAAGGTCACAAATGCTATGATTAGTGAAGACTCTAGCTGGTTTCTTACAGAATAGCCTGCTCAGTTGTCCCTCAGGTGTTTGCTGCCTGCAAATGTAGAGTTCATTAGAGCTCTTGAGAAGGAAAGTTACTTAAAATTACATTTCTGCTGTTGTAAACTTGACAAAAAGAGCTATTGTTGAATTAGTGGTCTCAAATGCATCACTGTCACATGGGACAGGAGGCACTGTAGGAAAAGAAGAGCAATAAAACATTTGAACATGGAAACATAGAAACATAGAATTTGGTGGCAGATAAGGACTGCTTGGCCCACCTAGTCTGCCCATTTGGAGATCCTTAGGGCCACAAAACTTGCAGGCAAAGTTAGAAAAAACTCCTTACAGCAAACAAAGGGATGGACACACTAGGACTACACCTACAAATCAAAACTCTGTGCACAATATATTTTTCTCAATTTTGACTTTAATTCCCTTTAAAGAAGATACCGTGAGTAAAATTGTTGAAAAGTAAGTAACTGAATGATGATTTCCAAGCCCTCCCCACTGACCTTAGATTGCTATGTTATTAGTTTGCAGACAAGTCTGTAACTCCTTTTACTATAAAAATATGTATAGAGATGAGAAAAAATGGCTTTTGTTAATTTGGTGCTGTATTAGTTCAACTCTCATTTATCTTTAGTGATTCAAAACCTTTAGTGACATATACTTTGGGACTCTAACGAATATCCAAGTAAACGCCACATCCAGACTACTACACTTAACTTTAGGGACTAACCCATGGCACCCTAATTCCCAAAGTTGGGCTACAGTCCAGACTCAACTATTCCTTAGATTTCTAGGGTATCTGCATGAAATTCTGTGAACATGGGGAGGTCAGGTAGGTATGGCAGTTTACAGTAAAGACAATACAAGTGGAGGGCCTTTGTCATCCAATGAGGAACGTTTGGAGATAGTACAGCTCAAATAATGAACAGTGACAGTACATTTCTATACTCTGGGCATATTACAGACCCACTGGCCAGTCAGAAATGTCTGACAAACAGTTAGTGGATGATATTCTAGCTGTCTGTGCAAAGGGATATTGTCTTTATGGGACTTGCATTTTCAGGATTGACTGAATAACTAAGGAGGCAAATTCAAGGATAGAAAAGGACTTTGTACAGCTACTTCATGATAATGACCTGCAACTGCATGTGACTTCAGTAACTAGAGGAGGAAGCATCTTGGATAACAACGAGTCTGACCTCAAAAAAAGGTATGTACTCCAGATCTCAAATTCAAAGGTTTCCAGCCTATTTGATAGAAGACAAGTTTATTGCTCAACGGCATGTAGTAATGATCATTCAGCTGAACACTGTACCTGATTCTAAGGTGTAGTGTTTAGCTGTATGATCTGTTTATTGTGTGCCATTGAGCAATAAACTTATCTTTTATCAAATCGGCTGGAGCCTTTTGATTTTGGGACCTAGAGTACCACTTAGTTTTTTGGAGGTCTTGTTAAAGTTTCGGCTGGCAGTCTGCTTTGAAGTGAGTACCAGTCTGTAGGCTTGCTTGCAGCTACACACATGTGGATGATTAATTATAACAATAAGAGTACAATGCTAACATGGTTGAGTACAAGGATTATAAAAGGATTAACAAAAAAATGGAATGCATATTGTCTGGCCAAAATGTCAATCAACCAGCAGCACTGAAATTACTCAGGGAACATAAATTAGAAATCAAAGGGTCAGTGCTGGCCCCTGCACAGTGGTAGTGCTACCATTTGCAACGCTGTTGAATCAGGTTTGGAAGTGAGCCAGAGGTGTTGGAGGGCCAGCTGGGGGAGGAAGATTGAGCATCTGCAGGATCACTATTCTTCTCCTCTGGGAGGGAGTCCAGTGCTCAGCTGGCCCCTGGTGGAAGTCACGAGAGATACAGCATGAGTTACAGAGGTGGAGGAGACATGGCACATATTGGCACGTGCACCTTGATGTCAGTGCATGTCACATCTCCAAGAAGAGGAAAAGGGAAAACAAACTCCTGATTGTGCAGGATGACCACCAGCTTCCACAGGCCCCACACCCTGTGACTCAGGCTCCTCCCAGAATCTGGATACAGTTCCAGAAGGTTGAGGACTCCGCACCACTCTGCCATGGAGGGCAAACCATGGGGACTACAGGAGAGGTAAGCCCAGGGGCAGCCAAGGTGATGGGGCTGGAAGAACCAACAGAAAGGAGGGCCAGCTAGGTTGGGGATAGAAAAAAAGATGAAAACAAAAGGTCAAAGAGACCCATGGAAAATCAAATTGCAGAAAAACAAAGAACAATGCCAAACTAGTTTATAATTATGTCAGATCAAAGTGGGTGACTTCTAGAAATGTTGGGCCTCTAGTGGTGGAGGGTACTGTATCTTAGCGAATAAAGAACATGATATGGCCAATGCCTTTAATAGTTTATTTTGTTCAGTGTTTAATCTATCAGTGCCAGACAAATATCAACTGTCAAGATAACTCCTCCATTTCCAATAAAATCAGTATGGAAACTGTAAGGGATAGGCTCTGTACACTGGACCCAAAAAACTTGGCTGGACGAGATGAGCTTCAGAGTCAGCTAGGTTAATGTTCATTACCAGCATTAATGAGCAAGTTCTCCCATGGACTGAATGGATGCAATAATGATCCCCACATTCTAAAACAAGGGTCTAAAACATTACAGGAAATTACAGACCGGTAAGCCTTAAATTAGTGGTGGGGAAAATTCTAGGGCAATACTGAAAGACTTGATAGAGACTCATCTCAGTAATGATGAGGGATTACAACACAACATGGGTTCAGAAAGGGAGATTGTGTCTTATGAATCTGATCAACTTTTCAAACATTTAAGTAAGATACTAGATAGTAGTCTGTAGGTAGCTGTAGTTTGTATAGATTACAGCAAGACCTTCAGTACAGTTCCCATCATGAGCTGATTTAATAAATGAGACAGATTGGGTATTAACAGAAACAGTAAAATGATCAGTGGCTGGTTAACTGACAGAGCACCAAAGGGTCAAATTATTGACTTTTCAATCTACGTGGGGTATGGTGACTAGCAAGATTCTGTAGAACTGACCCTCCTTATCATCTATGTCAGTGACAATCAATGCACAATTAAGGTTGGATGTCAAAATTCATGGACAATATCAATATTGGTTATGCGGTGGACTCGGAGGCAGGATGCAAAACCTGCCACAGGAGTTGGACAGAAAATTAGAATGGGCTAAGAGGGCCAAAATGAAGTTTAATCCAGACAAATCCAGGGCCAAAGAATATTAAAGCAACCTGTGCCATGAATGGCAAAAATTAAAGGAAATGGATATGGAAAAGGACCTAAGGATTTTAATCTCAGATTCATTCAAGCAAAGCATGCAATGCAACAGTGTGATTAAAAAGAGTCAAACTAAATTGGCCTGAATTAGGATAAACTTTATAGTGAGGAGAGGCAAGAAATTCTGCCTCTTTATAGATCCTGGTAGGCTACACATGGACTATTGTGGGCAATTCTGGAGTCCCCAAAGACGTTTATTAAAATTTGACTGGAGGCAGTGCAATTTTTTCTATTTAGTTTTTGTTGACCAGGCAAGTGCACTAGACAAATCCTGCCTATTTTCAGGCATGACCGGGGAGGGAGTACAGATGAGTAACAACTGACCTTGAACCAGAGTAAGCTGTTGGTGGTGGTATTTTTTTTAGTGAATGAGGGAAATTTGGCCAGGACACCAGGAAATTCCCCTTCTTTTCTAGAAGTGCCCAGGATCTTTAACATCCACCTGTACTACCACCAATCCAGGCAGATGGGACCTTGGTTTAACATCTCATCCGAAAACCGCACCTCAGGAGTGCAGCACCCTCTCATGCTGCACTACAGTGTCAGTACTGGGATATTAACCTAAGTGCCAGAGGTGGGAACTGAACCCACAGCCCTATGATCTCCCAGCCTGAGAGGCGAGTGCTACCTACTGAGCCACTGACACAATGGAGGGCAACTAGAATGACTTGGGATATGAATGGAAAAGACTATAACTCGGGACTTACAGATTTAACTATTTTTCTGCTTGAAAGGAGAAGGGAGAGGGACATTATTTTAGTTTATTGAACTTACATAGAACAGAGTTACAAAATGCTTGAGTCTGGTTCCAAGAAAAAGAGACCAGAATCTCAGCAGGCACGACTATCAATTGAGAGGAGCTTTTCAAATCCAAAAGAAGCAAAACTGGTTTGCACAGAGGGTGGTATCTACATGTAACGTTAAGGATTTTGGACCGGTGCTTGAACTGTAAGGTTTCTAACAGATCTATCTGCTGAGTAATGGGGTAAACTAGATGGTCTGCAGCCTACTTTTGTCTCTACCATCTATGAACTTTCTCCTCTTGTTACACTCTTTACTGTGCCATCCCCACCCTCACCCAGCTGCTGACACCCATTCCATCTCTCGTTTCCTAAACAGTTGAAGATGAAAGGTCCCCAAATCTTCTGCAGGTTCAAATGCAAGCACAGAATCCATGCTGTGTACTACTGCTTTGATTTATATGCACTGGCATAGAAGGACAGAGCAGAGAAATTGGATTAACAAGTATTGTATACCAGTAGCCACAGTAACCAACAAGCCAGATGGAGCATTGGAAACCACTCTGAAGTGTCTTCAGCTGAATTAAATTAATATGGGCAGTTTTCTAAATCTCAATTTGTATTTCTTTTTCCTAGACATGTATAAATTATTATAACATAGTAACATGGATAATGTAATGTCAAAATAATTCTAGGTAAAACACATTTTATCTCTCTCCTTGCTAAGGAGGTATAAAATAAGTGTGCCGTGCTGTACAAAATGCTTATCAATTTATGAGGATTTCTTACCCAATTTACGAACCTAAGGTACCCAGTGATTCCTTTGTCAAGAAGACATTTGTCCAGGCTTACTGTAAAGGCATGCAGTGTCTTTATGTCCATTGTCTCTATTCACTAGTAAACTGCTCCACATGTTCATCTACTTGGAAAAAGTGCTTGCTTTCATTAACCTTTGATTATAGCAATGCAGAAAAGCATTTTATTTTCTGATTGGCAGCTACCTTTCCTGCTACTTTATTAATTATTATGCCTCTTAAGCCTCATTACATGCAGCCAGATCTGAAGTGTATGTCTGTCATGGAATGCTGGACCATTAAATTTAGGTGCTCTCCAGCATTCCATGACAGTTTCAAGTTGCCACTATTGCTTAGCTTTGGATCTGTTTAGAGCGATCATGCAGGCAGATCTAATTTAGTAAAGGGTGGGCTTAAAAAGCTCATAATATTTATTGAACTCTGCCTCTGCCATGACAACCAACATAGTAACAACCATGTACCACAGAATATTTGTGCATCCCCCACCTATTCACTGACAAATCACTGTTTCCAGATCTGTTGCCATGGTGATTGCACATTTACTGCAAGAGCCATCGTGTCTGCATGAAGAAATGATTACTGTTGATTTTTAACAATTTTATAATGCCACTTTGTATAATTACCCCATCACTTATATCAAAGTTTGCCAGCTGCAGAGGGGGATACTGATCAATTGATGCACAGGAGAGAGACAGACAGATTGTGGCAGGCACAGTCCAGTAGTGGGTGTCAGCAAGACATTACTGCAGTCATTTACCAAGTCCTGCTACAACACAGCATGGCTCCAGATAACAAAGGAGGTGGATCAGGGAGGGCAGTGGACATGGCCTATCTGGACTTCAGCAAGGCCTCTGACACTGTGCCACATAGAAGACTATTACACAAACTGGGGAATATGGTGTGGGCAGGACAGTAGTGTGGTGGGTAGGTAACTGGCTGGGTGGCAGGACACAGAGGATGGTGGTAAATGGCTGTCACTCCACAGGGAAGAGTGACCAGTGGGATACCACAGGGATCAGTGCTGGGACCAGTCCTATTCAACATCTTCATCAGTGACATTGCTTGGGACCTAGAAGGCAGAATTTCACTGTTCAGCTGATGGCAGAAAGCTCTGTAACAGAGTAGACACACCAGAGGGTGTAGACAGAATTAGAAGGGACCTGCAGAAACTTGAAGAATGGTCAGGGTTTGGCAGTTGAAATTCAATGCAAAGAAGTGCAAGATAATGCATATGGGGCACAAAAACCCTGGCACAATATATCAGTCGGGGGTGAGGATATAGCATGCATCAAGCAGGAAAGGGATCTTGGGGTTATCATCTCTGATGACCTCAGGTAGGGAAACAGTGTGACAAGGCAGCAGGTAAAGCAAATAGGATGCTGGGATGCATAGGCAGGGGCATCACCAGCAGGAAATGGAGGTCATAATTCCACTATACAAGACACTAGTGAGGCCCCACCTGGAGTACAGTGTACAGTTCTGGAGACCTTACCTACGTAAGGACATAGACAGGGTAGAGAAGGTTCAGAGGAGGGCAATAAAGATGGTGCATGGATTGCATCACAAGTCCTATGAAGACAGGTTGAAGGAACTGAACATGTACTCCCTGGAGGAGAGGAGGGAGGAGAGAGGATATGATAGAGACATACAAGTATCTTACAGGGAGGAACAGGGTGCAGGAATACACTATTTTAAGTGAAAAGATGTCCCAGGACTAGAGGGCACGGGATGAAGTTGGAGGAGGACAATTCAGAGGAAACGTGAGGAAGAATTTCTTCACAGAATGGGTGGTGGACAAGTGAAACACCTTGCAGAGGAAATGGTGGGGGCTGAAGCAATCACGGATTTAAGAATGCATGGGATAGGCATAAAAGGAATTCTGGAGGTCAGGGGTAGGGGGCAACAGACTTCTAGGAAAACATAAACTGAACTTACAAACTCAAATGGGCAGACTGGGTGGGCCATAGGCCTTATCTGCCGACACTGTCTATGTATCTAAATAAAAGCTTAAAAAAGCGTGCAAGGCAGCTTCACCTTGTGCCACATCACACCACTAGGGTGTGATTAATAGACAATTAATGCAACCCCTGGTCGCACTCTTTATTGCTTTAGTATACTACTCTGAACTTCAGGGTGTGCCTCCAATACTGCTGCAGGATCCAGATCAAAATTGTATGATTGTTGGATCATGTTTATACCCTTGAGCATGCAAAATACAGAGATCATGCCTTCTCTCAGCCTCCTTTTCTCCAGGATTAACATTTTGAGGGTCTCCAGTATCCAACAACAGTAATTTTTGCCCCACATCACTAATCATTTGGGTGATCCTTGCCCTGTATTGCACATTCACAACTGCCTCAGTTCATTCCTTCTTTGTACTGAGGACAACAGAACTGCATGCAGTACTCCAGGACAAGTGGGGCATGGCCAAGGTCTTTTAAAGTAGATGGATTTTCCTGGTCACCCTCCTTTTGATGTACGCCACCATTCTGCTGGCCCTCTTGACAGCAGCCATGCACCACTTGTCCTGCTTGAGCTCCTTATCTATTATAGCTCCCAGGCCCTTTTCATTCTAAAGTGCAGCAAGAGAAGTCCTCCACAGTGTGAAAGTTAGAGCTGTGTCAGATTTTCAAATTCTAATGAGATGGCATTCTGCAGAATTTCAGAAATGTATTTATTTATTTATTTGCTTTTGGTAACCAGGTGGGTGCACTAGACATAGAGATGCCTATTTTCAGGCACGACCGGGAGTATACAAGTGAAAATACCTAATTCTGCAGAATTCCATCAGCAGGAGAATTCTAAATTGCAAAAGCAGTTTGCAGTTTTTTATTTAAATAACAGATTAATAATGTGCAGGTTATATCAACTGAGGATTACAGTTTTGCTGTTTATGTAAACTGCACATTAGTTTTCCTCAACTGCAGAAAACAAATCCACAGTTTAGGCAATCCATGGAAAACTAATCCACAGAATAAATTAAAACACTTTCAGAATTTCATGGAATTTATAAAAAATTCCAAAATCTATTTTAGAGATTGGAATTGCCATTCTGGCAAGGCAAAGCAAGGCAATTGTATGTATGTGGCACCTAATCCCAATCCTAATCCCAATGGCTTTGGATCTGGATGCCTTACAACATGAACAGACAGACTAGATTTAAAAATAAATAATAAAACTTTTAAACATTCTGCCCAAATTCCACCAGCTAATTCGTACATACTGCACAGCACTAGTATAGATCTTGCAACATTGTTTTGTCCAGTGGTACAGCACTTTGAATTTTGTTACACTGAATTCTAGTCTCCTATGGTTAGCAGTGTTTGAGTATCCAGTGTAATTTCTGTACATGAAATGGCCACTATTTGGGCAGTAAAAGTGTTTGCTGTGCTGATCACTTGACCACCAATCAGGAAGCTGTTAGATATTTCAAAGTACCATGGCAGCATTCATGTCAGTAGCCCGTAGCATCTCTAATATTTTCACATGTGCAACTGAGTTAAAGTAGCATGTTATCAGAGATGAGATCTGCCTGCACAAGCTGTGAAGACTGTCCATGCGGAGTGGAGCTGAGGTGCTTTGGAACAAGAGCAAATTAAATTATACCGTCTTTATAATGTAATGTTTTAATGAAAACAATGCACCAATATTATTACTTTGCAGCAGTTGAAAATTATCTGAATTGGGGTTGACTAACCTGGCATAAGAGAGCACAGTAACCATGGCAGGTGACAGGCCAGTGCTTGAAGGCATATACTATATTTATTGTTTCTTAGTAGCTTATGAAAATATATTTTTCTGATATTATACCAAGCTGGGTGGCAGCTTTAGAGGCAAATTGGGATTCATACTGACACTATTAATTTCCTGGGGACAAAAGTCACAAATGAATATCATAGCTTTGGCAGCAAGGGAGAGCTGATGAGCCACTGGTCATATTGTGTCCCTATGTTTTTCTGTAAGCATGTGTTTGGTGTTCAGTCTTTGCTGCATTACTTTAAGTGAAGTGTTGTGTCTGAGTAGTTTCAATGAGAAAGAGTTATACTGTACAATCAGTTGTTCACTCTGGGCTCTGTGTACTATGGGATCCTGGCCCTATTAACCACAATATGCAGCATGTAGAGCTGGGATATACAAATCCTGGGTGCCCAGTGGACACCCTCAGAAGCACTAACAATGGATGTCTGCTGCACAACCCTGCCGGGACTATCCGTGTCAAACTCACACAACTGCACAGCCAGTCTGGTGGGAGTTGGTGTGCTCACATTGGGCTGGCTGAGTGTGGCATGTACAATTATTGATATGCCATGCCAGGCCAGTGTCAGGGGAATTCCAGCCAGGAGGACTACTATACATGCAGACACCCCTGAACAGAGTCCACAAGAACACATGACACCCTGCAGCCATGGATCATAGAAACATAGAAACATAGACTTTGACGGCAGATAAGGACCGCTAGGCCCATCTAGTCTGCCCATTTCCCTACCTACAGGATAGGTCGCAGATCCTAGTTAACCAACAGCCTATTTCTTCCTACCCCCACAAGAATTGCCTTATGTCTGTCCCATGCATTCTTGAATTTTCCCACAGTTTTAGAGCCCACAACCTCCTCAGGAAGGCTGTTCCATGCATCCACTACCCTCTCTGTGAAATAATACTTCCTCACATTGCCCCTGAACCGCCTCCTTCTATCTTTAAATTGTGTCCCTTGTTCTTGCAAGTCTCTTTTTCTGAAGGATGCTACCCTCTTGGACTTTGTTGATTCCACTGAGGTACTTAAAAGTTTCTATCATGTCCCCTCTCCTTCTTTCCTCAAGGGTATACATATTAAGCTCCTTTAGTCTCTCCTCATACGGCTTCTCTTGCAGACCCTGCACCATTTTAGTTGCCCTCCTCTGGACTGCCTCTATCCTGTCTATGTCCTTGCGGAGATGGGGTCTCCAGAACTGGACACAGTACTCCAGATGGGGTCTCACCAACTGTCTGTACAGAGGGATAACAACTTCCTGTTTTCTGCAGATGATGCTCTCCCTATACATCCCAGTATACCCCCAGCCCTCCCTACTGCCTCTCACATTGCTTGCTAACCTTAAGGTCATCTGATATGATTACCCCAGGTCCCTTTCCTTTTGTTGTTGTTACTACCTCCCCACCCATTGTGTATTCTTCCCTGGTTCTTGTTTCCCAGGTGCATTATTTTGCACTTCTTTGCATTGAATCCTAGCTGCCATACTTCTGACCATTCCTCCAACCTTGCCACCCAGCCTCTTCCATGCAACAAGGGTAAGGGTAACAGAGTTCTAGGAAAACATAAACTGAAGTTATAAACTCAAATGGGCAGACTAGGTGGGCTATAGGCCCTTATCTGCCGACACTGTCTATGTATCTATGTAACAGAGGGCTGGGGGTAGATGATAGCTGCAGGACTCTGTTAGCTGAAAAGTGAATTTTGTGCAACAACACTAGTGGGCTGTAGGGACATGACAGCCTGTATGTTGGCTGCCATGTTCCATGCTAGCTGGGCTTCTGACTGGAAGCCCATGATCTGACCAGGTCCAACCCCAGCTGGGTCTATCCCATGCACGACCTACACACCTGTGAATTGACTGGACAGGGATCATGCATCTGGATACATAGCACATACTTGTGCTGCCTAATATGCACCCATACCATCAAATACCAGGTTCATTAGTGCATAGGGTCCATAATGCAGATCTGCCCTTTAGCTACTGTATCTGACAAATAATGAGCCAACATATTGTCCTGTGTTGTTTTAAAACAATTTTGGGCAGATATGTCTTCAACTCAGTTATTTGCTTCATATCTCCGATATTTAGCCAGGAGTCACATAACAAGGTACTTAGCTGATAATATATATTTCATTGCTTTGGCTTCTCAGAAGGAACTAGAAGCTAAAGGATCATATTGTTACAGTACAGTAGCTTCTTGTTGTTTTACATTGTTTCTTGTGGATTTTACTTGGTAGAATGTTATTTCTTTTTCTTTCTTTTCTTTCTTTCTTTCTTTCTTTCTTTCTTCTTAGAACATCAGTTTAACAACCTTTGAGCCACAGGCTCATTTACAAAGGTACCTCATCACAGTGAGGACAAAACAGTGCAGAAACAAACATCAAGGCAGACAAAAAATCAGAGTACATTTAGGAATCAGCCAAAAATACAGGCATTTGTCAAACACAGTATACAACAGGCTTCATATGTGCGCTTTTCAGAGTAGACAATATACAGTAGTTACATGGAGATTAATTCAGTGGGCAGAATAAAGGTAAGGCTGGGTGGGAGGTATCAGAAGAGGAGTGGGGAGATAGTAGCAAGTAAAGGTAGAGCTGGACAGAAGGTCAGAGAGCTGCTCAGTGAGCTTTGTCTGGGAGGATAGGAGGAGGCTTAGAGGCAGGTACAGCTGCGTGTTGAGAGCAGATGATTTTAAGACTAGTTTTAAAAATAAGGTAATGAGTTGGCATCAGTGACTCCAGCGGGGCGTTATACCAACAAGGGCTCTGTGGGGTTAAGCCCGCGGCCGCCTGAGGTTCTAGCCCTCGGTATAACCAGTGCAGTTTGCAGGATATGTGGGTATGCACTGTGGGGTTTTGCACGGTGGATAGTGGTTGACAGACCTGGTAGGGATAGCCCAAGAGTGATTTTTGTTAGGAGGCAGGTTTGGTATTTGAGGCGCTCATCAAGGTTGAGTAGATTAGCCATGGTGTACAGACGGCAAGTGTGGATTAGGCTAGGAGCCCCAGTTATGAGCCTGTAGGCCTTGTTTAAGGTGAGGCAGATCTTGTTCAGGGCAGTCTGGTCTGCTGCACCATACACAGGTAGGCCATAGTCTACCAGAGATAGAACAGAGGATGTGACTGCAAGTTGGAGGGCATCCGTGGGAGGCAGTTTTATGGCGATGAGGATACCCAGCCAAGTGTTAGAGGCTGAGGCAAGGGCAGAGATGTGGGCATGAAAGAGAGGGCAGGGTCAGAGGTTATACCTAGTTATTTATAAGAGTGAACTAGCTCAATAGGGAGTTTAGAGGTGGAGTGGACGAGAGAGGATAGTTACTGGATTTATTTTGGGGTGGGCAAAGAGCATGGTTTTGGTTTCTTTAGATTAATTACGAGGCTGTGCTCAGTAAACCAGGCTTCTGCATCATTGTAGGATTCCTGCAGAGAATCCTGAAGTGAGATGGGATTACGGTTGGAGGCAAAGAGTACAGCATCATCTGCATAAAGAAGGATTTTACCAGTACATACACTGGGCAGGAGTTGAGAAAAAGGGAAAAGAGCAAGGGCCAAGAATGGAGCCCTGAGGGACTCCAGAGCGGATAGGGCAGGTGCTGGAAAAGTTTCCGTTGATTTTCACCACGTTGTCAGGAGCGGGCCGACAAGTAGCTGGAGCACCAGAAAACAGGCCCAGTGGCAAAGCCTAAGTGGCTAAGGGTAGTTAGCGGGAGGGGTGGGAGACAGTATCAAAGGCTTTGATAAGTCCATGAACACTGCACCTGCTAGGGAGCCAGAGTCCAGTGAGGTGTGAAGAAAGTTAGAGAACTCCAGGAGGGCAGTATTGGTGCTGTGGCCTGCTCTGAAACCATGTTGTTCTGGGCAGAGGATGCTATATTTATCAAGGTATTCAGAGATTTGGGTGGCCATTTTTCTAAGGCCTTAGAGAGAGGAGAGAGGATTGAGATAGGTCGATAATTGCTAGGAGGGTCCTATCACCACCCTTGTGTATTGGGGTGACAGTAACTATCTGCCAGGCAGAGGGAAATTGCCCTAGGCAGAAGGATTTGTTAAAGAGGCTGGTGATTGGAGATAACCAGATCCAGAACCTGATGGAGAAGACTGGGATCAAGGAGTCATTGCCAATTGTGTTTACTCTTTAAGGCCTTGAGTAGATAAGGTCTGACTTCCTGGGCAGTGACTCCAGCGCAGGTAGAACAAGGGTGTGGGAGAATAGGGACAGACCTGGGGGAGGGGGCGAAGAAATTATCAGGGAGCACCGGGCTAAGGTCTGTGAAAGATTTGTTGAGGTGGTTGGCAATAAGGACAGGGTCTGAGGAGACTGAACCATTAATGTCGATAAGCGAAGGTGGGGAACGCGTGTCACCATTCAGCTGCTTAATGTTGTCCCAGAAGGTCCTAGCGTTCCCCATGAGGGAAGTGAGGGAGACTTGATAGTGCTCAGCCTTTGCTTTGCGGATGGCCCATGTACATTTGTTCCAGGCAGCAGCATAGGCTGACCTGTCAGCTGGGTGACCTGTTTCGTGTCAATGCCATAGATTGTCCCTGTGCTTCAGAGTTGGCACAGGGTGGGGATAATCCAGGGGCATGCCTTACTTGGACCGCATGCAGTTATGGGTGCAAAAATGTCGCAAGCAGAGTTGAAGGTGTGGATAAAGAAGGCAGGGGCCGTGTCAATATCTAGGGCATTTAGTATGGGGACCAGTCTATGAGGGCTAGGAGTTGTAAGGCCTTTCAGCCCACCAGGTCTAGACATCGCAAGGGTAGTTTTGTACTGTCGGTTTGGGCAAGGAGGTTGACCAATAGAGAGAGAACAGAGGAGTGGTTGCTAAGGCAGTCTGGGAGGATTTGGATATGCGGATGCGGTTGGGAGGGTTTGTGAGGACCACATCCAGGAGTGTGCTAGAGCCCATTCTAGTATTCACTCTAGTGGGTTGGGAGACTAGTTGGGTTAGGTGATGGCTGTAAAGGCATCATGGGAGGAAGTGGATGAAGGGCTGAGCCAATTGATGTTCAAGTCCCCACAAGGATTTGGTCGGAGGTGGGGTAGGGACGTAAGATAATCGATTAGTGGGTCTAGTGCTTGTGCTTGATTTTTGGAGGTATGTATGCTGTAGTCAGGTAGATGGGACCCTAGAGGATCAGGAGATAGTTTTAGGGTTAGGGCCTGAGCCCTAAAGTCAAGGACCGGGGCTGGGAGGGCTAGTCCAATGAGAGGGTCTTTGACATAAATGGCACAGCCCCCACCTCGCCTACCAACACGGTCCTCCCGAGCAGGAGAGAAGCCAGAGAGTGAGACCAGGAGTCGGGGTAGGTCTGACAGCCAGTTTCAACTATTGAGATAACTTCAGGTTTATGAACCGCAACCCAGCAATTGAGAGAAGTCGAATTTTTAAGGAGACTACATATGTTCATGGAAGCAATATGAAGCCGGTGGATTCCTTTGAGGAGCCTTTGCAAGCTGGGCCAGGATTGGGATGTATGTTACCAGTCAGGAGCAGAAGGAAGAGCTGCTCTGGACAGAGGTGGCAGAAGGAGAGTTCGCCAGGAGCAATAGGAAGAGAAGGGGTTTCGTAGCACAGGGGTGGGTAAGGGCAGCACAGGCTGAGAAGGCTTGAGTGATAAGATGCCTGAGGGAGCAAGGGGAGGAAAGGTAGTGTCTAGATGGGGGGTGAGGTGGAGAGGAGCATATGGGGTGAGTGGAGGAGGAGGAGGGCAGTGGCATAGGAGGAGGGGCAGGAGGGCAGGTAGGAGCACTAGAGTAGTGAGGCTGAGGGTTAACAGGGACATTAGGGTTAGCAGAAGGCAAAGGAGGAGGAGGAGAGAGAGGCAGGAGGCAGGAGGTGTGCATGCATGATTGGTAAGGGTGTGAGAGCTGAAGTGAAGAAAGATGGGGAACTTGGATGACAGAGGGAAGATGGTAGTGAAAGGTTTACCTCTAAGTGTAGTTGCCACCTTGGTACAGTGTAGAGCCCTGCCTCAAGTGCACAGGGCACCAGGTTCAAGACTTGCCCAGGGTAATAGAAAAGGACCAAGACAATGGCAGCAGCAGCGGGGAGCAGGGAGCAGGGCTCAAAGCCTGCAGTAACATTCAGAAAATATTTTAGCAGACTATGAGGGTTAGAGGGTTTTAGAGTCCTAAAACCTATTACAAGCAATAGTCTGATGTGGTAACTAGTGGTGGAGCTGCTGACTGAAACAGTGAAGGTGTAGAGTTCAATGCCTGCAATGGCAGCAGAGAGAAGTGGTTAAATATTTTGGCAGAGTGGGGGAGGTAAGAGACTATGAAAGTCTTAGAAAGTAGGAATGAAATAGCCAGATAAAATGGTTAAGAGGTAGAGCTGCTGACTCTGTAGCAAGGGTACTGGGTTAAGAGAACAGAGGACAGAAATGTTTGTTTCTAAGCAGGAAGGGTTAAGAGCTAGAAAGTAGATGAAGATATTGGCCTGGTTCGTTGGCTTTGTGGTTAGGCTGCAGACTTTGGAGTAAGGGGTGCAAGGCTTGAAGCTTGCAGGGGAGCCTAGTGGTGGGCTGATGGGAAAGAAGATAGCAGAAAGGATTGGGGGGACTGCAAAGACCTCTAGTGGACTGGGATTGCAATAGTTGCTACAAAGAGAGTAAGAGTGGATAGAGGTGCCAGAGTGGAAAATGCAGCAACCGCTGGGTGGTTGGAGTGTATAACCTGCAAATGGGAAAGTGGACACTTAGTAAAATGAAGGGTAGGTCACATGATATGACCGTGACCTGCCAGCAGCAATCAAATGAACTACTTCTAAAGGGCTAGCAGGGTATTGTTTTGGGGCTGTTCAATTTTGAAAACTGTTTTGGTGGCTATAAGTGGGCTCATTTTTTGATGTTTCACTGTATAGCAGGCTGCATTTGTAGAGGCCTTTTTCTGATTTAAAACCTATTTGGTGTGATTTAACTGGGGCTGTTTCTTTGAATCAGAGACCTATATCTTCTAATTTCAAGCCTATTTTGATGTGTTGTTGGTGAAGCTGTTTGAATTGGAGACCTGTTTCTTTTGGTAGCTAAACCTATTTTGGGAGCTTTAAGTAGAATTGTGATTCATTTTGCTGGCTTCACTTGCTGCAAAGGTTAATGCATAGTGGGGGAAGGGTGCTAATGGTCTGGCCAGGTCTCACTCAGCTAGGGAGGCGGAGCTGAATCAGGTGTGGTGTCAGTTGCTTTGGCTTCTCAAAAGGAACTAGAAGAAAAGGATCAGATTTGTCACGGCACAGTTGCTTCTTGTTGTTTTTACGTTGTTTCTTGTGGATATTACTTGGTAGAAGGTTATTTCTCTTCTTTCTTACTACTTCTAAGGGCTGCAGGGGTATTGTTTTGGGGCTTTTGGTTTTGGTGGCTATAAGTGGGCTCATTTGTTTGATGTTTCACTGTGTAGCAGGCTGCATTGTAGAGGCCTGTTTCTTCTGATTTAAAACCTATTTGGTGCAATTTAACTGGGGCTGTTTCTTTAAATCAGCAACATATATCTTCTCATTTCAAGCCTATTTTGATGTGTTGTAGGTGAAGCTGTTTGAATTGGAGACCTGTTTCTTTTGGTAGCAAACATTTTTGGGGCTGTGAGTAGAATTGTGATTCATTTTGCTGGCTTCACTAGCTGCAAAGGTTAGTGCATAGTGGTGGAAGGGTGCTAATGGTCTGAACAGGTGGACCTAAGCTACCTGATTGTTTGTGGAAGACTTGGGTTGGTCCCACCCCAACCCCTCACCCCACCTGCCCCTGGTCCATGATTTCCCTTTATACCAGGGGTTCTGACATCCTCAAATTGGCAAAGGATATGCACTTGTCATAGCAGAAGCAGACATGCAGGAAAGGAACAGCAGCGGTGAAGAGTGACTGCTATCTCAGTGGGAGGAAGGAAAGTAACTGCAAATTTAGGAGCTATCATTGTTACTTCTTTGCATTGTTATTGCATTGTGGAAAGGAGGAGAGGAGTTTGAAGAAGGTTGTGTAATAGCTACTTAAAGTCTCTTTTTGCGTGTGGATAGGACAGTTAGAATATAAAAAGCAGTTGCTCAATCTTTTGAATGTTTACAACAAAGGGGTAAGGAAATTAAGAAAAGAATGTTTTGCACTGTTAGAGGGAGAGGAGAGACTTGGGGGTGTTTGGTATCCTGCATCTGGAAGGGTGGGGGGTCGCTGGTGAGCAACTACAGCAATGGGTGGGTGGTAGGCTGCAACAACTGCAGTGCACCAATCTTCTAAAATTGCCTGGAGTGTGGGAGGATGTTTAGTGTGCAACCACATAGAGAAACTTAGAAAGGAGATTGAGGGTCTGCAGGAGGAACTAAGACAGGCAAGGCAGACTGGAGGTGGGTTTAGCCCAATACTGGAGGGAGGAAGAATGGGAGATGAGGGAGGGCGATTTAAGCCAACAGTGGTGAGGAGAGGGTCAGAAGAGGGAAGCAGGGACAAGGGCCCAGGCTAGAAGAACAATTGCCGGGAAACCGGGTCAGGAGACAAAAGACAAATGGAAAGAGGAGATAGGGACTTGTGAGGGAGGTGAAGAAGTGGCAAAAGTCATGGAGTGGAAAGGAGAGAACAGGTTACTATGAAGAGAGGAGTGGGCATTTGTGAAGGGTCTTCAGAAAATAGTTTTGCACTGCTAGAGAGGAAGAAGGTGGAGGAGGAAATAATGAAATTAGAGGAGTAATTGATAAATGCTGGACCAAACCAGAGTGGGGGAAGTTCTGCTAGTAGAATTGCAAGAGGGGAAAATGGAAATAATGTGCAGGAGGAGGAAGAGGAGCTGGAAATGAGAGGAGATGAATGGAAGCAAGCAGGGAGTAAGTGGTGGAATCTTTAGTGCTGTGGGACTCAATACTAAGAGGAGTCAGGTGGGGTAGCAGGGGAGAGGCATAGTCGTATTTGGGTGGAGGCCATGCCAGGAATGACAGCGGAAAGGGTGGGAAAATCTGTTCTGAAATATGCTAGAAGGGGTAGAGACAAGCCTCATTTAATTATACATCTTGGGATGAACGACCTGGCTGACAAGACAGTAGATATAGTCCAGAGGATGTTTGAGGAACTAGGACAATTATGTGAGGGGCAGGAAGATCAGTAACTTTTTCAGAGATACTTCCAGTGCCCAAGGCAAGCACGATAAGAAAGCTGAGATTAGAGGAATTTAATGGATGGCTAAGAACCTGGTGTTGTGCTAAAGGGTATGGGCTGTTGGGGGTGGGGAGGGACCTGGGAGGACAGTAATCTCTATCCCAAGGACAGACAACAATTGAGTGAGGAGGAAAGAAAGTGTTGAAACAGAGGATGGAGAAGTACATAGAGAAAGTAGGGAATTTAAACTAGGAGCGGGGGTGGCAACTGGGCAAGGACATGCAGAGACCACAGGTTGGAAACCATGAGCTTACCCCCATAACAGTGACAAAGGACAAATGGTAAGTAGTATTGACAAAGCCCTCTGGAGCTGCTACCCCATCACAGCCCCTGTTCACTATCCCCCACCTCTCGCTCTCTGTGGTTGGTTTCAAACCCAATCCCCTTGTTTCACTGTCACCCAGCCTCTTGCCATCTGGGTTAGCATTAACCCTATGAAGTTACTCTGCCATAGTCTATCAACAGATTTGGAGGTTTCAGGGTGTGCTACCTAGGGCAACCGATAGAAATAGCTTAGCATTCAATTATAACTGCTCAGTTTTTTTCTCCTATTTGTCTAATTGTCATGTAATCGCTCTTTAATGCCTAATGATCAGGCCTCTGTAACCACTGAATATGTGTATTGTCTTATTGTCCACCCTGTCGTGGAACCTTTGTAAAGAGCTCACGCTCAAAGGTCTTTCTGAAATACTAATTAAATTAAAAATAAAAATTATTGGTGATGCTAGTAAAGGAGGGCAGGATGGGAGGGGAGAAAGGGTGGAAGGTGGTTACCCTTAATGCTAGGAGCCTTGGGAGGAAAACTGCAGAGTTACAGGTGCTCATGGAGAGGAGAGGTGGACATTGTAGCCATCACAGAAACATGGGCCACGTGTTAAATGACTGGGACCTGTCTGTACCAGGGTACTGGTTATCTCATAGGGACAGGGTGATTGGGAAAGGAGGGTGTGGCACATATGTGAAGGAAGGACTGAAGTGCGAGGCGAGGAAGGGGGGAGGTAGTATGGAGTCAATTTAGATGCAAACCAGGATTCCAAGAATAGGATTCTTAGAATGGGCCATCCCAGATGGAGGAGTTAGACAAGGAACTAGTGGGACAGATCAGGAGGACCTGCAAGAAGGGTGGTGGTGATTGTGGGGATTTCAAAATGCCAGGAGTGGACTGGTACCCCAACAACCAGGAACAGAAGGGAGACAGGTACTGCTGATGCCGTCCAGGACAGCTTCCTTCTGCAAATGGTCAGTGAACCAACCAGGTTAGGGAATACCCTTGACCTTGTGCTGGCAAATGGGGACTTTGTGAGAGAACTTACAGTGGAGGAACTGCTGTCGGAGTGACCACCACTTAGTATGGCTCACATTGGATATGGGCAAGGAAGGAGTGGAATCTGGCACAAGAGTGATGGACTTCAGGAGGATGGGGAAGTGAAAAGGTACCTGGCCAGAATTCAATCTAGTATGGACACTAACCAGAAGTGGGAGCTCATAAAGCTGGGGATAGTGGAGGCAACCAAACCTGCTGCAGGGATCAGAGCAAGAAGGCTAGGGCTAAGAAACCAAGCTGGTTGAGCAAGGAGGTCATAGAAAAGGTAAGGAGGAAAAAGCTACTTTAGGAAGTACAAGAAACAGGAGAGGGGAGGACAGGGAGGAGCACTTGATGGAATCGAAGGAGGTGACAAGGGCAGTAAGGGGAGCCAAGGCATCTATGGAACTCAGGCTGGCACAAGGCATTAAGAAGGGGAGAAGGACTTCTTAGGTACACAGGGAGAAAAGGAGCTGTAAGGACCACATAGTAAGGATCAGGAAGGAGGGGGTTGGGTGGAAGCAGGTGCGATAAGGCAGAAGTACTAAATGAGTACTTCAGCTCAGTATTTACTAAAGAGAAGAGGGTGGTGACACCCAAGGGGGAGAAATGGCAGAAGCAGGGGGAACAAATGGGAAATCATGGAGGGCAGAGTTCGGGAGGGTATGAAGGCATTGAGGGTGGATAAGGTGCCAGGCCCAGGCACGGCATACACCCCAGGGTACTGAAGGAGCTGGCAGAGGTCCTTGCAGGACCTTGGCAGACCTATTTAATGCCTCACTACATTCGGGGTGTGTACCTCAGGACTGGAGGATGGCTCATGTGGTGCCCCTCCACAAGAGTGGCCCCAAGGATGAACCGGGAAACTACAGACCAGTGAGCCTCACATTCATCATGGGTAAGCTAATGGAGACCATCCTGAAGGAAAGGCTGGTGGCCTCCTAGAGACCAAAGGACTACAGGACAGCAGACAGCATGGCTTCATATGGAGCAGATCCTGCCAAACCAGTCTGGTGGAGTTCTATGACTGGGTAACTAGGCAACTGGACAGGGGCCATGCAGTGGATGTCCTGTATCTGGACTTCAGTAAGGCATTTGACTCGGTGCCACATGGAAGGCTGGAAGTAAGTTAGAAGGCACAGGGGTGGGTGCAAAGCTGGTCAGATGGGGAGGGAACTGGCTTCAGGGAAGGCAACAGAGGGTGGTGGTGGGTGGGGAGCTCTTTACCCAAGGTTAGTGATGAGCGGTGTTCCACAGGGCTTGGTGTTGGAACCAGTGTTGTTTGGGATATTCATTGCAGACATATCATTGGACATCAAGAGCAAGAGCAGTCTGTTTGCTGATTATATCAAGGTAGGAGCAGTGGTGGATGACCTAGGGGATGGCAGGGGTTGCAGGATGATCTGGCAAAGCTTGAAACCTGGTCAGACACCTGGCAACTGGGGTTTAATGCCAAAAAGTGCAAGGTGCTGCATTTTGGGATGAAGAACCCAAGGAGGAGTTACCAGCTGGCGGAGTGCAGCTAGTCCAGACAGAGGAGGAGAATTATCTGGGGGTGCTCATTACAGGGTCATTGAACAGCTCGTCACAATGTAGGAAGGCAGCTGCAAAGGCCAACAAAATGCTGGGTTGTATTGCAAGGGGTATATCCTTGAGGAGGAAGGAGGTGATTCTGCCACTGTATAGGTCATTAGTTAGACCGCACCTGGAGTACTGCGTGCAGTACTGGTGCCCGTAGTCTGAAGAGGGACATTAAGTTACTGGAGGGTGCAGCGAGGTGACAAAGATGATCAAGGGGCTGAGGGACTTATCATACGAGAGAAGGCTGAGGGAGTTGAACATGTACTCACTTGAGGAGAGGAGAGGAGGGACGGAGGGATATCATTGAAACCTTTAAGTACATGAAAGGAATAAACAAGACAGGTACAAAGGGGCTGTTCAAAGTAAAGGAGGGAAGGACACTAGGGGCCATGATATGAGACTGGAGGGAGGAAGGTTCAGGAGGGAGATGAGGAGACACTGTTTTACAGAGAGGTGGTGGCTGGGTGGAATGCGTTACCTGCAGAAGTGGTATCCAGTAGAACAGTGGACTGCTTCAAAAGTGGATGGGACAGGACAAGAGGAGGGTCAATGAAGGAAGGGTGGAAGGAGGGGCAGCTGCAGAATAAGGGGTGCTAGCTGCACATTCAAGCAGACTTGATAGACCTCTAGGCCTTTATCTAGTGGCAAATTTTGTATGTTCATATTCATAACAAATCAAATCATCCTCGTTATTTGTTGTTGGGTCCACAACCTGAAATTTGCATTGTCAGCTGAACATGTTCAACCTTCTTATGTCTGCATTTCCATTATGTAACTGGTATAATTTAATAAATATTGTATGTTTGTAAATTAATATGAAATTGTGTCTGGGCTCCTGATCAGTTTGACAGTTGTCCTGTAACTCTAGAGTGAGTTTTTGGTGCTTTCACTGTAAATTTATTTCCATGGAACCTAGATTGATCTGTTTTCTGTGTAAGAAATCTTAAATCTAGGGTAGCAGTTTACCTGCAGGCTGCTTTGCTTTCCAGTAAAATAAAGACTTTTTGTGGATCCTGGAGGCTTGTGTTTATAAAGAATCATACTGTATGAATTAAAAAAATGCAAAGCAATGCCTTTTCAAAGCCCTGTAAGACGTTGTTCTTACTCTTTCCTTGTGCAGAGGTACTGTAATTTCTCTTTATACAGAACCATAAAAATGATTCAAATGGTCTATAGCTTTTCTGCCTTACAGTATGCAGTATTTCTTATGTTCCCTTGCCTGTAATCGTGCTAGAGGATCTGATTGGCTGGAAGGTTGGCACTGGTCCAATAAGAGTGTCTTTATATAAACTCAGTTCACAGGCGAGAGACAGAGAGAGGCAGAGAGAGACATAGAGAGCCACGTCTAACAACCTCAAATTCAAACACAGTACCTGTGATTGCAGGAGGAGAAACAATCTGACAAAATGTGTAAAGGATTAGCAGCCTTGCCTCAGACATGCCTTGACAGGTAGGAAAAGATTTCATTACTTCATCAGTTATCCACAGGTAATGCTAAATTTGGGAGGATGCACAATACACAAGGCTGCAATAGACCTTTCTAAAGAAGGCATTCTGTTGCAAGATTAGTTTAAGTATAAAAATCAACTTATAAAATTAGTAAAATAATTATTCCAGTCTTAAAATAATTTTTGGACTAAGTGGCTGAGTGACTGGAATAAAATAGTTCCAAAACTTGGATTCTATGGCTTTTTTAATGGTCTTCATCTGTGGCTTACAATTGGCCTGTTTGAGACAGTATAACCTTGAGGTAAGAGGACCAAGCTGTGAAACATAGAGACCCAGCAGACGTGGGACTAAAATCCATAACTGCCACTTGCACTGTGTAACCCCGAGCAAGTCACTGTGCTCCTAGGATGCACTTGGAAATTATCTTTGTGTCTGTGTACCTTTCCAGGCAAAACGTTCTAAAATAAATATCTTCAAAACACTAAATGATGGTCAGGATGACAGTACCTTACCAACTGTAAATAATATTGACTGTTTAAGTATGACAAATTTAATTATGCTGACACTACAGCTTCTTGTTCAGGTGGTATGAATTAACTCATTAACTTACAGACAAACAATAAGACATTCTGTAAAGCAGATTTGCAATAGTGCTTTTGCAAAAGAATGTTTGGATTACAGCATTTGTGAATACTATATTAAGATATTAAAAGTAAATGCAAAGCAGAGACCTTAGAAAAGTTGAGAATGAGTCATTATTTACAGTTATTCTAGCAAATGTATTACACCAAGTTGTGTTAAATTTTAACTCCAGTAGAGCACACATGTTCTGTAATAGACAGGCAGACCTGCATGCAGATATTATAGATAGATAGACAGACATAGATAGAGACCAATATTCTGTCTGTCTCTCTGTCTCTCTCTCTCTCCCTCTCTTTCTCTATCTACCATCTATAGATAGATATATAGCTATCTATCTGGAGACCTGGGTTTTAATCCACCAACAACAACTTAAGGGAGGCAGTATAGTGCAGTGGTTTAAGGCTCTGAGCTGCAAATCTGGAGACTTGGGTTTCAATCCCACAGCCCCCACTTCCATACTGTGTGACCCTGATTAAGTCTCTAATTTCCCTGTGCTCCAGGTCGTACCTGTAAACAAGCTTTCAGCTCAGTGTGCCACTCCTGGTTAAACAATTAAAAAAAAAAGAATAATAATAAAAAAACTATTTACTTAGGGCCAGATCAGCAAAATGTCCAGGATATGCACTGATTAATGCATATCCCGCTGAGAAGCTCTACGCCTAGGTGCTGGTACACAACAGATGGCATCCACATCCCTGCCTGCTGTACTCCATGAGTGCAAAACATTGCACTGGGGTGGGGGATAGCATGGTGGTGGAACAGGCATCCAACTGGATGCCCATAATCACCCTGTTGGAGGATCCATTGCTCTGCATGCTCTATGGAGGATTATGGGATCTGGCAGTCTTTTGTGGACTGCCATAGTCCCATAGGGGACTCAAATCTTTATACAAGAGGAAAGATCTGTGCCAGAATGTCCACAGCCTTCCATGTCTGCTTGGAAGTTTGGGGAACATTGAGGCAAGGCAGATAGAACCCCAGGTTCAATGTTTGGCTGGGAAGAGATGGGAATGCAGGCACTATGTCAGGCGACTAGGTCACATAGTCTGTGACACCTCTGCCAGCTCTCCTTGCCATAAAGCCCATGACGGAATAGCCTATAGTGTTTCTTCACCCCTTGTTTACCTCAAACCTGGCCACCTGCAGAGCTGTGCATGTGGCTCAGGATCTGATGCAGAGGAACATACATCCAGGGCTGTGGATGTCAGCTTGAGACCTCTATGCACTATCAGCCCTACCACATCCTCTGTGGGTACCCAATACCACTGTGGCATTCTGAGGATTGTATTGTATCCTGATCTTGAACAAGTCACTTAAGGATGTTCCCTGGTGTTTTAAATTCCCATTTTTCCGATGCACCTGAAAACATTTTACTGGATGTACTGGATTTACTGGATTTTGTTGGACAAAGAGGGCTAGGACAGCCCATCAAGATTGTCCTCCACACAAGTGGATCTGTATTAACTGCTCCTATCATTTCTACATTACGTCATTAAGGAATTATCTAGGCTCTTTTTAAAACCCTCAAATGTACTTTTGTTCACCAACTCTTAGGGCAGTTTATTACAATCATTTATGGTGCAAACGATGAAGTAATTGTCTCTTTTAGATGTATTTGCCCATGGTACTATAAGTTGTTTGTTGTGGGAATGTAAGTGAGCCCTTGGATTTAATTTGAGCCTACACAGGAGTTTAGATCTGAGAATTTTCAAGGCTGTTTAGTGGCACAAGTACATTCTGAAATGTATGTAAGAATTGCTAGTATAATGATTCTTCCTAGTATGTGATGTCCAGCTAAGAATATATACAGGGTGGCAGTAAGGAAATTACTTACCATAGTTGCAACTGTTGGCATCATTCAAAGCACTTTATATACATGCCTGTCTGTCTATGGTTACTCTGTTCCATTTATGGTAAATTCCTTATTATTCTGCATGTACTTTTGAATTGTCTGAATAGCTTTTTGCAAGTTTTGTATTTTATTCAGCTTTTTCATCATTTTTATTCTCAGCCAACCATCTCTGAAATTGCAACATTCAAAGCAGATATAACCAAAAAGCATGGCAGACCCTATATTTCTTTATTGTGTTATATTTACAACAATATTCTACATCTATCAAGAATGTTTTATGAAATTGGCATGGCACTGAAATGGTTTTATGCATAAAATCATAGAAATATTTCCCCATTTTTGAAATGTTACTTCAAGAGGGTGTCATAGTATTTGGTAATTTACTTTTATTTTGGCATATTTGTGAAAAAATGAAGCAAACAACCTGCTAAATGATGTGTCCTTGTCTCACTTTTTCTTTCACACTTATTGTGACACCTAAAACATTGATGTTATCACTGCATAAAACAATCTGACCCTCATGGATTTTTTTTCCATAAAGAGGGAATAAGTCTCACCATGTAGCTTCAAAACAAGCATGACAACCCATGTTTTTGCTATGGATTTTAAATGTTTAGATTCCATAATGTACTGAGCAAACAATTATAAATTTGTCATGGGGTTGCTGTAAGAACAAGGAACATTCTTAACCTTCCCATTCTTAGCCTCCCCTGTAATCTCTGTTTTATCTAATTTTGTGCTATTTACCCCCCACCTCTCCCATGTACCTACAGAGAAAGTCAAGAGATAAATAGTTAAACATCTAAATATGCTGTAATGTGAAAGCCAATTGAACTGTGAATGGCAACATTTTAGTTTTATTTGTTGACCAGGAAAGGAGGACTAGACAATTCTGTCTATTTTCAGCCTCATCCCAGAGGAGGGGATACAGATGGATGCCAACTGACATTGAACCAGATTAAGCTGTTGGTAGTATTTTAGTAAATGAGGGAAATATGGCCAAGATACCTGTACCTGGGAAATTCCTCTCTCTACTGTTCCCAGTAAACTATTAAGACTTTTGGGGGCATGGGGATCCAGCCTTAGTCAACTGGGAAGAAAAAATACAGGTGGGAGAAATGAAAGTCCAGTTATGGAAGTCCTGAAGTTTTCAAAAAGAAAAGTGTGGCAATTATAAAACAATTCCTTCTTCCTGTTTTTACTTATGTATGCCATGTTTACCTTCTTACTTTAAAATGTGATACTAAGATTTTTAGTATATTCTTTCAAATGATATGGGTAGTCATTTAAATCAAAGCAATAGAGAATTCATATATTTGCCTAGGAAACAGGATGGGTTAGATATGTTCAACCCAGTGTTATTTTATCACTCACTTGTTCTGCATGGCACTATAAGGAATAGGTGGAAATACTACAACATCCTTGCCATTAATGGACATTTTATATACTACAACCTTTGATGCAGAAATGGATTACTAGCCCTCCAAAATGGGGAGTTCTTTACAATTCCCTGGGTTTCTGGAGTCCTCTCTCAGGAAGACTAGACAGTGGAACCAAAATAAAACTGATCTGTTAGGGTCACATAGGAATGCACTTTATTAGAGCGTAATGGAACAAAAACTCTGCCACTTGTGCAGATTTTCCTAAATGATCCCCTACCAAAATGCAGGATGCTTTATGGACGTTGAATGATACAAGAATACCCCCAAAGTATGGGATACAGTTTGGTTAAGTTGTGACTGTAAATTAGGCATCAGGGGAACTTAAAACATAAATCTATTAATGAGATGTATTGTTTCAGATCTGAATGCATGCAGGAGGAAGAGACACAGGAAAACTGTTTTATTACCTGCCCACATACATCTCAGTTTTGGAAACTGCTTGCACAAAGGTTGAATTGTTTTTTGTAAGGATTTAACTTATGAAATTCTGATTTTAGGTCTCTATTCAGTGAGATTGGGCAGATTCCATAAGAATACCTTGAATGTTATATTTGCCAGTATTAAATATTATTTGTGGCAAGCTAGGTGTCAGATCTTATTGCAACATCTTCAATCTACTGATTTATCTATAATATTACATATAGAAGCTACGATTAGGGTGTCAAGCTACAGGATTACAAATCCCTGTCAAAATCAGGCTGATTTATTATGGGTAAATGTTACTTGGCTGGATTAAGATGTATGGGAACTTTTCGATGAAAATAACATCCCGTATTATGACCTTTTCTTTTACTGAATGTTCTTTTGTTTAATGGTGAGGATTTATTTCTGATGTGATTTGGACCTTTTGTTTTCTTTGTATGTTGTATTTGATTTCTTTCAATAAACAATTCCCTACTCTTTTCGAGAAGTGCCATGGGATTTTTAACATCCACCTGAACTACCACCAGATCAGGCAGATGGGACCTCAGTTTAATGTCTCATTTGACTGATAGCACCTCAGGAGTGCAGCACCCACTCATGCTGCAGCACAGTGTCAATATTGGGATGTCATCCAAGTGCTTGGTGTGGTGATACAACCCATAGCCTTCTGATCTTCCATCCTCAGAGGCAAGTATGAAACCTGCTCAGACACTGACACAGCTATTTTCTCACTTTACTTTCTGCATTGTAAAGTACTTTACATAGATACATGAGACAGTGTCGGCAGATGAGGCCTATGGCCCACCTAGTCTGCCCATTTGAGCTTGTAAGTTCAGTTTGTTTTCCTAGAAGTCTATTTCCCCTTACCCCTAACCTCTAGAATTCCTTTATGTCTATCCCATGCATTCTTAAATCCCGTGATTGTTTCAGCTCCCACCACTTCCTCTGGCAGGGTGTTCCACTTGTCCACCACCTGTTCTGTGAAGAAATTCTTTCTCATGTTTCCTCTGAATCGTCCTCCTCCAACTTCATCCCATGCCCTCTAGTCCTGAAACATCTTTTTCGCTTAAAAATAGTGTTTTCCTGCACCCTGTTCCTCCCTGTAAGATACTTGTATGTCTCTATCATATCCCTCTCTCCTCCTCTCCTCCAGGGAGTACATGTTCAGTTCCTTCAACCTGTCTTCATAGGACTTGTGATGCAACCCATGCACAATCTTTGTTGCCCTCCTCTGAACCTTCTCTACCCTGTCTATGTCCTTACGTGGGTATGGTCTCCAGAACTGTACACTGTACTCCAGGTGGGGCCTCACTAGTGTCTTGTATAGCGGAATTATGACCTCCCTTTTCCTGCTGGTGATGCCCCTGCCTATACATCCCAGCATCCTATTTGCTTTACCTGATGCCTTGTCACACTGTTTCCCTACCTTGAGGTCATCAGAGATGACAACCCCAAGATCCCTTCCTGCTTGGTGCATGCTATATCCTCATCCCCAACTGATATATTGTGCCAGGGTTTTGAGCCTATATGCGTTATCTTGCACTTCTTTGCATTGAATTTCAACTGCCAAACCCTTGACCATTCTTCAAGTTTCTGCAGGTCCCTTCTCATTCTATCTACACCTCTGGTGTGTCTACTCTGTTACAGAGTTTTGTGTCATCAGCGAACAGTGAAATTCTGCCTTCTTTGTGATACAGATTGCAGAAAAGGCACTATAGAATGCCAAATTCCTTTCTCTTCATTCCAGTCTAGTTTTATACTGGGAAGAGCAGAAATTAATTCTAAAAAATAGAACCTGGCATGTGCTGAAATGTAGAACCAAATTAAGTCTCCAAGTAAATTAATTGTGTGGTTTGAAATGTATATGAGCAATTATTATTATGTGCTTACCATATGGGTAAAATATTTCCTCAAACCTGATTGGCTATGAAGCATGTCAATTTGTGGTGATATCTCATGACTGCAAATGATTCCAAGCTGAGGTGATAACTTATGGTACTATAACACTACAGCCTGGAAAATGTTTCTACCTACCATTATTTACCTACTTGTAATACATTTAATAATAACAATATACACTCCAGAACATGCTATCATGAAGCATTACAAAATGGGAAGAAAAATCCAGTGATTTAATGGGTGAAAAGCTGTTCAGACCTGTGTGATAACTGATCATTAACAACATGGGTCTGGAACATGCCTCGAAGTCTTGGAACTACACTGCTTTAGAATTCTCAGTAACAGTGACAGTATGGAAAAACAAAAATGGTTCAACTACCAACATGAGTGATTTATCTGCCAGTCAATTTGAGTTATTTGATGGGGTGAACCAAGCTGTTTGGTGTGAGACACAATCCACCAATAATGAATATTTAATTATTCTTAATTTAAACATTTCTTTAATCTTGCATTTTTAAATTATTTTGGTGCCATTGTATGAACACAATAACACACTTCATGACTTGCAGTTATTGCATAGTTACTGCTTCCCCATCCCCACCCTCTGGTTGAAGGGCATTCAAATAATATTATAAAAAGGGTCTGAGAAATGGAGCTTTCTGATTGGCTGCAAACATTCTAACAGCCTTATGTTAATCTTTTATTAACATACATGTACAGTTTAACCATATGCTGAGCAAGGTTTAACACTGTTTAAAACATTTTTATTATAATAATAAGGCACTCCCAGGTATTATGTTACGGTCAGTTAATCACCCTTCTAGTAAGCATGTGGCACTGGCCATACCTTGTGCCACAGTACACCCTCAGAAGGTGATTAACAGATCATTAACATAACCCTTGGTCATGCCTTATTGCTTAAATAATCATGTTTTTATGAACAGGTAGACATTTTTAATAAAAAGTTATGCTGTGATTTATTATAGCCACTAGGTGGCACTGTTGGGGAGGTACTACCTGTCAGCCTGTATGTTGTTGTATATACTGTCTCTCCTCTGGGCACTGCCCACCATCTTAAAGTACTGCACAGTCAGAGCAGCCACTCTATCTATATACCCAGTGATTAGTCATGACTCTCCTCCAGATCATCTAGTAGCTCACCATCCTGAATCTTCACTTGTAATAAACTTTATCAGAGTGACGGGAGGACCAGCTGTGGGTGTACAATGACACAGTGCATGCAGCTCAAATGTTGGCCTTTGGGCTACTATAAACAGAGAGGAGAGAAACAGCATTTCTTGTCAGTTATCAAGTGTGTGTGAGGCAGCAAAGGGTTTGGGTAGTGGGTAGTCTGACATCTGTGTTTTTATTTTTATTTTATTTATGTCTAGGATTTCAAATACCTTTGAGCCAATGCTCTTTTACAAAAGTTCCACATCATTTACAGTACAATACAGAGAATAAGGACATATATTGTTAAGAATGGAAGTAAAACAATGCTGTAGTTACAGTGCAATGCAGAAAATAAGAACATAAAATGTTAAGAATGTAAGAAAACAATGCTGTAGTCAGAATTAGCTGTACTTGAGTGAGATAGCATAGAGGAAGACTAGGGTAGAAAACAGGACTGAAGACGAGGAAGTGGAGAGGGGGACTCAAGGGGAGGGGACCCAAGATGAGGTAGGAGCAGCCAGAGGCATTGTCAACTTCACAGAGGTAGGAGCAGCCAGTAGCATTGTCACCATAAGAGGGAAGTGCTAATGAGGGAAAGAGAGATACGACAAGGGGGATAAAAGGGAAGAATAGGATAATAAGTGCTAGGAAGGAGGAGCATGGAGAGGCTTGGTGAATGGTAGGTAGGCTGATTATATGTAGCAGTCACAGGAGCTAGAGGCAGTGAGATGAAGGAGCCTGGATTTAAATGAGCCAAACTTGGGAGTGGAGGAGATGTCAGGGGTGAGACCATTCAGCCAGCTAGCCTTATGAACAAAAGATCTTTAGCCCTGGGTGGTGCGACAGCGGGGAATCTGGAGGAGCTGAGTTTCAGATTCCCTGGTGTTGCGAGGATTCAGGCTTGGTCACAGTAAGACTTGGACTCCAGGGGGTGCGAGGCCCATGGTTACTTTCTTTGCCATAGTGCAGGTTAGATACTTAATGCGGTTGGAGAGTTGAAGCCATCCAGTTTGTGCATAAAGGTCACACATATGCTTTAGATGGTGGGCACCAGAGATGAGCCCACAGGACTCATTGAGTGATATCAATATTCTACTTGAGAGCAGTAGCTGAAGCAGAGCCATAGATGATCAGGCCATAGTGAATGATGGAGACCACGGAGCTCTGGACAGCGACCTTCAAGGCTTCCAATGTAAGACGTTGTCTGTGCCGGTAAAGTAGGCCTAAATGCATTTGCAGCTTTGGCAAATACAGTCAATGTGGGCACCATAGTATAGATTTGGGTCCAGAGATATCCCAAGTTATTTAAATGACTGCACCTGCTTGAGGGTGTTTCCAAGGCTGGTTGTAATGGAGGGTGTAGCCTATACTTGTTGTGAAGGCTGTTGAAGAGCATTGCCTTGGTTTTTTTATGGTTTATGACTTTTATGCTTACTAAACCAGTTTTCCACAGAAGTGACCTTGCTGCAGGTTGTGTTGTAGGGTTGGGGTCCTTGTGGGAGGTGAAGATTACTGCGTTATCAGCATATAGGATGAGCTGTTCATGGCAAAACTGCAGTAGCTTCTTGTGAACCCTCTCATCAAGATGTACTAGAAATAAAAAATGTATTTGATTGCAGTGCTGGAAAGGCAAAATAGCTGCATTACAAATTTTAGTGTACTGTAGTCTGCGATTGGAGTCAAAGCCAGTCAGTGTTGAATAAGTTCTATTGTGGCTTTTATGTGGTGTCTGTGGTGGGGCAGGATGGAAAGTCAAAGGAAAGTGAGTCACATCACGGCTTTTGTATACAGTATGTTTTGGGAGGGTGAGACGCAGTGATCAAGTGAACCACATCATGACTTTTGTGTGAAGTGCAGGGCAGCTGGGAGGAAGGGAGAGCTGACAGATTAGCAGTACTACACAGATGATAATGGAGCCACTTTCTTTGTGGGCAAAGTGTGACATAATATAATAGTTACTGCAAAGTCTGATGGCAAGGCACTAATTTCTAACCATGCTCTGGATTCAATATCATCATGAATAGAAAGTGCTTTCAGCCAATCAGGTTTCTTGATTCTTTTCATCCATTTCATAATTTGGGATAATGCCACTTTTTAGGTGGTTTAAAACATTAGTTCTCAGACTTTGTCATAGTGAGCCCTCCCAAGACATGAAAAATATCTTAAGCCTCCCCAAATACTGAAATAATGTTAGGCCTCCCCATAGAGAAATAGCATACTTTGCACCGCACATCAGGAATAAAGAGAAATTCCTTTGAGTAGTTGGTTCTCATTTTGCTCAGCTTTTGTAACCCGACTTGTGACCCCTCCACAGCCAAGCCTACATAGTCTGCCATTTTGACTCCAGAAACATTGTTACACCTCCTTGAAGTACCTTCATGGGTCACATTGTGTTCACTGTCTGTTTTCCTCTATCTGGAATAACCTTCCTAGCCACCTCTGCCTCTCCCCTAACCCTGCTCTTAAGCAGCTTCTCAGGGATCCTTTTGTTCCTCCAGCTTTTGCTCCTAGTACCTTCTGTGCTGAACCTTGTATTTGGGCTGTTCTGCCAGCAGTCTAAGTGTCAATTGTTACCTCTCAATATTTGTTCAGTGTTTCTATTTGCACTATTATTTCATTTGTATTGCTTGACTGTTTTCAAGTTACCTTTTGAATTGCATTCCTCCTACTCCTCTCAGGGGTATCTGGTCAACATAGCATCGACATAATAGCGCAGGGATCAAAAGCACGAAAACTGTATTTCCTTAATAGTGTCAACCATTACAGCACATGGCATTCTGTGTGCCATCAGGCTTCCTGGGGTGGTTTCTGATGACATTGCCATGTGTCCTGTTGTGCCCACCATGGAGGTTGTTATAGAAACATAGAAACATAGAATTTGAGGGCAGATAAGGACCGCTGGCCCACCTAGTCTGCCCATTTCCTACCTAATGGATAATCTGCAGATCCTAGTTAACCAATAGCCTACTTCCTCCTACCCCCACTAGAATTGCCTTATGTCTGTTCCATGCATTCTTGAATTCCCCACTGTTTTTGATTCCACAGCCTCCTCAGGAAGGCTGTTGCATGCATCCATAACCCTCTCTATGAAACATACTTCTTCACATTACGCCTGAGCCGTCCCCCTCTATCTTCAAATTGTGCACCCTTGTTCTTGCATATCTCTTTTTCTGAAAGATGCTACCCTCTTGGACTTTGTTGATTCCTTGAGGTACTTGAAAGTTTCTATCATGCCCCCTTTCCCTTGCGGGTATACATAGTAAGTTCCATTAGTCTCTCTTCATATGTCTTCTGGTGCAGACCTCGAACCATTTTGGTTGCCCTCTTCTGGACAGCTTCCACTCTGTCTATGTCTTTGCAGAGATGGGGTCTCCAGAACTGCATGCAGTACTCAGATGGGGTCTCACCAACTGTCTGCACAGAGGGATAACAACTTCTTGTTTTCTACTGGTGATGCCTCTCGCTCGCATCCCAGTATCCCCCAGCCCTCCTTACTGCCTTCTCACATTGCTTGCCCACCCGTTAGGTCATCTGATATAACTACCCCAGGTCCCTTTCCATTTTTGTTGTTGTCAGTATCTCACCCCACATTGTGTACTCATCCCTGGGTTTCGTTTCCCAGGTGTATTACTTGCATGTCTTTGTGTTGAATCTAAGCTGCCATACATTTGACCATTCCTCCAACCTTGCCAAGTCCCTTTTCATCCTTTCCACCCCACCTTGTGTATCAACCCTGTTGCAGACCTTAGTGTCGTCTGCAAAGAGGTGTTCTTTTTCTTCCAGTCCCTCTGCAACATCCCTTATAAAGACATTAACAAGGACTAGACCCAGTACTGAATACTGAGGTACCCCACTAGTAACCCCCCTTCTTCACTGTGGACTCTGTTTACTATTACCCTCTGCATCCTGTTGTCCAGCCAATGTTTTACCAGGCTACCACCCTGGGACCCACTCCCAGGCTGGCTAATTTGTTTACTAATCTTTTGTGAGGGGCTGTGTCAAATGCCTTGCTAAAGTCTAGGTAGGCCATGTCTACAGCTCCTCCCTGGTCTACTAATTTGGTCACCCAGTCAAAGAAATTGATTAGATTCATCTGACATGACCTTCCTGCTGTGAATCCATGCTGCCTTGGGTCCTGTGCCCCACTGGCCTTTAGGTACTTAACGATTCTTTCCTTCAGAAGTGATTCCAACATTTTCCCTACCACTGAGGTCAAACTGACAGGTCTGTAATTTCCTGCCTCTGTCTTGCTCCCACTTTTGTGAAGGGAATCACATCTGCCCTCTTCCAGTCCTCAGGTACCACACCATCCTCCCATGATTTGTTAAAAAAGTAGTCAGTGGTGTTACTAGTTCTCCTCTTAGTTCTTTTAGAATTCTGGGGTGAATCCTATCGGGCCTCATTGCTTTGTCCACCTTCAGTTTTAGGAGTTCTTTCAGAACCCTTTCTTCTGTGAAAGGACTGATATCGACCCCCACTCCAGAGTGCTGCTATTGACTGGATTAGGTACCTCCCCTCCTCTTCCTTTGTGAATACTGAGCAGAAGTATTTGTTCAGTATCCTGCTTTTTCACTGTCCCTCTCTGCCCACCCACCCTCCTCTTTATTCAGCCTCAGTATCCCTCCCTTTGTCTTTCTTCGCTCCCCTAATTGTACCTATAGAACGTTTTATCCTCCTTCTTAACTGAGTTGTCTATCTTTTCCTCGGTTTGGGCCTTTGCTATTCTGACTGCCTTCCTGCTTCTTTCTGCTTTAACTGGTACAGTTCTCAGTCCTGCTCCTTCTGTGTTTCCTTATACTTCCTGAATGCTGTCTTTTCTCCCTAACCTTCCCTGCCACCTCTTTTGAGAACCATAGTGTTTTTTTTCTTTTGTTTTGATTTATTTGCTTCACACAAAGTCTAGTTGCCTCTGTGATGACAGTTTTGATGCTTCCCCATTGTTGCTCCACCCTCCTTCTTGCCTGTTTTCTAGTGCTTTTCTGAGGCACTCTCCCATTTTGACAAAATCAGCCCTCCTGAGGTTCAGTATCTTCTCTTTTGTATGGCTTGACTCTACAGTTGAGTTTATCGTGAACCACACTGTTTGGTGGTCACTTGTTCCACGATGGCTACCCATTTCTAGATCTGAGATCCTCTCTCCGTCCCCATTTGAGAGTATCAGGTATAAGATTGCTTCTTCCCAGTGGGTTCCAACACTAGCTGTCTGAGACATGCCCCTGTATGGCATCGAGAATGGCCCTGCTCTTGGATGTGGTTGCAGCAAAGGTGCTCCAGTTGACATGTAGCATTTTCAGGTCCCCATCAGCAATATCTCCCTTTCTCTGCCATCCTAAGGATGCCTTCTATCATTTCCTTGTCCATTTCCTCCTCCTGAGACAGGGGTTTGTAAACATCCATGTGCAGATTGTGGTGCCATTTCCAGTCTCCAGGGTGACCCACAGTGCCTCCTCTCCTCCTTGTTTACCCGTTAGTTCCATTGCTTTGATCCCTTCCCTTACATGAGAGCTACTCCTCCTCCTCCTCTTCTACCACCCTGTCCCTCCTGCAGATTATTTTTCCTGGTATGTTGACATCCCAGTCATGGTTCTCTGTGTACCATGTTTCTCTATGACTGCCTCAATATCCAGGAATCCTCTTCATCAAGGCCATCAGTTCAGGGAGCTTGTTACCTAGACTATGGGCATTGGTACTCATTAACCTCCATTTTTGATGACCTTACCCATTTTTGTCTCATCCCTGTCCTTACTGCCTTTGTCTTTTCTCCATTTACCCTGCCCTTCTCCTATCAACTTCTCTATTTTGGTGTTTACCTCACTAACTACCCTGATTTTTGGGGGACTAGGTTTCCCTTTCTCCTTTTCAGTGCCTCCCCTTGGCTAGTTTAAATGCTTGCCAATGAAGCATTTAAACCTATCACCTAGGATCCTGGTTCCCTCCTGGACAAATGCAGACCATCGCACCAGTATAGGTCTACATCCTCCAGGTGGACCCCAGTCCCCAATGAAGCCAAAACCCTGAACTCTGCACCAGTTTTTCAACCAATGATTGAATCCCGTGTTGTGCAGCACCTAGCCTCACCAGTACCATGGACAGGCAGCACCTCTAAGAAGGTTACCATGTGTGCTGCTTGTCTAAGGCCCCTCCTCAACATTATATTTAGTATAGGGTTCTGAGGGGTGGAGCCACCGCATTATACTTTAAAGTGCACACTGTATGGCACACACATGAATGGCACACAGATTGCTGTACTGTGATGGCTTGTGCTATTAAGGACATGTGGTTTTGGTCTGTGCTACTATGCTGATGCTTTTCTGACAGTATTCCTCTCTGGGTACACACTGAAATGAGCCTTGGCTCATCTTCCTTTCCTAGTCATCGATTGATAAATAAATACATACATTCACCTACTGTTATCCTCCTTCAGTTTGCCACATCCCTCACAGAAAATATCTAAAATTCAAAATTTAAATACAGTACTTTTTCAGACTTGCTTGAGTGTCCCCTGTAACAGGTTGGGGCCTCCCCAGAGAGCTGGCCTTACCATTTGAGAAACCCTGATTTAAAGGAATGAGTCATAAACACAACTGAGGTGTGAAATTATCCCATGAAAACTTGCTGCAAATTACTCAAAACAGGTACAAACACAAAGACCTTTCATTACTCTAGTTAGAATCCCTATCTGCCCTCATCCCTAATACAATACTGTATGTTGGAGATATGCAAGCAGTAAAATAGTTTGCTGGTAAAACTGAAAACATAGAGGTACAGTATGAAGTGAAGATTTGACATTTACCAGACATACCTTGAAAATATGGTAGAACAGACTGTTTCCTACCTTAACTTCATAAAACGGCAATGCAAGTACCTTTATTTATTTTATTTATTTATTTAGTCTTTGGTAACCGGTAAGGTCCACATTGCACTGAGTGATCCATTTTAAATTTCCCATCATTCAAAACCTTGCACTGGCATGATTCCCTTGATCAGAAGCATTGTAGAACGAGTTCTGTATGGGATTCCAAAAGAGTTTTTAAACAATTTAAAGGCAGTTTCAGTTTTCTTTTGAGACAGCATCTTAAACTAATTAAGATAACTTTATAAACGAACTTGTGGCAATGCCAATAATGTTTACTTTTAAGCTTTAATAGAGAAATAATTATACTTAGTAACTGATTAATGGAGAATTTAATTAAAATAAGAACTTACATGCACATACACATATAAACACATGTGGCTGTTAATATAAACAGGCAAGTCTGAGGAAGCTTTGCAGAAGTGGCATTAAACTGTCACTGAAACCTTTGAATAGTCAAAGACATCCAATTGCTCACTGCCATTGCTGTGTCTGTTTCATTGACAGTCAGAGAGGGCAATTTCTCTGAGCAAGGAAGGGTTCCTACTACAAGGAAAGGGTCACATCATAGGTGATTTGGGGCTGCTGAGATAGAACTTGGCTCGAATGCAAACCACAGAACTGAATTCTATGTTAATACAAATGTCTTTGCACAAACTGAAAGTGAAATGGCCTCCTGTTACCAGTTCTGAGTGATTGGGTTTCACGTGCTTTATAATTGCTAACACTACTAAACTGTACTCATTCATATCTTTGTAATTTATTCAATAATATCTAAGTGGGATAACCCCATGACATGCAGTATCTTGTTTGCAGGGGTCCCAGGAGGATAGCAGCAATCAACAGAGTAACTTAGTCCAGAAGAAACAGTTACTTACAGGCTAAAATATACTCAGGAAGAAAAAGCTGTAAAGATAAGTAAATCCAAATTGTAATCGAATCAAGCAACAAACTGAGGTCACAGCAAACAAAGAGAATGAGCATCATTATGCAGCATGATAAAAGTTGAGGAAATGGAGATTCTGAACTGAAACAAATGGAGAGTTCAAAGGTGGCTGGAAAGACAGGACTGGGCAGCATTTTGTTTTCATTTCTTCTGTTCTTACAAACTTGAAGCATTCTTCAGATGTAGAGGGAGTTTGTGCTAGGTGTCTAATGCTGCAAATGCAAAGACCTTTCTATGAAATTCAGTTGAGATGGGCAGAATTAGCAAAATTCGAATTTGTGGAAATTTTGTAAAATGTTGCACATTTCATTAAATATGTCAAAATTCTAACTTTGGCGAAACTTGAATCTTCTGAATGTGTTTTGTGAATTTTTGCCCGTTCCACAATCTTTTCTGATTCAGTTGTAGAATAATACACATGAAGTGTGGCATTACAGTTCTGAGAAATTTCATTCCACAGTTTAATATATCAAACCACAATACATGTAATCCTTCCAGAGTTCGGTGATCATTTTTGTGGAATTTCTTTCCACAGTATAAAATATTAATCTACAATTCATATATTCATTCTGCAGTTCAGTGATTCATTAATGTATATATCAAAAGAAATTCCACACAACTGATCACTGTAGAATTTCTTTCCAGACTTTAAAATATTAATCCTTAATTCATACATTTATTCCACTGTACCAAGTCTGACTTTGGCGGTAATTCCACTGGTGACATTTTATTTTCACACAACACTAAAATTCACACTCTCCTGGGAACTGGGAAAGTAAATGCTACTGTTGAACTGAATGAGTGAGTGATTGAGTGAGTGGTGAGTGATTGAGTGAGTTAGTCCTGCTGACTGTGTGAGGTAGGCTAAGACATAATCAGGGGCTTTTCTTGTGCACAGTTATTTAACGAAGAAAGCCAGTGGTAGCCATGCCTGCTTGCTACATGCCAAACCTATGGGTGAGAGGGAGTGGCAGCCCATGAGCAGTGTCCTTAATACCATGCAAAATTGGAGAGGAGGCAATCACGGTCACTTTTGTAATTACTGCAGAACCCCTACTTTTCCCCATGTTCCAGAGCCTGCTGGAGAGACTGTCCAGTTAAACTGGTGATACAGTAGACAATGATGGGTAGACCATCGGCAGGAAAGAGGAACCTGCACAACCTGTACAAAGGACCAGGGGCGGCAGAGTGGTTTTGCTTGCATAGCGGTATACAGTGTCTCCATAATCAATGGAAGGGAGCAGGAAGTGAGAGATTACTTGCTTCCCACACCAGCACTGAAGCAGCTTTTTTCTTCATTTTTATGTTCTCTGTGCACTCACAGAGAAGAACATTTTGTTTGAGAGTGGCTTTTGAGAGGTGTGACACTGTCAATACAATGCAGAGTGGTCTGCAAGGGCTCATCAATGTCACACCATTCATTAACTAAGCATGACACTGATCTGGCTTGCTGGGTGGAAACTTTGTGTATTTCAAAGGAGAGAGCCGATCTAGTCATAGATTGGCTTTTTCTATGATCTATACCACCCAGCAAGCACAGCTTATCTGTCATGATCAGCCTGCTGAAGTTGAATTACACCCTGTAACAAAGAAAACTGTCCATCAATGTCAGTTGCTGCCCCACCCTAATTGCCCTCAACCTGACCCTCCCACTCAGCACCCCCAACAAACATAACATTGACACTGGGGTGCCAAATCTCCAGTGTCCCTACCTGAAATAAAGAAAACCGTCCCTCGTAGTTTTTTAAATACACCCTGCAAAAGAGAAAATATTATATAATGTCAGAAATGTAACTTTACACAAATAAAAGCATTGTTTGACAGAGTTCTACTGTCTGTCATGGCTTGATCTCTATGTGATGAGATGTCCCTCTCCTACAACTGGAGCATCAGTACATATTGCACAGTGCAATGACAGAGACTGAGTATGTTTTGCTAGGCTGCTGCAGCTGCTGCAGTTGACTGCTCAACATTTTCCAACACATAGTGTGTAAGGTGGGACAGGAGGCTTATTTCTTTACTTACTAACTTAGTTAGTTATCTAATTGGTTGTTGGTTGGTTATTGTTACCATGTAAGCAAATCTGACACATCTTGTGAAAATTACATAACAATGCAGCTACCAAACAAGACAACTGTACCCACCTATCCCCAGACACCTGCACTTTCCAAGTTACCATTGTGTAGAGTTCTGTCATCCTGACTCATAGGGCCAAATTCTCAAAGCTTCTCTGAATGATGCAAGGGTTTTGTGTCACAGGACTGGTGCATGATGTGGCTTACACCACAAAGTGAGCTGGGAGCAATTCTCAAATGCTACCTACGGAAAATGCAGGCTGTGTGCACCAAGGGGTCTTGTGCTGTCCTTGTGGCACAAAAGGGATCCATCATGGTGCAAGGGCCTTATGCTTAACATCCCCATAACTGGTATTCTTGTAAGTGACAGGTGTCGACAAATTCAAACACCCTTTAGACCAGTCAGACTGGTCTAATGGTCCATGCACCACCCATGGGTGATCCATATCTACCTACTAGGGGTGGTATTGCACATAAGCCACACACTGACGTGAGTATATATGCTGTAACAGCATAACTATATTATATTATAACTAATCATCTAGAAGACAAATTGACAGGATTTACAGATGAGTTGGACATTGCATGTTGGGTACAATTAAGCAATGTCAGAAGCATCTGCAAATACTGTCATTTTGTCACCATAACTAGTAGTTATAATGTAGGTGTGATGTTACACTATATAGCATCGTATTCTTCTGTATGGTATGCAGTCCCCTACAGTATTCTGCACCATCTTAGAGTGCCGCATAGCTGCTCCATGGCTTGCAGCAAACCTTCCAGATGTGCCGTTTATGTGGCACACAGCCACAGTTGCTACAAGCTGCAGGACTTTGCCACCAGGACCCTATCCGATACAGAATCGGGCTCAGGTCCCTTGGTGCACTGGAAATCAGAGCAAGCTACCATTGCGCAGCTGTGCCACCCTAGTTGCAGCTGTGACAGGTGATCTCATCCTGTTTGTGTGAAATGGTGATCTGTACTGCTGGTTCTGTGAGTGCTTTCAGTCCCACTATCACCAGAACAGCACTTTAAGGTCGAAAATAATACTTTTTATGATGCCAGAAATTGACTTTTATTACACAAATAAAAGCAGTATGTCATATTATTCTGCCGTCTACCCTTTGTTGTATTTCTGGTGGATGAGGGGTCCTAGGCCCTGAGCACCAGCCACTGCTCCACAGTACAAGACAGAGGGTTGGGCGGTTGGGCATGATATGATTGGCTGCTGACTAAGTGTGTAGTTGTTACAGAAGCCTCTCCCCAACAACAGCCATTCATTCCCTCCTGGTACAGAGATGCTCAGGGTATATGGTCTGTTATTGCTATTGCTCAGTGTTCTGATGAAAGCCTCTGGGAGGCTATTTTCTTCTTCATGCCACCTGGACACTCGAAAATTAAACTTAACATACAGTGTATTCCTATAATGGCTTCTAGTGAAGCACTTTGTAATATTGTTATAAAGAAATGTATCTGTTCTGTTTGTTGATTCTGGTTCCATGATTTGGTAGAGCTGGAGTGTAGGCACATGTTCTTCAGAAATTTTATCCATAGGTTTTGGAAAAAATAAAATAATCCCTTCTCTCCTGGTGTGGAAAGGAGTTGGCAAATAGGGAGTACACCATGGTAAAAGATAGTGAAGAACTGCTTTTGAGGTGGAAAATACCAAGTATGAACCCAATGATCTCTCTCAGGGAGGATAGATCCACACAGAGATACTACTCGGAGACTCCGGTATCAGTAATGGCAGTCTGTCACACGGAGATAATAGCACTGTCACCAAACATAATTGAAGCCATAATTATAGCACAGCAACCAAGCATAATCTTGGAGGCAATCACAGCCTGGGTATGGAATGTGGCTCAGAAATACAGCAGTACTGATCTGATCGGCTCCTGTCAGAGGCTGACTGAGGGACAGACACCTTTAGGCACCAGTGATGAATTTGGTGATACTAAGGAGCAGCACTTCTGTCCTGACATTGCAAAGAGGTCTGCAGACAGGGAGTGCACAGGTAATTGAACCCTACAAACCTGACAAGGATAGTCACCACACAGGATGGTACCCATAACAGAAATATTGCAGTACAGGACAAGTCAATTTCTGCCAGTACCCAGAAGTCTCCGGTACCAGGGGTAGCTGGGTTTGGGATGTGGGTAATGAAGGACAGGCCCTTTGTGGATCCCCAGTTTCAACGCCAGTAGTATAGAGAATAATCTGTCTCCCTGACCCACATGGAAGCAAACAGCCCATGTTTGGTACCAAGGATAGCAGAATTTGGGACTGGGACATTGAGGAAAAGCTGTCCCCTAGTAGATACTGGAGTTTGACTGCCTGCAGCTTAAATAGAGTCAATGGGAGATGGCTTTCCTTTTGAAGATCCAAGAGTTTGTTTGTTGCCAATGCGGAGAGAAAATTCCATCTCAGTTACTTGTATGGACATAGACAATGTTCAATACCAAAGGCAGCTGGATTTGGGACTGGGACAGTGAGGGGCAGCTGGCCTCTTGTAGATACCGGAGTTTAAATGCCAGCAGTGCAGAGAGAGTAATCCTTCTCAGACGTGACCCACATGGGGACAAGCAGGCCACATCTGGCACCAGCTATAGTGAGGGATATTTCCCCACTTAGATCCCGGTGTTTGAATGCCAGTATAGAGTCAATAATCAGTGGCCCGCATGGGGACAGAGAGACCCAGGCCACAGAGACTGTATCTGGTACCAGGAACAGTTTGGTTTAGGAGGTGGGCGCAAGGGACACCACTCCTCTTGCAGTCCAATTATGAATCCAAGTGAGCCCTTGGGAGACAGACAGACAGACCATGTCTGATACCAGGGACAGTGATGTTTAGGACAGGGACAGTGAGGGAGCTCTCCTTCTGTAGAACTTGGAGTTCAACTGGTGCGAATAATCCCTCTCAGATATGAATCACATGGAGACAGACAGACAGGGTCCATACCAAAGGAAGTGGCGGTTTGCAGGTGGACAATAAGAGACAGCATGCCTTTCCTAGATACCGGAGTTCAATTACAAGCATAGGAGCAATAATCCTTCTTGGTGACAGGCATGGAGATGGCCAGGGTCCAGTACCACGTGACAGCAGTTTAGGGTGGGGGCAGTGAGGGAGAGCTGCTTCTCTCCTAGATATATGGAAAATTACATGAGCTGACTTAAAACATATTTTATGTTCACTGCAACGTGCAGTGAACATTTTATAGAGTGGCTTTTGAGGGTGTGATACTGTCAGGCCAATGCAGAGTGATCTACAAGGGCTCATCAGTGCCACAACAATCATCTCCAGGCTGATCATGACACTGTTCTGGATTGCTGGGTGGACACTCTGTGCAGTTCAAAGGAGAAAGCCAACCCAATCATAGGCTGGCTCTTTCCTTGATCTCGCAGCCCAGCAAGCACAGCTGATCTGTCGTGATCAGCCTGCTGAGGTTGAATAACACCCTGCAACAAAGAAGACTATCCATCAATGTCTGTTGCTGCCCCACCCCTACTGTTCCACCCTCCCCGTCAGCACCACAACCCTACATCCCCACCAAAAACATAACAGCGACACTGGGGTGCCCAATCTCACAGTGTCACCACCTGAAATAAAAATAAAAGTCTCTCAGAATTTTTTTAAACACACCCTGCAAAACAAACGTTCATCGATGTCTCTTTGCAGCCGCCACTGTAATTGCCCTCCCCAACCCAACCCATGTTAATATTCCAGCACGGGTGCCAATCCTTCATGCCGCTGCTACCCCACCCTGCCTATTTTACTTATGCACACTGGGAGCCACCCTCACTACTGCCAAACATAACACAGACACTGGGGTGTCCAATTCCCCAGTGTCACCACCTGAAATAAGGAAAACCATCCCTCGTATTTTTTTTAAACCATGTAAAAAGAAAACGCCCATCGATGTCTGTTGCTGCTGTTATTGTCCCCCACACAACCCATCCACTCAGCACCCATCACCCTCCCAAGCCCTTACTTACCCAATGGGGTCCAATGCCATAATCCTTTCTGGACCACAGACACGTCTTTACTCTTCAATGCCAGACTATGAATTGAGAAATCAGGTATGCAGTTTGATATATTTCAATGGGGTTTTGAACTTAGTGGAATAACTTGGTCATTTTTTATATTTTTGCCAAAATTTTCAACATGCCTTTTGGGACCCCACCTCATGAACAATGGCAGTGAAATTAGGCCAATCTATTTTGAAAGGTAATTTTGCGGTCACAATATGAAATCACCTTTTGGACAGGAGTTGAACATTTTCTCTGCCCTTGTTCATGAGGTGGGGTCATAAGAAGGCTATATTGAAGATCTAGGGTAAAATATTTAAAAACAACAAAGTTATGAGCCTATGTTGAAATTTCTTGAACACAGGCTCGTAAGTTTGGTCATTTTCAGTGTTTTGACACCCAATTTTTTTCCATTAATTTGTTTATCCTCTCCTGCTAATGCAACCTGACCTTCTACCACCCTCCCCAGCCCCCACACACAAGGACTTACTGCCTAGGCTTCCTCACTGGCTTTAACCCCTGTAGTGGGGTTATCAGGGAGTTCCACCACTGGCAAGATGGATCCGTGAGGACCCTTGGCCCAAGCTTCCCCCATGGCTTAGCTCTTCCTGCCATGGTGGGGTTTGACAGTGGGCGCTTCCCACCAATGAATTGATTCAGTCTCAGTGTGGTGTCAGGAAAACCAAGGCCATCTGTGCTACACCCAGCTTTTTTTCTGTTTTTCTCTCCCTCTCATGAAGTAGTTACACATGGCTGGCATCCTGGTAAGGTCACATGGTGGCACGTGGTCACCCATGCAGCCAAGTGCACCATAGAGACCACCAGGAACCGCTCAAAGAGTGATGCAGATTAAACCCTCCCTCCTGGGCAGGAGCATCTGAGCAGACCTTTGTAACCCTCCCCACCCATCTCCACTCCTGTTGTTCCGGTGCAGGCACAAACCTGAGTAACCAGCCTGCCAAGTGATTCCCCATCACTCAGCGCTACAGAGCCGGCACAACCCCAAAATTTCAACATTGCCATTGCTTCATAGCACCCATAAATGTGACAACTGTCATTTTCAAACCTGGCCAAATGTGTTTTCATGTCCCGAAGGTGATTTTTATGGTCGCTGCATGAAATTACCTTTTGGGCAGGAGATGAAAATGTTATCTACCCTTGTTCATGAAGTGGGGGTCTAAGAGAGCTATGTTGAAAATCTGAGATAAAAATATAAAAAAAAAAGTTATGAGCCTATGTTGACATTTATGAACGCAGGCTTGTAGCTTTGGTAATTTTCAATATTTTTACCCCAAATTTTCAACATAGCCATTTCTTCACAGCACCTCATGAATGTGACAACTCTCATTCTCTGGAGGAGGAGAGGAAAATGGCTGAGTAAAGAAAAAAATGCTTCTGGGTGAAGCTGGAAGGACTGCCTTATACAGCTCAGGCAGGGTTGCCATAGGCAAAGCCTTTCAATTCAATGCACTTATGCAACTTAGTATAGTGTTATGCTTGTGTAACTTGTTGATAAACCTTTTGGCCACTCGCCTCTCGATTCCATGGAGAATGCCACCCTGTAGTGGTACCGAAGGTAAGAAACCCTCTAAGAGGGCTCCAGCCCTAGAGGTGCTATGGGTAGGATTCCCTTAGGCTAAAGATACCATAGAAAGGAGCCCCAAAAGAGTGTTGAGCAGCTAACATTGCTTACGAAGAATGAGGAGCATGATTGACAGCAACTGGTGGTTAACAGCCAGCAGTGACGAGGATAAATTGACACAGACTGACATCTGATAGGTATAAAACTGAGCAGAAGGGTATGACTTCCTAAAGAAAGGGAATGACAAAAGTAGAGCCACCATACAACTCAATCCAATAGTGGAATCCTACCTAGATAACCTATGAATCTACTACTATATAAACTAACTAGGAATTATGACCTTCAGCATGGAGGAGAGGAAAAACCCCTATGAGGAGGAAACCTGTGGGATCCAAGGCCTCAGGTCACCTTCCCTCAAGGCTTGGGATATATTTAGTGATGGCTCTGCTGCTGCAATTTAGAAACCCAGTTCAAGGGGATTCAATGTGGAGGAAGGTTCTCACTCTGTCCCTCTAATGGGAACACCATGAAGGGCTCTGAGCACACTCTGCAGCAACAGAGGACTCCACATGGGAAGACAATCCCCATGACAGGAGGAAGAGAACAACAACTGCTGGAGGTGCTCAGCCAGCCTTCAAGAGCCTAAGAGCAGACCAGGGAACCTTAGGTGGTTGTAGGAGAATAGCTTACAAAGGTGCTGCCAAACCCACTCAGCAAACTCAAGAAGCCCCCTTGGGCTTAAGGGCCCCACCCCTCACAGCTGAAGTCTTAAATTCCATATCAAGAGGTTCAGCTGATACATCTGCACAGCTAAAGCTCTGCCGGATGAGGACATTTCTAATGGGAGCAAGATAAGAAGGACCCTGCCCTGAGTTTCTCATGCTGAAGATGAGGACTACATGGGTGCAGAGCGAGACCATCTGCTGCAGGGCAAGCCCTCAGCTGTAGTAATTTATGGTTGTGGTTGGCATGCATCTGTTTTTGAAGCAGGGCATGAATCCAGTTTCTAAGCAGGCAACCGCTGGGTTAACAGCCACTGGTGACAAACAGGTGACAAGTCAGGTACAGCGTATTTAAGACATACGAATATATGAATTTGCTAGCAGAAACAGGCCATTATGGTCTATCAAGTCTGCTCAAGTGTGCAGCTCATTTTTTAGTTCCCTGGATCTGCCCCCTCCCCTGCTCCTCTTGGAGTAATCCATCTCCACCCTATTACCTCCCCTTCCACTTCCCTTAATGCCTCCTCCTGTCCTAATTTTCTTCTTAACCCTGTCCCACCACCCTTGAAACTGGCCATTGCTGCAATTGCCTCTCTGGAAACCCTGCTCCACCTTGCCAGCACCTCTTTCAGTGAAAAGTACTCTGATTTTCTTCAAATCTACCACCCACCAGTTTCAGGGTATGATCGCTTGTTGTACCTCTTTTCTAAAATTAAAGATGCCTCTGAATCCAACCTTGTTTATACCTGTAAGGTACTTGAAGGTTTCTATCATGTCCCCATCTTTCTTCTGTTCTCCAGGGAGTACATGTTGAGCTCAGCTCAGCCACTCCTCATATGTTCTATCCCCCATGCCCTGGATCATTTGGCTACCCTCCACTGGACCCCTCCAGTACTTTGATATCCTTCTTCCAATAAGGGCACCAGAACTGTACACAGTATTCCAGGTGTGGCCTCATCAGTGACCTGTACAGTGGCAGAATGACTTCCTCCCTTCTAGAGATGATTCTCCTGGCAATGCAGCCCAGCATTTTATTTGCTTTAGCTGCTGCCTTATGGCACTGTGCAGAGTGTTTCATATCACCCCACACTGACCAGCACTCCAAGGTCCTTTTCTCCTCTGTGACCGTCACCTGTACTCCCCCAGCCAGTATCTGGCCCATGGGTTCTTGGCACCCTGGTGCATGACCTTGCATTTCTTGGCATTGAAACCCAACTGCCAGATGCCTGACCATTTCTCTGGCCTAGCGAGATCCTCCTTTAAATCCTGTCTCCCATCCTCTGTGTCCATCCTCCCACAGAGCTTAGGATCCTCTGCAAAAGGCAAATTTTACTTTTACCCACTCTTCTCTGTCACCTATGAAGATATTGAGAAGTACAGGTCTGAGTACTGAGCCCTGTGGGACCCTCGCTGGTTACAAGTATTAGTTGGGATAGTTCCACACCACCACCACTCTCTGGTTTGGGTCCTGTAGCCAGTTCTTGACCCACCCCAGTAGTTTGTCCACTATTACCAGGTCCTTTAGCTTGCTGATCAGCCTGTCATGTGGCACTGAATTGAACACCTTGGCTGAAGTCCAGGTACAGGACGCCCACTGTTTGCCCCTTTCCAATGACCTTTGCAACCCAGTCAAGAAGTCTATCATGTTGGTTTGAAAGATCTCTCCCTGAAAACCCATGCTGTTCAAACATCCTGAGACCATTTACCTCAAGGAAGACACCAGCCTTTCCTTTAGAATGGTCTCCATTAAAATTTTCCACTATGGAGGTTAGCTATCCAGCCTATAGTTACCTGGCTTATCCCTGGGACCACTCTTGTGACCACATGAGTGATCCTTCAGGCCTGCGACACACACCTCTTCTCCAGTGAGGTGTTAAACAGGTTCATCAGTGGGGCTGCAAGTACCTCTGCCAGCTCCTTCAGACCTCGGATGTGCACTATTTGGGCCAGGTGCCTTGCCCCCACAGCTCCCTTAGTACCCTTAAGACCCTGTCAACCCCATCTCCCCACCATAATTCCTACCCCAAGGCTCCCCCAATTATCCCTATGGCACTGGTTCCTAGTAAAGAAAGAGTAAAATTACTCATTTTGTGCCTCCGCTTGATCTTCACCCTCCTCTTTATCCTAACAATCCCATCTCCTCTGCTTCTTCTTCTCTCCTTAATGTACTGGAAGAAATAATTCTCCTTCCTTAATCCCTGCGCCAGTCTTAGTTATTTCTTAGTCTTGGCTGCCCAGACCTTTCTCCCTGCCTCTCGAGTTTTATCTACGGTACCTCCTGTCTTCCTCTCTCAAGGTATGCTTGTACTTCAGGAAAGCAGCCCACTTTTCCTTTGCTTCTCTGCCACATTCCTGCTATACCAGCTAGGTCTCTAGATCTTGGAGTTCTTTTATGAGCCTTCATACAAGTGTCAGTGGCCTCAATTAACCCTTCTTAATGATGGACCATTTCTGATCCGCATTGATCTCCAGTCGAGCTTGTCAGGTGCTCTCTAGTATATTATCTATTCTATTGAAGTTTGCCTTTAAGTCCACTACTCTAGTTTTTGTCTTGGCTGCTTCCTTCCCCATGTCATGTAAACCACACTGTGCGGTGATCACTGACTGCAAGGGATCCCTCACTTCAACTATCTGGACATACTCCCCATCCAATAACACTAGTTCTAGTATGGCCTCTTCCCTTGTTAGCTCTGTAGCTCCCTGAGTCAGGAAACACTCTTAGATATCATTCAGGAGGACCTGTTCCTGCAACAGGAGGTAGCTGGGGTGCCACAGTCTACTCCAGGTAGATTGAAGTCTCCTAGTATTTCAAAGTTCTCTCCCTCCTACCCTCCTGATCTGGTTCCCCAGCTCCCTATCTAACTATGCCCTGTGAAGGTGCTCTCTACACCACCCCACATGAATCCTTCTCCCAGTGGTGTTCTGGATCACTACCTATAGAGCTTTGGTCATATCCTCCTCCCCTCCTCCCCCTGGTGCACATTATCCCTTCCCTTATGTACAATGTTACTCCACCTCCCCATCCCTTTTCTTTGTCCTTCCTATGCAATTGGTACCCTGGGATCTCGAGGTCCCATTCATGGTACTGGATTGCCCATGTCTCTGTGATGGCAGCTATGTTCACCTCCCTTCTGCCATCAGCACCTGTAGGTCTGCTACCTTGCTTTCCAGGGATGGCACCTGCCAGAGCGACCCCTGTCCCTCTTTGCTCCTGATTGTTCTGTGTCCCTCTTCCCCTGTTCCTACTATCCATTCCCTTTGCTCTCTCCCTCCTTTTAATTTCCTACTGGGGTAGGCCTGGAGGGCCCCTCACCTGGTGCTGAGTGCTTTGCCCTCTGCTGTCCCCCAGTTTAAATTCAGCTTATCTGTCAAGTACTTCTCCAGGTTGTCTTTCAGGACCTTTGTGCCCTCCTTACTTAGATACAGCCTACCTGGTGCATACAGGTCGTTGTGTTCCCATGTCCTACCCCACTCTCCCACCAGCCTGTACCTATTTGCCTCACACCATCTCCCCAGCCAAGAGTTGAATTCCTCAACCCTCAGCTTTCTAACAGTACTGGTCCTCAGATTGGCAGTACCTCCAGAAAGCTACTGATTTCTCATCCCACTGCAGATCTTTCCCAGCTCCTTGAACCTTTCCTGCACCACCTTTACCTTGCATCCTGCCAGATCATTGGTGCCTGAATGAATCACAATGTGAGAGCTTCCCCTGTTCCTGCCCCACAAACTTTGATATATTTGCTCCACCTTCCCTGCCATCATGCTGGCATACACTCCACTCTCCTGTTGCTTTTCCTTGTATGCTAACTGACTAATAGGAAAGGATCACAGATCTCAGGTAGAAGGTTACCTGGGGACCAGTGACCATCACATGGTGTGGTTCAATTTGGCCACTAGAACTAAATCATCCCATTCCAAGGCAAAGATATGGGACTTCAGAGGAGCTGACTTTGATAAGATGGACAACAGAGTTAAGCAGAGTACACGAGAAAGGGTTCTGAAGGAACCTGAAGTAATAAGAGTTGATAAAGCAATGGGGCCAGATGGGTGCACCCTAGGGTCCTTAAAGAACTAAGAGAGGTGGTGGCTGAACCTCTGGCTATCCTGTTTAGCCGATCACTGGAAACAGACTGAGGACAGCAGATGTAGTCCCTTATACAAAAGTGGGAACAAAGAGGAAGCAGGGAACTACAGACCAGTCAGCCTCACCTCGGTAGTGGGGAAGATCAAGGAAGCACTACTGAAGGAGAGATTGGTGGAACATCTGGTTGTTAATGGACTACAGGACCCAAGGCAGCATGGTTTCACCAGGGGAGGTCATGTCAGACCAACCTCGTTGAATTTTTGACTGGGTGACTAGGAGGTGGATCAGGGAGGGCAGTGGACATGGCCTATCTGGACTTCAGCAAGGCCTTTGACACTGTGCCACATAGAAGACTATTACACAAACTGGGGAATATGGGTGCGGGCAGAACAGTAGTGTGGTGGGTAGGTAACTGACTGGGTGGCAGGACACATAGGGTGGTGGTAAATGGCTGTCACTCCACAGAAGGAAGAGTGACCAGTGGGGTACCACAGGGATCAGTGCTGGAACCGGTCCTATTCAACATCTTCATCAGTGACATTGTGCAGGACCTAGAAGGCAGAATTTCACTGTTCGCTGATGACACAAAGCTCTGTAACAGAGTAGACACACCAGAGGGTGTAGACAGAATGAGAAGGGACCTGCAGAAACTTGAAGAATGGTCAGGGTTTGGCAGTTGAAATTCAATGCAAGGAAGTGCAAGATAATGCATATGGGGCACAAAAATCCTGGCACAATGTATCAGTTGGGGGTGAGGATATAGCATGGACCAAGCAGGAAAGGGATCTTGGGGTTATCATCTCTGATGACCTCAAGGTAGGTAAACAGTGTGACAAGGCAGCAGGTAAAGCAAATAGGATGCTGGGATGCATAGGCAGGGGCATCACCAGCAGGAAAAGGAGGTCATAATTCCACTATACAAGACACTAGTGAGGCTCCACCTGGAGTACAGTGTACAGTTCTGGAGACCATACCTACGTAAGGACATAGACAGGGTAGAAGAAGGTTCAGAGGAGGGCACAAAGATGGTGCATGGATTCGTCCACAAGTCCTATGAAGACAGGTTGAAGGAACTGAACTTGTACTTCCCTGGAGGAGAGGAGGGAGAGAGGGATATGATAGAGACATACAAGTATCTTACAGGGGAGGAACAGGGTGCAGGAATACACTATTTTTAAGCAAAGATGTTCCAGGACTAGAGGCATGGGATGAAGCTGGAGGAAGGGACGATTCCAGGAAACATGAGGAAGAATTTCTTCACAGAACGGTGGTGGACAAGTGGAACACCCTGCCAGAGGAAGTGGTGGGGGCTGAAACAATCACGGATTTAAGAATGCATGGGATAGAACATAAAGGAATTCTGGAAGTCAGGGGTGAGGGGCAACAGACTTCTAGGAAAACATAAACTGAACTTACAAGCTCAAATGGGCAGACTGGGTGGGCCATAGGCCCTTATCTGCCGACACTGTCTATGTATCTATGTATCAATGTAAGCCAGCCCTGGCAAGAAGAAATACAGGTGGAGGGATACAGGCAAAGTACAGGTAAAGTGGGCAAGCATTATGGACAATACTTGAAACAACATCCCATTGTGTTAGGGAGAAAACAAGAGCAAAGAAGGAGGAAACCACTTTGATTCTCAAAAACAGTAGCAGAAAAGGTCAGAGTCAAAGGCTGGCCTTCAGGAAATATAAGGGAATACAGCGCACGAAGATAGGAGGCATACCAAACTTCCCTAAGGGAAGCAGGAAGGCAGTAAGGCAGGCAAAGGCCCAAACCGAGGAAACACTAGCACGAACAGTAAAAGAAGGGATAAGACTTTCTATAGATACATTAGTGAAAGGAGAAAGTCCAGAGATGTACTCTAAGATCAAAGGGGATAAGGGGTGCATGTGAGGAGGACAAGGAAAAGCATCTATCCTAAATAGATACTTCTGCTTAGTATTTACTGAGGAGAAGGTAGGGCAGGGCTCACAGCTCAGCACCATGGACACAGTGGGGAGGAGGTGTGCACAAGTCCCTTCACAAAGAAAGGGTCCTACAACAGCTCGCTAAGCTCAGGGTGGATAAGGCAATAGGACCTGATGGCATACATCCCATGGTACTAAAGGAGCTAGGTGGAATTAGCAGAGCCATTATCAGAACTGTTTAATGAATCTCTGAGCACAGGAGAGGTTCCAGAACACTGGAGAAGAGCTCATGTGATCCTGCTCCACAAGAGTGGTAGCAGGGAGGAGGTGGAGCGACACAAAAGTCAGTCTTACCTCAGTAGTGGGTAAGATTATGGAGGCACTCCTTAAGGAAAGGATAGTGCAGTACCTGGAATCCATAGGCTCACAGGATCCAAGACAGCAGGGTTTACAACAGGAAGGTCCTGTCAAACTAATCTCATAGATTTCTTTGACTGGGTAACCAGAGTGGTGGACCAAGGGGTGCAGCTAATGTCGCCTACCTTGACTTCAGCAAAGCTCGATACTGTTCCACATAGAAAATTGATTAATAAACTGAGTAGGCCTTAAGTTGGTCAGAAGTTGGTCAACTGGGTGGCAAACTGGTTGGTGGTAGAAAACAGAGAGTGGTGGTAAATGGTATAGAGTCAGAAGAGATGCAAGTCACAAGTGGGGTACTCAGGGACCAGTCCTCTTCAACATCTTCATCAGTGACATTGCAGATGGACTGGAGGGTAAGGTTTGTCTGTTTGCAGATGACACCAAGATCTGCAACAGAGTAGATGATCCAGATGGGGTGAGCAGAATGAGAGAGATCTGGATAAACTGGCAAAATGGTCAGAAAAAGTGGCAACTGGGGTTTAATGCAAAGAAGATCAAGATCATGCACATAGGGAAGAGAAACGCTGAAGCCACCTATAGGCTGGGAAGGAGTTGCTGGCAATCACAAGGAAGAATGAGACTTGAAATCATCATTACAGATGACCTGAAATCATCCAAGCAGGCCACTAAAGCAGAAGGTAAGGCTAGAGGGAATGTTGGGGTGTATTGGTAGGGGTATCACAAGTCGTAAGAGGTAATAATCCTCTTTACAAGACATTGATTAGGCCCCATCTGAGTACTGTGTACAGTACTGGAGGCCACACCTGCACAAGGAAATTAACAAAATGAAAGCATTCCAGAGAAGGGCAACCAATATGATGCAGGGACTGCATCAGAAAACATATGAGGACAGATTAATTGAGCTCAATATGTATACTCTAGAGCAAAGGAAGGAGAGAGGCGATATGATGGAAACATTCAAACATTTTAAGGGCATTAACAAGGTGAAAGAGTCTAACATGTTTCAGTATAAGAAAAAGCAGGACAAGAGGACACAGCATGAGATTAGAGGGAGGCCGATTAAGGGCTATTGTGAAGAAGTTCTTTTCACAGAAAGGGTGATGGATGCATGGAACTGCCTGCTTCAGGAAGTGGTGGATATGAATACAGTTCAGGACTTCAAAAAGGCATGGGATAGGCATAAAGGAGCAATACAGATGAGTATGAATAGATAGGCCATTGACAGAGTACAGGACTATGGCACATTCATAAGGTAGAAAAAATGGTCAGACTGGATGGGCCTTCTGGTCCTTATCTGCGTCAACTTCTATGTTTCTATGTTTCTATGCTTGTCCCATTATGTTCCCTTCAGAATTGAGGCCCCACTATTAGTTCAAGTTCAAGTTCAGGTTTGAGCTTATTGCAGGAAAACTCCATTGAGCAAGCTCATTCACTAGGAGATCCTGAAGCAAGTATAGACAAATACACTATACATGTAGTGAATAACATAACAGTAATTAAATGCAGCTTAGGTCCATATGATACATAACACTCAAATTAGAAAGTAACAGTGTAGATATAAGAAGCATAAACCTAGGGAGAAGCATTCGGAATGGAAAAAGTAAAGACTATAGGAGAGAGAAGGAAGAGTTAAGCAATAAGGGAAAGGGGCAAGAAGAGGGCTAGGGGGCTAAGGTGCTAGAAGGAAGGTGGGGAGAAGAAGATAGATAAAGAAAAGAAAGATCAAGGGCCAACCGAGATAAGAGGAAGTTAGGGTAGGGGGAAGAGAGTAGGGGAGTTAGACATAGAGGAAGATAAATAAGGGCAGAGAAAGTCATGAGATCAGCTGCAGGGATCATTTTGATTGGCTGCCATAGGCAAGTAGAAGTAGAAGGCAGGTGCTAACGCGAGACAAATTTCTCAAGGACTAGAGCTGATTACACCTGCCTCTGCCATTTCCTGACTCTCTGTCATAATGCTCACCCTGTTGCCGCTCCCTCTCATATTTCCCTCCATTTTGGCTAACTCCCAGAGCATCACCTCTTCCTGAAACCCAGATTCCCTTCCTATGCTTACCTCCTGCTTAGCCTCCCTGTGGTCCGCCTTCCCATTCCCTTTGGAATCCCCTGATGGAGATGCCATTACCATGCCCATTCCTCCCTTCTCCCTATCCCTCCTGCCCATGTTTATCTTGTCCTCCTCCTCCTGGCTCACCTGCTCCCCCATCCCTGCTTCCAATCTTGACCTCTGTCCCACCCTTCTTCCCTGTCCCCTTTACTAGGTTCAGCCTCTGCCTCTCCTGCTTCTTGATCTACCCTCCTTTTCCCTGCTCATCCAAACCCTGCAATACTGTAAACCCCTGTTGTGATGTCCTTTCTACCCTTGTCCACAATGCCTTCTGCTACCCTTCCCTGCTCCCACATTCTCCATCCTTGCCCTGTCTCCCCCCCATCCACCCTCACCACCTTCCATTTCCCCTTCATTCCCCTGGTCCCCGTGGCGATGGTGTTCCTTGACCTAGTGGGGTTATCCTAGAGTCTTGCTTTGGTCCTCACTGTGCTGCCTGGTGGGGCTTCCCTACCCTCCTCCACTTCACATCTGACCAACAGCTCCCTCCTCCATCTCAGTTCCCATCTCAGCCTCTCTATTTCTTCCCTAAGGTCAGAAAGTGTAGTGAGACCTCCATGTTGGTTTAAGTGGTCAGCTGAAATGCAATACCTTGTTGTAGATAAGGACAAAAGTTATGTCACAAGCATGGTACAGTAAACAGAGGAATACATGCCAACCAGTTCCATTAGGGAGGCCAGTTTATTGTGAAATGCATGTAGCGCCTAGGTGGTGCTATCCTATGGACTACTACCCCTGCCTGTATGGCTATACACAGATGGGTGACCTGAGTTGTGTGAACAGGAGAAATTTTCCATTTGGGCATAGTAAACATCTCCATTTTAATTCCTGTCTCAATTTTGCACTGGGCTGCATTTTAACTTTTGACCACTAGAGGGCACCAATCCCAGTGGTGCCTCCAAGATCTAACCCCTAGGTGGCACTATCCTATGGGCTACTATCCCTGTCTGTATGGCTATATACAGGTTGAGGGACCCAAGTTCTGTGAACGGGGCCTCCACCGGAGGAATGGTATTGGGGTAGCTTAACTGCCTTGGTATAGCCTCTGGGATGCTATGACCACCCACCAACCCTTCTAGTGGCCTAAACAGTAACACAATAGAACATTCGCATCCACTGAATAACAGTAATAATATGCTCACACCCATTGCACTTACCACCAGTGCTGGATCAGCTGCAACTGTCCTGGAGACCCCTGGAAAATAAGGTCAGCAATGCAACAATACATTATTACCACTGTAACCCAACTAATAATACGACACTAGCCAGGTTAAATGTAAAACAAGATAATCAGGTTTATTCAGGAGAATGAACAAGGGAAGGGCATGAATCTTATAGAATGATTGACACTTTGATTTAGTCTAGATTGGTTCAGCATGCACTGTAGGTCCCTATGGAACAGTCCCACAAACCTGGGTACCCAGTGTTATGCAGGCTAGCCTGAAGATTCGCCTGGGGTGGCCAGTGTTGCAGCTGTTGTTGGGGGCCCTTCAGAAGGAAAACAGTTAACATGTGCACAACACAATTGAAATCCGAGCCGGATGGCTCAGTCTGTTTGCAATAACCCAGAACAAAACAATCAGATGTTACACAGTGATTCACAGCTGTTGTTGCAGGAGCTACCCTGATTTGTACTCATGCTACCCAGACCAGGATGTAGGACAGCGAGATTAAGACCTCATGGTGTTGATCTGGAGGACCAGGGAGCAAGGCCTACACGACTCACCTCCTGGTGGTCACTACCTGTTCGACGGTGTTGAGCAGGGGCTGAATCCCAAGCAGGTCTTTCACGAGATGATCTCTGAAATGGGTGTAGCGGCTAAGCTGAGATGGCAAGGCCCAAGCAGGATGAGCAGTCTTGAAAGAGTTTGTGATCTTCTGCTGGAAAAGCCTCCAGCGGCATAACAGAATTCTCTGTGGGGAACCAAATCGTGACCCACAAAATATGTTCAGCACACTTAAATCAGTTAGTTCTCTAAGCCACAGATTGGATACAGTCCTGGTGCTAATTACAGCTTCACGAGCAAACCTTCTCTCCGAGGCTATTTCTGTCATCAGGCAGGCCGATCACTTCTGGAGCAAGTCTTTGGTCCAAACCCAAGTCGTAATAACAATTTCTTTCTTCCGCTGCAGATCTAAGCTGGCAAATGGAAAGGTCTGACTTCTGCAATGGGTAGTTCAAAGGCAGGAGAATGTGGCAAGCAGGCCAGCAGAGCTTCCCGCCGATTCTCTTATGCTCCTCCTAGGAGCAGTTGCTTGACAGCTTGAGCTGTTCACTCTTCAGCCTCCAACTCTTGACTGACTACTGCTTCAGGCAGTTCCAGGGATTTCGTTGATCCAAATGGTTCAGTTGGCTGAGGGAACTGTCTGTCACGAAAGGCTCCCTCCAGGTCCATTTAGGCACCAAACACTTAAAACTACAAAACTACAGAATTTCCTTCCACAAGACCCTGGGGACAGTCTCCATTTTAGGTCCTCAGAGGTTCAATTGGTCCAACACTGGAAATGCAGAACCAAAATGGTGGCTCCTATTCAAAATGCTCAGGCTGCAATTGAAAGCAAGTTAGACACACTTTTCTATCATTATTACTACAACAGATAAACAGCAATAATCACAGTTCCTAACAGGGCTCCTCTGCACGCATAGCGACTGCAGAATGGGGCAATATAACAGGCGATCTGGCTGGTCGCAAGCCTTAATTACTTGGACACAGCCCAGACTGATTTCCAAACACAGAATAGGTGCTTTCTTAAAGAGACAGGCACGGAGACTCGCTAAAGCACTCTCACACAGACAAATAGAACTACTGCAGATAGGACACCAGCCTGGCAGTGGGCATTTAGGAGCCCAGGAAGACATTATAGTAAACCCCAAATTGTAGGGGTGTTACACTCTTCCTTGCCTGGAAAATGTGGCATCCTCTTCAGGTCTACATGCTATAGAATTCTATATGAAAACATTATACGAGACTACATACATGTTTCATGTAGTATACCACAAAATAAAGCTGATGTGTCAGTAAAATAAACTGGTCGTAAGCATTACTATATTTTCCATTTGCAATAACATTTTCACAGTAACACATTTTCATACAGTTTCATAAACATATTAGCAGGTTTAAACAGTTAAACACATTACTCTCATAACTCTAGTTTGTATCACCTCCTGTACTCTAACCCACATGGCTTGGGGCCCATCCCTATCAGCTACACTAGGGCTGCAAGGGGCAAGGGCATTGGTACACTGATATGAGGGCTTAATTATTAATTTAAAGTAGCAGAATAACTCAGTTTTGGAAGCAGAGTTCAGAAATATACACCCCTTGTGAACTACATGTAATGGAAGATCTACAGGCCTTCCTGGGGAGTCATAACTGAGGCATATCACTGGTTTGGTGGCTCTTCCTGACTTTCGGGAGGAACAGGCACAGGTTCAGTTCTTTCAACATTTGCATTGGGGTTTCTCAGTCCCGGTCATTGATTACTAACAAGCCTGCTTCAGTAGAAAGGGTTGCCTCTGCACTGGTTGTCTGTTCTGTATTGGTAGCACTTTCAGCTCCTGACTCTGTTGGCTCTGGTTCAACAACATTGCTGTCCATATTTGGATCTGAAGAAATTCCAGGTTCATCATTAAGAGGAAGTTCCATGGAATTTAAATCTTGCAACACTTGACTAATACTCTCAACATCATTTTCCATAACACTGCCAGATTCATTGATTTCAAATAGTTCTGTATTTACTGGCATGTCACCAGTGGTGCTGTCTGTCTCTGGTTCTCTTTCTTGAAGTTAAGCTGGTTCTACCGGCACAAAGAGTCAGCTATATTGGAAGTCACACTTTGCCCTCACTTTCAGGGGCACCAGTTCGGTGAAGAAGGCTGGAGGTTAGACAGTCCTGAAGGTCCAGCTTCATCTCCGAAATTGTACATAGGGTTACCTTAAAACAACTGACTCAGTTAATACGGTGGGTAATAGGGTGCTTCACACTGATTGTCATCAGATTCAGACTGGCAATCAATGTCATATTGGGTCTGACTGAGGGAGGCCTTGAATCGTTGGACACTGGTTACAGGCCTGGGAGGGCAGCGCCATGGGGTGCAGAATCAATGATGATTTGACCAATGGCAGGCAAATGATTCCTATGCATTGTTTTGACAGCTTGGGGTCATTTTCTGGATGCACCTTATAGACTGGCAGATCCTCCAACTTGCTGACAACAATGTAGTGGGTGTGGTGTCACCTATCGGCAATGTTATGCTTTCCATGCAGTCCCAAATTTCGTAATAGAACTCTGTCTCCAGGTTGCAGTTCTTGGGCCTTGACACGTTTGTCATGCCTTTCTTTATTGGCTAAGTTCCTCTTTGCTGCCATGGTGTGTGCTAGTTGGTAGGCATGGTTTAACTGGGCCTTTAACTTTTGAACATATTGAAGGTGATTTTCAGCTCTGACTCCATCAGGGCACACCTGAAAGTGAAACAAATGTCTACTGGCAACCGGGCTTCCGATCAAACATCAGGTGGTAGGGGAGAACCCACTGGCATCACTTTTGGTGCAGTTATATGTGTGTACCAAGGTGCTTATCTGCTGGCTACATTTGGACTTGTCCTGAAGATGAAAGGTGCCCAGCATATCTAGTAAAGTTCAATTAAACCTTTCAGGCTGTGGATTTCCTGGGGTGATAGGGGAAGTTCTGGACTTTCGACTCCCAGAGTGAAAGCATTTCCTTGATCAAACAGCTTTCTAGTCTCTCCCTTGATCGGAGTGAATTCTCTGAGGGGCACCATAATGGACAAAGAATTTTTCAATGGGACCTTTACCACAGTGGATGCTTTCTGGTCCTTCATTGGATATGCCTGGGCATAATGAGTAAAATGATCTGTAACAACTAGCACATTGCCAATATTCTTTTGATCTGGTTCAAGAAGCAAGCGTCAATACACACAAGCTCCATGGGTGTACTAGTGGAGATATTGACTAAGTGGGGCAGCCCTCTGGGGCTGGGCTTTCCTCTGTAGACATTGACTGCAAGTTTTAATGTGAATTTCTATGTCAGCTCCCATCTTCGGCCAGTAGAACACACACCAGCCAAGTCAGTAGTTCAATCAAAGCCTAGATGCCCTATTTGGTCACGAAGGCACGTAACACCACCCGTTCAAAAGCTGTAGGTAACACTAATTGCTGCTTGATGATTTGCCCTTGTCAATCTGTGGTTTCTCTATAAAGTAATTGGTTATGCAACTTCAGTCTAGGCCCTCCTGAATAGCAAGGCAGATCGTGAATCTGAAGAACGAAGTTTGGGCACATTTTCCAGCATGAATGCATTCCAGTACTGATTTGATCATGGGGCCTTGAGCTTGAGCCCACTGTATATTATCAGGGTGAGCTGGGGCAATGTGCTGAGATCCAAGGCTGCCTGGTGACAGTAGGCCGCAGGAACACAAGTGTCAGGAGGACCTAAGCAGTCTACCAGGCAGTCAACTGTTTCAGGGAGGGATGCTCATCTTTGCAGAATTCTTGACAGAGGGCTTTGACAGACTGTTCAGACATTCTCACCCAATTTGCATTAGAGTCAGGTCTTTTGGTGAGGGTGTCAGCATCACTGTGGTTCAGGCCCAGTCTGTATTCTACTGAATAATCGTAAGTGGAAAGTGCAGATAACCAGTGATGCCCAGTGGCATCCAACAACTGAAGTCTGGACATAGGTGACGGATTGTTGTCAGTTTTCACTAGAATCTTTGCGCCATGAAGATATTCATGAAATTGGTCTACGGCCCACTTCAATGCAAGGAATTCAAGTTTGTGCACTGGGTAATTCTTCTCAGATGGGGTTAGACTATGACTAGCAAATGCCACTGGCGCAACCCTTCCTCATATTCTTGATAGAGAACAGCACCAAGTCCCTCAAACTGGCATCAGTGTGCAACACTTAGGGTCTAAGCGGGATCTGCGTATGCAAGCACAGGTGCATGGGTGAGTTGATGAATGACATCATAGAAGGCCCCTTCACACTCAGACGTCCACCTGGCTCCAAAAGGTTCATTAGTCTGAAAATAAACCATTTCCTCCTCTTGAACTGCACTTTTCTAATACTTCTTGTTTGTAGGTGGGTATCCTTGAGTTAAATTGAGCAATGGGGGATGACTTTGGTGTAATCTTTTATGAACCGGCAGTACTAGCTGCAGAATCCAAAAATCTTTGTAGTTCCTTAAGATTGTTAGGCTGAGGCCAGGTGGTCAGAGACTCCACTTTGCTTGGGTCTGTCTGAATCCTATCAGCTGACACTATGTGACCAACATATTTCACAGATTTTGGAAGAATTGACACTTGTGTATTGATAATTTAGTCCAAAGTCCTCTAATCGGTCAAGAACCTTAAACAGATGAGCTTCATGTTCCTCAATGCAATTACATCATCCAGATAGACCAGGCATTCTAGTAAGTTCATATCACTACAGCTCACTCCATGAACCACTGGAAAGTGGTGGGTGCTCGAAATACCTTGAGGCATGCGTGAAACTCATAGAAACCCATGGGACAAATGAAGGCTGTTTCCTTTCTGTCTTCTGGGTCCATCAGGATTTGATAATACCCACTCTGAAGGTCAAATACGGAGAACCACTGGCTTCCATTGAGGCAGTCGAGGTATCCTGGATATGGGGCATAGTGTATTGGTCTGGGACAGTTCTTCGACTTAACGTCCAGTAGTTCACACATCCCAACCAATCCATTTTTCTTCCGGACTACCACAACAAAAGGAGGCATATGGGCTTGAGACTCTTGGATGATTCCTGCTGCCAGCATTTCCTGAAGATGGCATCGAACATCATTGTTGTCAGCAGGTGCAAGGCAACGGGATCCTCTCTGAACGGCCTCCCATTATGAAGTCTAATGTAGTACTCAGCCCTGTGACATAACATACATTCTTTCAAGGAACACTTGGCTTCTCTGAGCCAACTTCAGGCTGATCTTAGCTTTCCATTCTGCAGGAAGGGGAACTCTCCAAAGTCAAACAGGTCAGGGGTCACCTCATCACTCTCTTCAGGGCACTTCTTGCTGGCCAGCACAACAGTGTCAGCACACTATACAGTGGCTAGGGTGCACCTTGATTCTCCTGAACCTCTCGATCTGACATGTTCTAAACTGGCACCACTACTCCGCTGAGCGTAGGCATGGGCCCGAGCAGGTAGAATGCTATGCTTGACCAATAGTCCTCAGGCAGTTTCCTCTTCTGAGGTGTCCAGCATAAGGATTTTGTTTTGACATCCTCTTTTAGGTGCACTTTACCACTGATGGTACACTAAGCATTTGGAGGTAATACCAGGCAGTGTAGGCCTTTTTCCATACTACTCACGCATTCATCTCTCTCAGTCCCTTGGGTTCACATTTGTAAATCATAGGCTCAGTGTACTAAGGCCGGGATGTGCAGGGCCCTTCCAGTCTGTTTAGCTTGTTTCTCCTGACAGAGCTGGGCTAACCAGTCGAACATATGGGCATTGATACCAATTAATAAAGGGACACCATACCAGGGCCAGTGTCTCCACTTGTTCATCTCGTCAGCCACAACAGTAGGGAAGGACAACCAATTCGTACATAACACCAGATAAGGATAAGATTTTCACTCAATCCCCATGCATGCAGTCCCTCAAGGGGTAGGAGTGGAGGTCAGATAAGTGCTGGTTATATCAATCTTACATAGATACATAGACAGTGTCAGCAGATAGGGCCTATGGCCCACCTAGTCTGCCCATTTGAGTTTGTAACTTCAGTTTATGTTTTCCTAGAACTCTGTTGCCCCTCACCCTGACTTCCAGAATTCCTTTGTTTGTGTCCCATGCATTCTTAAAATCCGTGATTGTTTCAGCCCCACCACTTCCTCTGGCAGGGTGTTCCACTGTCCACCACTCATTCTGTGAAGAAATTCTTCCTCACATTTTCTCTGAAGTCCTCCTCCAACTTCATCCCATGCCCTCTAGTCCTGGAACATCTTTTTTCGCTTAAAAATAGTGTATTCTTGCACCCTGTTCCTCCCTGTAAGATACTTGTATGTCTCTATCAAGTCTCCTCTCTCCTCCTCTCCTCCAGGAAGTGCATATTCACTTCCTTCAACCTCCTCATAGGACTTGTGGACTAATCCATGTACCATCTTTGTTGCCTCCTCTGAACCTTCTCACCCTGTCTATGTCCTTACATAGGCAAGGTCTCAGAACTGTACATGGTACTCCAGGTGGGGCCTCACTAATGTCTTGTATAAGGAATTATCTCCTCCTTTTCCTGCTGGTGATGCCTCTGCTTATGCATCGCAGCATCATATTTGCATCTTGAAATATAATGGTGACTCAGAGCCACTGTTCAGCATAGCTTGAGTGGAAATGCCTTTAACTGTTTCTGTAGTCTCCATAGTGATCCACTATCTCGGACCATTCCAGGATGTCTGTTTGGCAGACTGGCCCACAGCAGTTTTAAAGGAAAAAGATTTTCACGGTGGGCTGTGGTTTTATATTGCTCTGTCAGACCAGATTGAGCAGTTTGGCAGTGACTTTCTGCAGGTTTTCTGGAGAATTACAACTTTGTCGGGTATGCCATCTTCTCCACACCTGTAGCAGAACACCTGTTCCCTACGATCAAAGGAGTGGTTGGGTTCTTCCCGAATTTTGTGCCAGGTGGAGGAGGAAGTTCTACTGTCCTCTTTAGTTTTGGCTCAGGTTCTCTGTCTCTGCCATTCCACCAGGGGCAGAAGTTCGGTGGTGTGGGAGGTCCCCCACTAAAGCTCGCAGTTCCCTCATTTCTTCCACCAGTCTGGATTCAGCTCTAGGTTCAGGGTATGCATGAGCCCCTACACCCATGGGTGGAGTCTCACCACTAGTCTCTGTCTTAGACGGGCAAGGATTAGAGTTTCTGGTCTCTTCAGCTGTGGCTTGTTGGCTAGCTGGCATCTCATTCAGTTCCTTCAGTAACTCTCAAACCTGATTCATCTCAAGAGCTTCCTCTGTCTCTTCAGGTCGGTCTGAGGCAGGATGGTGCACACAGCTCCGTATAGGGTTCCCACCATCCTCATCATTCTCAGCCTCAAATCTCCTTCATCAGCCAGCAGTATTTGGGAGGGTTAACTTTTCTGTCTTGAAACTTCAGTTTTAACATGAGCACACTAGAGTAACATGCAGATGTTAGGATGTGCTGGATGTGATTCAGTTCACTAGCTGGGACACCCTTTTCTATGGACTCTGCAGGGCCCATTTGATCCAAGTGACAAAACAGACAACTTTCATTCTTCCATTGTTTAGCAGATTTAAACTTCCACATTAAGTTTTTCCTAGACTTGGCACTGCCAAACACCCTTCTAAAGCAGAGAGATAATAAGCTGCAGTGGCCTCTGGGTTTGTGGATCAAAGGAATCAGATAGATTTCATTGCAGGGCCCCTAAGCTTTCCATGAGCCTCTTCTACCTCTCAGATCATTGCCACTCTTGGACCAGTGGGGTAGCATAGTCCATCCATGTTTCTAGGATCGTCCTCGCACTGGTACAGGAACTGCACCAGAGAAAAATCTGAGCCTGTGATAAGAATCAAGGTATACAGAAGGTATCACAATTTATTTATTTATTTAGTTTTTATTGACCGGGAGTGCACTAGACAAATCCTGTCTATTTTCAGGCACGACCCTGGAGAGGGGATACAGATGAATGCCAACTGACCTTGAACCAGATTAAGCTGTTGGGGAGGTTACAGGAGATGCCCTGGAGTGGCCGGAGAGGCTGGAGGAGATTGCATGGGAGTGGTCTTCTGAATCCTTCAAAGCCTTCAGCAACTCTTTAGCTGACTGTCCTTTGCAGCTAGAAGTCTCATCAGTTTATCTTTAAACACCTCAGTCCTTGGGATCCCCAGGAGAAGATGGGTCACTGTGCAAATCAATAACTCTCACCCCTTGAGGATCCTACTGGCATGATAACAAGGGGTACCATTTTGGGGTCTATGGGAGGCTACAAGAAAGAAGGGCCACCAAGGTCCGATCAAATAGATCCAAGTCCCCCCATACTTCAACCTTTCTCAGACATTTAACCTTCCCACTGTTTCTTCAATAGTTTAATTAGTGGTCCCCATAGGATGCTGAATCATTACCTCCTGGGCCACCATTTTGTGTCAGGTAAACAATGGATAGTTCGACTTCATATGGAGCTATTGGAGGTAATGAGTTAAGAAGTAACATGGCATGGTGGGAGTCTACCCTTCGGCCTCACACCACTTCATCACATGGTGCACGACCAGCTTGTGGGGAGAAATTTTCCATTGGGCATAGTAAACACCTCCATTTCAATTCCTGTCTCAATTTTACACTGGGCTGCAATTTTAACTTTTGACCACTAGAGGCGCTAATCCCAGCAGTGCCTCCAAGATCTAACCCAGGTGTAGCTATCCTATGGGCTTCTACCCTGCCTGTATGGCTATATACAGGTTGAGGGACCCGAGTTCTGGGAACGGGGCCTCCATCTGAGGAATGGCTTTGGGGTATCCTAACTGCCTTGGTATAGCCCTCTGGGATGCTATGACCACCCACCAACCCTTCTAGTGGCCTAAACAGTAACACCATAGAACATTCACATCCACTGAATAACAGTAATAATATGCTCACATCCCCTGCACTTATTACTGGGGCTGGATCAGCTGCAACTGCCATGGAGACCCTGAAAATAAGGTCAGCAATGCAATAACACAATATTACCACTGTAACCCAACTAATAATATGACACTAGCCAGGTTAAACGTGAACAAGATAATCGGGTTTATTCGGGGCATAAACAAGGAGGGGCGGAATCTTATAGAATGATTGACACTTTGATTTTGTCTAGGTTGGCTCAGCATGCACTGTAAGTCCCTTTGAAACAGTCCCACAAACCTGGGTACCCAGTACATTATGCAAGCTAGCCTGAAATGTTGCCGGGTGGCTGGCGTTGCAGCTGTTGTTGGGGCCTAAGAAGGAAAACAGCTAACATGTGAACAACCCCAATAACTATAATCCTGAGCTGGATGTCTCAGTCCATTTGCAATAACCCAGAATAAAACAATCAGATGGCACACAGTGATTCCCAACTGTTGTTACAGGGAGCTACCCTGATTTGTACTCATGCTACCCAGATCAGGATGCAGGACAGGCGAGATGAAAACCTCATGGCATTGATCCGGAGGGCCAAGGGAAGCATGGCCTTACATGACTCACCTCCTGGTTGTCGCTACCTGTTTGATGGTTTTGAGCAGGGTACTGAATCCCAAGCAAGTCTTTTGCTGAGATGATCTCTGAAATGGGTGCAGTGGCTTAGCCTAGATGGCAAGGCCGAAGCTGGATGAACAGTCCTGAAAGGGTTTGTGATCTTCTGCTGGAAAGCTCCAGCGAGCACTAGAATTCACTGTAGGAACCAAATCACAACCCACAAAACACATTCAGCACACTTAAATCAGTTAGTTCTCTAAGCCTCAGTTTGATACAGTCCAGTTGCTAATTATAGCTTCACTGTGCAAACTTTTCTCTGAGGCTATTTTCTCTCATCAGCAGGCTAATCGCTTGGAGCAAGTCTTTGGTCTAAAACCCAAGTCACAACAACAATTCTGTTCTTTCTTCTGCTGCAGATCTAAGCCAGCAAATGGAAAGGTCCAACTTCTGCAGTGGGCAGTTCAAAGGCAGTAGAACATGGCAAGCAGGCCAGCAGAGCCTTCCCACCTATTATTCTCCTGTGCTCCTCCTAGGAGCAGCTGCTTGACAGCTTGAGCTGTTCACTCTTCACGAGTTGTTCACTCTTCAACCTCCAACTCGACTGACTACTGCTTCAGGCAGTTCTGGGATTTCAGTGATCCAAAAGGTTCAGTTGGCTGAGGAACTGTCTGTCACAGAAAGGGCTCCCTTCTAGGTCCATTAGGTGCCAAACACTTAAAACTACAAAAAACTACAGAATTTCTTCCCACAAGACCCTGGGGATTTTAGGTCCCCAAAGGTTCGATTGGTCCAACACTGGAAGTCCAGAACCAAATGGTGGCACCTATTCAAAATGCTCAGGTTGTAAATTGAAAGTAGGTTAGACAGACTCTTCTATCATTATTACCACAACAAATACACAGCAAATAATCACATTTTCTAACAGGGCTCCCTCTACATGCATAGCGACTGCAGAATGGGGCCATATATCAGACGGTCTGACTGGTCGTAAGCCCCATTTACTCAGACCCAGCCCAGGCTAATTTCAAACACAGACTAGGTGCTCTCTTAAAGAGACAGCATGGAGACTCAGTAAAGCACTTTCACGCAGACAACAGATCTACTGCAGACAGGACACTAGCCTGATATGGGCATTTAGGAGCCCAGGAAGACATTATGGAAAACCCCAATTTGAAGAGGGTTATATACAAAATCATGGTTACTTTTCAAAGTCATAAGCTTTTACACATGAACACGTAAATGCTCTCCCAGAACTAGAAAGGTTAGTGGTAGTTACTGACTTTACTATCAGTAGATTCAATGATTAGGCAATTGCTGCTTTATATCAAATGGTAAGGCTATGCTTTTACTGCAAGCTGCTAGCTGTGTAGTGCCTATATGTATGTGGGCTTGTGTCCAGACAGAAGCTAGTGTAGTTACAGAATTTTCTTTGATATGATACATATATAGAGACATACAATAATGCCACGTGGGTCTGAGAAAATGCAACATAAAACACAAGTAGTCCTGGAACCTCCACGAGGTGCAGGCAGTTAGTGCAGTTACTGACAGTTTCTTTGGGTACATTAAATATATGAGTACAGATTAGAAGAGGTAGAATGGATGATATAGCTTTGAGTTGGGAGTCGTGTCACAGGCATCAACCTGGAAGAAAGAGCAAGAGGAGAGCTTCAGTAAACAGCAAAATAAAAGGCAGAAGGATTAAACAAAGGAGCACGCAATACAAAAAAATCCCAAAGAAGAGTAAACAAACATGGTATGAGGGAAAAGGGAGGGGCAGACACAGAAACACCAACTGTGGGTTGGCAGCCAGCGCACACGTGGAATTGAGGTACCAGTCCATAAACACACAATCAATGGCGCAGGACAGCACAGTCGGCCATGGATCAGTGGCAGAAGCAGCAGGCAGTAGTGAAATTAGTCCCAGAGGCAACAGAAACAGGAACAAAAACAGAGAAAGGACAGCAGCACAGACAGCAGCTGGAGGAAATTAAACACAGACTGCAGAAGCCTAGCACAAACCAATCAGAGATGAAAGCACAAGGGGTTGAAGTCTGACACAGCATCTGGCTGCAAGGAAAAACACTTGGGTGAAGTTGGAAGGACTGCCTTAGCTATAGCTCAGGCAGGGGTGTCTTATCCCATCGAACCACAGGTGAAACCTTTAGATTTTTGCAGATTTTGGCCCCAATGTGCAACATATCTATTCTGTTACCCTACCATCTGAACATGGCAGGTGTCATTTTTCAAATCCCCGTCAAGCTTGTTTCACAGTCGCAGAGTGAAATCACCTTTGGGGCAGCATTTAAAAATTCCGCCTGTCATGAAAATAACTGTCAAGTCATAACAAGACTGTTGTACATTTGGCATCAAAATGTGGGAGCCCACTTAAAAGTAAAATATTGCCACCAACTACTCATCCTAGGTAATTATAATCTAACAATGTGTCAAAGCAGAACACCACTGAAAATGAGATATTGCATCTAATCTGCACTATCCTAGGTAAATTAAGCAATATAATGACAGGGTGGATCATGCTGGATAACCTCATGCCCAGGGTGGTTGGACATGAGGCTGCAGGCCAAGTGCATCCAACACCCCAGAAGTGAGGATATCCCAGCACACCCACACCCGGAGTGCATTATTGCTGTTATACAATGGCTTGTTTATATTTAGGAGATTTTTATTCATTTATCATTGTGGAGGTATACAGGGAAAAATAGTTCTGTTTTGGCCAGTAGGTGGTGCTGCTGGTAAATGAGTGGAACTGTGTGTTCCTTTGGCTGCCTCCTATACATGTTCCAGGGCTCCCACTTTTATGTTGATTGCGTGCATGCACAAGAAACATGTTGGCGGCAGCTTTTTTCCACAAGCAGGTTGTGGAGGCGCAGCACTGTTGTGCCCAATGCCCCCACAGCCTGCAAAGGCTTGTCCCCGTCCCCCATGCCATGGCATGCTGCTGCTGACAGTAGTTCAGCCAGCATGCCACAACCTTCTAAAAATCAGCTGCTGCAATCAGGGGTCGCTCATCATTGCAGCGCCAGCCATCCGCTGCAATGAGGGAGCGAACCATCATTGCATGGTGGGATGTAGGATCTCTGATATTGTTTGTGAACATGGCAGCGGCTTGCCCGTGTTCACAAACAATATTTACACTTCGCACCATGTTTATTTGCCAATGAGGGAGCCCACCCCGTCAGCATACTGTAACCACCCCTGAGTTTATTGTTCGCTGACAGGTACCCAATACCCGCCAGCAGAAAGGAATTCCCCTTGTTGTTTGCCAACAGGTGCCCAATCCCCATCAGCTACAGCTGCCCCCAAAGCAGACTCCGGGTGGCACGCTGGGAGCCCACCCCAGTGTGCCACATGCCCTTTTATTGTTTGCTGATGGGGGTGCCCAACTCCCCTGCCAGCAGCTGCCCTCCCCAAAGCAAGATTTAGTGGCATGCTGGCAGCCCACCCAGCATGCCACATTCTCGTAAAGTTAAAATGGTCCCAAGAACTTTTTTGTTTTTTTCACCTGAAACAAAGGAAACGGTCCTCGTAGTCTTCCTGACCCCTCCCACACTGCGCACCTGCCTCCCCACCCCTCACTCCCATACTTACTCCGGAGCTCTGTGCACGATCTTCGTGGACAAGGAACACATCTGCACTCTTCAAAGCCGACTGCTAACTGAGGAAATGCCGTAAGCTGTATAATGTAATAAATAGTTTTTTCAACTTTAGTGCATATCTCAGGCATTTTTGGAATTTTTCACCAAATTTTCAACATGGGTTTTTGGGACCCCTCCTCGTGAATTCTTGAACTGCCATGGCATTAATCAGCCCCGAAAGATGGTTTCGCGGTCACTGGCGGAATCATCCTTTGGGACGGATTAATGAAATGACAGTGCCAGTGTTTATGAGTGGGCTCAGAAAGTCTATGTTGCAAATTTGGTGGAAAAATCAAGAAATGACTGTTTTATTTAGCGCAGCATTGCACAGTTGCTACTATCGCCAGAATCTCGCGAATTTGGTAATATTTTTATGCCAGATTTTCAACATTGGCTTTTGTCACACTCCTTGTGAGCAGTACAGCTCTCATTTTCACATTCTGGCTGAAATGAGTTTTCGCACTTCCAACGCAGAATAGCTCAGTCGCTGTGGGAAATCAGTGTTCAGGACAGATTAAGAAAATGACAGTGACACTGTTCATGAGTAGAGGTCCTAAAATGCCTATGTTGGAAATTTAATAACAATACTCATAAAATGACTGTGTTTTGAGCATGCATTGCAGTTGACACACGCTCGTACCTTCGTGAATTTATAATATTTTCACTCCAGATTTTCAACATTGGCATTTTCCCAGACCTACTTATGAACAGTACAGCTGTCATTTTTCCCATCCCGCCAAAATGTGTTTTCGCAGAATAGAGTGGTCGCTGTGGGAAATCAGTGTTCAGGACAGATTAAGAAAATGACAGCGATACTGTTCATGAGTAGAGGTCCTAAAATGCCTATGTTGAAAATTTGGTGATGACAGCCCATCAATTGACTGTGTTACAGGTGTGCATTTCGACTTTCCATGCACCTTGTAACTTCAGAGATTTGTAATATTGTCACACCAGATTTTCAACAGTGGTATTTTTCACACCTCCTTATAAGCAATACAGCTGTCATTTTTCACATCCTGACCGAAATGTGTTTTCACAGTTCCAGAGCAGAATAACGTGGTCACTGTGGGAAATCAGTGTTCAGGACAGATTAAGAAAATGATAGTGGCACTATTCATGAGCAGAAGTCCAAAAATCACTATGTTGAAAATTTGGTGACAAAACTCCATAACATGACTGTGTTACTAGCGCAAGGCCAAACTGTTTCCATGCACCCTTGTAACTCTAGAAATTTGTAATATTGTCAAGTCACAATTTCAACAGTGGCATTTTTCACACCTCTTATAAACACTACAGCTGTCATTTTCACATCCTGGCTAAAATATGTTTTTGCACTTCTGCTAGAGAATAGCACGGTCACTCTGGGAAATCAGTGTTTGGGACAGATTAAGATCGACCAGTGGGGGGACCGAGCTCAGCTGAGCTCTGTCGGGACTGCTGTGGATTTGTTTGTGGGCAGACAAAGCCACAACACAAAAGCCAGTACAAAGGGCAGCCTGCAGCACTGGGAGAAACAGAACGAGAGAGCGAGTGAGGGAGCGAAGTGAGCGAACTCAACCTGAGTGTTAGTCAGGACTGCTGCAGATTTCTTTGTGGCAGAGGCCCAGTACAAAAGGCCAGCCTGCAGCGGTGGGAGAAACAGTATGAGCGAGTGAGATAGAGGGACTTAGTGAGCTCAACGGAGCTCTATCAGGACTGCTGCGGATTTCTTTGTGGGCAGAAAAAGGTGCCAATGCAGGCAGGAGACCTGAACAAAACGCAGCTTGCAGCGCCAGGACAAACAGAATGAGTGCATGAGAGAGGGAGACTGAATAACCTCAACGGAGCTTTTGTCGAACAGCTGCAGATTTCTTTTGTGGACAGACAAGGTGCCAACACAGCTAGGAGCCCCATACAAAAGTGCAGTCTGCAGCCAAGAGAAACAGAATGAGCGAGTGACAGAGCGGTAGTGAGCGAGCTCAAAGGAGCTCTATTGTGACTGCTGTTGATTTTTGTGGCAGAAAATGCTGCAATGCAGGCAGGAGCCCAGTATAAAAAGCCAGTTTGCAGCGCCACCAGAAATGGAATGCATGAGTGACAGAGGGGAGGAGCGAGCTCAATGGAGCTGTGTCAGGACTGCTTCAGATTTCTTCTGCCAGAAATACTAGTGCAGGCAGGAGCCCAGTACAAAAGGGCAGCCTGCAGCACCAGGAGACACAGAGCGAGTGAGGAGGGGAGTCAGTGAGCTCAACGAGCTCTGTTGGGACTGCTGCAGATTTGTTTGTGGGCAGAAAAGGCAGCAATGCACGGGCCCAGTACAAAGGGCAGCCTGCAGTGGCAGGAAAACTAGAATAAGTGAGTGAGCAAGCTCAATTGAGCTATATTGTAACTGCTGCAAATTTCTTTGTGGGCATAAGAAGGCAGTAATGCAGGCAGGAGCCCAGTAGAAAAGGCAGCCTGCAGTGTCGGCAGAAACGGAATGAGCAAGAGAGAGGTAAGTGAACAGCTCAATAGAGCTTTGTCGGGACTGCAGCAGATTTCTTTGTGGGCAGAAAAGGGTGCCAACAGAGGCAGGAGCCAGTACAAAAGGGCAGCCTGCAGTGCCAGGAGAACCAGAATGAGTGATCGAGACAGTGAGAGTCAGCCACCTCAATGGAGCTCTGTCGGGACAGCTGCGGATTTCTTCCTCGGCAGAACAAGGTGCCAATGCAGACAGCTGCCTAGTACAAAAAGCAGCCTTCAGCACCGGGACAAACAGACAGAGCCAGTGACAGAGGGCCACTGATGAGCTCAACAGACCAACGCAATCAACAATCAACATTGACAAATGCTTGTTTTTTTGTTGTGTCTGGTAGTTTCCTCTCCATCTCAGTCCACAGAGTTTAATTCAAATGGTCCAGCTGCCTGCCATGGGATGGGGTGATTTCTGTGACACACAACTGCAAAGTGAGGTGGATTACAAATGAGTGAGACTTCGGCTTTTAGAAAGTGATTGATAAGTGGTCGGTACTGTGTGAGGGAAATACATTGTAAATGTGGTAGAGCATCTCCTGGTTCCATGTCTGTGCCTCTGAAAAGACATTATTGGGATTTCTAGAATGAGAGGAGATGACCATGGAGTGGGGGCTGAGGGAGTAGAGTAAGGGGCAGGCTTCAACACTTTGGTACACACGGATTTCTGCGTGTTGGCTGCGTACTGGGAGAAGAAGTTGGTAAAGGAACTGTTGCTGGTCTGAATGGTGGCTTATTTTATTTGTTAAAATGGGCAGAAATATGGGTGATGGGGTTGGGACCCTCAGGAGCAGGTGCCCGAAGCTGAGTGCTGGACTGCAAAGCAAGCAGTAGCGGAAATGGACAGCCACACGCTGTCAGATTTAAGAAGCCATCACTTGTCTGTAGAAGCTGCATTTTGTACAAACATCTTCTTGTTTTATAAAATCGTGTTGTGGTTAAAGCAAATGAGGATTGAAGAAGAGACTGTGTTGGCTGTGTTGGGGAGGGGCCTGGGGATTGGGGATGACAGCTTTACACCTCTGTAGCTACTCAGCAGAGGCTCAGAGCAGTGATGACTTGTGAGGAGCATATGATTTGTCACTGTCATGTGATTATGTGTGTGCCTTGAGTTGATACAGTGAGGTTATACTCAGATAACCTCACTGTTCCAGGCACACACTGACCAGTCAGAGCCCAAGAGATTTTCTGGCCTTTGTATAATATAAGTAGCAGAGACCCCCTGAATCTGTTAGGCACCTTGGGACTCTTCTTATATCTTTACCCTCTCCTGCTAGTCTGCTGCAGCAGCATTCTTACTTTCTTGATTTTCCTTATTTCTACTTCAGTAGGTTGGCCACCTACTGAAGTATCTTTATTACTATTCTCTCCCTTTATTCTTTTCCAGTCGCTGATGGTGTTCTCAGGCAAACTGCATGCCTTTCTAGTATTAAAATATTAAAAAGAACATTACAATTAAGAAAACAGCCCACAAAGGAGATAGTGTACACTGTGGTAAAGAAGTACATTACCTGCAATGTTTAAGAATGGGCCCCTTTTCATTTAATGATGAAAAAACAGTAGAGGAGCAGAGCGCACAGGACCGTGGTGTTCCAGCACGAGCCGCACTTTCAGGTCCATGTGTCAGCCTCACTCTGATTAAGGAATCGACCTGATAGCTACAGGGGGGTATGTTGTGGTGGTAAATACACTGCCCTGTAGTTGTGTGCTTCTTGTTCCCGAAGGAGTGAATGTATGATTACCCACATGACGGAAGGTGGGTTGGTGGGCAAAGCCTTTTCAGAGCAGGACAGTGTTCCAAAAGTACACGCATGTAGCACATGGTGTGGATCTCTGTACAGAGAAGAATTGGGATATGGGGACCTTCTGTCCCGTAGTACCCTCTCTCACATTACAGCCACCAAATAATGAAGATGGCTAAAGCAACTCACATTACAAAACAAAGGGATATTTTACTTTAAAAGGGCAGCTGACAGCCCTGGAAGAAATAAAGGCCCAAATGAAAAATCACCCAACGACTTGAAATTTCACTCATCAGGATATCAAAAGGAATATGAAAGCAAATGAAAAGCCCAGGAAAAAGGGCTAACTTGGACAAAAAAAACTGAAATACAAAGGGTTGTGAATATATATCTTGTGAATGTATATCGTTTGAATGAAAGTATGTGAAATGAACATACTAAAATGAAAAGGACTATAATTATAGAATATACATTCTGGTACCCCTTACATGGTATACCTATTCACAAATAGACATACAGTGGCAAAGAACATATAATAAAGAATGAAGGAGGGATAATGTGACTAACTGTTAGAGGTTAACTCACTCTACCTGCTGCAGTCACAACCTCTGAAATACTGTACTCCCTAGGAGCCAGTGGCCCACACTGAGGCTTATTTATCAGAAACCCTGACTGGCAGTCACTGAAAGTAGGAGGGGCTTAGCCCCAGTAATCAGCAATTAGGCATGCAAGCCTTAAAACTGTTGATACAGACGTTGAAGCCATACTGTAATTTACCTAATATGATTCATTATAATACTTTGAAGGTGTTATGTGTCATCCTAATCCCCCATTGTATGTACTAGCGCAGTTACACTGTTGTATTAGTTTTGGGTGGGTCAGGTGACCTCCTGAGTCTGTACAAAAGCCCTCCTTTGTCCAGGTACAGCAGATCACCCTTGGGAGCTGTACCAGAAGGACATACTGCTGGTTGGTGAAAAGCACAGAAGAAAATGAAAACTGACTATAAAGTAATCCACTCTGTGGCAGTACTACCAGGGAGGTAGTACTGAAGCTCGAGAAGAGCATGTTCTTTCTTTTTATTTTAGTTTATTATATTTATGAGTTAATAAAATTCTCACAAAACCTTGTGTGTTTTAAAGCCTATTTACGTTGTCTGAGTTATCCATTCCCACCCGATTACAATATATAGTAATTATTTGCAAAAATCTTTGTTAATGCACTAGTTAGAGTTAAAGTGACAAAAGTAGGGACATGTAGCATTAGGGTTTCCAATCCTAACACCCACCCCATCCACCAGGCAGCAACAGGAAAAACCATTACAGTTTCACATCCCTGCCTCTTCTCTGATCAGGCATGGGAGTGCCTTGAGGTCATCAGCCCTAATGCTTACCCCATTTGATCATGAGAAGCTGAGATTTGTAGAATATTTGAGAATGTGGTGAGCGTTAGGGCTGACAACCTCTAGGTACTCCCATGCCTGATTAGCAAAGATGCAGGAAAGATGAAACTAATGTTTTTCCTATTGCTGCCTGGTGGGCGGGGTGGGGAGTTAGAGTTGGAAATCATAATGCCACATTTCCTCACTTTTGTCACTTGAACCCCCAACTAGTGCATTAACCAAGTTTTTTGCAAAGAATTTCTGTACTTTTGAGATAGTATAATTGTATCCTCATTTGTCTGGTGGAGCTTTGTATTTGTAGTAGAACAGGGATGAAACTGTCAGCATAGCCTTCTTATTACCCCACTTCATGAACCCAGTAATGAAAATTTTGAAATCTCCACCAAAATATGATCCTGTGCCACCACAACGCCACTGGTGCGAAAACACAGCTTGGGCAGAGTTTGAAAAATGACAGCTGTTATATTCATGAGGTGTTGTAAAAGATAGTTATGCTGAAAACCTGAGTCAAAATATTTAAAATGTTCAAAGTTATAAGCGAGCAAAGCAAAATTTCAATGCATGAGCATAGCTGTGCCATTTTACATATTTTTTCACCAAATTTTCAACATAGCTTTATGACCCCACCTTTGAACAAAGGCAGCGTAACATTTTCAAATTCTGCCCAAAAGGTGATTTCACCAAGTGACTGCAGAATTGCCTTTTGGCCTGATTTGCATAATTCCACTGACATTGTTCATGAGGTGGGGTCTCAAAAAGGCCCTGTTGAAAATTTGGTGTTAAAATATGCAAAATTGCAAAGTTATGCAGCAAATTTGAAAACCCCATTGAAATACATTGAACTGCACTTACCTTAGTTTCTCATACTGCAGTCAACGGTTCCAGCAGCAAGACGTGTCTTCAATGGGAGAGTGGATCTTCACCCTGGGATCTGCTGAGGTGAGTGAGGGTGTGGGGTGTGGGGGTGCTGAGTAGAAGGTCAGGTAGGGGATCGGATCAACGAGCTGACTGCTTTTTAACAAGTTTAAAAAGACATCAAGGGACCATTTTCTTTATTACAGGCAAGATGGCAATTGGAGGAGGTGCCACTAGGTACTAGGGATACAATGAAAATGGAGGGTGGCGATTGGAAGGGTGGGGTGTTACTGGACACCAGGAAACAATGAAAAAATGGGGTGACCTTGGAGGGTGGGGTCACCACTAGACACCAGGAAAAGCTAAAGGAATTCAGCAATGGCAATTGAAGGAAATGCCACTAGATACCAGGAAAATATTCAAGCCTAGTGGAATGGCAGTCAGAGGGTGGGGTGCCACTAGACACTGGGGAAACATGGAAACATAGCAGAACAACAATAGGAGGGTGTAGGGTACCACGAGACATCAGAGCAATACTAACTATCAGTGGTAATGGTGCTTGGAGGGCGGGCACTACTAGACACGAGGAATAAGAGAGTTTCCATGTGAATGGCAAAAGCCCATATGGGAAAAGCAGAAGTAGTCACTAAAAGGAGTTAAAATAAACAAAATGGAAAACACATTTCAGGGGCATGTCTCTAACAGTTTTATCTAAGAATTGTTGAGTACCTAGAGGCCAGTGGGGCACAGGACCCAAGGCAGCATGGATTCATGATGGGAAGGTCATGTCAGACAAATCTAATAGATTTCTTTGACTGGGTGACCAAAGTAGTAGACCAGGGAGGGGCTGTGGACATGGCCTACCTAGATTTTAGCAAGGCATTTGATACAGTCCCACATAAAAGATTACATAGTTAGCTAGCCTTGGAGGGGTCCCAAGGTGGTAGCCTGATAAAAATTGGCTAGACAACAGGACACAAAGGGTAGTAGTAAATGGAGTCCACAGTGAAGAAAGGAGGGTTACTAGTGGGGTACCGCAGGGTTCAGTACTAGGACCGGTCCTTTTAATGTCTTTATAAGGACATTGCAGAGGAACTGGAAGGAAAAGTATGTCTCTTTGCAGATGACACAAAGACCTGCAATAGGGTTGATACACAAGATGGAGTGGAAAGGATGAGAAGGGACTTGGCAAGGTTGGAGGAATTGTCAGATGTATGGCAGGTCAGATTCAATGCAAAGAAGTGCAAGGTAATGCACCTGGAAACAAGAACCCAGGGGAAGAGTACACAATGGAGGTGAGATACTGACAACAGTAAAATGTGGAAAGGGACCTGGGGTAATTATATCAGATGACCTAAAGGTGGGCAAGCAATGTGAGAAGGCAGTAAGAAGGCTGAGGCGATACTGGGATGCATAGGAGAGGCATCAATAGTAGAAAACAGGAAGTTGTTATCCTCTGTACAGACAGTTGGTGAGGCCCCATCTTGAGTACTGTGTGCAGTTCTGTAGACCCCATCTCCTCAAAGACATAGACAGAGTGGAGGTTGTCCAGAGGAGAGCAGCAAAATGGTGCAGGGTCTGCACCAGAAGACATCTGAAAGAAAGACTAAAGGAGCTTAATATGTATACTCTTGAGGAAAAAGGAGAGAGGGGACATGATAAAACTTTCAAGCACCTCTAGGAATCAACAAAGTCCAAGAGGGTAGCATCTTTCAGAAAAAGAGATGTGCAAGAATAAGGGGCACAGTTTGAAGATAGAGGGGACTGCTCAGAGGTAATGTGAGGAAGTATTTTTTTCACAGAGAGGCTGTGAATGATGGAACAGCCTCCCTGAGGAGGTCATGGAGTCAAGAACAGTGGGGAATTCAAGAATGCATGGGACAGACATAAGACAGTCCTAGTGAGGGTAGGAGGAAGTAAGCTGTTGGTTAACTAGGATCTGCAGCTTATCTGTTAGGTAGAAAATGGGCAGACTAGGTGGGCCAAGCAATCCTTATCTGCCATCACATTCTATGTTTCTATGTAGTTAAATGCTGAATGCATAACAGACCTAAATGAGCAAGATACATGTGTTGTTGTCTCTGCAGGATGTAATTTTGTGGGTTTTCAATTTTGTTTTTACACAAAATGGAAAATAAGATAGTGGCAAATGAAAAAGGATTTTCCTCACAAAAAAGGTGACATGAATACAAAAAGGTTCTTTTTGTATCATGAGCCTACAAAAGATTTATATATTAAATAAAAATATTTCAGGGGTATTTATCCAACAGTTAAGTGCAGAATTCAGCTAACTGGTCCCGATGAGCAACATACAGTACATGTGTTGGTCACTCAGAATATCATTTTCGTGGCTTTTGAAATTTGAATTTATAGGAAAATGGAAAAAAGATGGTGGCAAACAAAAAAGGATTTTCCTCATGAGAAAGGATGATGCCAATGTGAAAAATAATCTTTTTCGTTTCATACAGCTATTTTGAAGTGGTTATTGATATGCAGAACCAATTTTTCACAATTTCAAAATTAAATAACTTTGAATGGATTACTATTTTTCACCAAACAAGCAAATGCACATCTGTAGGCCAGCCCTTTCTATCCTGAAAAGTTCAATCCAAATTTCAAACCGTCTGAGCACTACAGGTGTCAGATGAAAATCCAACAGAACCAAGGAGAAAAACACTTTAAAAATTCACTTTTTGTACTATTCAGAACTCAGATTCTGCACATCTGACCAGAATAAAACTTAGCATATCTACAGCTCTATCACATGAGACTGCACATGCAAAACTTCATACAA